>CM062292.1:21829798-22429798 GCA_031216915.1 Pictodentalium vernedei | reverse complement strand
CTCATCCCCTGGTGGATGAATGACTTGGACGGCGCCAGATCCGACTTCTCTTCGTTTACTATGAAACCGAGACGTCGGAGCAATAGGAGCAGATTCTGCATATCGTTCTGAAGCGTCAACTCGTTGCCATATCTCTGAAGAATATCGTCCAGGAAGGCCGATGTTACCGCAGATGAATGAGCTCGGAAATAAGTCATTACCAAGTTCATTACTCGAGTGAAAGCCCAGGGTGCTAGATTCAGACCAAAGCACATCGCTCGGAACTGATAAACGACACCTAGGACAGCGAAGTGAAGATACTTTCTGAACGCCGGATGTACCATGACGTGAAAGTACGCATCATTGAGGTCTATGCTCGCAGCATAGTCGTTCACTCGAATGCTCGCTCTGACCGATCGAATGATCTCCATATAAAACTTTGGAGCCACGATCAGCTTGTTTATCCAGCTTAAATCGATCACTGGACGGAACGAGCCATCTGGTTTCGGAACCAGAAAGAGATGGCTATAGAAACCTGGAGATTCCTGGTTTTCTACGACCTCTATCGTGTTCTTCTTAAAAGAGACTGGACTTCTGATAGAAGTGCCGTTCTTTTCTGAAAATTTGACGGAAGCTGAGTCCATCTTCGACTTCAAGTTAACGGAGGTTTGCCTTTGAAGGACAGTTTTTGTCCTTCCGAAATAACCCCTCAAACCCAAGGGTCCTCCGTAATTGATTCCCAGTTGTTTGAGAAACTCGACAGTCTTCCGCCCACCGGAACGCGACGGAGGTCTAAACCATCACCTCCTGGATCTGCCACGACCCGCACCTCGCCCCGTCGGCCTAGGGGCGTCTGACCGGTTATTTCGGCCAGCATAACGGCCCCTACTCGAGTCGCTACTCTGACGGTCTCTAGAGTAAGACCTAGAGGATGCATAGGAACCTCTATAGGAACTTCCCTTGGACGAACTCGTCCCAGAAGTGCCTGGCCTACTCCTCTCTGCTGGTTCCGACTTCTTGGAAGCAGACTTAAATAGCAGAGAGTCAGAAGCTTTCTTAGTTAATTTATCATATATTGCAGAAAGCTTGCCGCTGAAGAGAAACTCTCCGGAGACCGGAGCGACTCTAAGACAGTTTTTCACCTTACTGTCCACGCGTGTGGAAGTAGCTAGGGCCACGTCATGTCTAACTAACTCCAGATTTGCCACTGAAAGGGCGGAGTTATGTGGAAAAAGCTATGGCCCTGGACAGAACTCTTAAGGATGTCTGTACATCTTGGAATTCTGGTCCTTCAAAGCATAATGACAACGCTCTAGTAAGGTGATCTGCATATGAAAGAGCATCTAAACTAGCTCTGTTAGACAATATCGTCGTTTCCATCGTTGACGAAGGAAGTGACAGACGGCGGCATGGATATATCAAGGTCTTCAGCCTGGTCGTCCAAACGCAGAGGAACTCTCTGGATGCCCTGACCTGCCGTAACAAATTTATTCCTTTGACTGATGAAAGGCAGTTGTAGAGCAGATGCCGGAAGGAAGGCTGACCTGACAGTCTTATTGGCAAGTTTGTCAATAGCTTCATCTAATAATTCAAATATCCGAGAGACATTCCTGGACTGTGACGGAAATTCCGGGACAATGTCCCTAAACTGATTAAAAAAGTCGGTGTCCAGTGGCGCTATCACCCTTCTATCCGGCTGCGCAGCATTCTGGTCCGGAGGAACTACTTCTGGAAGGTAATGCCGGATGAACTCTACGGCTATTTTATGTTGTTCCGAAAGTGAAATATCTAACTCATCGGAATCCCTTTCGCCATCCTGCCAGACCTCTTGCAATTCTCGGTCGTCCGCACCTGATCCAGCGGCGGAACATACCAACCCAGCATCGTCTAAAACTTCATGTTCCGACAGAGGCTCTGCAGGTTGCTGGGATGCTGCGATGATCTTTGCTATCTGTGATAGCACGTCCATTATGGAGGCCGGGGGAGCCTTACTGGATTTAGTCGCCGGAAGCTCCCTGGACGTTGCATCCTGCATACATCTTTTATGCGAACGTTCGGATGTAGAAGGCCTCGTATCCCTGGCTACTGGATGGCGTGACCTGGTCGCCATGGAATCGCTGGTCGGTGAAGCTGACTGTATATCACTGCCTCTGGTCAGGTAGCCAAGGTGCAGTCGTGTGTGCTGCCGTGAGGATGAGGAAGCCTTATAGGTAGCCTCGCCGGACTGCCTATATACCGGAGCGTCCCGAGCGGCGGACGTATGCTCCGACTGCGTAACGCTACGAACTACAACATCTGGTCCCAGATGCTGCTGTATGAGAGAGGGACCTCTCTCGCTTGCAGCTCGTGCCGAGCTGGACAAGCTAAAAACCGGACTATCAGGCTTCCTCCGATCCATCCTCCTTTCCGTCGTCACTGGGTGTGCACGTGGAAGTTTTATAGTGCTCGCAAAACCCGACTCTCTCTCCTGGACCGCAACGGATGAACCCGGGTGCTGACCCATTCAGTGAATTGATGCGACACTAGCAAGCTAGCGGACGTCAACCCCTTCGAACTCCTTTCGGGTAATTGACGGATCTCCATGAACACTTTTGCCGCTAGCTCTTTGCTTGTTTGTGATGACGGAGGCACACTTCTGGATGACATAATGGAAATATCATACTGTTCTTGTTCCTCTGAAAAAGAGAGTGAAAGACTAGAGTGACTCTGCGGAGAGAGGACCGGCATGGCCCTCTCTTCCAGTACATAACAACATACCGTGACACACGTTTCCAACGTTTGTGATCCCATTTGAAACACACAGAACAAAGATCAGTGCGAGTACATTGAGTGCAATTAATACAGAGATCATGGGAATCAGAGGAAGATTTCCTCCTATTACAATTTGAACAATAATCATTCATTGTGAAAAAAAGTAAACAATCATAGTACTCGCATTAATCCTTGAAAATAAAGATACATAATAAAACAATCCATTATAATCATTACGAAATAATGATTCGAAAAGAAAAACTTTTTCAAAAAATTTTTTTTCAGAAGAGCCCAAGTTCCCAATGGGAACCCTGAGCCCAATGGATCCCCAAAAAGCCTAAGTGTGGACAAAAATTTAAATTCATTTTGAAAAAATTAATGTAACGCTTACGAACAATATTAATGTATCTTGCTATGAAATAAGTGATGCAGAAGACAAGTAATCACTATCAGCAGTAACTGTTGTCAATCTTAGCAAAAGTGTCAACAAACCGGAAACATGACTCCAGGCACTGAAAAACCTGGCCCGAAATCAGTTACCAATTTAAAACACTATCTGATGCAAAACAGAGGCTTCCAGAGAAGAAACTGTAGAACATCAGATGGTAGATGCAGACCAAAACGCCTAAACACCCCTAGGGTGAGGACGTAAACATGAGGAAAAAACAGAAAAAATTCTGTTACCAAGCCAAAACTCCCAAGAAATTTTAGTAATAAACATTACAAAATATAAGCCAAAACATGGGAGAATAGCTAGGGAGGAATAAGGAAGGTAGAGAGGAAACACTGATCAAACAATGGTACATTCATAGCAAGAATGACAACAACAGGGCCATGCCTTGAAAAAAGGCAACAATAAATAATTTCTTAAAATAAGTTACAGCCCTGAACATTTTCTTGCGCTATTTTTTCCTCTCCTCCTTATATTTCCTCTTTATTTCCACCATTTCTCTCATCAAAATGTGTCTGGCATCATGAAAACTGAGATTTGGAAGCACAAATAACAGTGAAGTGTAACTATTTTGAGGGCCAAACAAAGAATGATAATTGGCGCCAATTTCGAGACCTCCTTGACATTGCGCATGCGCAGAGGAGTAAATGTATGGAGGACCATATAGGACATGTAATTTTCGATTTTTGATGCAAATTTTGGGGATTGGGGGGACAAAATTTGTGTTTGGCCCTGAATTAAAGAGTTTAACATCAGCTAAGTCTGGGTCATTGGTACAGTATAAAAATATATTTTATTGTGTAGTATGACTTACCCAATAGGGAGCCTCAAATCCTGATATGGCTGGCTTCTCAAATATTGCAAGGCTTAAATTAAGCAGAATGAAAAAATATAACAACCATCTAAGATACCATTTATGATAGAGAATATAAGATCTGGAAAGAAAAATAATAAGGATTAACCCTTAAACTCTTAACTTGCTAAGTATTTTCAAGATATTTTTCATCAGATCTAGTCATGGCTGCTGTGAAGCAGCCATGACTAGATTTGATGAAACATTTATCTAAATTTAACTTAAGAAATCATTGGTGAAAAAATCCATGAAATTTATATGGGGAAAGTTTGATCGAAATGATACTCATTTAAGTGGTACAGTATAGGGCTGCACGGTATATCAATAAACCGATATATACCGATATATACCGGTATTCAAACCAATATTGATTGAATACCGGTGTAATTACAAAAATATTGGTTTACCGTCATTATTTATTTACCCACAATTTTGATTTTCAAGATGTCTGGAGTTTTTTAATTCTAGCCCCGAATGAATAATATTTTTCCTTTATCCAAGGAATCGTCTGCTTATGGCCTCATAATATACAAATTCAGCAGCTGAAAAAATAATTTTAAAAAATTTCAACAAAACTATATCATGTGACCCCTCATTGGAACGAGCTGGTTGAGCTCGTTCCAATGAGGGGTCACATGATATAGTTTTGTTGAAATCTGGGGAAAATCTGAAAAACTAAGTCTGAAAATAATAAATGTTGATATCGTCTGCGTTGGGTAGAGATTTTTCGAACTGGAAGTCATCCAGGTGGACGAGAGAAAGCTGCATCTAATAGTTGACTTTGAGAGGAAGAAGACACTGACTTCTTGTTCTGGGAGGTGCTGTATCTTTCATGGGAAGAGACACACTCACATTGGTCATCACCAGAAGGAAATGGAAGAGCTGGAAGTGGAAAGGAAGAAACAGAAGGGTCCATCTGCCGTATAATGAGATGCCCATCAACTGACAGAGTTCTTCCCATGAAAGGAGAAGAGGGTGAAGGAGGGGGGAGGTTGAAATACCCACTTCTGTTCATTTCCTCATGCTCTGGAATCACTTGCATCAGCTTAGTTCTCTCCATGCTAGAGGTTGAACCGGAGGATAACAGACATCCTGTTAACATTCTGACCTCCAGTGTGGCTCTTTCCTCTCACAGGGTAGAGTCGGGGGAGAGTTGCATGCCCTTGGTGTTTTAAGAAAAAGAGGATGGTGTGTGATGATGTGCTAGATGGACACAGGCGACAAAACGTAAGAGTGAAAAGAAGATGAGAAGGGGCATTGCAAATCTGAGGAAGAGAGATGAGAATGGGAAGAGATGGTTAAAAAACATGAAGAAATGATTTGGGCTCTGTCGGAAAAAATCACATGACCACCAAAATCAATTAAATCATGATCTGGTGCACCACACAGGAAAAGGAAGAAAAGAGGAAAGAACACTGTCACTAGAGCATAAAGGGCTGAACAACTCTCCACACTGTCCCTGCATGCCTTTAGTGAGCTGAAACCATTTCAATCACATTACTTCACACCACGACATAGGTGAGATAAAAACACTACAATGTTGCTTTTTTTACTGAATATTTCCTAATTGAGTAACCTTGTTAATTGCATGTACATATAACTTCCAACTGCCAAACCATTTATTTACCAACAGTACAACTATATTAGGCTTAATAAAATTAAAAATCTGTTTCTCAGGCCCTCTTGCATGGTCCTTTTGGCTGCCGCATGCTCTCTTTTTATGACCAATGCAAACTTGAAAAAATAAAAATTAAATTGTTTATGTCTGATATTTTACACAAGTTAATAAAATTGATAAATTTGTCCCTTGAGTGCAACAATGCTTTGCAATGCTTTAGCATTGCAAAGCCTTGTTGCACCCAAGGGATGAAATACACCACCACCCTTGCTATTCTGTAGATTATGAGGCCTAAAACATATAATAAACCAAGAATATGAACTTCTGATGGCAAAGAAGTAATTACAAAAATAAAATATAAAATAAAAAACCGCCCGCCCACATGCAATTTTACAAAACTTGGTCTGAGAAACAGAACATCTACTTTGTGTGGCCTTACTTGTTAACTGTGTATAGCTTATGTAAAGCTAAAGTTTTGATTGTCATTCAGCCTTCTGACCAAGCCAGAAAATATGCAGACTGACATCTACAAAATGAGGTCCCCAGTGGGTGAATTTAGTGATGCTACCCTGCACAGCAGGGTAGCATCACTAAATTTACCCTCTGTGAACCTCAATCTGAATCAGGGTCTCAAAACTAAACAGAAAGAGGTGCCCAGAGGATAAATTGGCCCACTGTATGGGATATCATCATCAAATTCACCCTCTGGGAACCTCATTCTGCAAATGTCAGACGGCTTATTTTCAGGCCTGCTTCTGACATCAATTGACAAGATGAAAACTTACATCAGAGAATCAAACATTGTCAAGAATAAGTTATGTTGTTCCATCAAAACAAAAGCGGGACACTTTGCTCATTTGCATTGCACTGGAGTCATCACACTGTGACTGGCTGCTGATTGGTTATGGTTCTTTTGAAGGTGTGTTCTAGTCTTCAATTCTTGACAGATGACTGAAGTGACATGTGGTGCATACATTGTGCATGAGTACTGATAATATCCTTTGTTGACAATGAAAAATGGGTCATAAACTAGAGAAACAGAATTTACTGCATCCCATAAATTCAAGTCTGTGTGAAAGGGGTTAAAGCATCAGAAATAAGCAAAATAGAAAGAGAATTTATGAAGGCTTATTTTTGGGGATGAAATATTTTTGAAGAAATCAGAAATAGGTTTTCGTTAATAGCATTTAAAGATATTAATACTGGAATCAGATGAATTTTTCCAAGAAAATAGAAAAAGCATATAATGTGCACAACATTCAAAAGGTTTGATCAAGGAATCAGAAATGGACTCTTTGCTCTGTCACTTATTTAGTGCAATAATATGAGTATAAAAAAGGGTTATCATTATCACATTGCATGAAATGAAATCTTTGGAACCCACATTTAAGTCTTGAAAGGGTTAAAAGCATTGAACTGAATAATTTATCCTTTATTTCCTGGCAAAGCAAAGGGTTTCTCTCAACTTGGTGTGAGGAGCTGACATCTGATTAAAATAGCAAGATAACACTTAATGTTTGACAGCTAACTACACTTCTGTAATCTCATTGTGCTTACATTGTCTCCAATGTGAATAAATAATACAACATAGTACTGCTTGGGGATAATTTACTGTTACAGGAAATTAGAGGTTGTGAAAACCCTGTGGCCGACTAGGCCATACTCAAGGGCTCTAACGACCTGAAAAACACAGGGTGCCGAGAACTTGTGACTGTGTGTCAGTATGCCAAAAATCAATGAGATAGGACAATTCATTTTTGAGTTATCGTGATGACAAGGAAGTGCTAAGAAGACAGACGACAGGAGAATAATAAGAAGAAGAAAAAAGAAACCAAACAAAAACAATAGTCTGTGTGTTTCACACAGACTAATGAATAAGGAGAACAACACTGTACTATGATTTGTTTGAATAAAATATCACTTAATATGTTGCAATTATATCGAAAATAGAGGATCAAAACAAAGAAGATCTCAACATTTATTTTTGGGGGGAAATTTGATAATAAAGCAATGATGACTGTCGAAATTTGAACAAATTTTTCAGATGCAAAATTGCTGAAAAACTATCGGCAATGATATAGGATGAGCAACCTCATTGTGCCGCTATCGATATGTTGCTGATAATCAACTTATCGGCACAGGGCAAAAGCTGATACCCATTATCATCTCACCTCTACTTATGATAGGATTCAGGTAAATTTAGTTGTGGGAAAGTGATCGTTCACCTCAAAATACAAAGCCTGCAATCTGGAGCTGGGAAGTTTGGATTTATCAGATTTTGTTTTGGTTTCAGTTGGGTTTCGGGAGAAACCCAGGTTTTGGTTCGGTTTTGCTATGTGTCAAGAAACAATAGTAAATAACACTCCAGGCTCTAACTTGGAAAAAATCTGCCATATTTCGTACGGCACAACTTACCACAAAAGTCCTGTCTGCAGGTATCTCCAATGGGCTCAGCCTAACTTCCTAATAATTCTATAGGTTCTAGGGGATCATTTGCTAACCCTATGGAGTCAAAAAAAAACATAAATAGAGGATATGGAATGAGTGTTTTTCTCATATAATAATTATGAAACGAGTCTAAGAATTGTCCGTTTTGGCGAGCCCAAACGAAAAATTCGGACGAGTTTCATAAATATTATATGAGAAAAACAACCATTTCATATTCTATTTATCATATGACACACACACGCACAGATTAGCCACTTAGTATGACTTTTTAACCCATCACGTAACTTGAGTTGCAGATGGCACTTGGAAAAAACATAATCGTATAACTAAAAAAATTTCATTTTTTGCTTCCAAAACCTAGGTTATGACCCCTTGTTGGAACGAGCTCGTTGAGCTCATTCCAATGAGTGGTCATATCCTATGTTTTGGAAGCAAAAAGTGAAAATTTAAAAAAAAATGAATGGCGTTTTTCTTGTAGGTAAAAGATTAATACAATATAACCCACCCCTAAATAAGACAGATAACGTAAATTCTCCCTACTGAAATTATGCAGATGTCATCCAGTTGTATTTTAGCCAATCAAATTGTCCAGTTTTGAAATTGACCAATGAAAGCTCCCAACTCTAATTATGCAAATTATTAAAATGCGTCCCAGTTGTATTTTGTTCAGCCAATCAAATTGTCTAGTTTTGAAATTGACCAATGAAATTAATGGAAGGCTTTATTTATCACTGATTAATATGAAAACAAAATATAAAATGTTTTAAAGTTAACAAAACGGACGAGTCATATGATAAATGAGGATAACCAATGAAAGTTCATCTAGTTTATGTTGTGTCCTGATTGTCACATTCTCTCCCTTACTGACTTGTCCAGTGCATGTGTCATCTAGTTTATGTTGTGTCCTGATTGTCACATTCTCTCCTTTACTGACTTGTCCGGTGCATGTGTCATCTAGTTTATGTTGTGTCCTGATTGTCACAGTCTCTCCTTTACTGACTTGTCCGGTGCATGTGTCATCTAGTTTATGTTGTGTCCTGATTGTCACATTCTCTCACTTACTGACTTGTCCAGTGCTTGTGTCATCTAGTTTATGTTGTGTCCTGATTGTCACATTCTCTCCTTTACTGACTTGTCTGGTGCATGTGTCATCTAGTTTATGTTGTATCCTGATCGTCACATTCTCTCTCTTACTGACTTGTCTGGTGCATGTGTCATCTAGTTTATGTTGTGTCCTGATTGTCACATTCTCTCACTTACTGACTTGTCCAGTGCTTGTGTCATCTAGTTTATGTTGTGTCCTGATTGTCACATTCTCTCCCTTACTGACTTGTCCAGTGCATGTGTCATCTACTTTATGTTGTGTCCTGATTGTCACATTCTCTCCCTTACTGACTTGTCCAGTGCATGTGTCATCTAGTTTATGTTGTGTCCTGATTGTCACATTCTCTCCTTTACTGACTTGTTTGGTGCATGTGTCGATGAGGGAGAAAATGTGACAATCAGAACATGATGTATTCGCCCATTTACTGGATAGTCTAAGTGACAAGAGTGCATAGTGGGTCAGTAGTTCAGTTCCGTCCCAGTAAAATAATTTGATCAGCATTCTCACAAACAAAATAAAACCATTCAGCCAGTTTTTGCTGGGTGTTGCAGTTCAGTATTCCGGTTTGCTGCAAAAAACGTAACCGAACTGGAAAACCAAAAAAATGCCCAACCGCAATCAATTTTTTTTTTATTTGACCTTAAGTATTCTGCCTCTCCATAAGATTTTGCCTGTTTATCTAACATACCTGACAAAGATAGACTGTGTTTTGTATATCATATTCTTGCCTCCTTTTGCATCAAGTACTAAGGTGGCCGCCAACAGTATATCCTGAAAAAAACACATACACAATTACACATATACATGTACACTGTCATACCCCCCACAAAAGTATTTGCTTCATACCAAAAAAATGTATTTGCTTCTTAAGCAATCCTTCATTGAAAATTAACATTTTTATTGGCTTGTAGTGTCAAGATTCTAAACTTAGTATAAAATAATGAGACTTTAAAATTTTACCTTTTTGGATTGAAGTACTGTACAGCCACTTTCTGTGGGTGGCAGCCTTTGAAAAAACCAGTTTGCCATGGCACTATGACGGCATTTATTCTGGTTGTAGGTGTTTCAGTATCAGAGGCACACTGACACAGCATTGAGCTTATGAGTGTCAACGTGTGTGCCAAATTGTTGACCATTTTATTTTTATAACAGTTTCTGTTAATATTGGCGTCAAAAAGAATGATAGTTTAGAACAATTAGGTTACTTGATTGTTGAAAACCATCATGCTTTTAGGCGATTATATTCACAAAATCTGCTGAATTTAATCAACAATTGGCTCAAATAAATGTATTTATTTATTTATTGGTATTTAAGGTCACATACTTCTGCACAATGGCTAATCATGACCACAATATGGAGATAAAGTCAAGGTCAGTCAATCGTTTATACCCAATATTGCCTGTTTTAGAGGACTTGCACCCCAAGCATTAGTGACTGGGTCCTATTTTACCAGTAAAACAGAGCTTGTTTACCACAGTAAACAAGCACTGTCTCACTTCTTGGGTTCCCATGGGGGTGGGCCCTCGAATAAATGCAACTCACCATCATTCAAACTGGCAAGATTACTTTGATCGATCTCAACTGTGCTGTAAACATGGTTGCGCCACAGTGACATCTCATGACCTGACAATGCTATTTTAAACTCTGTTCCACTGTGCATAATGATTGGTCGGGACATTTTCATTTTGTTGGCTCTATTTACCTACAGTACGTGGAGAGTGTATTATCACTAAATCACATGCAGAGTGGAGATTCCACCCAAGCAATAATTGCAAATTTGTTGCAAAGCATAACAAGCACAAGCAAAGTTTCAGCCAATGGACCTCCGGGTTTAACCCGGAGGTCCATTGGCTGAAACATTGCTTGTGTTTTTTGTCGATATGCACAAAATTTGAAAGTTATAGTTTGGGTGATAACTCCACTCTGTGGGTAATTTAGTTACAATCCACTCTCCACGTACCGTACAGGGAATAATCCAAATTTGGAATCCTTGTGAACATTTGAAAGACAATTTTAACTCCGAACACATGTTTTCTTCAATGATTCCCATACACTGTCACCGACTACATGTACCGGTACACACCATTTCAATTCTGTGAGTTATTCCTGATATTGTAGTAGTAAGAAAATAACCAGGTTAAACCTGCTGTACAGAACTGTAACACTGTGATATTGATACCAATTTGAGACAAGTTGTCCAAGTCAATAACCAGGTTAAACCTGCTGTACAGAACTGTAACACTGTGATATTGATACCAATTTGAGACAAGTTGTCCAAGTCACAAAGTGATTTTGATCGTCCACACATTTTATATTCTTTGGCACATGCTTTCTGTGACTCTGTTAGTATTAATTACGTTGTATAGGCAACACCTGCATTCATCTATATAGTTTACTGGGTGTATTTTAATCAGCATTTTTTGCAATTTAACTGATGGACAAAAGTATTAACAGGCTTGGTATTGTGTAGAACATGTCAAAAGGTAGGATCCGGGGGCGGGGGTGGGGGTGGGGAGGGGGGGTTTGGGGGGGTCAAATCAACAGTTATTTTATGATTTTTTAATATAGCATAAATGCATCAGCATAGTTGACTAGTTCTGGATATAACCTGGTGTTAATAGTGGTCCATGAGCTGAAAATTCACAAGTTTTTTTTTTTATTTTGTCTCCGCACAAACTTTTCCCTGAAATCCATCCCATTTCCCTAAAAATCACCCCCAGGTTCCCTGAAACATTATTCTGGAGGTTAACATGTCTGAAAGGTAAACAAGAATTTGAATCTCAATTTTCTGGCTATGGCACTGGACTGCTGTAGCCAAACCAATCTACTGTGGCATTTACAATGGCATTGCTGATTGCTTTGGCTAATTTCGAGGGCTGTGGATGGGCAATATTTCCACGGACACAATATTATATTACTACCACTAATTATAAGAATAATCCTGAAAAATTTATTTAATGAAGCACCGAGTACAACCTGGTAATTCATTAATTAAAACTTTGCTGATGATTTTTATTATTTGGTAAATTCATGTGTCAACATCATTGCCCACATGTGGATAATGACCACTCCAGTGACTGTACAGTACATTTATTTTCACTCATTTGCAACAAAGCATGATTAAAATACATAGAAAGTAATCGCTTAACTGAGAGAGGTGAGGGACGTTGTACAAACACGAGTGAGCGAATGTGCACAAGTGTTTTACAATATAGTCCCTCGCCTCGAATGAATTATTTCACGTAACCAGTCCAGTCAAGCGATTACTCTGTTTATTACTTTTCATTATTAATGATAATTATATAATTTAACCCTTTACCTAACATAATGACCAAAAACGGCCAGCACTATTCTCAAAACTCGCCAATTAATTTTCATTATTTTTTCATTTTTTGTCTCTAAAACATAGGTTATGACCCCTCACTGGAACGAGCTCAACAAGCTCGTTCCAATGAGGGGTCATAACCTATGTTTTTGCAAGTGTCATCTGCTTTTCATGTTACATAAAGGTTTAAAAAAAAAGCAACAAAAAAACCCCAATGAAGTCCCCATTGCACCCACGACAATGCGTCTTCGTTTTGCGCGCACGGATACATGACACAATTGTTGATTGCATAATTCACTTGTGAAGTTATCGTTTATAATCAAACTCGGAAGTTCCAGTAAATCACACTTTGGAAAGTAATCATTTTTGTTTTGTAAAGATCCAGTTATTTTGTTCTGCAGTGACAGCCCTAATTATTTTATGTGTGGATGGCCTTTATTTTTTTAAATATATGCAGAATGCATTTCATATTTGTTTATTAACAAACAAAATAAGCCAAGTGGAAAATCGAAACCATTAAATTATTCCACTTTGATAAACACAAACAAATAACGCACACACTCACAGGGAGATGACAGATGAGATGTCATTATGGTCAGTGGGTCTGGTAATCGCTGTATTGGGCAAGCAGAAAATCCAAACCATTCTGCTTTGATAAACGCAAACAAAAAAAGCTGTCCAGACACAGGAAGATGAAAGACAAGATTTTGTCACAGGTAAGTGCATCCGGTACTTGCCAGATTCTTTGAGAGGATTGGGAAATCGAATTAATTTTTTCTTACACTTTCATTAATGCAAACAGCGGCACATATTTTTCCAATTTCCAATTTAATTTTGGCAAACTTTTTAAAAAAAATTTGAATTATGCAAAAAAAAAAATTTGAATAAAAAACACGAATTCTCAAATACAGGTTTTTGTGTTTTTCCCTATAGAGATTTCAATGTTAATGTCCAAATCACTCGGTACATTTTTTGAACACGAATTTGTAATGTGTGATTTACATTTAACACTGAAAGTTTCATAGACATTTTCAAATTAAACTTAAAATTTAATTTTTTAATGTCTGAGCATTGTCCTATCAGGATCAACAATTCAAATCATAATAATGAAATAAAATACTGGACCTGTATGCACCGATCATACACAGTCAGACAGTTAGATATAAGAAAGAGACAAGTCTGTTTTGGAATTTCTGATGTGCACAATTCTACATATGACACCCTGCATATTGGTGTCAAAATACCCCAATTTCAAGCAACAGTTTTTCCCATAATGCATCCAGAAATTTTACCAATTTCAATCTTGTATGTTCCATCAAAGAGCTCTGTCAAACATCAGTGAATTGGTTAAATTCTTTGTTGTATTATGGGAAAGATTTGCAGCTTAAAGTTTTGATATTGCAATATCTGTTTGCAAGGGTTGATATTACCATCACTGGGATGCATACCAGTAAATTGTGAATTTAAGATAATCACACAAAGGTTGTGCAAAAGAAATTTGCAAAGATAACTCCAATCCCATTGCACTTTCCTTTGTCAGTTATTTTTTAACTGGTAGAGTGCTGAATTGTTTTTGGTCATCAAAATGTGCTCATTATGTCTCCCCAACACCGAAGGGAGACATTGTTTTACCCTGAATTCTTCTCCTTGTTGTTGTTGTTGTTCTTCTTCTTCTTCCTCTTCTTTTTCTCATACAACCATGTCCGGGCCAGAACTTTTTTTTATCTTTTGACCTAGGCTTATGATATTTAGCAAGTGGGTGTATCACCATGAGATGATGTGTCGCGTACCATCATGACCCACATATGACCTTCACCTTCGACCTCCAGGTCAAATTACTGATTTTTTGGCAAGTAAGCTTGTCCGGGCCAGAACTTATTTACCTTTTCACATCGGCTTATGATATTTGGCATGTGGGTGTGTATCTCCATGAGACGATGTGTCGCGTACTATCATGATCACATATGACCTTGACCCTAAGGTCAAATAATTGATTTTTTTTTTCTTTTGACCTAGGCTTATGATATTTGGCATGTGGGTGTATCACCATGAGACGATGTACCATTATGACCCACATATGACATTGACCTTTGACCTCAAGGTTAAATTACTGATTTTTTGGCAAGTAAGCTTGTCCGGGCCAGAACTTTTTTACTTTTCGGTCGGTTTATGATATTAGGCATGTGGTTGTATCACCATGAGACGATCTGTCACATACCATCATGACCTACATATAACCTTGACCTTTGATCTCAAGGTCAAATTATTGATTTTTTCTATCTTTTCACCCAGGCTTATGATATTTGGCATGTGGGTGTATCAACATAATACAACATTGTATCATGTACTGCTGTGATAACAGATGACCTTGATCTTTGACATCAAAGTCAAATTATTGAATTTGTTCAGCTAGGTTTATGATATTTTGCATATGAATGCAACAGCCAGACTGATGTGTCAAATTCTATCTTGAGCTTCCATAATCTTGATATTTGACCTTTTGTTTGATCTTTGTTGGTCAAAAGTTGGAAGCATGGAACTAATCGAAGGGTAGACATGTGTTTTAGTTCTCTATAACAGTTCCCTCTAGTTTGTCTTTGACTTTTTACAATTCATGGGAGAGTGCCTAGAGGCATTGTCCCATAAACTGTGACAAGGCAAATCCACAAACTTAATAATTTCACTTCAAAGATAAAATGAAGCTCATCCACATAATATGAAGGCTTTAGGATCAAGCCAGAAAATAGGCAGACTGTCATCTGCAAAATGAGGTCCCCAGAGGGTGAATTTAGTGATGCTACCCTGCATAGCAGGGTAGCATCACTAAATTTACCCTCTGTGAACCTCAATCTGAATCAGGGTCTCAAAACTAAACAGAAAGAGGTACCCAAAGGATAAATTGGCCCACTGTATGGGATAGCATCATCAGATTCACCCTCTGGGGACCTCATTCTGCAAATGTCAGACTGCTTATTTTCAGGCATGTTTAAGATGCACCACCAGCACTTCAGAATAAAGACCAAAAAGGAGTTTCAAGCACTCTAGCAGGTGAGAACCAAAAAATTTAAGAAATGTCTACAGAGTATCAATAGCATTGCCCAGTTGAACTTTCTTCCAGTCACGGGTACATGTGCATTGTGACGTCTCTGCAACGTACCCCTTCACCCTTCATTGGTAAAGTACATAACTGGTCTGATGTACATGTACACAGTACAGTCACCGTGGAGTGGTCTAAGGCTGCAACGATTCATCGCGATTTCAATGCATCGCGATACATTTGTACACGATACGCATATCATATCGTTTCATGTGTATCACGATACAAATGATACACTTCCAGAAGGTTGGCATGATGTAGTCAGAAGTTGCATTTTCAGGCTCAACAAGTCTATTTTGTGCTTTTCCAACTTACAATTCCACCACAGGAGTCTGAAATTCTATCAGTATAGCCATAATTCACTTTCAACGTGATATTTACGTTCCCAACGTAATCCCCTTCAGAAGGGGATTACGTTAGGAACGTAAATATCATGTTGAAAGTGAATTATAGCTATACTGATAGAATTTCAGATTCCTGTGATTCCACTTGTTCATTTGTATTTCAGTAAAATATCAACTCTGTCTAAATTATAAGCATAGTTTGAGGCAACAGACCTCTCACCTCTGAGTTGAACCCAGACTCCCAGAGGTCAATTGGCTGAAACTTGCTTGTCTTTCTCAAGCACTAAAAAAGAAATTGGATGTTACTGGCCAAATGAAAGTTGGACTCTGTGCAGTTTGTGGGCCTTTTATTACTGATAATTCACTCTCAATGTACTGCATGTAACGCATTGTGAAAAAAAATTGCGATACATATTGCATCGTGAGTGAGACATATAGTTGCAGCCCTAGAGTGGTCATAATCCATGTGTGGGCATTGACGTCCACACATGCATTTACCAGGTAATAAAAACCATAATCAGCAAACTTTTAATTAATGAAGCACCAGGCTGTACCCAGTGCTTCAGTAATTAAATTTTGGATGACAATTTCTATAATTAATGTTTGGAATCTAATATTATTGCATCCATGGAAATATTGCCCACACATGGAAAGTGACAAGTCCACAGCAGCCGTACTGTAACTTGCATCTTCAAAATACATCACCCATTAAGCAAGCGAAAGCCCAATCCCTCAAATTCAAAGTAATAATGTATAACTTGTATCTTCAAAATACATCATCTATTAGGCAAGTGAAAGCACAATCCCTTAAATTTAGAGAAATCTCCAACTACTGACAAGCAATAAATTATACAAAAAAAAGAAAAAGCAAAAGCAGAAAAAGAACAATCAACTGTCCAAAACAGTTTATGATAAATTTGTTTGAGGCTCTAATTTGAACCAGGTGGATTCAGAAGGACAATAAAAGCTATTCCCAGAAAAATTTGGATAACTTTTGGAGGAACTTATAATGCAGGGTTATCCAATGTGTGCATCACTGCCAAAATGCAACAGAACCAGAACAGATATTAGCAATTAGAACAGAAGAATGTGTTCCGTTGGTTGTTTGTCAGTAGACTCAGTACTCTAACCTGCCTTATAATAGTGTCGACACCATTATTAATATTTGAGAAAAAATCCTAGCAATTACTATTATTTGGCACAGAGGAATAGAGGGATCACTATGGTGGGACCCTGTTAATTGAATAGCCTCTTTGCCAATGAAAATTATTCAATTAACAGGAGTATTTAAACTTTCCTGTATTCCAGAGATGAACTTAGCATTTAATCTATTATATCTTGCTTGACAGAGCTCTATGAGCTATGAGGGTCATTTGTTTTGTAATTATTTTTCGTTTTTTTAAAACTTTAACCTCAATTCCTCTTTTCTCCCGAATAGTGCTCAGTGACAACCAGAGCCAAATGTTATCGCAGCTTAAAATACTAATATAATCCTGCTGTCAAGACTTTTTAACAGGTTGAGTGCTAAAAGCCACTACTTTTGTGGTCCAAATAAAAGTACATGTGGGAAATGAAAGTACAGGGTGGAACATTTATCAATATTAAATAAAAGTACAGACCCAAATAATAGTACAGAGTGGAAATCAATTGATGGGGTAGGGGAGTAAGCTAGTTAATTTTATCTAAAAGCCAACTTATTTTCCAGTATTGCAGTTAGTTTTATTAAAATAAAACTAATTGGTGTTTGGGCATCTTGATTACAACAACGAATACACTGTGCTAAACAAAAGACTATCACACAATCTAGTAAAGATTTACTGCTTTGAAAATCTCTTCCCTATTGGAGGGGCAATTTTAATAAACATACAGGCCCAAATAAGGTGCATACAGGGTGAAAAAATATCCCAAAACATACATGTATGTTTATTGGGAACTCAAGAGTATCAGGGCTTTCAAAAAATGAGGATACCAGAGCAAAAGTCAACACTTTCCTTGCTTATATTTCATATCCAGTCAAACACAAATAATATTTTGTTTATATAAATATGTTTTATTACAAATTATTGGAGAGTGCCTATGGGCACTCTCCAATGATTTGTAATAAAACAAGTTTTGAATAACAAATTCAGACCGCCAAAAATAATCTAGCCATCGACCAGATAATCATTAATGTGAAAAATATTTTACTATTTGTACTTTCCGACGTTTGACAGCGCATTTTGAAAAACGTTGAAGAAACTGAATTCCCAGTTTGTTTTTTTTTTAAACAATATTTTATTCGCTTGAAAAAGTTCGGTAAACAGGCTAATGCCTATATAAATACCTCACCGTTACATACAAATGCTTATTGTATTGTACAATCAATGGTGCATGAGTATGTACAGTGCATGAGTGGCATCACAGTGAAATGCCTAGCGAATGTAATGCAAAAATGTTTACGAGTATTTACTTTCTTAATGCATCAGGTGGTCCCACATACAAGAAAAGTAATGGTCTTCAAAGTGTTAGAATATTGCTTATCCAAAAGTGCAATACAAGTGCACCCTGGTAAGAAATGTGACGTCAATTCCCACTGGGAATTCACATCACATTTCTTACCAGGGTGCACTTGTAATGCACTTTTATAGAATGGCTTTAATTCTCATCCCTTTTCCAAACACAATCAAATCATAAACAACACCTTGACCCCAACTATTTTCCAGTTTAAAAATAGGTTAAAGTCGCTTGGGATGCCGAGAAATTATGACTGCAGATTTATACACAATGGACTTATTTTCTAACAATACATTTATGCCGTTGTGCTGACAACAGAACTGTTAACTGTTGTTGGCCGCCTGTACCCAGGAAATTTCGAATGGAATTAAAAAAAACCAAACCCTTCAATGATGAAAAGAAAAGTTTTGTTTAGGGTATAAACGTCCAGACATGCATGAAGGTTTTGGATAAAAATACTTTCCAAGTACAAATCTTTTTGAAGTAACTGAACATTAGGACATCTTTTCCTGTTAACATTTCCAGACTTTGGAAATTATTATCTGAGCAGACTTTGATAAAAGCAAACCACAGGTGGTGTGCTCTTGTGTGTGTGTGTGTGTGTGTGGGGAGGGGGGAGGGGGGAGGGGGGGTTATGAATAAGAGGGTGGTGGGTCAAATCAGCAATTATTTTATGATGTTTTAACAATAACATAGCATAAATGCATCAGCATAATTGACAACTAGATCTGGATATAAGCTGGTGTTAATGGTGGTCTATGAGCTGAAAATTTGCAAGTTTTTTCTTCTGTTTTGTCCCCATGCGAACTTTTCCCTGAAATCCATCCCATTTCCCTGAAAATCACCCTCAGGTTCCCTGAAAAATTATTCTGGAGGTTAACATGTCTGATTCCCAATGATGTTTGAACATCAGGATAATTCAGGTCTCAAAGAGTTAAATGATACAGTTATGATTATATGTTTCGTCAGCATTTTTATCTTGTGAATATTCAAGGCTTCTCAAGGCCTTCTGACTCATTTTCCAGGGTTTCAAGGCCTTAAACATCCCTTAGTGAAATTCAAGGCCATTCCTAAGGATTCCTTGAATTTAAGAAATAGGGCTACAACCATTAATCGTGAAACAAATGTACAGTTAAAACTATAAGTCCTGTCGCGAACTGTGTGCTAATCTAAGCTTGGAAATTGCACGCAATTTCCATATCGAATGGCATCCAAAGCACGGCAGGTTCTCCTAGTTACTCAGAGCAAACACAAGCAATGTTTCTGGCAATGGACCTCCGGGTTACCCGGAGGTCCATTGGCTGAAACATTGCTTGTGCACAGGCCATATATACAGAATTTGACAGCTTTACTATGGTCATAACGCGTAGATTAACATGCAGATCGACGTGCTATTTGTGCTCATTTCATGACAGGACTTCTAGTTTTAACAGTATCGCGATTCATTGTCTGATGATATGTACATGTATCGCGATTTGCTTGCACTGTATCACGATACATGTGGATCCAAACATTCAGGAATATTTTCTTAATGACACTTCGAAAATGGCTTCATTGTTGACTATTTGCATCCATTACAGTTGAAACTAGAAGTCCTGTCACGAATAGTGCACTTATCTTGGCTTAATTGCGCGTTGGAATTGCGCGCAATTGCCATATCGAATGGCATCCAAAGCACTGCAGGTTCTCTTGATTACTCATAGCAAACACATGCAATGTTTCTGCCAATGGACCTCCGGGTTACCCGGAGGTCCATTGGCTGAAACATTGCCTGTGCACAGGCCATATGTACAGAATATGATAACTTTAATTGGGCCATAACGTGCACATTAACGCGCATATCAACGTGCTATTTGTGCGCATTTCATGACAGGACTTCTAGTTTTAACTGTATATGTAGTTTTCCTTTGAAACCGGGATCGTAGAAGTCTGAATTTACATTGCTCTCGGTATAGTTGCGGTATTTGTTAGCACTGATTCAAATAGCACAAACCATTAACCTCGCTCTTGAACCTTTATATACTATAATCCAACAAATCACAAACTTCAAGGAAACAGAAGAGTGTGTCACAATGTTTTGCTGTCAAAAAGTTTGAGACATTTAATTTCATTGAAGTGAAGCTGGTTGACCCAAATCTGTATGCTGATTTGTTCTTTGGCCGTTGTGTAGGTGGATATTCGACTTTTCCCTCTACTCATCAGCCCAGGAGAAATGTGAGGTCAAGAAGCAAATCTGCAGTTATGTACCACTGGGAGACCCGGTGGTCCATAACTGCAGATTTGATTCTTGTGTCCTCAAATTTTGATGATTGATGCGTATCGAATCGTGGAGATTGTATCATGAGAAAACGTATCATTGCAGCCCTATGCAGAAACCCTGTATTGCCTTTGCCCTTTAGATTCAAGTACTGAGTCATGAAAAAACTAGTACTGAAATGGTTAACCGGATAACCGGTTTGAAACCGGTTACCCTCCCAACCGATTAAAAAAAGTCAACCGGTTGTCCGAAATATCGATAGTGATCGTCATTCCACAGTTAAAACGTAGTAAATCTGCCGCTTCTCCTTTGGGATAGATCACACCTCGAAGCACCGGTGTATATATTGAGAAATAATCGTCTTTGGCGTTGAAGACTTCGTTATTGATCGGCAATTTCCGTGAGTTCTGAGTAACCGCAGAAACTATTCCCTAGTATGTATACAAACGAACGTTGTCGAGTACTCGACAACGTTCATTTGTATACACACTACAGAATAGTTTCTGAGAATACTGCTTTCCAATTCCTATAGTTTGGATCCCAGATTCGGTGAAATAATGGCTACGATTAACCAGATATTATCCGGTTATAGCTCTCGGTTAGTCGGTTATGAAAATGAGCCAACCGTTTCAGCCCTAGAAAAAACAATTGTTTGTCCACTTTATACATTGTATGGCCCTGATATAACTCACTTCCTGTGGTAATGCCTCGTTGAGGCTCTCCTGACTTGGTAATCTTCTAAGTGGTCCATTTTGCTTGACACCTAAATAGTTTTTATCATCCTTCAAATCTACATTACTATCACTGTCCTCTGACACATTTTTGGCTGGCTCTAAGGTCTCTTCATCAGTGTTAGTTTCATCAATTGTATTTTCAATTTTAATTATGACATTGTCTGGAGCAGATTTCATCTTCAAACAGAAAAAGACATTCTATTATATTCCAGCTCTCGAGCATTCACCTTTCAACAAAATCAAAATCTAATATTTCAGGCCAAAAACAGAATAAAAAAGTGTGGAAATGAAACACAGGTGAGAGAATGTATGCAAAGTACATATCATAGATATGAAGAGATATAAGTAAACAATGATGTGATATGTTTTATCTCAACTACATCTACATGTATGTCATTCAAAATGAAGTGACAAGATGAAATATGTAATTAACCCTGTAGGTCCAATGAAAATAACTGTTAGTCCATACAAAGTAGATGTTCTGTTTCTCAGGCTTAGTTTTGTAAAATTGCAATCGGGCGGGCATTTTTTTATTTTATATTTTATTTTTGTAATTATTTCTTTGCCATCAGAAGTTCATATTCTTGGTTTATTTTATGTTTTAGGCATCATATTCAACAGAACAGCAAGGGTGGTGGTGTATTTCGTCTCTTGGGTACAACAAGGCTTTGCAATGCTAAAGCATTGCAAAGCCTTGTTGCACTCAATGGATAAATTTATCAATTTGATTAACTTGTGTAAAATATCAGACATAAATCATTTAATTTTTATTTTTTCAAGTTTGCATTGGTTATAAGAAGAGAGCATGCGGCAGCCAAAAGGACCATGCGGGAGGGCCTGAGAAACAGATTTTTAATTTTATTGAGACTTTTATTTCCATCACTTAAAATTTATGTAAGAATCTGAATCAATTTTCCAGCCCTCGAAATTGGCCACAGCAATCAGCACTGCCGTGGTGAATGCTGTGGTAAATTAGTTTTACCACGGTACATTAATGCTGTGGTAACATTTTCCCCAGATGCTCAATTTATAATATTTCAATAATGTGTATTAGAAATCATGAGCAACGTCCAACCCAAAATACATGTACCTTTGTGGAACACTCTTAATTTATATAACTCAAGTATTGAATATCAGGACTGGCAGTTACCTGCCAGTCCTGATGGTCAATGCTTGAGTTAGGAAAGGCTACATGCACGCCTAGTACTTGATTTGTGATGTTCTTTAGTTCAAACCATATTTCCAAGAAGCAAAGTGAACAAATCTTCACCATTTACCTAACATGAAAAGTAGACGACACTTGCAAAAAAAATTCTTGAATAAATAATTTTTTTCATTTTTGTTTTTGAGACAAAAAGTGAAAAAATAATGAAAATTAATTGGCAATTTTTGAAAATAGCGATGGCCGATTTTGGCCGTTACGTTGGTTAAAGGGTTAAACTATACAAACAAGGCCATGAATTTGACATAAAGCCCGGGGCTTACAACTCATTGTCTCCACATAATGTACAGAATTGATTTTCGTGTAGGTGATTGCTGTGGCAATGCCGTGGGAAGTGGAATTTACCACAGCAATTGATTGACGTGGTAAAATATTCCTAATTTCAAGGGTTGATTTTCAGAAATGATTCTTCTAAGGAAAACAATGGGAATGAAAATTTGATTCTTGCAAAATGTTCATTTCATTCTGCATCCAAACTTCTAAAAATGTCCTCAACTGGTTCAGTGCTTGAAGCCACTATCACAGATTTTTAAAAAATGAGGGTACCAGAGTAAACGCCAATCTTTTTCTTGCTCATTTTTCATATTCAGTCAAATGCAAATATTTTGTTTGTATAAATTTGTAATGAAACAATTTCTTAACAACAATTTTTTTTACAACAAATTCAGACCACCAAATATAATCTAGCCCTCAACCTGTTATTTATTTACTATTTATTGGTGTTTAAGGTAACATACTTATGCACAATGGCTGATTATGACTGTGAGTACCCGGAGAGAACCACCTAGCAACGACAAGCAGCTGCCAGCTCCCCAACATCGTAACTCCGCACGGCAGCACTGGCTGGGTTAGATTGGTTGAAGACATGCAGCATAGTTATAACTAGAGAAGTCCTGTCATGAAATGCACACAAATAGCAAGTCGATTTGCGCGTTAATCTACGCGTTATGACCATAATAAGGCTATCACATTCTATTCATGAGGCCTGTGCACAAGCAATGTTTCAGCCAATGGACCTCCGGGTAACCCGGAGGTCCATTGGCAGAAACATTGCCTGTGTTAGCTATGAGTAACGAGGAGAACCTGCTGTGCTTTGGATGCCATTCGATATGGCAATTACGTGCAATTCCTATGCGCAATCAAGCCTAGATAAGCGCACAGTTCATGACAGGACTTCTAGTTTTAACTGTATGCCTTAGTCCACGGTGTCATCATGCCCCCATGTGGACAGCCGGGGTTAACCCTTTACCTAACGTAACGGCCAAAACCGGCCAGCGCAATTCTAAAAAATCGCCAATTAATTTTCATTATTTTTTTCATTTTTTGTCTCAGAAACATAGGTTATGACCCATCATTGGAACGAGCTCGTCGAACTCGTTCCAACGAGGGGTCATAACCTATGTTTTTGAGACAAAAAATGAAAAAAATTAGTTATTCAAGAATTATTTTTGCAAGTGTCGTCTGCTTTTCAGGTTAGGTAAAGGGTTAAGTGCCTTGCCCAAGGACACAACGTGGGAGTCCAAATCGATCGCTCAGACGGCCACCCATTAGAGGACCAACCGGGCTTGACGTTGCTTAACTTCAGTGATCTGACAAGAACCGGTTACCGCAATATCACTGCGCCCCCTCCTCAACCAGTTAAAGACTTGGAGAATTCTACATACTTTTGGCTCCCTCATAATAAGGTTACTTTGATTGACCTACTCCTAGCAGTGTTGTCCAGTGAGGTCTTGGCTACCTATTCCACTTAACAGGTTGTCAGTACAGTTTCATTCACTCAAGTTTAATCATGGTATAAATTCAGAACTCAGGTAATGTATGGGGGACTGTGGCACTAATGAAACATTTGGAAAAACTCCCATTGGTGTCATTGCTTCCTGTATCTGTCAGGCCTGGCCTTTTGAAAAATCTAGGGGAGCCTCTATGGCTCCCGTAAACCTGTGCCAGGAGAGCTATTCTATACTTTAGTCTGTTGTTAATAAGGGAATTAAAAGTTTAACTGGTAGAGTGCTGGAAGCCCATATTTGGGCTTTACAAAATGCCACAGGTTGTGACAAAACTATGTACACTTTGTTAGAGAAGATTTTATACTGACCTTGACAAGAATCAGATTTTGTTGATATTACATTGCTAAGTTAAATTTGATTGGATAGTGCCTATTGGCACTATCCAATCAAATTTATCAGAGCAATATATGAAGAAAATAAATCTGTGGCCAATAAAAATTTAGCACTCTACCAGTTAAGGAGAGCTATTACAGCTCTTAAGGAGAGCAATTATGGATCTCCTTAAATTGATATTGCAGGATCCATGGAGGGCGGCAGCTATAGCTCTCCTCAAAAGACCAGGCCTGATCAAAACACCACCCTCATTGTATGTGCTGGATAATGGTAATCCACTAATTTCACACTTCCAATTCTATATTCTGCAGTTCTCAGGGGCAGAATTATGAAAAACAATTTTGTGAGAATCAAAATGGCAAGAATGCTATTCTATACTATTCTACAGTTCAGAAATAAATTTGTGAGAATCATTACGAGAATTCTGCTGGTTCTGGCATTCTCTTGTTGTAGTAAGAGACTCTCCACCAAAATGGTGCACTCAGGTTATGCAGAGTGCAGCCCCGCCATTCTTACTGTGTGTCCAAATAATAGTATAAGTGAAATAATAATAGTACAGTGTGAAAAATGTGGTGAAATGAAATAGCAGTATAGAATGAAAATTAAAATAAAAGCATTGATCAGAATATTATGGCCTAAACCTGAGGTTTCTGACTGATTTTAAAACACTTGAATGTGCCACATTCTGGATAAATTACAAACAAAATTCTCAAATAACTTGAACTTTGTTCAGCTATGGAAAAGTATTAAGACTTTATGGGATATGGGCTGACAGTACAACCTAGAGAAAATACAAACAAAAATATTGGGGCCCAAATAAGAATCGTGAATGTAGGACAAGTGCCCCCAGGATGTACAGTTAAAACTAGAAGTCCTGTCACGAATAGTGCGCTTATCTAGGCTTAATTGCGCGTTGGGATTGTGCGCAACTGCCATATCGAATGGCATCCAAAGCGCGGCAGTTTCTCTTGGTTACTCAAAGGAAACACATGCAATGTTTCTGCCAATGGACCTCCGGGTTACCCGGAGTTCCATTGGCTGAAACACTGCTTGTGCACAGGCCATATGTACAGAATTTGATAGCTTTACTTGGACCATAACGCATATATTAACGCGCATATCGACGTGCTATTAGTGCGCATTTCCTGACAGGACTTCTAGTTTTAACTGTATGCTCCCCAGTCCAATAATAACCAGTTGGATAACAGCACAGCATACCCCCCACCCCCCTCCGAAATTGTCACCTAGGATATGAGCTCCCCACCAGTCAAAATGTCAGCTAGGAAATCTGCTCCCCAATGGCCCAATAGAATTGGCACCTTTTTCATTTAGTCACTTAGTGGGTCATAAGAATCCAGGACTTTGGCATGCAATTAAATGTATACAAAAAAAAACAATTACAAAGAAATTCAGTGTGTCCAGTTAGAGAAAATAATATTATTTATTTTCTGTTGCTTGGCAAATTCTTTTCTTTGTAGCTGTATAATTTTAAGATGATCCTAATGTTTGGTCCACCTACTTTCCTCCAGGCTATTTGTATAGTTATCCTTTAAAACAATTTGCAAGATCAATTAGGCGACTGGAAATCCACCCTGCTAGGATTAGGGGTTGCATTTCCTGTAAAATTGTGTAATGAGACACCTTATCTTTAACTGAAGTCTTCAAGTAAAAGACAACAGCTTTTCTTTATCTAAGGTTTATCATTTAAATTAACCATAACAAATTGACAAGATGGCTGTTTTCCAGTCCAGGGTAAGTGGGTAGAGTATACGGAATGAATCCCCCATGAACTAATCCCCCCAGTCCAAAACTGTGTAAGTGGAATTATTCCCCCCAGTCGAATTACAGACTCAGAACTATTCCCCCCCAGTCGAAGTTTGAAGGTGGAATAAATCCCCCCAGACACAAAACAAGGATCAGAACTAATCCCCCCACTCAGTTTTTGGACATGTAAAAAATCCCCCCAAAGGAAAATAATAGCAGCCAAAAGGATGATAAACTTCGTTAATTACATTACACCTTTTAAAATTTTAATATTAAATAAAATTCTAGTATGTCAACAGTATTGTTCTATTGACTATGAGCAAGCCATCCACAAGGCAATACATTCTATGTTATGTCAGCATGTGAACATTCAGGGCTGCTTCTACAACCTAACCCAGTCTACCTGGCGCAAAATTCAAGCATTAGGCCTCACAAATTTATATAAAACTGATGACAGTGTAAAACACTTTTGTGGCATGTTGGATGGTTTGGCTTTCTTGCCTAGTGAAGATGTGAAAAGGGGGCTTTGTGAACTCAAGCAATTTATTCCCAATGGACTTGAGGAACTGACTGAATACTTTGAGTCTAATTACATCAGTGGCAAGTACGAAACAACCTGTGGTGTTGTGAAAATTAGACGATCCAATAAGCCACTTTTTGATATATCTTTCTGGAATGTCCATGATGTGACCATGGCTGGTGGTGATCGCACCAACATTATCTGTGAAGTTTGGAATAATAGCTTCACACATCTTATCGGACATAATTGTAGAAAGGACATTTGTTACGTCTTGTAGTTTATCATCCTCTTGGCTGCTAATATTTTCCTTTGGGGGGATTTTTTCCATGTCCAAAAACTGAGTGGGGGGATTAGTTCTGATCCTTGTTTTGTGTCTGGGGGATTTATTCCACCTCCAAACTTCGACTGGGGGGAATAGTTCAGAGTCTGTAATTCGACTGTGTGGAATAATTCCACTTATACAGTTTTGGACTGGGGGATTAGTTCCTGGGGGATTAATTCCTACATTCGTGGGTAGAACTGACATTCTACGCCAATCAAAAACAGCTGGGTGGGATTAAAGGTGGAGCAAACATAGCCTTTCACTTGCAAATAGATGGAAACCTTTTTGATATACATGTACAAGGAGATTGGCAAGCTCTTCGGCAGGTGTTAAGGCAGTCCATGAGTCAACAAAAAAAGTTATCAAGTCCAACAGTTCAAGTTCCTTTGTTATTAAGTAAGGAGCGTGTTTAACATGTCACCAGTTAATCAGTTAGCAGTCAGCCATTTTAGTTGCACAAGTTGCTAAAGTTACCACGTTTTATCGAAGTACTCACAGACTGATCCAAGAATGTATTTTACCATGTTGTGTTAATGCAGCTTATTATAATGTAAATATTTGACGAACCATTAATAAAAGTTCATTAACTGAACAAAGATGTAGATTATTACCTCTTGCAGCCAAGCCTGCTGAACAGCAGCCATGCCTTAATGACAAGTAACTCCAGCAAGGCAGGCCTGGCATTTTCAGGAGAGCGATTTATTCGCTCACCCACTGCTCGCCTTAAAAAAATTAAGGAAGGCGAAAACCAGCCCTCCTGGCCTTAGAAAATAATGATTACCATAACCGCCTACGCCTAAAACCCACATCTTTTAAGATCTCTGTTACATGTACGTCGGTGGTCTCTGTAAGACAGCCACACCGCCCCTCCCACATGTCCGGGCCTTGCCAAGGCCCGGAGGTGTGGAAAGGCAGTGTAGCCATCTCACAGAGACTACCTTGTTAGCAGCACTAAATAAAATGTACAAAGCCCACTTCATTAACAGTAAAACTTCATTTTGCAATTTTAGCTTTTGTAAGCGTGAGTAGAGCTAATCGCTCACCTAGGCCATGTGAGGGGAGGTGAGTTTTAGCTCTCCTGCATTTTATACGCCCGTTTAAAAAACGGTGGTATTATGTTATCAGTCTGTCTGTCTGTCTGTCCGTCTGTCTGTCTGTCCGTAAACAATTTGGTTTCCGTTCATTTAAAGTCGAACGTCTTGACGGATCGACATCAAACTTTCAGAAGTTGTTTTTGGCAATAAAATACAGGTCAAGTTCGATATTGGTGTTTCTCAGTCCATCTGCTGCAGAGTTATGGCCCTTTGAAAACACAATTTTTCTAAAAAAAAATTGGTTTGCGTTCATTTAAAGTCAAACACCTTGACGGATCGACATCAAACTTTCAGATGTTGTTTGTAGCAATAAAATACAGGTCAAGTTCCATATTGGTGTTTCTCAGTCCATCTGCTGCAGAGTTATGGCCCTTTGAAAACACAATTTTTCTAAAAAAAAAATTGGTTTGCGTTCATTTAAAGTCAAACACCTTGACGGATCGACATCAAACTTTCAGATGTTGTTTTTGGCAATAAAATACAGGTCAAGTTCGATATTGGTGTTTCTCAGTCCATCTGCTGCAGAGTTATGGCCCTTTGAAAACACAATTTTTCTAAAAAAAATTGGTTTCCGTTCATGTAAAGTCTAACGCCTTGACGGATCGACATCAAACTTTCAGAAGCTGTTTTTGGCAATAAAATACAGGTCAAGTTCGATATTGGTGTTTCTCAGTCCATCTGCTGCAGAGTTATGGCCCTTTGAAAACACAATTTTTCTAAAAAAAAATTGGTTTGCGTTCATTTAAAGTCAAACACCTTGACGGATCGACATCAAACTTTCAGATGTTGTTTGTAGCAATAAAATACAGGTCAAGTTCCATATTGGTGTTTCTCAGTCCATCCGCTGCAGAGTTATGGCCCTTTGAAACCACACTTTTTGAAAAAAAATTGGTCTCCGTTCATTTAAAGCCGAACGCCTTGACGGATTGACACCATATTTTTCAGATGTTGATTTAATACACCCGTTTGAAAAACGGGGCATATTATGTGAATGGTCTCTCCACCCGTCTGTCTGTCTGTCCGTCCATGGACACATTTCGTTTCCGGACGATAACTTTAGTTGTAATGGATTGAGCTGAGATAAATTTGGCATGTGGATTTAGTATGACAAAATACAGGATGGGTTCGATTTCCGTTTCTAGCGGCCCATTTGCAGTAGAGTTATGACCCTTTATTTAGCCCAACTTTTTGTTTCCGGACGATAACTTTAGTTCGGCTAGACCGATTTATTTCAAATTTTCAGTTTTTTGTTTTTGACCCCAAAATACAGCTCAAGTTCACTTTTGACCACAATTGCATATACCTTTCCAGAGTTATTCCCCTTGAATGATTGCAAATTTGTGGATTTCGTGGTTTCCGGATGATAAGTTTAGTTTGCCTTGACCGATGTTTTTCAAATTCTCAGATTTTGTTTTTGACCACAAAGCACAGCTCAAGTTCACCTTTGGCCATAATCGCATGTACCATTCCATAGTTATTCCCCTTGAATGATTGCAAATTTGTGAATTATGTGGTTTCCGGATGATAACTTTAGTTTGACTTGACTAATTTGTTTCAAATTCTCAGATTTTGTTTATGACCACAAAGCACAGCTCAGGTTCACTTTCGGCCAAAATCGCATGTACCTTTCCAGAGTTATTCCTCTTGAATTTGTGCATTTTGTGATTTCCGGATTATAACTTTAGTATGGCCTAACTGTTGGACATAGAATACATCAAATATTTGGTTTCCGGATGATAACTTTTATTATTTGTTTTCCGAGTGGTTCCAAACTTGGTATGTTGTTTAATCACAACAAAATACAGGTCAAGTTCGAATATGGGGTTGGTCCAAACAATTTTCACCCTCACCCCATCCTTACCCCAACCCTTCAAAAATACAAAACGGGCATATATTGTCCCGCTACGCGGTGCTCTTGTTAAGAATGCCAGGCCTGGCAAGGTCATACTAGTACAAAGAGATCAGCTTTGTGCCCTTACAGAAATTGAACGTTTTAGACTAGGGGAACCTTAAAAAAAAACGTGTCTGAATGGACACAAAGCAGCTTCAAACTCATCTGAATATATTGTGATCTCAGTTATCTGTGGGAAAAAAATCCAAGCCAGAATTCCTCGCAGCTGTTAGTTAGTTGCTACAGTACAGTCAACGTGGACTGGTCACTTTCCATGCGTGGGCAATATTTCCACGGACGCAATAATATTAGATTCCAAAGACTAATTACAGGAATAATCATCAAAAATTGAATTAATGAAGCACCAGGTACAACCCGCCCCGGTACAACCTGGTACAACCCGGTGCTTCATTAATTAAAATTTTGCTGATGATGATTTTTACTACCTGGTAAACACATGCGTGGAGATAACTGCCCATGTGTGGATTACGACCAATCCACGGCGACTGTACTGTACATTAGGTTTTAACTTAAACCGTTATACAAATTAACACTACATGTATAATATACTATATTAGACTAGTTAGTGCTTGACGACATCTTACATGTATGCAGATGTAATGCTTTTGACATGTTTCAACAGGGGGGGGGGGGGGGGGAGTTTTCCAAGCTGACATTTTGACTGTGGGGAACATTTCCTAGGTGACAACTTCACTGGGGGAGGGGGGGCAGTTATCCAATTGGCTATTCAGGCCAGGCAATCTGGAAAATCAATTGCCCTCCTCAGATTGCTTGGGAGTGCAATTGCACCTGAAAATTTCAATGCAAAAAACTTGTAAGTTATTTTGGTTTTATTCACTTCAAGCTGTTAATATTCACTCAATATTGTGAGTGAAAAATTGCACTACATTCAGCTACATAGTACAGAAATTGGCACACACATCTTCTCATTATTCAAAATGTTGCATTCTTATGTGACTGTTTTCTACACTCAAAATGTATCCAAATGCGACACAGAATGGGTCATGAAATATTGCGAATCAATGCAACATTGACAATTCATCCTCAGAGTTCCAATGTGTTCTCTGTGCCAGGAGGCATAGAGAACACATTGGAACTCAAGGGACAAAATGATAATAGATTTTAAAAGCAGTCACAACCAGGTCTGGCATTCCAGAAAATCAAGGAGTGCAAAAAATTGCACTCCTCAATTTTTTCTAGGCATGCAGCACTCCTGCACTCCTAAAGAATGCCAGGCCTGAATACTCTGGGGGCACTTGTCTGGAACACAAGAATTATACAAAAATGAGGTGGAAAAAATCCCCCTAAAAATAATAATACATGGAGTACAGGTACATGTTTGATTATTTGAACTAAAGTGTATCGTTGGTAACACATATTCTGACTGCTGAGCAGGCCTGAATATAAGCAGTCTGACATTTTCAGAATGAGGTCCCTTGAGGGTGAATTTGATGATGCTATTCTCATACAGTGGGCCAATTTATCCTCTGGGTACTAGTGCTCAAACGACTAGTGAATTCCAAAGTCGACTAGTCAATATCCAAAAGTCAAGTCGACTTCAACTAGTCATTGGTGATAACTTGTCTCCTTATAACAGTGTTGGTGTTCCGGCAGAGTGCTGAAGGTCCAAATTTGGCTTCACTTGGGCATTCATATACAGCAACTTACTGGAACATTATTCTGTTAATGTGCTTCTAATTATGAGCACTAAGAGTGAAATTATATAGTCTTATTAATTTTGCCTTGTTGCGATTTATGAGAGAGTGCCTATAGGCACTCTCCCATAAATTGCAACAAGGCAAATTAATAACACATCCTGATAGCCCAAAATAATTCAGCACTCTACTAGTACATTGTACCTGTTAAAACAAACTACCGTCACTACTGTTAGATGGCAATAGATGTATACATTGATTGCCCAATATTGCTGTTCAAACTGTCTGACAGTGGCACAGAAGGGACTATTTACCTAAAAAATTGAACTCCTCCAACTAGTCGACTGCACAATTGAGAGTCAACTACTGGTTTGCCCAGAGTCGACATCGACTAGTCGACTAATCGTTGAAGTACTACTGGGTACTGCTTTCTGTTTAGTTTTGAGATCCTGATTCAAATTAAGGTTCACAGAGGGTAAATTTAGTGATGCTGCACTGCTGTGCAGGGAAGCATCACTAAATTCACCCTCTGGGGACCTCATTTTGCAGATGAGTCTGCTTATTTTCTGGCTTGCTGCTGAGGTTGGAAGTTTTAACTGGTAGAGTGCTAGAAGACACCATAATGGATCTATTGAAAAGTGTTGCAAGTGGCGTAACTCTTTGCATGCTGCTGACGGATAATCCTGCCCAGCACAGAGTTTCTCTTGTCTCTGAAATTCGTATAATTTGTGCATATTTAATCATATTGTTTCCCTGTAAATGGAATAGATTTTTCCCCAATGATTTCTTGTGTTACATTTAGATTTATTTTTCATCAAATCTAGCCATGGCTGCTTTAAAGCAGCCATGACTAGATTTGATGAAAAATATCTATAAAATACTCAGCGGGTTAAGAGTTAATACTGAACACATTATCTTGTTTACTCATCAGTAAAACAAATATTTACATAAACTGTTTTGTTACTATTTATTGAACACTGAGTCACTGGCTATATATCCACTCTCCAAATAAATAAAAAAAACATTTATTTATTTTTGAAAAAAGAATTCTCACTCATTTAAGTCATGTTACAAATCACCTTTGAAGAATAATAACTCTACTAGTTAAATTTCAACTGTACTTCCGTAATTGTTTGAATTAAATTTGTTGACTTTTCGTCTCATAAGGCTTAATAAAATTAAAAATTTGTTTCTCAGGCCCTCCCGCATGGTCCTTTTGGCTGCCGCATGCTCTCTTTTTATGACCAATGCAAACTTGAAAAAATTAAAATAAAATGGTTTATATCTGATATTTTACACAAGTTAATAAAATTGATAAATTTGTCCCATGAGTGTAACAAGGCTTTGCAATGCTTTAGCATTGCAAGGCCTTGTTGCACCCAAGGGACGAAATACACCACCACCCTTGCTATTCTGTAGATTATGAGGCCGAAAACATAAAATAAACCAAGAATATGAACTTCTGATGGCAAAGACATAATTACAAAAATAAAATGTAAAATAAAAAACCTGCATGCCCGCCCGCATGCAGTTTTACAAAACTTGACCTGAGAAACATAACATCTACAGTTAAAACTAGAAGTCCTGTCATGAAATGCGCACAAATAGCACGTTGGTATGCGCGTTAATATGCGCGTTATGGCCCAAGTAAAGCTATCAAATTCTGTACATATGGCCTGTGCACAAGCAATGTTTCAGCCAATGGACCTCCGGGTAACCCGGAGGTCCATTGGCAGAAACATTGCATGTGTTTGCTTTGGGTAACCAGGGGAACGTGCCGTGGTTTGGATGCCATTCGATATGGCAATTGTGCGCAATTCCAACGCACAATTAAGCCTAGATAAGCGCACTATTCGTGACAGGACTTCTAGTTTTAACTGTACTTTGTGTGGTCTAATCTCTAAATCGCTAAATTTCAGTAAAAAAATGTCAATTTCCTACATAGGGCTGCAACAATTAATCATAAAATGAATGTATCACAATTCATTCTGACGATATGTATCACGATTTGCTTGCACTGTATCACGATACACATGGACCCAAACTTTCATGAATATTTTGTTAATGACACTTCAAAAATGGCCTCATTGTTGATTACCGGTATTCGCATCCATTACAGTTAAAACTAGAAGTCCTGTCATGAAATGTGCGCTTATCTAGGCTTAATTGCGAGTAGGAATTGCATGCAATTGCCATATCGAAAGGCATCCAAAGCACGGCAGATTCTCCTGGTTACTCATACAGTTAAAACTAGAAGTCCTGTCACGAATAGTGCGCTTATCTAGGCTTAATTGCGCGTTGGAATTGCGCGCAATTGCCATATCGAATGGCATCCAAAGCACGGCAGGTTCTCTTGGTTACTCATAGCAAACACATGCAATGTTTCTGCCAATGGACCTCCGGGTTACCCGGAGGTCCATTGGCTGAAACATTGCTTGTGCACAGGCCATATGTACAAAATTTGCTAGCTTTACTTATGCCATAACGCGTACATTAACGCGCATATCAACGTGATATTTGTGCGCATTTCATGACAGGACTTCTAGTTTTAACTGTAGCAAACACAGGCAATGTTTCTGCCAATTGACCTCCAGGTTTCCCGGAGGTCCATTGGCTGAAACATTGCTTGTGCACAGGCCATATGTACATAATTTGATAGCCTTACTATGGGCCTAACGCGTAGATTAACGTGCAGATCGACGTGCTATTTGCATGCATTTCATGACAGGACTTCTAGTTTTAACTGTATATGTAGTTTTCCTTTGAAATCAGGATTGTAGAAGTCTGAATTTACATTGCTCTCAGATATTTGTAAGCATTGAACAGCACAAACCATTAACCTTGCTCTTGAACCTTTATACACTATGATCCAACAAATCACAAATTCCAAGGAAATAGAAGAGTGTGTCGCAATGTTTTGTTGTCAAGAAGTTTGAGAAATCTAATTTCATTGAAATGAAGCTGCTTACCCCAAAACTGTATGATGATTTGTTATTTGGACATTATGTCTTGTGTGGGTGGATATTAGACTTTTCCTCAACTCATCAGCCCAGTAGAAATGTGAGGACACAAGAAGCAAATCTGCAGTTATGGACCACCGGGTGATAACTGCTCATTTGCTTCTTGTGTCCTCAATTACAATGTATTGATGACTGACGAGTGTATTGCGATACGTATTGAATCGTGGGAATCATATCATGATATGCATCATATCACGAGAAAATGTACAGTTAACCCTTTACCTAACATGAAAAGCAGACGTCACTTGCAAAAAAAATTCTTGATTAACTATTTTTTTTCATTTTTTGTCTCAAAAACATAGGTTATGACCCCTCGTTGGAACGAGCTCGACGAGCTCGTTCCAACGAGGGGTCATAACCTATGTTTTTGAGACAAAAAATGAAAATATTTTGAAAATTAATTGGTGATTTTTGAGAATAGCGCTGGCCGGTTTTGACCGTTACGTTGGGTAAAGGGTTAAAACTAGAAGTCCTGTCACGAATAGTGCACTTATCTAGGCTTAACTGTGCATTGGAATTGCGCGCAATTGCCATATTGAATGGCATCCAAAGCATGGCAGGTTCTCTTGGTTACCTATAGCAAACACATGCAATGTTTCTGCCAATGGACCTCCGGGTTGCCCGGAGGTCCATTGGCTGAAACATTGCTTGTGCACAGGCCATACGTTCAGAATTTGATAGCTTTACTTGGGCCATAATGCGTACATTAACGCGTATATGAACGTGCTATTAGTGCGTATTTCATGACAGGACTTCTAGTTTTAACTGTATAGTTGGAGCCCTACAAACCAACACCTTAACCATTTCCAAATTACTATGATGCCTTAGAATTATCTCTGGATTGGAGTTTCCATTCTAGACAAATTCTCAAAATCTTTGAAAAAACACAGTTTAGGAACAAGCAATCTCCAGATCCATTGACTGAAACTTTGCTTATTTGTTTTTTTTTGGACATGTCAATAACTGATTGGGTACAAACTCCACTTGGGGATGTGGTTGTTCATCCACTTTCTGTGCACCCAGTACTACTATAGCAGAGCACACCGTTACATGTATACAAGTCAAAGATAAATTGTATGGTAGTGGAAGCCTGTTAATTGAACAGCCACCTTGGCACTGAAAATTATTCAATTAACATGAGTATTCAATTAATGGGGACTGTGTCACTTTCCTGTATTCTAGAGATAAACTTAGCATTTATTCTGTTATATCTTGTTTGACATGAAGTGAACATGCATACTAAGTTTTGAAAGAATCTGTCCAACATGATATAATAGATTAAATGCCTGTATTGGATGTACTGCAGCCAAATAGGTCTATAACCAAAGGAAAACTGGGGTGAGTCAGGGTAATTTCTTGGCAGGTTACAAGATTTTTTATTCAATTAACAGGAGTTTACTCTATACCCTATATTCAATTTACAGGTCAAGTTTGTGCTATGGTAAATGGTTTTGTGTTGGGAAATTATATTCAATTAACAGGGTTATTCAGTTAAGAGATATCCAATTAACCCTTTACCCAACGAATCGCCTGCATCCGCCCGAGTAATATGCAAATTCAGCAGCTGAAAAAATATTATTTTTCAAAACATTTTAACAAAACCATATCATGTGATCACTCGTTGGAACGAGCTTGTTCCAACGAGGGGTCACATGATATGGTTTTGTTGAAATGTTTTGAAACATTTAAAAAAATGATATTTAAAATAATAAATTTTTATATCGTCTGCGTTGGGTAAAGGGTTAAGTGAGCTCCTGAGCTCCACTGTACCAGTAACCAAAGTAAATCATATAACTAAGACCAACAAGTTCACTCTTAACTATAATTTCTTATAGTTTTAAAAGCCTTTTGTGAGAAGCTTTCCCAAAAATAATATTGTGAAAAACATTAGTGGTTATGTGGAAAATGTTAAAAAAAAAATGGAGTTATATCATTTTTTTGTATTAATTATTTTTGTGAAATATATTTTGGATGTTTCATTATTTTACAATGCTTTTTACACTAACAAACGTTCGGTGGTTCGATGCCATGGCATTATTTTACGCCTTTGATAGATTCAACTTCTATTCTCAACGTTTGCAGTTGTGTTCTGTTTAGTAACAGTTTGCAGGATTTCTGTTTCAACAGAGTAAACAAAACGCTATGGCACAAGAAAAACGTTTTAAATGCTTTGTCAGTTTACTATATGGAGAATTATCTACCTGTATAACCTTTGATCATAAATTTATAAGTTAAATAAAATATATATCGAATTGATTACCTCTGGGATACACTGAAGGCGACCTGCCATTCCGATAAGTCTTCGTGTGGAAAACTCTCATTTTTATTTTGAATTTCAGACACACCCCCTTTTTTACTGGAAGTGGTCCAATTCAAAATTTGCACGACTCGAATCGAAGATGTCTCTCTCTCCACTGATTACATTTACGATGTATAAAATGAATGGGATAAATGGTTGTCCCGGAGTATTTTGTTTGTTTTTCGAGTACATATTTGGCAAAATGACGAAGAATAGCCTTTCAAAAGCTGGATAAATAATTTGAGGTGTGTTTCTGAGATTAAATTTCCCGCCATAAACCCGAACCAATCTCTCAATTCAGATTTTCTGCTCTTTTCACTTTATATTTCAACAGATAATACAATCCTTGTCGGACCATGCTGAATATTATTTTTTTGTTGCTTCATTTTAATTGGACTACAAATCTTCACGCACTTTTTAAACAATTTCAAATTTACCTTATAGATTTCGTACAGAGACTAGGGCACTCGGATAAATTTCCAGTGTCACTATGGCGGACAGTTCGGCAGATAAGGTGAAAACTTGCATCAAAGTTGGAATATTAACAGGTATTACTGATATTTGACCTGATTTTACATCTTGGGGTTTCTTTTGTAGAGGAGTAGATCCAACGCCACATTGCTGAAATAAATGACATAGCGGGAGATGCCCGGTCTTGCAAATAAAAGATTTGTCAATAAAGTGGGGTTGTTTTCTCCTCAGAAAAGTGGAGTTATGGCTCTTGATACACTAATATGAAGTGATAAGTTACCTCCCGTGATGTGCATTATATCTAATTTCTTTAAAAACCTGTCACAACAGGCATAACTGGGACTGCAATAAAAACTCTTTAAAAGGGTTAACTGTGAATAATTTATGGTTTCCATCTCATTGACCATGTATAAGGCAAGTTACAGGATAAAACAAATTCATTAACTTTAGTGTTTTGCCTTCTGAAATCTTCATTGGTGGCTTCAGTGCAGAAAACAAACATGATGGGGACTGCGATTTATGTAAAAAAAAAATAACATATCTCTTCAGTCTTTTCAGCTCATCTTATCACTTGCAATCCGTCATTGTCTGTTGCAATTTTACATTATCAACTTCTGAAAAACTACTGCACCAAATTGAAAAAAATTTGACATGCATGTTCCTTATGAAAAAAGATTGTCAGGCTCACAAGGGGCGTATCTGTTACATCCAGAAATTGTTTTTTTAATATTAAAAAAACTCTTCATTTCCAGAAGCACCAATCAGACTCTTTGGATATTTGTTATATATTATCTTTGGTGAGGTCATATTATAATTTGTTCGTAAAGGAAGTCCCTGGTTTCTTATTTGAGATCCCTGTGAGAACCCTAATTTGGAGGACAATTCTTTAAAAATATTTTTCTGTGCAGTATATCACTCTTTGCAGGCCTGTCATTCTTTATGAGTGTAAGAGTGCTGCATGCCTAGAAAAAATTGAGGAGGGTAATTTTTTGCACCCCTTGATTTTCTGGACGTGTTTGAGACTGCCTTTAAAATCTATTATCATTTTGTCCCCTGATTTCCAATGTGTTCTCTCACTGTATGGGAATAGCATCATCAAATTCACCCTCAGGGGACCTCATTCTGCAAATGTCAGACTGCTTATTTTCAGGCCTGCTCAGGGGTCAGAATATGTCTGAGCAACGATACACTTTAGTTCAAATAATCAAACATGTACCTGTACTCCATGTATTATTATTTTTAGGGGGATTTTTTCCACCCCATTTGTGTATAATTCTTGGGTTCCAGACAAGTGCCCCCAGAGTATTCAAGCCTGGCATTCTTTAGGAGTGGAGGAGTGCTGCATGCCTAGAAAAAAAATCGAGGAGTGCAATTTTTTGCACCCCTTGATTTTCTGGAATGCCAGACCTGTTTGTGACTGCTTTTAAAATCTATTATCATTTTGTCCCCTGAGTTCCAATGTGTTCTCTGTGCCTCTGGAGCTTAATTTTACCTTAGTGCAATACAAAGAAAATTCTTTAAAAATCTAATTTAAACCCACCTGATATTTGGTATACATCATTATGGTCACCACATGTACTTGACTAAGATTTGTTCAAGTCATTGTGTTGATTTGAAGGCACCAGAGGGGTTTGAATTTTAACATATGGAGAATTTATTACATGTATAAAGAAAGTTGCCCATGAGTGATGGGGCCATTGTAATCCAAACTCGTCAGATGTATATGTTTGTGTATATGATTACATTTGTTCAAATGGGGCCTAAGAAGCCACATGAGGACCATTGGTGTGACATTGAGGGTCAATTGGAATAAATTTTATTTTTCTTTAAAATGAGTTTTGAGAATTTCATGTATGCAAACAATTTTTTTTTCACACAATTGACCTGCATAGGGAGGGCGCGGTAGATGTTTTGGTTGGGTGCCATGGGGTAAATTTTTATATTTTTTTTTTAGCTCACTATGACAAAGTCAAGCTGAGCTAATCTAATGGCTTTCCATCCGTCATCCGTCAACACCATGTTTTGGTGTTCTCGTCCAAAACCACTAAGCCAATTCAAGTGAAAGTTTGTGTGAGTGATGGTCCCGAAGTGGCATTGCATTTTTGTTCAACTCAGCATACCCAGCCCCATAGGGAGGGGATGGGGGAAAATGCTCCAAAATATTTTTAAAATCTTCTTTTCATGAACCAGTAGGAACAATGACTTGACATATGGCATGGAGCTTCCTTCTGGGGTGTAGTCTTAAGTATGTTCAGACGAAGTTTGTGGAGGTTTGGAAAGTTCAACAAAACTTTAGTACACATTTGACGGAAGACACTTTGATGAAATAGGTGTAGTTTCTCGGACAGAAACAGAAGAGATGGGGAGGGGGGGGGGGTTGCTATAATGCCACTGGAGCCGCCTTGTTGAGCCGATTTCAATGGTATTTATGTTTAAATGGCAGAAAGAGAATGACCAGGTGGGATTCCAATAATGGGGTGGGGGGGGGGGGGAGTTCAAGCTCCTGGGGCAAGGCAGAGTAGAGTATATTAAAGGAGTTTGGACAGAAAGGTAGATAAAAAGTCAAACAAATTTAAAACAATGCAGTCTTGTAGACGTCACTGCATTGTTTTCAATTCAATTGATCTGTTTTAGGGTCATTTAAATTGTTAAAAAATAAGGGTCAGTTATTAGATCAGGAAGCAGTTAATCTCTTCGGTAATAAAATAATAACAAACAATTTAAGGTCTAAAAAAATAAAAAATCTGTTTCTCAGGCCCTCCCGCATGGTCCTTTTGGCTACCGCATGCTCTCTTTTTATAACCAATTTAAACTTAAAAAAAATAATAATTAAATGGTTTTTGTCTGATATTTTACCCAAGTTAAAAAAATTGATGAATTTGTCCCTTGAGTGCAAGAAGGCTTTGCCATGCTTTAGCATTGCAAAGCCTTCTTGCACTCGAGGGATGAAATACACCATCAGCCATGATTTTCTGTAGATTGAGGCCTAAAACTTGAACCAAGAACATGAACTTTTGATGGCAAAAAAGTAATTACTGAAATAAAAAATAAAATAAAAAAACGCTCACCCGCATGCAATTTCACAAATAATGGCCTGAGAAACAGAAGATCTACTTTGTGTGGCCTAATCGTAATGTTTTTATTTCAGTGAAGTTGATAGTTGGTTTAATTAGTACAACAAGTGTTATGTTCTGGTAACAACCTGTGAAATATGAATAATATAATAATAAATGCAAACTGTATTTGACACTTTCATCATGATATTTTGGTAACAATATGTGAACTGTGAATTAAAATAACAAAAAGAGCTTTCGAAAAGTACTAATACTGTTCCCAACAAAATCACTAGATGAAACTTGTGTCAATAAAATTCGAGTTTGTGCCAATCCCACCCACATTTATATAATGTTATTGGTAAACAAACAAAGAACCTCAGCCCCATATTTCCCCTGCAATACTAATTCATTAAACTTTTGTCAATAAAATTATGCAAATGTGTATGTTATTGGAACAAGCTCCCAAGCTTGTTCCAATCTCACCCACATTTATATAATGTCATTGGTAAACAAACAGAGGGGGGGTGCGGTGGCTCAGTTGGTAGAGGTGCAGGCTGCAAGCCGAGAGGTCCTCGGTTCGAATCCCACCTGTGGCAACCACGTTGTGTCCTTGGGCAAGACACTTCACCCCGATTGCCTTCATGGGTGCATGATGATGCTGTGTACTAAGGCGTACTGCACGTCGATGGTGCGCATGTCTTCAACCAATCTAACCCTGCCTGTGCTGCGGTGCAGAATTCAGAGTTACGATGTTGGAGAGCTGACAGCTGCTCGTCGTTCTCTCTGGGTACTTGGGCTTCCTCCACCCGTAAAACTGTCACGGTCACGATTAGCCATTGTGCATAAGTATGTGACCTTAAACACCAATAAATAAATATAAACAAACAGAGAATCTGAGCCCCATATCTCAACTGCAGAACTAATGTTACTGGAATAAGCTCCTCGACTTCAGTAAGTAAACAAGTTCAGCACTAAACATAATATAAATATATATACATTGTATGAAATAAAGAAATACTATTCTGCATTTTTAGGACTGGGAATCAAAAACATGGATGTCATGGTGGTGTCTTCCCACTTCATCAATTACCACTTCATCAAATTACCACTTCTTCACAAACTCATAATATGTTTACATTGTATTGTATCAGCGGCTCATCAGCAGAGCTGTAGGTTAACCGAATCCGAACCAAGGTTTTTAGTTTTTTTAAAAAACCAAAACCGAAACCATCGACATCCCGTAATCTAAGGTTTTTTTGTTTTATTAAATATTCTCTTGCTGCAGAAATTCACAGAATGTAGCCATCCCAGAGTAGTGAGAGTACCCAGACACTGCCAATGGCAGTGTCTGGGTACTCTCACTACTCTGGGAAGGCTACATTCTGTGAATTTCCGACATTTCAGTTTAGTTGTGTTTGCAGCTTTCCTCAAGTTGCGTGTAGGTGTCAGACCTCGAAAAATGGCCAAGCACAATAAAAGTTCTGTATATTTAGGTAATTAGTATATTGACCTTCCCGATTCTTCATGTATTATAGCTTATTTCGGGCATTCATTGAGTTTCACTCAATTTCACTACCATTCAGTTATGACTCCGGACATAAGAATGAGTTTTATTGAATTTTACTTGGCCTCATGAACAAACCGAAAACTGAACCGAACCAAGGTTTTTCTCTGCCTGAAAAACCAAAACCGAAACCGAACAAGAGATTTAAAAACCTACAGCCCTACTCATCAGAAATGGTTAACAGCCCTCCAGAAAATGCTTTTGGGCTGTTAAGTTGCTGACCACATCATCATCGTTGAGCCATTAATATATTGTAATGCCTTTCAAAATCATGATATTGTTTTATGATTTGTGCATTACACTGATAAATTTTGTATGGTAACAAATTACTCTAGGAAGTCGAAAGATATTCTATAGTAATTTGTAAACAACTCTATTTTTGCATATAGCAAGCCCCTGATCTGTCACAAAACATCATAGCAACATAAAAATAGGCTGTTGTCTTCTGCAGAATCTCATTGATATGTGCTGCCTAATAATACATAAACCATAATGCTTAATGGACCTCCATAAATTCAGAGGGAGGCATTGTCTCCGTTTGCAGCCCTGAATATCATATATTTTTTCCTGTACAATTTATTGCTTAAGACAGCTAAGTTTTTTTTTTCATCGTTTGGTCCGACTTTTGTCAGAGAGACGACGGGCGGCATACATAGTGTTGGTCATGGAATCTTTCAAGATGAAAAAACCCAAAATTATTTGACCATTTTTCAATACCTTTTCACATTTACGGTCAACTTGCGAGTATATAATGGCTCACATGGGAAAGTCGAGTTTTTCGACGCAATCACTACAAGTAGAAATCAGATCAGATACTCGCCCAGCATCACCACTCGCTGCATGAGAATCAAAGCAGCGATGGGGATGGACTGCAGGCAAGTAATATTGGGCATTCGCAAGGCAACTTTAAGAGAAAAAAAGTCACCATTATTATGTCCAGACATACTGAATATCCTTCTACTCAATCAATATTTTCAGTACTGGCAAACTATTCATTTATCATATTTGCCGTATAAACTTAGACGTAGATACAAAATTGATCTCCTTATCCATTGTGACTAATAAATCAGGAATGATCCTACATCTTAAATAGGGGGCATGGTGGCTCAGTAGGTAGATGTGCAGGCTGCAAGCCATGAGGTCCTCGGTTCAAATCCCACCTGTGGCAACCGTGTTGTGTGCTTGAGGAAGATACTTCACCCCATTGCTCACATGGGGCACTGTGACATTGTGAACTAAGGCATACTGCACATCGATGGTGCACCCGTCTTCTACAGTGCTAACCCTGCTTGTGTGGAGGTAGTATGTTAAATTAGCCTCTATCTTGCGTATAAGTCTTTCGTGAGCACCTTTCGCTGGCAGCCACAAAAATTTGCTCCTGACTTTTCTGAAGTTTTGTAAAATATTACTGTGACTATAGCATAAATGTTTAGTTTGGATTATCCTAGAAACCTTGCTGGATCAGATGATGTTTAAATTTATGCGTTTTATTAACCTTACACTGACTTATATGGATTTTAAGCACAAATACTTTGTAAAAAGAAACTGCATTTCTGACTGTGTATTTATTCATACATGATGGATTTTCTTCACACCTCAATCTGCCTTTTGTTCCTATTCATCTTGGTAGAGACAGCAACTAAGAAGTACTCACTGCCTCAGTCTTTTTCTCATAAATCACTGGTTGTACTGTGGGTCACTGATTTCATTGCAGACAGCTCAACTATTAAAGTGCCTTGGATGACATCATTGTTAAAACCTTCATTACCAACAATGCCAATAGTGTTTTGCAAATGTGATTTGATGATCCAAATGGGGTCTTCTGCTTTAGTCCCCTATAGGTTAGACACCAAAACATGGAAACAGATTGGAATGTGTGGTATAGCTCCCTTCTCTCCAACTCACCGTGGTAAAAAAGTGGGTGCCATAACACATACCAGTTGTTAACAACATACTCGGCATTTATCCAGAGAAGTAAGACAGGTAAAAATTGGGATAACCTCATCAAAATTCCGACCAATAAACTTGTAAATAACAATCAGGCTACAAATCAAGTTAATTCTAATGGACCCAGACAGGAACCCACATCCTTCTGTTTAGGAACAATTAATGCTCAGTCTGTGAGAGAAAAGACTGACGCCATTATTGATTTTGTTCTGGATCAGGATAAGGACTGTCTTGCAATTACAGAGACCTGGTTACATCAAGACGATGATGATGTGGTCAGCAACTTAACAACAAAGGTATCTTTTCAAGCATGTACTCTGGGTATCTAGGGGAGGTGGGGTGGGCCTTCTGTACAAAGAGAACCTCAAGGTCACTCCCAAAACATTAAAAATAGGATTTTCGACATTTGAACACATGGACATCCTCATATCTGCCGATGGAAAGTCTTATTTTCGACTTTTAATAGTCCACAGGCTGCTTCCTAGCAAGAAAAGACATGTAACTAGTAGCATGTTTTTTGAAGAATTAGAGCCTTTTCTCCATAAATATTGTTCTGAGACCGACCGGGTAGTGATAGTTGGGGATTTAAACTTTCATTTAGTTAAGAAGACCAACCCAGACACACAGCGATTTATGGATCTTCTTGTTTCTCTGGACCTGAAACAACATGTGAATGAACTGACCCATAAACTAGGTCACACACTTGATCCTACAGTTAAAACTAGAAGTCCTGTCACGAATAGTGCGCTTATCTAGGCTTAATTGCGGGTTGGAATTGCACGCAATTGCCATATCGAATGGCATCCAAAGCACGGCAGGTTCTCTTGGTTACTCATAGCAAACACATGCAATGTTTCTGCCAATGGACCTCCGGGTTACCCGGAGGTCCATTGGCTGAAACATCGCTTGTGCACAGGCCATATGTACAGAATTTGATAGCTTTACTTAGGCCATAACGCGTACATTAACGCGCATATCAACATGCTATTTGTGCGCATTTCATGACAGGACTTCTAGTATTTTTATACTGTACTAATGACCCAGACTTAGCTGGTGCTAATCTCCTTAATTCAGGGCCAAACACAATTTTGCCCCCCCAATCCCCAAAATTTGCATCAAAAACTGAAAAATACATGTCCTATATGGCCCTCCATACATCCACTCCTCTGCGCATGCGCAGTGTCAAGGAGGTCCCGAAATTGGCGCCAATTATCATTCTTAGTTTGGCCCTCAAAACAGTGACTCTTCTCTGTTATTTGTGCTTCCAAATCTCAGTTTTCATGATGCCAGACACATATTCATGAGAGAAATGGTGGAAATAAAGAGGATACATTAGGAGGAGAGGAAAAAATTTAGTGCAAAAAAATGTTCAGGGCTGTAACTTGAAATTATTTTATGAAATTATTTCTAGTTGCCTTTTTTCAAGGCATAGCCCTGATGTTGTCATTCTTGCTATGAAGTACCATTGTTTGATCAGTGTTTCCTCTCTACCTTCCTTATTCCCCCCTAGCTATTCTCCCATGTTTTGGCTTATTTTTTTGTAATGTTTATTACTAAATTTCTTGGGAGTTTTGGCTTGGTAACAGATTTATTTCTGTTTTTTCCCCATGTTTACGTCCTCACCCTAGGGGTGTTTAGGCGTTTTGGTCTGCATCTACCATCTGATGTTCTACAGTTTCTTCTCTGGAAGCCTCTGTTTTGCATCAGATAGTGTTTTAATTGGTGACTGATTTCGGGCCATGTTTGTTTCAGTGCCTGGAGTCTTGTTTCCGGTTTGTTGACACTTTTGCTTAGATTGACAACAGTTACTGCTGATAGTGATTATTTGTCTTCTGCATCTCTTATTCATAGTAAGATACATTATTATTGTCTGTAAGTGTCTCATTAATTTTTTCAAAACGAATTTAAATTTTTGTCCACACTTAGGCTTTTTTGGGATCCATTGGGCTCAGGGTTCCCTTTGGGAACTTGGGCTCTTCTGAAAAAAAATTTTTTCTTAAAAATTTTTTTCCTTTCAAATCATTATTTATTAATGAATATAATGGATTGTTGTATTATGTATCTTTATTTTCAAGGATTAGTGCGAGTACTTTGATTGTTTACATTTCACAATGAATGATTATTGTTCAAATTGTAATAGGAGGAAATCTTCCTATGATTCTCATGATCTCTGTATTAATTGTTCTCTCTGTACTCGCACTGATCTTTGTTCTGTGTGTTTCAAATGGGATGAAAAACGTTGGAAACGTGTGTCACGGTATGTTGTTCCTGGAGAAAGGTCCATTCCGGTTCTTTCTCCTCAGAGTCACTCTAGTGTTTCACTCTCTTTTTCAGAGGAACAAGAACAGGGTGATGTTTCCGTGATGTCGTCCAGAAGTGTGCCTCCGTCGTCACATACAAGCGAAGAGCTAGCGGCAAAAGTGCTCATGGAGATTCGTCAGTTCCCTGAAAGGAACCCGAAGGGGTTGACATCCGCTAGCTCGACCGGGGTTGCGTCCATTCACCGAATGGGGCAGCACTTGGGTTCATCCGTTGCGGTCCAGCAGAGAGAGTCGGGTGTTGCGAGCACTATAAAACATCCACGTGCACACCCAGTGACGACGGAAAGGAGGATGGATCGGAGGAAGCCTGACAGTCCGGTGTTTAGCTTGTCCAGTTCAGCACGGGCTGCAAGCGAGAGAGGTCCCTCTCTCATACAGCAGCATCTGGGACCAGATGTTGTAGTCCGTAGTCTTACGCAGTCGGAGCATACGTCCGCCGCTCGGGATGCTCCGGTCCATATCCTCTCAGCAGCACACTCGACCGCACCTTGGCTATGTGACCAGTGAATTACAATCAGCTTCGCCGACCAGGGATTCCACGGCAACCAGGTCACGCCATCTGGTAGCCAGGGATTCGATGCCTTCTTCATCCGGACGTTCGCATAAAAGATGTATGCAGGATGCAACGTCCAGGGAGCTTCCGACGGCTAAATCCAGTAAGACCGCCGCTCCCCAGGCCTCTGTAACGGATGTGCTATCACAGATAGCAAAGTTAATCGCAGCATCCCAGCAACCGGCAGAGCCTCTGTCGGAACATGAAACGTCAGAAGATGCTGGGTTGGTAGGTTCCGCCGCTGACGACCGAGATTTACATGATTTACATGAGGTCCGGCAGGATGGCGAAAGGGATTCTGATGAATTAGATATTTCCCTTTCGGAACAACATAAAATAGCCGTAGAATTCATCCGGCATTACCTTCCAGAAGTTGTTCCGCCAGACCAAAATGCTGCGCAGCCGGATAAGAGGGTGATAGCGCCTCTGGACACCGAGTTTTTTAATCGGTTTAGGGACATTGTCCCGGAATTTCCGTCACAATCCAAGAATGTTTCTCGGATTTTTGAGTTATTGAATGACGCTATTGATAAACTTGCCAACAAGACGGGCAGGTCAGCCTTCCTACCGGCATCTGCTCTACAGCTGCCGTTTATTAATCAAAGGAACAAGTTTGATACGGCAGGTCAGGGCATCCAGAGAGTTCCTCTGCGTTTAGACGACCAGGCTAAAGACCTTGATATTTCCATGCCGTCGTCTATGTCACTTCCGTCGTCTATGATGGAAACGACGATATCGTCTAACAGAGCTAGTTTAGATGCTCTTTCCTACGCAGATCACCTTACTAGAGCATTGTCATTACGCTTTAAAGGACCAGACTTTCAAGACGTACAAACGTCTTTAAGAGTTCTGTCTAGGGCCATAGCTTTTTCTACTTATAACTCTGCCCTTTCAGTGGCAAATCTGGAGTTAGCTCGACGTGACGCGGCCCTGGCTACTTCCACACGCGTGGACAGTAAGGTGAAAAACTCTCTTAGAGTCGCTCCGGTCTCTGGAGAGTTTCTCTTCAGTGGCAAGCTTTCTGATATATATGATAAATTAACAAAGAAAGCTTCGGACTGTTTAAGTCTGCTTCCAAGAAATCGGAACCAGCAGACAGGAGTAGGCCAGGCACTTCTGGGACGAGTTCGTCCAGGGGAAGTTCCTATAGAGGTTCCTATGCGTCGTCTAGGTCTTACTCTAGAGACCGGCAGAGTAGCGACTCGACTAGGGGCCGTTATGCTGGCCGAAATAACCGGTCAGATGCCCCTAGGCCGACGGGGCGAGGTGCGGGTCGCGGAGGACGTGGTTTCTCCTACCGCAAGCCTCGCGGATCCAGGAAGTGATGGTTTAGACCTCTGTCGCGTTCCGGTGGGCGGAAGACTGTCGAGTTTCTCAAGCAATTGGGAATCAATTACAGAGGACCCTTGGGTTCGAGGGGTTATTTCGGAAGGACTAAAACTGTCCTTCAAAGGCAAACCTCCATTAACTCGAAGTCCAAGATGGACTCAGCTTCCGTCAAATTGTCAGAAAAGAACGGCACTTCTATCAGAAGTCCAGTCTCTTTTAACGAAGAACGCGATAGAGGTCGTAGAAAACCAGGAATCTCCAGGTTTCTACAGCCATCTTTTTTTGGTTCCGAAGCCAGACGGCTCGTTCCGTCCAGTGATCGACTTAAGCTGGATAAACAAGCTGATCGTGGCTCCAAAGTTTTATATGGAGACCATTCGATCGGTCAGAGCGAGCATTCGAGTGAACGACTATGCTGCGAGCGTCATGGTACATCCGGCATTCAGAAAGTATCTTCGCTTCGCTGTCCTAGGTGTTGTTTATCAGTTCCGAGCGATGTGCTTTGGTCTGAATCTAGCGCCCTGGGCATTCACTCGAGTAATGAACTCGGTAATGACTCATTTCCGAGCTCATTCGTCTGCAGTAACGTCGGCTTACCTGGACGATATTCTTCAGAGATACGGCAATGAGTTAACGCTTCAGAACGACATGCACAATCTGCTTCTATTGCTCCGACGTCTCGGTTTCATAGTAAACGAAGAGAAGTCGGATCTGGTGCCGTCCAAGTCATTTACCCACCTGGGAATGAGCTTCGAGACGCACAACAATCTCGTTCGTCTGCCGTTAACCAGAGCGAAATTAGTCAGTTGTTATGCTCGCTATTGTCTTCACTCAGACAAAGTCACAGCGAGGGAATTCATGAGACTAATAGGTCTGTGCGGAGCTGCCTCGGATCTCATTCCGATGGGGCGGCTACGCACTCGTCCTCTCCAGGTCTATCTGACTCAGAATTGGAGAGTGAAGATTCATTCGCTCGAAACGGAAATACTCTTGTCAAGCCAAGTGAAACAAGAGATTTAGACTTGGGCAGACATACAGTGGTTAACTCAGGGAGTTCCACTGCAGTTGCCAGATCCGAGTTTTACGATTATGATGGATGCCAGTCAAACAGGCTGGGGCGCGACACTGAGCCCATTGGATTTGAAGTGCCAGGGTCTTTGGGATCCGCAGTTTCTAAGCAAGCACATCAACATCAAAGAGATGATGTCGATTTGGCTTGCTCTACGTCATTGGATAGACGTTATTCAGAATGCACACGTGCAAATTATGTCCGACAATACGACAGTAGTTGCGTATATTCGGAACCAAGGTGGCACTCATTCCATTCCGTTGCTCAATCTAACGGAAAGAAGTCTTCTGTTTGTACTAGAACATCAGATTCTTCTCTCCGTCCGTCATATTCCGGGTCGTCTGAACGTCTTAGCAGACTCCCTTTCACGGAGGGGTCGCCTGTTGCCGTCAGAATGGACTCTCAACAAGCAAGTATTCAATCAGATTTGCTACCAATGGGAATGGCCAATGATAGATTTATTTGCGACACATCTCAACAATCAGTTGCAGACGTATGTGTCACCTTGTCCGGATCCTCGAGCGTTTGCAGTAGACGCTCTCTCGATCTTTTTGGATGGAATGATAGGATATGTGTATCCTCCAGTGCTGTTGATTCAGCAGATATTGCTCAAGATAAAACAATCGCAATGCAAGATTCTGTTGGTAGCATCTCTGTCTCCACAGAGACCGTGGATAAATCTACTCAGGTGTCTGTTGTGGGACATGCCGAGGAAGCTTCCTCAACGGGAAGACCTTCTTTCGCAAGGGAAATCGCGCATCCTCCATCACAATCCGCAAGGTCTAAACCTTCACGTATTTCCATTGTGCGGTCCTTCTTGCACAGAAAACATTTTACAGGACGAGCAGTGGACGCGATTTCTAACTTCAGGAGGACCTCCTCTTCGCTAAACTATGCTGCTAAGTGGAGGGTCTTTTGTCAGTGGTGTGAGGATCATTCAGTAGATATTTATGATCCCTCCATTCCAGACATAGCAAACTTTCTAGTATACTTGTTTGATGAGATTAATCTGCAGCCTTTCACCATTAAGGGTTATAGGTCTATGCTATCCGATACCTATGCAGATCATGATAGCTTGATGATTGGAACTTATGTCTCTTTATCTAAGTTAGTTAGAAATTTTTCGATAAATAGACCTAGAACCCTTAGATTAATTCCGAAGTGGAATTTGGCCTGGGTTCTTCTTAAGCTAAAAGAAGCGCCTTTTGAGCCTCTTGACACAGTTGACTTCAAATTCTTAACATATAAGACAGCTTTTCTCTTAGCTTTCTCTTCTGCTAGAAGAGTTAGTGAGCTTCATGCACTATCTGTGGAGGATTCTCACTACCGTAGTGTCGGTAATACTATTACCTTTACCACCAATGTTGGATTTTTGGCTAAGAATCAGGCTCCTAATAAGTATCCTGAACCTATTATTATTAAGGCCCTTCCATCATCTGATGGGCATAGGCCTCTACTGTATCCTGTTAGAGCAATACGTATTTACAGACGTAGATCTGAGTTCATCAGAAAGGGACGTAAGCATTTCTTTCTGTCTTTGATGCCTAATAGAAAGGATATTATGGTTCATTCTATTGCTAGATGGATTCAATTAACTATTCGTACTGCTTATGAAAAATTATCTTCTTCTCAGCAGTCGGCACTCAAGATCTCAGCTCATGAAGTAAGAGCTCTTTCGACTTATTGGGCCTATGCTAATTGTATTGCTATTACTGATCTAATGAAGGCTGCATATTGGTCTCAACCTTCCACATTCACTAATTTTTATCTCAGAAATATTGAGTCCATTTCTGGAGACCTCCATTGTTTAGGTCCGTTATCAGTTGCTCAGAATATCGTCCACTAAACAGTTGCAACTATAGTGATGTAGGCTTTCTGTTCCGGCAGTGACTCTGTCCTGCTGCCCTCTTCGCTCTGGGGTATTTGACTCAGGGCAAGGGGAAGGGTGGGGGGCGGTGTTCCCTTAGGTCACCTGCTTTATAGTGAAAAGCAAGGGAATACCTCCCCCAGAGTCAGTAATTCCGAGTCGGTACCGGGATGGTTTTAAAGTGTAAAGATAATGTTTAATCATCCATGTAATATTTTTAAAGTGTAGCTTGGTGTGAAGCATTTGTATATGTCATGTGTCAAACGAGCGTTAATATACAATCCTCGGACACTTTTAATGAATATAAAGAGTCTCATTTCTCTGGACTTCCTTTATTTATTGGCTTACCTTTAAAAATATTAGTATAAAGGGTTATACTGGATGTTAATAGAGATCATTGTTTATTATGCTCAATTACTGATCGGTATTGTGTCTTTCTTCTTTATTATAAATAGGAAAGATACATGTAAAGCCTATCTCTTCTTTTCTCCTGGAGAGGATATTCTATTATACATAATTGAGCTTATTGGATTTTCCTTTTTGTCCTAGGCCCTCCAGCCTATTTACTATTCAGCTAAGTCTGGGTCATTGGTACAGTATAAAAATGTTAAAAAATTTATAGTAATTTATATATTTTTTATACTTACCAATGACCCAGACGGGGATGGCCCTCCCAGGAGTTGGGAACTCATACATCCCCGCTGAGTACATAACGCTTACCAGGCACTGGTTGTAAGAATGATAATTGGCGCCAATTTCGGGACCTCCTTGACACGGCGCATGCGCAGAGGAGTGGATGTATGGAGGGCCATATAAGACATGTATTTTTCGGTTTTTGATGCAAATTTTGGGGATTGGGGGGGCAAAATTTGTGTTTGGCCCTGAATTAAGGAGATTAGCACCAGCTAAGTCTGGGTCATTGGTAAGTATAAAAAATATATAAATTACTATAAATATTTTAACTTTAACTGTAGTATTTCTCGGAACCCCGATGACATTATTTCATCTACTATAATCCATAACTTATCCTTTTCAGACCACTTTCTTGTTTTATGTACTTTTTCTATCAACAAGCAAGCTGTGTAAAAAAGAACTGTCTCTGTTAGAAAACTTAGGGATCTTGACATTAATAATTTTATGCAATGTATCACGAAATGTCTGAGGAAACATCCAGGCAATGATTTAAACTCTATGGTAGAATCATATAATGTTGATCTGAGGAAGGTACTTGATGAAATGGCCCCCATTTCATCCAGAACCTTTACTGTCAAGGCAATCCCCCCTGGATCAATGATGAAATACGGTCAGCTAAGTGTGTGCACCTCAACTTGAATGGAAATGATGTAAGACTAAGCTGACCGTTCACCATGAGGTGTTTAAATTACAATGTAAAAAAGTTTAAAATCTGATCAGCCATTCAAAAAGGCAATTTTTATGAGAGAAAATGTCTAACTGTGTATCTGACCAAAAACAGCTCTTCAAGGTCCTGAAGTCACTGGAAGCCAGAGAAACTCTCAACTTCTCTGATCAGCTTTCCAAAACAGAAATCGCTAATAAGTTATCAGAGTTTTTTATCACAAAGATCCCAAACATCAGAGAGTTTTTAGACAAGATTGACACAGAAAATATGCAACCTGTACAAACTGTCAATCCATCCTCGAAACTAGCCCAGTTTCACACGGTTTCAGAAAGCACGGTTCAAAAAATAATAATGTCTTCACCATCAAAAAGTTGCGATTTGGATCCGATACCAACTACACTTCTTAAAACATCTCTCTCAGTCCTCATTGGCAGCATCACTGAAATTGTTAATGAGTTAGTGAGTTCTGGTCATCTACTGCCCAGTCTAAAAAGAGCTCTTGTTACCCCACTTCTTAAAAAAGCATCCTTGGATCCCACAATACTGAAAAATTATCGTCTGGTCTCGAATCTTCCTTTTATCTCTAAGATCATAGAAAAAGTCATCACACAACAGTTGCGTGCACATCTGGATCCACATATAGACCTGGTCATTCAACTGAATCTGCCTTCTCTTAGTTCAAAATGATGTTTTGAAATCTATAGTTCTGTTAGTTCAAAATGATGTTTTGAAATCTATAGTTCTGTTAGTTCAAAATGATGTTTTGAAATCTATAGACAACAAAAAAGGTGTTGTCTTGGTGCTACTTGATCTTTCAGCCACATTCGCCACGATTGACCACAAAATTCTCTATGACAGACTTTTCCAGCTTGGAATAGATGGATCAGCATTAGATTGGTTTTGATCCTATGTAAGCAACAGACTGTTGATGGCGATAGATCAGAGATAGCTTCAGTTGAATTCGGGGTCCCCCAGAGTTCTGTTCTCGGACCCATCTTATTCACCCTTTACATGCAGCCTCTAGGTGCCCTTATTCTCTCACATGGTATCGAGTACATTTTCTATGCTGATGACTCACAATTATATGTTGAATTTAACCCTACCGATTCTGAAGATACAGCCATACAATTTTAATATGCGTCTTGATGTGAGAAATTTCATGCTCCAAAACAAACTTAAATTGAATGACGAAAAAACTGAACTGATAGTATTCTCTTCAAGATACAAACCTGCACCAGACACTCTGCCACGGCTCAAAGTTGGCGATACAGTGATCAATCCGTCAATTCATGTTCGAAATCTAGGTGTCTATTTTGACAAGCACCTATCTATGGCTGCACACATTACTAAAATATGTCAGTCTGCCAACTGGTACCTCTGAAAACTTGGTCGCTCTCGGAAAAATTTTGGCGAAGAGGGCAGCAGAGTGTCTGGTACATGCATTTATCACATCACGCCTAGATTATTGCAACATCCTGTTGCATGGGCTCCCCAACAAGCAAATACAAAGGTTGCAACAAACACAGCTGCCCGTATTGTCTCATTGACGAAGCGGCGCCAGCATATCACTCCAGTGTTGAAAGATCTACATTGGCTTCCTATTTCTACAAGGATTGAGTTCAAGGTTTTGTTCTTTGCATACAAGGTTCGCTGCTGTGATCTGTCTCCAGCTTATATTAGTGACCTTACCTGGTGGTTCATATGAGCCTAAACGCTCGTTAAGATCCTCTGCACACAAGTTGTTTGAGGAAACTACCTGCAACTTAGTCTCATATGGTGGCCGCTCCTTTACCTACAGTGCACCTATAGTTAAAATTAGAAGTCCTGTCACGAATAGTGCGCTTATGTAGGCTTAATAGCGCGTTGGAATTGCGCGCAATTGCCATATCGAATGGCATCCAAACTACGGCAGGTTCTCCTGGTTACTCATAGCAAACACATGCAATGTTTCTGCCAATGGACCTCCGGGTTACCCGGAGGTCCATTGGCTGAAACATTGCTTGTGCACAGGCCATATGTACAGAATTTGATAGCTTTACTTGGACCATAACGCGCATATTAACGCGCATATCAACGTGCTATTTGTGCACATTTCATGACAGGACTTCTAGTTTTAACTGTAAGCTTTTTAATGGGCTGCCTGTTTCAGTGCGATATACATCTCCCTAGTGCTTTCAAATCTGTGCTGAAAACCAATCTTTTTGATAAATCATACTCAGGGTAATTCTGAGTAGCATCGTATGAATGTACAGTTCATAGGAATTGCCACATGTCATAAATGCATTTGTAAAGTGCCATGGAACTTTTTATCATTGTGATATGTGCACTATATAAATATTTATTATTATTAAAAATATTTATTATTATTTTATTATTAAATAGTTATTATTATTATTATTACTATTATTATTTTTATTATTATTATTATTATTATTATTATAAGTCCACCATGGTGTACCTTACCAAATGCTTTCATAAAATCCATGTATACTACGTCCAGTTTGCCACCATGTCTATAGTTGTCACCCATTCATCCACCACTTTTATGAGTTGGAACGTTGTTGCCAAAATTATCCATTTTTAATTTTCTTTTCTAATTAGTATTTTTTCATTTATCAATTTCCTTTTGGTCATAAAATAGTAAAATTTATCAGTCAGGGCTTTTCTCCACCCCACTTTTCTCTGGGTTGCAAAAAAAACTCTGAGCTTTTCTCCACCAGGGCTTGCTTTTCTCCTACACTCACTCCACCTTCTTCCACCCGTAAAACTGTCATGGTCATGATTAGCCATTGTGCAGAAATATATGACCTTAAGCACCAATAAATAAATAAATATACATCTTAAATATATTCTGCAAAAAAGACAAACTTCAAATATTAATTCACTAGGCCTAAAAAAATAAAAAAATTGTTTCTCAGGCCCTCTTTGGCTGCCGCATGCTCTCTTTTTATAACCAATTTAAACTTAAAAAAAATAAAAATTAAATGGTTTATGTCTGATATTTTACCCAAGTTGAAAAAATTGATGAATTTGTCTCTTGAGTGCAAGAAGGCTTTGCAATGCTTTAGCATTGCAAAGCCTTCTTGCACTCAAGGGATGAAATACACTACCACCCATGCTATTCTGTAGATTATGAGGTCTAAAACTTGAACCAAGAACATGAACATTTGATGGCAAAGAAGTAATTACTGAAATAAAAAATAAAATAAAAAAACGCTTGCCCGCATGCAATTTTACAAATAATGGCCTGATAAACTTTGTGTGGCCTTACTATCACAACACAGATCAGTAGGAAAAGAGATAATTCTTGTATAGGCAGCACCAAGAGACATCAAACAGTTGTGAAAATATTGTCCAAACAATAGTAAAATGTAAACACGCCTCTCAGATCCTCTGACAGATTTAAGAATGCTACTGAAAGAAACAAAAAATAAAAACAAGCACACAAGCCACGTATGGTCAATAAAAGATTCAGAACAATGATACTATTAAACACAAAATATAACATTATCCACATTTCAATGGTGTCGTCCTGTTTCTCCCACTTCTATTTTCACACCTAAATCAGGTGTTGTTTTAAGGTTTATAGTCTGTATCATTTTCCTAGCCTTTTTACTGGATGTTCTGTTTCTCCCACTTTTTTATTTTTCCCAAATCAGTGGTCAGTTCTTCGGCGTTTGAGAAGGAATCACTCAATAAGAACTGTTTGATTGATCTTTGAGTTTGTTTGTTTTTTCTCAAGTGGCGGTATTTTTTCACTTGATTACAACTATCTGATTGATCTTTGTTTTTGTTTATTTAATTTGATATTAATTCAAGGTTGTATAATTTAGATTCTATGAATATCAGCATTTTTGTGGGAAGTTATTCAGTTTCAGAAAAAGATAATGACAGCCATACAAGTACAACCGGTCGAGTTTGTAAAAAATAAGTTTGGGGGTGAAAGTCTGATTTTTCAAGGTTTTCGCTATCAGGTGAAGGACAGGCACAGAGACCGCATATATTGGAAGTGTCATGTAGCAGCTACACTTAATACTCACAAGGGCCATTTGACAAAATTTGGTCATGAGCACAACCATGAAGTGGAACAACCAGTCATAGAGGCACTGAAAATCCGTCAAACAATGAAAAAACAAGCAAGGGAGGAAACAACACCAATTCAGGCAATCTATTCCCAAGAATTGGCAAAATTAAGGACGCCCGATTGGAGTGAAAGGGAGAAATTAATTGTCGAGAGCCCACCAACACATTTTGCCTGCAAGACATCACTCTACCATGCACGTTCACAAAATCAACCGAAAATTCTGAGATTATAATCATTGTAATATGTTGTATTTTCATACATTTTCATACATGTTTTGTAAGGTAAATGATAATTCAGGTTGAGAAATTTTTTAAAATAAAATTATAAAAATATTTGATTGGGTTTTCTTTCGTATTAGACAGTTACAGTTAAAACTAGAAGTCCTGTCATGAATTGTGCGCTTATCTAGGCTTAATTGCGCATAGGAATTGCACGCAATTGCTATATCGAATGGCATCCAATGCATGGCAGGTTCTCCTGGTTACTCATAGCAAACACAGGCAATGTTTCTGCCAATGGACCTCTGGGTTACCCGGAGGTCCATTGGCTGAAACTTTTCTTGTGCACAGGGAAAATATACAGAATTTGATAGCCTTACTATGGTCGTAACGCGTAAATTAACGCGCTAACCGACGTGCTATTTGTGTGCATTTCATGACAGGACTTCTAGTTTTAACTGTAGGAACATGTGGGAGAAACAGGACAAGTGAATGAGAATTATGAAAATGCCTATAACTTGTCATGCCTGCTGAATCTACTGTCTTCTATGTTTTCTTTAGTAACTGCTCACCTTGGGGTGATTAAAAGTGGGAGAAACAGGACAGAACCATTTCAAGAAACAATTTACATAAAGAAAATATAAGCTGTTAAATCTGTCAAAAGATATATTTTAATATAAAAATATTTATTTGTAATAAAAAAATATTTATTTTCTATTCATAAATATTAATAATTTATACATAAATCTCTCTTAATAAATTTTAAACACTGTGATGAAGTGGCAATTGATGAAGTGGTAATTGATGAAGTGGTACAGTTAAAACTAGAAGTCCTGTCACGAAATGCGCACAAATAGCACGCTGATATGCGCGTTAATATGTGCGTTATGGCCCAAGTAAAGCTATCAAATTGTGTACATATGGCCTGTGCACAAGCAATGTTTCAGCCAATGGACCTCCGGGTAACCCGGAGGTCCATTGGCAGAAACATTGCATGTGTTTGCTATGGGTAACCAGGAGAACCTGCCATGGTTGGATGCCATTCGATATGGCAATTGCGCGCAATTCCAACGCGCTATTAAGCCTACATAAGCGCACTACTCATGACAGGACTTCTAGTTTTAACTGTAATTGAAGAAAAGGGAATTGATGAAAAGGGAATTGATGAAGGGGGTAATTGGTGAAAAGGGAATTGATGAAAAGGGAATTGATGAAAAGGGAATTGGTGAAAAGGGAATTGATGATGTGGTAATTGATGAAGTGGTAATAAACCAAATTCCTTGGGTGTCACCTCGGATTGTTTCATTTTATCAAACAATGTTTGTATACGTTTTTTCATGTTTTCTGGCACTTAATTTCTAGTCTCTGTGAAGCAACTCTTCCGAAACAAGCTGCACTTGTGTAGGAATTAAGCCCCCCTCTTCCCAAAGTAGGTTCACAAGGAGGTAAAAATTCATTCCAGGTCTGGAGATCTTACTATTCAGACGACGATTCCAACACTCAGTGTCATTATTAGATCTGACAGCTTGGTCAAAAACAGACCAGGTAGTAACCGGAAACATTGGATTCCAATACGTTTCAATGTAATCCAGAAGATTACTTAGTGGACTGGTCGGTGAATCATGGCAAAGTTCTTTCATAGAATTGAAGGTACTTGCTATACGTGTCGCCGGTAAAAATGGAAGACACAGTAAACAATAGATATATTTGTACGTGTTGGTTCGTTTTCTGTATATTTCTGCAAGGCAGCACTGTTGGACCTTCCTCCAGACTGCCTGCGTCCAGTGAAAAGCAAAACCCTGCAGGACAATGTTTGGAAACACTTCCCTGAAAGCTGCCCACTCTGCAGACTCAAAGTCCATCATGACCTTATTGCACGAAATATTGTTCAGGTTGTCCTTCAACTTTTGTAATATGGCAATGTAATCCTCCTTCCATTTTCGGGACATAAATATAAAGGCAAGAGGTAACGATTTTATTGCAGTGTCTTGGTTCAGAATCCCATTGATAACCCAGAGTTGTTTAAAGGGTAAACTTAAAACCCGAAAAGTTGTGTCCACAAACCAAGTATTTACATTCATCAACAAAGTGGCCATATACATAGTGTAGAAATTGATATGGCGTCTAGCTCCAACTGTGAAATCACCCCGCATAAAACCATCAAGAATGTGATCACTTTGAATGTCAAATTCTAGTTCAAATGAGTTTGTAGGTCTATTGGTTTGTCTGACCCTATTGGCTATCCTAGTATATGAGGAAGGTTTTGACAATGTTGCTACAGGGGCATCCACAGGTAAGTGTTGACGAACTGACGAAGTCACTATTGCAGATGCAAATGGCTGTAATGTTGCCTCTTTCAGAACATGTGCACTTACAGTTAAAACTAGAATTCCTGTCATGAACTGTGCGCTTATCAAGGCTTAATTGCACGTAGGAACTGCGCACAATTGCCATATCGAATGACATTCAAAGCACGGCAAGTTCTCCTGATTACTCATAGGAAACACAGGCAATTGGCTGAAACATTGCTTGTGAACAGGCCATATGTACAGAATTTGATAGCCCAACTGTGGCCCTAACGCGTAGATTAACACGCAGATCGACGTGCTATTTGTGCCCATTTCATGACAGGACTTCTAGTTGTAACTGTAGCTGAGCATTTTGCAGTGCGGTCACTTTAGCATCACACTTGTATCCTACTTCTGTTCTACTATAGGTATGGTCAGTTTTATTGCAATTTACTTCCACTGCACAGAAAATATTTTTATTTACTTACACAAACATTACAATCACTGGGTTCAAAAATTTATAAGAGCGTATCATATAGACAACTCATTCTGATTCTGTATCATATAGACAACTTGTTTCTGGTAACGCAACAGGCTATCATAACAGGCACATGAATACATTCTATGTATGTTTCATTGATCGACTCAGCTGATTGCTAACAAAACAAAACAAAATCCCTTACAGTTACCGACAGAACTATTAATAGCCAATGACCCCCACTCCCCCTCCCAATAAATAGAAACTGCACAATTCAATATAACACTGAGGATGTGCCGATGTTGTACACTCATAAATTCAAGCTGATCATCATAGGAAGTGATACAGAGCATGAATACAGTTGAAACTAGAAGTCCTGTCACGAGTAGTGCGCTTATCTAGGCTTAATTGCGCGTTGGAATTGCGCGCAATTGCCATATCGAATGGCATCCAAAGCATGGCAGGTTCTCTTGGTTACTCATAGCAAACACATGCAATGTTTCTGCCAATGGACCTCCAGGTTACCCGGAGGTCCATTGGCTGAAACATTGCTTGTGCACAGGCTGTATAACAGAATTTGATAGCCTTACTTGGGTCATAACACGTACATTAACGCGCTTATCAACGTGCTATTTGTGCGCATTTCGTGACAGGACTTCTAGTTTTAACTGTAATTTGACAACACAACTCTGAAAATTACAGTGATCAGGTTACCCATTGTTTGTTAAAGTGCACAACAATATAGTTCCATAAAATATGGGTTTTTTTTAAACTTTGTCTCTTCCAACATTTTCTCCCCAAACTGCATTATTAATTTAAGATTTAATCTGTTTATGTGACAGAATTGTTAGATAAATGAATTATCATGATAATGTGCATGTCCTGTGATTTGAATCAGATTCTTGGTGGTGACCACAAATGGGATCACAACTCATCGTCAAAGCCGGCTCGTTGAGATCCCATTCTGGACACCACCTCGAATCGGATACAAATCACAGGACATGCGCATTATCATGATAATCTGTATTTATCAGCTCACTTAAAATGGGATCTCAATTAATTCACTCTTTGTATATTTTAACAAGAAATTATTTTTAAAAACAAACAAAATGCTGTGCAGATTTTCACTAGACTTGATATATGTATGTACATGTATATTCCATACCATGAACATATACAGGATTACATTTGTATTTCATGTTGCCCCACAATTTTAGGGAACCATAAAGGAGGAAAGTCAATAAAACTGAAACACTGTGAACTTTCTCTCAAAGTGTTCTTTTTACAAACAGTTGAACGAATTGAGTGAACTTTAAAATTTTTTCGAGTATCTGCTATTCAAAACAGATTGAATTGTTGGAACATATTCTAATTAACTCAAAACTTAGCACTTAACCAGGCCCCAGTTTTAATATATATACAGTTAAAACTAGAAGTCCTGTCACGAAATGCGCACAAATAGCACATTGATATGCGCATTAATGTATGCGTTATGACCCAAGTAAGGCTATCAAATTCTGTTCATATGACCTGTGCACAAGCAATGTTTCAGCAAATGGAGGTCCATTGGCAGAAACATTGCATGTGTTTGCTATGAGTAACCAAGAGAACCTGCCGTGCTTTGGATGCCATTCGATATGGCAATTGCGCGCAATTCCAACGCGCAGTTAAGCCTAAATAAGCGCACTACTCGTGACAGAACTTCTAGTTTCAACTGTACATGTATATATATGAAGCTGGGTATGCACATTCTTAAAAGTCCAATGTTTGTGTAATTTTCAGTAAGTGATAGCTGTTCATCTGGAAAGAATGAAGACAAAAGTGGACCAAATCTCAAGCGACTCATTGTGGAAGAGCATCTGTAAGCTTATATTGAATTTCTTTGTTTATGCAATCAAATTATAGTGGAGCATAATAAAAAAAAGAGTAGTGTTTTTTTTACACTCTGCTGGAAATATGACAATCTTGGATGTATGGCCATCCCCTGTGGGACATTTTGGGAACCCTGGGAAGTGACACAGTGCTTCTTCACTGTGGTAGACAAGTTCACTTTTACTTGTTAAGCAGAACATGTAAGTAATGCCTGGGGTTGAATATTGAAGTTCTCTGTAGTGGGCAGCACAAGTGGGTAATGTATTTTTCACGATTGTATTGCGACACACTTTCATAAATAAAATGTTACAAAATCAAGACCAAATAAAGAAAAATAAATAAATCTCAGAATCAATGTTCTCGCATTTCTCTTCTGCAGGAAGAGAGTCCATAGCACTGTGAATTGAAAAATTGACAGATTATTGGTGTCTTCCCACTAGACCAATTCAGTTTAGGCCAATTCCCAAAAGACCAATTCCCCTCAGACCAACTATATACTGTTATTGATTAAGGGTTGATTGAGGATAATTAAGAAAACATTTATTTACTGATAAACACATTATTTGACAAAAAACATTTATATGCACAACATACAAAAATTATAGGTATATAACATTTCAGCATAGCTCAGTACATATAACATTTTACAAAAAATATAGATTTATAACATCAATACACACAATGGATTGTGTTTGTTTTGTTATGGAAATCAGGTCAAGTATAGGTTACAGCATAGAAAACGAGTGATATTGAATATACAATCGCGAGAGTTAGTTAACAAGGACTTGTCCGAGTAACTAGCTCGAGTGATTGTATGTTCAATATCATGAGTTTTTGTGCTGTAACCGACTTGTCACATTGATGTTTGCACAAACAATCAAAACACGAACAATCAAACACTCCATTGAACCCTTGTCTGACACTTGTCCATTCCCGTTTAATTAGTTAATTTCTTAAGCCAAACTTGCAAGACACATGAAGATTGATGGAAAGCAAGTGATATTACTTCATTTTTTCCGTTTCGTCATTGCGCTCAAAAGGTCGAGCGAGAAATTAAACGTTCCATTTATCATTTACACCCGGGTGTGGATTTCTTTCTTTAACTCTTTCAATAAAATCAAAAGTCAGGTAAATTCTCGTTTCTCTGTTCAAAACATTTTAGCACAGGTGCCCTTAATCTTTCCTCTCGGCTGTGTTTGTATTAGAACTGACAGGTTACACAATCACTGTCTATTGTTCCTTGATTGGTAAAAGTGTGGCGATATATGTTGAATATCACACATGCTCTAACCAACTCTTCGAAATATATCACACACTTTTAACAAAGGCGTGACGTCATAACTATGTGACAACATCTGTTAACCACAAAAGAATAAAAAGAATCACAGCCTTTGAAAGTGTGTGATCACTATAGCAATTGTTATAAAAAATTTGCCCAACATCTATAAAATATCATATATCAATAACATCAAATACATTTATAAATATTTAGAAATATATCAAATTATTGATATAGAATTTAAAACTAGAACATATCAGTTGGTCTGAGGGGAATTGGTTTTGTGGGAATTGGTCAAAAGGGAATTGGTCTAGTGGGAATGAACCATAATTTTGACATGATCACATCTCAGTTGTGATCCGGTCAAAATTATATTTCTGCGTTTGTTATCACAGTGGGCACACGGTGGCTCACTGGTAGAATGTTGGACTTCTATGCTAGAGATCCCGATCAATCCCCTCCCGGGAAGACCTGCGTTGTGTGCTTGGGCAAGGCACTTTATCCCAGTTGCCTACTAGCAGAGCTTGCCTTGAGTCGGGGCTGATCAGCCCAGGCCCCGAGATCAGCCCCGAGGAGCACTTGCTGGGGGCTTTTTCTCAAGCCCCGACATTTTCCACAAAAAAGCACTAACAATAATGGACAAAATGGAAAATCAGCCCCGAAAAGGCCCCGACCTCAATATGTGGGGCACTTTTTTTAGGCCCCGACCATTTTACTCAAGGCGAGCCCTGCCTACATGGTGACACAATGATGCCATGTACTAAGGTGTACTCCATGTCGATGTGCACCTGTTTTTAACCGCTGTAACCCTGCTTGAGCGGAGCTTGACCAGAGTTAGAATGTTGAGGAGCTGAGAGTTGCTCGTTGACACTCGATGGTTCTCTCCGGGTACTCCAGCTTCCTCCACCCGTTAAACTGTCATGGTCACGTTTAGCCATTGTGCATATGTATGTGACCTCAAACCCCAATAAATAAATAATAAATTGTTATCACAGTACTGAAGGTGTAAATGGATAAACTTGACTTCATAAGTACAGTTAAAACTAGAAGTCCTGTCATGAAATGCACACAAATAGCACATTGATATGCGCGTTAATGTACGCGTTATGGCCCAAGTAAAGCTATCAAATTCTGTACATATGGCCTGTGCACAAGCAATGTTTCAGCCAATGGACCTCCGGGTAACCCGGAGGTCCATTGGCAGAAACATTGCATGTGTTTGCAATGAGTAACCAAGAGAACCTGCCGTGTTTTGGATGCCATTCGATATGGGAATTGCGCGCAAATCCAACACGCAATTAAGCCTCAATAAGCGCACTATTCGTGACAGGACTTCTAGTTTTAACTGTATGCTGCAGTCATTGCATAGCCATAGATGCTGATAGTAAGTATCAATATGAAACAGGTTTTTACTGCAGCAGACAGCCTGATCAGCCAACTAAAAAATGTAATGACATCAACGACATTGAATCACATATACTATTTTTTTATTTATTGGTGTTTAAGGTCACATACTTATGCACAATGGCTAAGCATGTCTGTGACAGTTTTACAGGTGGAGCAGGGCTTAAATTTCGGCGAGAATCCGAGAATCGATTCGCACGAATATTCACGCAATAAAACCGGCGAGAATCCATGTAGATTCTTGCACCTCTGCTTGGATTCGCGTGAAAAAAAATGAGTCAGTTTAACCCTTTAACTAACACAGTGGTAACTAAATAACCAATAGAAGGCTAACATGACCTGAAATATCCTGACACTTTGTCAATAAAATCTTACAAATATGGCTGTCATTGGAACCGGCTCATTGAGCCGGTTCCAACGACAGCCATACTTGTAAGATTTTATTGGTAAATATTGTTCATTTAATTATTTTATCATTAATTTATTATTTATTGTTTAAAAATTATCAAATTTAGTTTTCAAAATTAAAAAGGTGTGTTGGGTAAAAGGTTAACATGTGTTATCAGTACACAACAGTGGTTCAATCATGGTGGCGTCATGGGATCCTGGGACACTCATAGTAGGTATGGATTATCGCAACCATTTTCATGAGAATCCAAATGGATTCTCACAAATTTAGACGAAATATAAGCCCTGTGGAGGAAGCCGGAGTACCCGGGAGAACCACTGAGCATCAAGAAGCAGCTGTCAGCTCCTCAACATTCTAACTCGGTTCAAGCTCTGCTCAAGCAGGGTTACAGCAGTTGAAGACATGTGCTCCATGGACATGCAGTATGTGTTAGTACACAGCATCATCGTGCCCCCATGTAGGCAACCAGGATAAAGTGCCTTGCCCAAGGACACAATGTGGGACATCCCAGAACTTGGGACCTCTAGCATAGAAGTCTACCACTGAGTCACCGCACTCCCAAATCACAGATGCTAATTTTGTTTGTGTTTTTCTTTTATTTGGTTTAGAGCAGAAACAGCTTAGGTGGTTTTCTTGATCGATTAATAAAGTGGATTAACCTTGGTTAACCATTTAATCACTGTCCAAATAGATATCTGAATAATTGCCATACCGTTGATGATTTACAGCATGAACCCTTTACCCAACGTAACAAACAAAACCATTTAGGCCTCTTTCTAAAAATCTCTATTCAAATTTATTATGTTTTCAATTTTTGTTTCAAAAACATACCGGTAGTTTATGACCCCTCATTGGAACGAGCTTGTTGAGCTCGTTCCAATGAGGGGTCATAAGCAATGTTTTTGAGACAAAACATGAACATTTTGAGTAATTCATGAATTTATTTTGCAAGCATTGTCTGCTACCCATAATGGGTAAAGGGTTAAGAATGGCCATTTCCAGCTACTGATACAGTATGATGATCATGCAAGTAAACAAGTATGTCAGCAAGTAACTAGCATGCTCTACTCTGTCTCATATAATTTATGCGAGTAGGGCTGTCACGATTTTTTTAATTTAGGAATCGATTAATTGTCGCAAATAATCGATCATAATCGATTGATCGTACCTAGATGACCTCCATCTCCTTCTCTTTGAAGTCGATAAAAATGAAGTTGAAGTCAGTTGACCTACCCCAAGTAAACAACGAAGACGATCCTTTTTAGTTACATTCAAAGATTTGATGTTCTGAACTTTTGAACCGTCAGTGTAATAATCAAGACCGGTCGGCAGTTGCGAAGTTTGCAACTGCCGACCGGTCTTGATTATTACACTGACGGTTCAAAAGTTCAGAACATCAAAGCTTTGATGAATGTACCTGAAAGACAAATGCTTCCAATAGCTTCTTGGGGGTTTAACATCGATGTTCTTAACTCTTTACCTTTAGAAACAATAGTTTTTTCAGCATTTTTTCTTTTAATTATTAAACGTCTAAAACGGGATATCATTTACCGATTATTCGACAACGAACAATACTAATCGATTTTGCCGTGACCTATCAACATTCGATTAATCGATTAATCGTGACAGCCCTAGATGCGAGTTAGTGTGACAATGTTTGCCTGTTTTGGAGCAAATTTTGTTCCTTTGTTGACCCATTTAATACAGTAGTTCAACAGTAACAGTTAATTGAACAAATAATTTTTGGATTGATCAAGATGTTGATCATTGATTAATCGATTAATCGGTTAACCGTTTCAGCTCTAATTTGGTTGTAATTTTGTGATATTTTATTTACAAAATCTCTACCCATTGGTATAAGCTTATCGCCACCAGATAATGACCCGATAGAGAAAGAGCACACTTCCACAGTTAAAATTAGAAGTCCTGTCATTAAATGCGCACAAATAGTACATCGATCTGCGCGTTAATCTGCGCGTTATGACCATAGTAAGGCTATCCAATTCTGTATATATGGCAAGTGCACAAGCAATGTTTCAGCCAATGGACCTCCGGGTAACCCGGAGGTCCATTGGCAGAACCATTGCCTGTGTTTGCAATGAAAAATCAGGAGAACCTTCGGTGCTTTGGATGCCTTTCGATATGGCAATTGCGCACAATTCCTACGCACAATTAAGCCTAGATAAGCGCGCAGATTGTGACAGGACTTCTAGTTTTAACTGTATGATTATGATGCTATAAGTTTACCAATAATAATAAGGCCGTGTGATATCCAATTTATGATCACACAGTTTTACGACAATTTTAATCATGATATACTGTGTAAAGCAGCTTAAACATGCCCAGAGAAACAGATTTCAAGTTAACTCTTTACCTAACATGAAAAGCAGATGACACTTGCAAAAAAAATTCTTGAATTACTATTATTTTCATTTTTTGTCTCCAAAACATAGGTTATGACCCCTCATTGGAACAAGCTCGTTCCAATGAGGGGTCATAACCTATGTTTTAGAGATGAAAAAATAATGAAAATTAATTGGTGAGTTTTGAGAATAGAATCGGTCGTTTTTGGCCGCTACATTAGGTGAAGGGTTAACAATTATCTTGTTCGATCAGGTTATGCACAAACACAGTAAAACAGGTTTTTGCTTGGTCTTGTGGTTTGGTTTTCCGTTTTGTCACGCAAACCTGAAATGAGCTGGAGAACCAAAAACCACTGAGCCCTATTGAACTTAAAAGTTCTTGTCATCACATTATCATTTTTTGTTATCAAATTTCAAAGAAAAACTTTAAAAACAGTTTTTTTCCACATTCCAAATATATAGCTTTAAGGTGATTGCAAACCAGCTGTGCCAAAGTATATCCTCAAGAGATATTGTCCTTGTTTGTTGAACTTAGGCAGCAGGGTATTGGCAGGGAGGTAGCTAGGAGGTTTTCAAGTGGGGGGGGGGGAGGAGGGTGTAGATCTATGAAAATTCAAACTACAAATGGATACTTTTGGGTGCTACAGTAACAGTACAGTTGATATCCACGCGTGGGTAGTGATGTTCATGCATGCATTTACCATGTAATAAAAATCATCATTAGCAAAAGTTGAATTAATGATGCACCAGGTTTTTCTTTTTTTATTAAATTTTTTTCATGATTATTCCTATAATTATTGTTTGGAATCTAATATTATTGCGTTCGTGGAAATATTGTTCACCCGTTAAAAGTGACCAGTCTACGGCGGTTGTATTGTACACATGTACTACCCAGCACTATGTGTATACTACATTTATACAGTAGATAATTCGAATGAATCAGTTTCATATCAAAAACATTTTTTGAAAGCTTCATATATGCAACAATGCTCTTTCAATTCCAGTATACATGGAGAGGTTCTGGCCCAAGAAATTGTTCCTGATGAAATAGAAGATATTAAGGTATACATAATCAGTTTTAAATCTGAACATGGAACATTTATATGGAAACCCAGGAAATGGGAACAGTGCTTCTATTTTGTAGTAGAGCCATGGACCAGCCTAGATTTTGAGTTCAATAAATCGGTCATTATGATCTGTACCTTCTCCCGGTTTACCCTTAACCCACTCATTATTTTAAGACTATTTTTCAACAAATCTAGTCATGGCTGCTGATAAGCAGCCATGACTAGATTTGATGAAAAATTCATCTAAATCTAACTAAAAGAATCACTGGCGAAAAAACTCATTTAATTTACAGGGGGAAATTTGATTAAATGTGTTCATATTATACCTATTTCAATTGCAAGAGAAGTGGGCGCGGGTGGCGTCGCGGTAACCAGTTCTCACCAGACCACCGAAGTTAAGCAACGTTGAGCGCAGTTAGTCCGTGGATGGGTGACTGTCTGAGCGATCGATTCGGACTCCCACTTTGTGTTCTTGCTCAAGGCACTTAACCCCGATTATCCACATGGAGGCACAATGACGCCATGTACTAAGGCGTACTGCACGTCGATGGGGCGCATGTCGTCAACCAATCTAACCCTGCCTGTGCTGCAGTGCAGAGTTACGATGATGGGGAGCTGGCAGTTGCTCGACGTTGCTTGGTGGTTCTTTCTGGGTACCCCGACTTCCTCCACCTGTAAAACTGACACAATATGACCTTAACGTTGTTGTTAAATCCTAATAAAAAAAACTGGCTAGAGAAATTCTGTCCTGGGCATGAATACCCACCAGCAGCATGCAAGGAGTTAACATCCTTTCATTGAAAATGGTAATCAAGACCCCAGTGGCGCAGGAAATGGGCCCGCAGGGCCCACATTGTGGGGGGGGGGGGGGGGTAGAAGGGGTGTGGCCCCCATCTTGAAGGATGTCCCAAAGCTGGAAAAAAGATGGAGAGAGAGAGAGATAGTAAAAAAGAGTAGAGGAAGAGAGATAAATAAACAATAGCAGGAAATGATGAAAGATAGAAATTCATAGAATAAAAAAAAAAAAGATAGGAGGAATGGGGTTGACAGAAAGATAAAAAAAACAGAAGGAGCAAAGTATTTTGTTGTCTCATATCAAAGTGAATGCAATGTCACCAATGTGCCAATGTGGCGACTGCTGCACACAGACTCGACTCGCTGGCAAAAAAAGCTTACGTCATGACTAGTTTCAGTGTTTTAGTTTCAGTTTCACGTCCACTTGCATCATTCTTATTCTTAGAATCTATTCATTTCTGTGTACTGTAAAATGTTGGGCGTGCATGTGTGTATTGTTAGATGGTGGGGGGGGGGGGGGGGGAACTTAAAACAAGTAATGAAAAAATCTACAGAGTCATACTTTGAGAATCAGTCCTATAGGCTATACCTTCATTTAATTTATGGGGTATATACTATGTGAAATCCTGTATGCTGTGCATGGTAACAACACTAAATTTTCTCCCGTTTTAAAGGCAGCCACCATTATGAAAGGGCCCCCATCTCTATCTCGTGGGGAGGGGGGGGGGGGAGGGGGGGCCATAAGATTTTCTGCTATGCCTCTGCAAGACCCATCAAACACTGAGAGAATAATTGTTAATTTAGAGTTGGGGGAAGATGAATGATAAACATTTATTGTCTGTGACATTAGTTGATGATTATTTGAAAATTATTTCATTAACCCTTTGAGACTTTAATTATCCTGATGTTCAAACGTGACTGGGAATTCAGTTTCTTCAACGTTTATCAAAATGGTCAAAGTGCGGAAAGTACCAATAACAAGATATTTTTCACATTAGTGATTATTTGATTGAGGGCTAGATTATTTTTGGTGGTTTGAATTTGTTATTCAGAACTTGTTGTACTACAAATTATTGGAGAGTGCCTACAGGCACTCTCCAATAATTTGTAATAAAACAGATTTATATAAACAAAATATTATTTGTGTTTGAATATGAAATATAAGCAAGGAGAGTGTTGGCTTTTGCTCTGGTATTTTTTGAAAGCCCTGATAGTGACTTCTATCACTCGACCAGTTAAGAAGTCTTGACAGCAGCATTATATTAGTATTTTAAGGTGTGATAACATTTGGCTCAATGGTTATCACTAAGCAATATTCGGGAGAAAATAGGAATTTGAGGTTAAAACTTTAAAAAATTGAAAAATAATAACAAAACAAATGACCACAAAGTGTCAACGTGCTGTTTGATTTCATACGTAATAACACATACAAAAGTATCAAAGGGTTAAATTAAATAAAAGATTTCGTCTGTATTATCACATACAAATGTATCAAAGGGTTAAATTTGTGCCCTTAAATACTTCCAAATCTATTCGTAATAAGGGACTATTTCTGGACATGGGCACAAAAGACAAACAATGGATTTTAAGTTCTAACATACATGTAATCACAGGCCTTATAGAAGCCACTGCTTGTTTGTTGTTCTGTTTAATCAATATTCTTGCATTTCTTTTTGAAAGATGAGATTCTCAAGTTTTGTGGGAAGTTAGGAATGGAGATAATTTTGACTGGATTGGGTCCCAGTGGGCAGTAGGGGCATAGCATGTATGTATTTTTGTCTAACATTTTTCAGGAGAAGCCAGGATTAATATCTTTACTTCCAGATAACTTGCTTCCTCGACGATTCATTCCGTAGGAAATTTATACCCTAACTTGAAGGAACAACTTGTCTCATGTAATGGTATGAGGAGTCCCAAGCTGGAAAATGAGATGTCCAAGGGTGGCCATGGGGTATGAATCATCCAAGATATGAATCGTCCAGGTTACAAACCATCCAGATGATATGTCCAGTACTGTGTTCAGAATTGTATGAAGAGTGGTATAAATTGGCCAGGTACAAATCGTTCATCATACACGCTGTCCTAATTCCAATGTCATGAGATGTTTCATTTAGATTTGTGGTTCAGAATATTTTCCCTAATTTTCAGAGTAAATTACTTGAATGGAGTGATGGTTTGAAGTTGAATCTGATCTTGACAACTGGTGGGACTGGATTTGCTCCTCGAGATGTTACACCAGAGGTAAGTTCATAACTCATTCATCTTTAACCCTTTGCTCAATTATCTGACTTGAAAATGCATTTTCTGCAGTTTGCAGTATTTTTTTAATTTTAAAAATGAGCTATTAATTGGGGCAGCATTGTCTTCTGCACTATTTTATGCCCGTTTTGAAAAAAAATGGTTGTATTATGTGATTGGTCTGTCCATCTGTCCATCCATCACTCTGTAAACTTTTCTGTCTCCGGCTGATAACTTGAGTTTGGATTTATAGATCAGACCAAACTTGGTGTGTGCCTCAGTTGTATCTCAATTAAGGTTATATTTGAATTGGGGCATGGTTCGATGATTTTTAGAAGAGTTATGGGTCTTTTCAACTTAGAAATTGCACATTTCCATCAATGTTATGGTTTTCAGATGATAACTTGAGTTTGGATTTATAGATCCAGACCAAACTTTGTTTGTGCCTCAGTTATATCAAAATAAAGGGTAAATGCCAATTGGGGTTTGGTCCAATGATTTTTACGAGAGTTATAGGCCTTTTTGACCTTGAAATTGCTTATTTCCGTCAACATTCTGTTTACCGGACGATAACTTTAGTTCTTATTTGACCTCAAGATTTTCGCTCTGGATAACTTTAGATCAATTTATTCAAATAGCATTTTTTTGTTGGATGAAAACATTGGTTATGTACAGTTTGAAAAAGCTTACCATCTGTATTATGCAATGCCAGGCATAGCTTCCTGGTGGGTACTTACAGATCAACTTCAACTCCATTCTGCTCAGTTGGTTTATTATAGTGTTATTGCCCTTGAACTTTGGAATTCAACAGTTAAAACAGCTTTTCCGCACTTTTTTCAGCTATCCATAGCAGTATTGAAATGATTGTTTGTATGTAGCTTCCTGGTTGATACTTACAGATCAAGTTTGAATTCCATTCCACTCAGTTGGTTTATTACAGAGTTATTGCCCTTGAACTTAGGAGTTTGACAGTTAAAACAGGTTTTCCACAGTTTTTTTCAGCTATCGATAGAAATATTGAAATGATTTTTTGAATGTAGCTTCCTGGTGGGTACTTACAGATCAAGTTTCAATTCCATTGTGCTCAGTGGGTTTATTACAAAATTGCCCTTGAAATTAAGAATTTGACACTTAATGTCCTTTGTATTCATGCTGGGGTATAGAAAAAATGGATGTGTAGCAAATATGCAAATACACGTGTATCACAAAGTGCAGATAGAAACTCGTCCTGTCCAGTAATGAGGTGGTTTTACTGATATGTTTTTGCAAAATTTGATAAAAAATAATTAAAATAACACATTTTGATATTTGTGAGTTGGGTAAAAGATTAATGGTACATCAGGCGTTCAGAAAGTATCTTCGCTTCCTCATCATAGGAGTCATGTTTCAGTTCCGAGCAATGTGCTTCAGTCTGAATCTAGCCCCCTGGGCTTTCACTCGAATAACGGACTCAGTAATGACTCATTTCCGAGCTCATTTGTCTGCGATAACGTCGGCCTACCTGGACGACATTCTTTAGAGGTACGGCAATGAGTTAAAGCTTCAGAATGATGTGCAGAATCTGATTCTATTGCTCTGACGTCTCGGTTTCATAAGTAAACGAGGAGAAGTCGGATCTGGTATCATCCAAGTCATTCACCCACTGGGGGTGAGCTTCGAAACGCACAACTTTTTCGTTCGTCTGCCGTTACCCAGAGCGAAATTATTCAGTTGTTATGCTCACTATTGTCTTCGCTCAGACAAGGTCTCAGCGAGAGATCTTATGATACTGATACGTTTGTGCGGAGCTACCGCGATTTTATTCCAATGGGGCGGTTACGCACTTGTCCCCTCCAATTTCTTCTGATCCAGAATTAGAGGGTGAAGAATTTTTTCGCTCGATACGGCTTCTTCTTGTCAATCAAGTGAATAAGATTTTCAGACTTGGGCAGGTTTTCAGTGGTTAACTCAGAGAGTTCCACTGCAATTGCCGGATCCGAGTTTTACAGTCTTGACGGATGCCAGTCAAACAGGTTGGGTCGTATCATTGAGCCCAACGGATTTGAAGGGCCAGCGTCTTTGGGATCCATAGTTCCTAATTAAGCACATTAACATCAAGAATGATGTCATTTTGGCTTGCGCTACGTTATTGAATAAACGTTATTCAGTATGCTCATGTGCTAATTCTGTCTGACAATTTGACGGTATTAGCGTATTTTCGGAACTAGGGAGACAATCATTCCATTTTGTTTTGATGTTAATGGAAGGAATCTTTCTGTTTGTACTAGAACATCAAGTTCTCCTATCGGTCCGTCATATTCTCGGTCGTCTGAATGTATTAGCGGACTCCCTCCACGGAGGGGCTGCTTGTTGACGCCAGAGTGGACTTTCAACGAACGAGTATTCAGTCAGATTTGCTACCAAGGAGAGCGGCATATGATCGACTTTTTCGTGACGCTTCTCAACAATCAGTTGCAAAAGTATGTGTCACAATGTTTGGATCTTAGAGCGTTTGCAGTAGACGCTCTATCGATCTCGTGAGATGGAATAATAGGATATGCGTATCTTCCGGCGCCGTTGATTCAGCAGATATTGCTCAAGTTATATATCTGAATGCAAATTCTGTTGGTAGCATTTTCTATCTCCAAAAAGGCCATGGTTTAATCTACTCAGACGTCTGTTGTGGGACATGCCGTGGAAGCTTCCTCCACATTTCGGTTCATTTTATGGTCAGATGGATTCAATTTACTATCAGTACTGCTTATGATAATATCTTCAATCAGCAGTCTGTGGTTTAGTTTTAAGCTCATGAAGTAAGAACTCTTCTACATCATGGGTTTACGCTAATTATGATGTTGCTATTACAGATCTAGTGAGGGCTGCATATTCTTAGCCCTCCACTTTCTTGAATTTGTATCTGAGAAATATTGAGTCCTTTTCTGCAGATAGCATTCTTTAGGTCCGTTATTTTTCACTTAGAATGTCGTCCACTAAACAGTGGCAACTATATATATGTAGGCTTTCGGTTCCGGCAGTGACTCTGTCCTGCTGCCCTCTTCGCTCTGGAGCATTTGATCCAGGGCAAGGGGAAGGGGGGGGGGGGGGGGGGGGAGAGGGGGTGTTCCCTTAGGTCACCTGCTTTATAGTGTTAAGCAAGGGAATACCTCCCTTGGAGTCAGTAATTCCGAGTTGGTATCGGGATGGTTTTAAAGTAAAGCTAATGTTTACTCATCTGTGTAATATTTTTTTAAGTGTTGCTCGGTGTGAGACATTTGTATATATCACATATTAATTGGGCGTTAATATACAATCCTCGGACACTTTTATATGAGTATATAGAGTCTAATTTTGCGGGACTTCCTTATTTATTGACTTTCCTTTAAAAATATTAGTATAAAGGGTTATACTGAATGTTAATAGAGATCATTGATGTTATTGCGCTCAATTACAGAATGGTGTTGTGTCTTTCTTTTTGATACAAATAAGAAAGATACATGTAAAGCCTATCTCTCATTTTCTCCTTCGGGGGATAGTTCTGTTATATGTAATTGAGTTTATTGGAATTTCATTTATGTCCTAGGCCCTCCAACCTTTTTACTATTCAGCTAAGTCTGGGTCATTGGTGCAGAATAAAAATGTTAAAAAGTTTATAGTAATTTATATATTTTTTTATACTTACCAATGACCCAGACGGGGATGGCCCTCCCATGAGTTGGGAACTCATACCTCCACGCTGAGTACATAACGCTTACCAGGCACTGGCTGTAAGAATGATAATTGCACCAATTTCGAGATCTCCTTGACACTGTGCATGCGCAGTGGAGTAAAAGTATGGAGGACTATATAGGACATGTAATTTTCGGTTTTAGATGCAAATTTTGGGGATTGGGGGGTAAAATTTGCGTTTGGCCCTAGATATTTTAGAGTTAGCACCAGCTAAGTCTGGGTCATTGGTAAGTATAAAAAATATATAAATTACTATAAATTTTATTAACTTTTTAACTCTTCACTTGCCACGCCCACTTTCACCATATATGGTTGACTCACAGTACAGTAGCTGTGGACTAGTTGTAATCCACGCGTGGTTAGTGATGTCCCTGTATGCATTTACTAGGTAATAAAAATTATCATCAGCTAAATTTTAATTAATGAAGGACTGGGTTGTACCCTGTGCTTCATTCATTAAATTTTTGATGATTATTCCTATAATTAATATTTGGAATCTAATATTAATGCGTCCATGGAAATATTGCCCACCTATGGAAAGTGACCAATCCACGGCAGCCATACTGTATATATATGCTTGTGTGTGAGGAAGTTTTAATAAAATTTCTGACAGTGTTGTAACTCTTATCTGATTGATTGTTGGAAATGTCTCTGTATGCTTTTTCCGACAGTTAATCAGATGATAGTGTTTATCTGCATATTCCAGAACATGCAGAACAACACAATCAAATATGCAGTAATAGTCATGATCAGCAGGATAAGGTTTGGATACTCTCTGTAGCAGTCCTAGAAATGAGATGGGTGTGAGTGCAATTGCTCCTGTCAGCACCTGTGATTTCTATTTTACGGGAGCTAAAAAATGCACTCGTTGGAAACTAATATACAGTACGTGGAGAGTGTATTATCACTAAATCACCCGCAGAGTGGAGATTCCACCCGAGCAATAATTGCAAATTTGTTGCAAAGCATAACCAGCACCAGCAAAGTTTCAGCCAATGGACCTCCGGGATAAACCCGGAGGTCCATTGGCTGAAACATTGCTTGTGTTTTTTGTCGATATGTACAAAATTTGAAAGTTTTAGCTTGGGTGATAACTCCACTCCGCGGGTGATTTAGTAACAATCCACTCTCCACGTACTGTACTGTGAGGGCATATAATTGTGTGTTGTTTTGAGAAAACAGCACACTGTGGCAAGTGGCAAGTTACTGTCATAATTCATCAATTCCTTATACATTTAACCTTTGAACTCTAGTGGTATCTTCTATGCCAGTTCAATGGCAGCAATTAGAAGAGTCCATATTCATTATTTGGGGAAGACCAATCAATATTTCCAACGTGCAGCCTCAAAGCTGCACGTTGAAAATACTGATTGGTCTACTCACACATTTACTGAACAGTCATCCTATTTAATGATGTTATGGTGTATAATGTTCCTGGCTGGTAAAGCAGCCACTTGGGTTCAAAGGGTTAAGGTTTCTGGTGTTTAGTGACAGTATTCCCTCGAAAATTCATATACTAACATTTTACGGGTGCAATTTACTCTCGTCTCTGATATCGCGGGAGCTTAAAACTGCACCCGTCAGTTTTGTTCATTTCCAGCACTACTCTGTAGCTACAGCACAAGGATTTATAGACACCTCTCCTGATTTTTGTGCCAAATCCAGTTAGAAGTTTTAAAATGACCTCTAGCAAAAAGACAGGTGGAAATTTTTAAGTTTTTAACTGTAGCTTTTAAATAAATTAAGATTGTTAATTTCAGTTCTTTTCCTTGATTAAATTTGGTTATGCCTGCTTCATGCTTGCTGCAAATTTAAACTAACATTTTAATTTTTTAATGGGACCTGGTCTGACTGATCTGCTCTGTCAAAGTACCTTTCCCATACTGGTTAGTTAGACCTAAAATTGCAGCTGAGGGAGCTGAGTCTGTGTTTTGGATCGAAAGGTCGAAAGGGTGCTTACCAGCCATAGATTTTCAGAGCATTTCAAAGCCATCTGTTTTAGATTTCTATTAACTTGAAAGACCAAGATGGATTTTAAATGCTCTAAGATGGACCTGGCTGCCAAAGAAAGACCTTTAAACCCGACAGATAAAATTAAACTACTGTATTATTAATCTTGGAAGAAACTGACTTGCCTGTTGACGTACGACTCAAGTTAACATGTATGAAGTTCTATCTTATCATTGTTACATATAGCTTTTTATCCTCCCGCAAAGGAGAGATATAGCATAGAGCTCTGTCCATCTGTTTCTCCATGTGTCTGTTCATCCATCTGAACTTTGTTTATGGCATAACTTGAACAATAGTTAATGGATTTCAATTCTTTTTGGTACATGTCTCAATAGCAACAATGTCTACTTCAGGTTCGATGACCACCGATATCTCTTGAAAATTATGGGAGTTATTGCCCTTTGTTATAAAAATATTCTTTTAATCTTGTTTACAGCGTAACTGGAACCCCTTTCCCGACTCCTTCCCCCATTCCCTCCCCCTGTCTGGTTGGTGGATTTAGAGTGATTTTATGTGGGGAAAAAAACCACCTATGGATGCGGGGGAATTAGCAGTGCATGGCGATGCAGGCCTCTTGTTAATATAATTTTACCTAATAGACATATATATACCAACTGCATTCAGACTGAGATTCAATCCAAGGAACTACGTTGGGTACCTATGGCTTACTTGATAACGAAAACAAGAAAGTGAAAAGTATTTCCACTACAAACCCCAGTATTCTAGCCTGATTGTACACTTGAAACAGCCATGCAGAGGAGGCTCGATTGTCCAGGGCCAGACCCAAGGAAAGAATATGTAGGTTCCAGCTGTTATAAGATATATGACTACTGAGTGATAGGTAGCCTCCTGCTACAATTTAACCCTTTACCTAACACACATGATATCCAAATTTATTATTTTAATTATTTTTTTTTTTATTTTTTATGGAAATACAGTGGAATCCTGATAATTGAATAACCACTTTATCAATGAAAATTATTCAATTAACAGGAGTATTCAATTAACAGAGATTGTGTCTCTTTCCTATTTTCTAGAGGTAAACTTTGCATTTATTCTATTATATCTTGTTTGACAGAGCTCCATGAGCTCTGTCAAACAAGATATAATAGATTAAATGCCTGTATTGGAAGTACTGAGGCCAAATAGATCTATAAACAAAGGAAAACTGGGGAGAGTCAGGGTAATTTCTCGATAGGTTACAAGATTTTTTATTCAATTATTTATTTATTTATTGTTGTTTTTAAGGTCACATATTTCTGCACAATGGCTAATCAGGACCACGACAGTTTTACGGGTGGAGGAAGCCGGAGTACCTGGAGAGAACCACCGAGCAACTGTCAGCTCCCCAACATACTAACTCCACAAGCAGGGTTAGCATTGGTTGAAGACAGGTGCACCATCGACATGCAGTATGCCTTAGTACACAATGCCACCGTGCCCCCACGCGGGCAATGGGGGTCAAGTGTCTTGCCCAAGGACACAACACGATTGCCGCAGCTGGGATTCGAACCGAGGACCTCTCGGCTTGCAGCCTGCACCTCTGCCTACTGAGCCACCCCGCCCCCATTTTTATTCAATTAAAAGGAGTTTACTCTATAATCTATATTCAATTAACAGGTCCAATTGTGTACTAGAGGTATGGTAAATGGTTTTGTGTTGGGAAATTATATTCAATTAACAGGGTTATTCAGTTAAGAGATATTCAGTTAAATGGGCCCCACTGTATTAACAAAACAGTATCAAGTGACCTCTCATTGGAATGAGCTCATTCCAAAGAGGGGTCACATAATATGACTTTGTTGAAATTTTTTGAAAAATATATTTTTTTCAACTGCCTAAAGTATGCGTGTGGATGACAATGCTGATTTGTTAGGTAAAGGGTTAAACAAACATTAATTATGTGCTTATGTCTACAATTTATTTGGTACATAGCCACTTTTCATATTCAACAAAGTTATTTCAGTATTGTTTTCATCAAGTCATGTTGGGGGAATTAATTTAAATATACAGCTCTTAAGCAACATTTTATGAAGAAATCCATCACTTTTGCTGTTTCTCTTTCTGTTAAGTCATGCGTTTCTCAATCACAGTACCAAGAAGTCATTTGATTTTGTAATATTTTTTGTAGGCAACAAAGGCTGTTCTTGAGAAAGAAGCTCTTGGTATGGCTGTTGCCATGATAAAAGGCTCATTGGAGATTACGCAGTTTGCTATGATGTCAAGGTATTTTACTTCTAATGTAGCAAAAAGCATCTAGTTTTCATACTGACATTCCTCATGCAGTTAGACGGTGCCATGGATAATCAGAATAGTGATGTTGGAGGTTTTGGGTCCATGCACAAATATGAAAAAAATACATTTTTTTTTAACAATTGCATAATTGTATAATTTCGTTGAAATGATGCTGGATTTTAGTCATGCCAATTAAGGAAAATAATATGGTGTAGCATCAGTTTCCATTTGATTCTTTTGTGTTGATACTAGATTGGTAACATTCTGGGCAAACCCATGATATTGTGGTACCATCTCACTGTTGCTTCCTCATTCTCCTGTAATTATCTCTGCAGATTCTAGTGCCACAAAGCCGGTCTCTCCATCGATTGCAGAAATCTCAGTCTAAAGCTTTCTGACCACTCTATTGCACCCTAAGCATGAGTACTTAGTAAGATTATCCATCTTCTGCTGATAAACTTCATGCAAACCAAAGGTTTTAGAGTGCCAGAGGTACGGTGGGATGGTGTGGGGGTAAACTAACCCTTTATGAATTCTTTAGCAGTATAATAGTACTTACCACATCCAGCAGCCACACAGGAGGAGAAGATAAGGAGCCAGAAAAGCCACCAGGACGCAGTCAGCTACCCCAGTGGTTGTAGTAGGCAGGAAAAGTTTGTCCCTTATTGAGTATAGTTCATTGAGAAGATTCATTTCCTTCATTGACAAGTTCAGTTTGACTCCGGAAGTTTAAGATGGTGATCATTCTATGAGTAGTCCTTGTTGTTCGTCTGGCAAGTAGTCTGCCACTTTTTAGTTGTTTCTCAGAACAAGCCTTCCTTAACAAGTATAGTCTGTCTTTGGCTCGATTGGGCCTGCTGCCACTGAAGCACACATCCAGAAGTGATGAACCGATAATCGGAATCGGCAATCAGAACTGGCCAGTTATGGGGCATCGGCCGATTATGATAACTGACAGTTAAAAACCGACAGTTCCCAGTTATTCTATATTTAACACTGACTATTAAAAATCCCTTTGATATCTGTCCATTTCAATAAAGTTTCCCCATTAAAAACGTGTGTAGTGCATAGCAGAAAATTTAGGGATTTGCAGAGCAGACATATTACTGAATTTACCAACTGCAATCGGTACGAGATCGCCACCATTTCCCAAAGATTGTGGAGTTCATGTAAACATTAGAGAAACACATCAAGGGAGGTAACAAGTTGAAAAAAGAACATTGAACAATACATTCTGACAAACGTGTGAACCATGCGTCATACGACTTCACATTAACATCAAAATAATTATTCATTTAAGACACAAAGAATGTGTGCTCAGTATATTCCTGGTTAATACAGCCAAGTGTATTGTATCCTTACACAAAACCGTATTAACACTATTTACCGGAATAAAACACAATCTTTACAAGAACAATATCGTGTGATTGTATCATTAATAACAATGTTTTCCCCACACCCCAAGCAAAATGCAAATATTATTTTGGCTAATATTGCCCAGCACTAAATATGCATACTCTGAGAACTTCTGTGGTATTAAGCTTTCGTAATTGATGATTTATCAATGAAATTCTGTAGTATAACAGGCACCAACAGATTTTCTTCAGTGTCCTACTTCTACCATCAGAATCAGCATCGGAATTGGCATAATCGGCAGAGAAGTAACCGGTAATCGGTTGATAGTAAGTGTTTGATAATCGGTTCATCACTAGCATCCAGCACATGAGAGGGTCATAAGAGCCAAAGGATCGACACTTCCTAAACTGGTTGATGATCCAGGATTATCTGGAGCCACGATTGGTTTAGACCAGGCATCAAAGGGTGATTTTTAACTCCACCAGGATGGGACAAGCCAAATGGGGAGGGGGGTGGGGGGAGCTGGTCAGACTTGAAGAAGAAGAAATCCCAGAAGTAAAACCAGCATGGGAGTGGTCCCAGCATGAAATCCCTTATTGGTTACAAAAATAGGGTTAGAGAAAACTCCTCTAGTATTCTTGAAGGCTGGGATCATCCACCAATCCTTCAGGGAAGTTAGGATGCCGAAAGGGATTAACTTCTAGAAAAATCACAAGTTTTATGGAGGTTTGTTGGCTTGGATCAGTCTAATCCATTTGATAAGCAGTGGTCTTTTAAGGTGAGCAGAAATTATAAGGGGCATACACCGACAATGGCAGCAGCTTTGAAGAACATGTAGATGTCTTCATAGCAATATACATATCCTCGTATCGGCAAGAACAAAAAACTTGCAATAACAATGATTTCCAGTGTGTTGGTGTCAAAACAAACCTAAATCCACAATTGTTAAAACAGAATTGTGTCTTTTACTACCTGTTATGGGCTACTGGTGCAATTCGACCAATGGTGGAACAATTTGACTGAACCTGTGGTGTGGAGTGACCAAAGCTGCGGTGTGGATCGACCAAAGATATGGTGCCATTCGATTTTTGAGAAGGTGTGAAATGACTTTTGAGATGGTGCCAATTGACTTTTGAGATGGTCTGACTCGTTGTTTGAGATGATGCAAATCAACTTTTGGGATGGTACAAATCGACTTTTGATGTGGTTCAAATTGACTTGTGCGAATTCACTAAGATTCGGGTGGAGATTGAAATCGCTTGTGCAGCTATTTATTCATCTCCAGTTACAACCTTTTCCATGATGAATTTGAGTGGAAATGATTAATAATGTCATGTTGTATTTTAATATGATTGAATCAACTTGGCATAAAATTGTCTCCACTCAGGTATTAAAATTGGACCTGATTATTTCCTTGAACCAGCTTTGATTCTCATGAACTTCTGCTGCAATATATTTGAATACCAAGCCTACAAGGCTTACCCAACAGGAACAGCTGACAAACTTGCCAAAAAAGTCTTGAATATAAACAAAGTTTTTTTTCATTTTTTGTGTAAAAATACCTCTCATTGGAACAAATCCAATGAGGGGTCATCAGCTATATTTTTGAGAATGAGGCCGGAAAAAGTTAAAAATCTGTTTTATCAGGCTCTTCCGCATTTTCCTTTTGGCTGCTGCATGCCCTCTTTTTATAACCAATGCAAACTTTAAAAAAAAAATTCAATGAGTTATGTCTGATATTTTACTCAAGTTAATCAAATTGATAAATTTATCCCTTGAGTGCAACAAGGCTTTGCAATGCTTTTGCATTGCAAAGCCTTCTTGCACTCAAGGGACGAAATACACCACCATCCATGCTATTCTATAGATTATGAGGCCTAAAACATAAAACAAACCAAAAAACTTAAATTTTTGATTAGGGCTGTCACGATTTTTTAATTTAGGAATCGATTAATCGTCGTAAATAATCGATTGATCGTACCTAGATGACCCCCATCTCCTTCTCTTTGAAGTCGATAAAAATGAAGTTGAAGTCAGTTGACCTACCTCAAGTAAACAACGAAGACGATCCTCTTTTAGTTACATTCAAAGCTTTGATGTTCTGAACTTTTGAACCGTCAGTGTAATAATCAAGACCGGTCGGCAGTTGCGAACTTCGCAACTGCCGACCGGTCTTGATTATTACACTGACAGTTCAAAAGTTCAGAACATCAAAGCTTTGATGAATGTACCTGAAAGACAAATGCTTCCAATAGCTTCTTGGGGTTTAACATCGATGTTCTGAAATCTTTACCTTTAGAAACAAGAGTTTTTTCAACATATTTTCTTAGCCATTGCGCATAAATATGTGACCTTAAACATCAATCAATAATCAACATATTTTCTTTTAATTATTAAACGTCTAAAACAGGATATAATTTACCGATTATTCGACAACGAAAAATACCAATCGATTTCGCCGTGACCGATCAACAATCGATTAATCGATTAATCATGACAGCCCTATTTTTGATGGCAAAGATATAATAATTACAAAAATAAAATAATAAAAATGCCTGCCCACATGCAGTTTTACCAAAAATGGCCTGAGAAACAGAAGATCTACTTTATGGAGCCTAATCAAATTTAAAGTGCAGTTTTTTGTGAATAGTGATTAAGGAAAGAGGTAATAAAATTTGTGGGCACCAAAATTATTTCCATTGCATTTTTTGCATTCTTGCTGATAAAAAAATGTATTTTAACTCTTTTCCTGCTGCTTGCATAATTTCCTATCAAAGGTCTTAATACTCTGTTAGATTGTATTGCTATGTTACAGTGCTGTGATAACAAAAGGGGTCTTTTTCACAATCAGATAACAGTCAGATCACGACACCCTTTCACTGGTGGTTCATCATTTCCTGAATAAAATACTGTGAAATGAAGACCACATCAATAAAGAGGAAGTGGGAATAGCATCTCAGATTCAGAGTTCTTCTTCCTCCACAGGTGAGATTCTAAAATGTTGCTGGGAGGTAAGCGGTTAGGGAATTTTGATTGGATCGTGACCAGGTCACGATCCAATCAAAATTCTCTGTCAGCTTTTGTGATCACACTGCTGTAACTCATTATTTCCCTTTAAATGGGAGTAGCGATGCACTGAAGTAGCCATGCGTTGTAGCAGTCATGTCCTCATTTATGAGAAATTCAAGAAAATACATAGCAGGCTGAGGTTAATTCTAGGGGTGTCAAAATTATTGGTTTTTCTTATCAATTAATTTGTCGATTAGAATTGACTAATCATAGCCAGGTGACCCCTTAAGAGTATTAATAAAACAATCAAACCCGAACAAAAACAAATATCATAAATGGTCCATCTTGTATTTGGGAAAGTTAGGATGTTGTAATGAGTCCTCGTGCCATTCGCACTACATTTCTAACTTTTTTTATGTTACTTTTAGCTTACCTGACTGAAAGTCAGTGGGAGCTGATGGTCTGATTTGAACCAGATTTTGCATGGAGTATAAGTGGGTCATAACTACTTGATTTATGCACTCAAATTTTTTTTCAATGCCCCATGGGAACTCCAGCAGCTAAAAAATCTAAAAAATTCATATGCCCAAATTTCAAAAACTGCATGGACCAGAGTATTGTTTTATAGTATTGTGGTACCAGACGGTCTCCAGTAGGCAACCCCAATGTTCTTCAGGCGCCTTGGGAAATGACTTAAATCTCTTTGTTTATTTGGCGCACTTATATTGAGGAATTCGAACTGTTCACTTCGTAATTCGATACTTTCGACTAACCTACTTTGCAGAGACCTGAATTTTCAGTGGAAGTGACATTATCATGTAGGAAAATCACCACATTTGGCGTTGTCGACGAAAAAATTTCGGGGACACCCCAGATTTTTCTTAAATTTATTTTGAAATTGAAGTCACAAAATTTCGTGACAAATCATCGGACTTCATTCATCAATTTCATTTCAAATGTTTATAATTTTCTCAATTGTTTCACCGGTTATAGCTGGAGAAGCGATGTTTTAATGCTATTTTCTTGGAAAGTGATGAAAGTCGATGAAATGTTTTGGGATTATTTTAATTTTGATGTACAAATGTTTTTCTCTATTAATAACGGCAACGTTCAGTGTAACCGGTAGGTGAGGATTAGCAAAGTGGACTTCACTTCAATTTGCTCACCATGATTCAAATACACACCGATATTCCACCATGAAATAATAATGCCTGCATTGACTATTTTCCAATCACAACGGGTATACTGAGTATTTTTCTTTAATATGACTATGCCATTATATATATTTCTGTCAAAATTTGGCAAGTTTTGAAAGTTTCAAAATATTGTAAATTCACACATCATTTTCAGTATTTCCAAAACTGCACTTGTTGTAAACATTTTTTTCTGTATAATATTACATGCACAACAAATTAAAATTAATTCATGCACAGCAGGTCATTGTTTAACTTGCTATTATCTATTCAGGTTATCAGTGAACTTGAGATCAACTCACTTATTCACTGTTATCTGACTGGCAGTTACCTTGTACAAACATCGCCTTGATTGCCATTGTATGTTAAAATACAGCTACTGCCAAATCACAATTGTGCACTTGTTGAAAAATACACTTTCTTTTATTTTCTCTTTAAACGCTTTTTAAATATGGGTCGAATGAATATTCAAACCGCAGATACAGAGGAATTCCAGAAACTGAAATCTCTTCATGAACGATCTGCACGTAAATTAGTGAAATGCAGAAAACGAAAGGGATTTGTGGAATTAGATGATTTACTGGAGAAAACCAGTTTAACTCTTCATGATTCGTCTGTATTGTTGGCAGAAGGCAGCATAACCATGCGATTGCCAATTAGCCGGGCACTGTATCAACATGGAGTATCCACCGTAGGAGCATGCACCCAAACTCCAGCTTCAGGAGAGGGGGAGAACACCAAATGTGAGAAACGACCACTCGTATGAAGTGGTACAGCTTCTCAGAGAGAAAGTAAAGGACCTGTAAATGAAGTTGAAGACCCTGGAGGGAATGTGTGAAAAGAGCTACTGGATGGCTGTGGATGATTCTAATAGAAAGTGGGAAGAGTTTGTGAATGAACACTACGTTTCACATGAAAAACACGAGAACGAGCTCCATAGAGTCAACAAACAGTGGGGGCAAAAGATGGACGTTTACGTAAAAGAGTACTCCATTCTGCAAGAAAAGAACATCGATGAAATTCGGCGATTACAAGAACAATGGAAGCTCAAATACGATGAACTGGAAAGAGACTGCTTAAAATATAAGCATTTCCTTCAAGAGTTCTCTGCAATAAATAAATGACAACAGCCCTTGACGACCAAATCTGGAAACCACTGGAAGAGGATAGTTCCACATCTGCTAAACTAACAATTACACAAGACTTGGCAGGGAAACTGGATGGAAAAATTATAGCTGGTAGTCAGTTGCATGCAGTCAGTGATGAGCTGGTGACGGTTAACACGGATGTCTGTATTTCAACCAGTGATGAAATATCCATGAAAACAGAATTTGAACGATTATGTTGTTTGTTTGATTCAGTGGCAGAAGAAGTGACCCAACACTACAAACTTTACATATCTGACGACAAAAGTACCACACCAGCATATGAAAATATTGTAAAATCTGGTCCTGACAACTGTATTCAGTTTATATCATCCATAGACATCAGCGACAAAGCTCTGAAGCCAGAACACAGAGTGAACGTCCAAGGCAAGCTGCCTGATAACACAGAGGGAGCTCCGAGGGCCGACATTGACAGCCTGTCCGAACCATCTTTATTCCGGCAGCCCATACAGAGAAATGAATATAACAGTAATAATAAAAATGGTATGTGCAGTGAACATAGATATGTCAAAGACAATGAACATGTTTTGCCGGACGAACCGGTCATGGATGCTGCTATCAAGACTCTGATTGATAACAACGTGATAATTTCAACCACTCTCGGTTACTTTCAACGGAACACCCTTAATGGCACATACGAGGAACCCAGCCAACCACATGGAAGAGCGTCTGAAATCACTTCCAGTAAACGCACAGATAGAGCTCTTTTCGCTACTGACAACAAAAGACAGGTAACGCCGAGAAAACGTAACAAAAGAAAACACTTTTTAGTTAAGGAAGACAGACGGGTATATGATCCAACACAATTCACAAAGGGACAACTGAACAGAACCTACATGCGAAATAAAACTTCAGCTCGACAGATACCATTTATTGGTGAAAAGCAACAACACCATGTTCCACAGTATCGAAAACTCAGTACACAGACAGTATTTTTATACTGTACCAATGACCCAGACTTAGCTGGTGCTAACTCTAACAAAACCAGGGCCAAACACAAATTTTGCCCCCCAATCCCCAAAATTTGCATCCAAAACAAAAAGAAATCATGTCCTAAAGGACCTCCATACTACGCCTCTACTGCGCAGTGACGCAGACGTCCCGAAATTGGCGCCAATTATCATTCTCTGTTTGGCCCTTCATCAGTCAACATCTCACTGATCTTTGTGCTTGTAAATCTCAGTTTAAAGGATGCCAGACACGTAATTTTTGGAGAAAATGTGATTCTAAGGAGGATAGAAGGAGGAGAGGAAAAAGAAGTGACAAAAAATAATCAGGGCTGTACTTAAAATTTTTTGATGAAATTATGTTAAGTTGCCTATTTTCGAAGCATGGGCCTCTTGTTGTCATTCTTGCTAATTGTTGCACTGCTTATTCAGTGTTTCCTCTCCCCTAGCCTTCTAAAGTCCCCCCTTGCAATTCTCCCATGCTTTTGGCATATTTTTGAGAAATTTCATTTCTAAAATTTCCTGGGAGAGTTGCTTGGTTACAGAATGTTTTCTGTTATTTTCCCCATAGTTACGTTTTCACCCATGGGTGTATAACGCTTGTGTTCTGCATCTTCCATCTGATGTTCTACAGATTCTCCCCTGGGAGTCTCTGTTTTGCATCAGATAGAGTGTAATTGATGACTGATTCCGGGCCAGTTTTTTCAGTGCCTGGAGTCATGTTTTCTGGTGTTTTTACACTGTTTGTTTTCATTGGCAACAGCCTTTTTTGAGGGGGGCTGTTTGCCTTTGCTGTAGTTTATCTCTCTATAAGATACATTTATATTATCCGAAAGTGTCTCATTAATTATTTAATATAAATTTAAAATTTTTGACCACACTTTGCCATCGGATCCATCGGGGCTCAACGTTACTTTTCAGCAACTTGGGCTTCGCTGAAAAAATATTTTTTCAAAATTATTTTGTTTTGCAATTGTTTTTTCATTTATTAATGGATCATGTTATTATGTATCTTTGTGTCAGGGGTTTTTGCGAGTAACTAGGACTTATTGTTGTTCTTTGACAATGAAGGGACGTTGTTCAAATTGTAATACGAAGAAATCTTCCTCTGACTTTCATGATCATTGTATTAATTGTAGTCAGTGTTCTCGCATTAATCCCTGTCCTATATGTGAACATTGGGATGAGAAACATTGGAAACGTGTGTCACGATATGTTGTTTCTGGAGAAAGAGCGATGCCGGCTCTTTCTCCGCAAGGTCACTCTACTCTCTCAGTTTCTATTTCAGAGGAACCAGAACAGGGTGATGTTTCCATGTTATCTTCTTCAAGTGTGCGTCCGTCGTCACAAATGAATTCAGAGCTAGCGGCAAAAGTGCTCATGGAGATTAGACAAATGTCGTCCGCTAGCTCGCCCGGTGTAGCGTCCATTCACCGAATGGTTCGGCAGCCGGGTTCGTCCGATGCGGTCCAAGAGGAAATTTTGGGTGATGCGAGCACTATAAACATAATAGATGCACACCCAGTGACGGCGGATAGTAAGCGAGAACGGAGGAAGCCTTTTAGTCCGGTTCCTAGCTCGTCCAGGTCCAGCCGGGCCGCGAGCGAGAGAGGTCCCTCTCTCGTACAACAACATTTGGGACCAGATGTTGTGGTACAAAATGTGTCTTTAGCGGAGCATACGTCCGTCGCTCGGGACGCTCCGTTGTATAAGCAGTCCGCAGAGACTGTTAAGGCTTCCTCTTCTCGTCAGCGCACACGACCGCACCTTGGCTGCGTGACCGCCGATATATTACCAGCTTCGCCGATGAAGGATTCTTCGGCGACCAGGTCACACCATCCGGCAGCCAGGGATTCGAGACCGATGGACTCTGGACGTTCGCATAGGAAAAATATGCGGGAGCCATCTGATGCGGAGCTGCCCTCGGCGAAGCAGCGAAAGACTGCGTCTCCGCAGGTCTCGACGTCGGACATTCTTGTGCAGATAGCACAGCTTATCGCAGCATCGCAGCAGCCGACAGAAACGGTGTCGGATCGAGAATTATCCGACGGCGCTGGGTCGGTACGCTCCGCCGAAGCATCGGGGGCGGACGACCGGGAACATCATGAGGTCCGACCGGATGGTGAAAGGGATACAGATGACTTGGAGCTATCCCTTTCGGAACAACATAAAGCTGCCGTGGACTTCATCCGGCACTTTCTCCCTCAAGTTGTTCCGTCGGGCCAGACTGCTGCGCTTCCGGACAAGAGAATTATAGCGTCATTGGACTCTGAATTTTTTGAGCGGTTCAGGGACATCGCTCCCGAGTTTCCGTCGCAGTCCAATAATGTTGCTAGAACATTTGAATTATTGAACGACGCTATATTTAAACTTGCTTCCAGGACGGGGAAAGCAGGTTTCTTGTCCGCTAATACTCTCAACCTGCCTTTCATTAATGCAATGAATAAATTCGATACGGCAGGACAGGGTATACCGAGAGTTCCTCTGCGTATGGACGACGAGGCGGAAGACTTAGAGCTATCATTACCGTCGTCAGCTTCTATTCCAACCGCGGTGTTGGAAACAGCTATTGCGTCTAACAGAGCCAATTTAGATGCCTTATCTTACGCAGATCACCTTACTAAGGCGTTATCACTGCACCTTCAAGGGGAAGAGTTTCAGGATATACAATCCTCTTTAAGACTTCTTTCAAGGGCAGTAGCTTATTCCACGTGTAACTCCCCCCTTTCAGTGGCAAATCTGGAGTTGGTTAGACGTGACGCAGCCCTAGCTACATCCACACTAGTGGATTCTAAGGTGAAGAACTCTCTTAGAGTCGCTTCGGTCTCAGGAGAACTTCTCTTTGACGGCAAGCTTTCCGCTATTTATGATAAAATTAAAAAGAAAGCTAATGATTCTCTGTTGTTCAGATCTGCTCCTAAGAAGTCGGATACAGCAGACACGAATAAGACAGGCACTTCTGGGTCTAATGCGCCCAAGAGAGGTTCCTATAGAGGTTCCGGTGCGTCCTCTTGGTCTTATTCGAGAGACCGTCAGGATAGCGACTCTCGTTCAGGACGTCCTTCAGGCTGGGACAATCGGTCGGACGCCCCGAGGTCGACGAGGCGAGGTGCGGGTCGTGGAAGACGTGGTTTCTCCTACCACAGGCCTCGCAGGTCCAGGAGGTGATGGCTTAAACCTCTATCGCGTTCCGGTTGGCGGAAGGTTGTCGAGCTTTTCACAAGAGTGGGCGTCGATTACGGACGACCCTTGGGTGAGAGGAGTGACTTCGGAAGGTCTGAAGATATCCTTCAAACGAAAGCCTCCATTAACTCGAAGTCCAAAGTGGACTCATCTTCCGTCAAATCCACAGAAAAGAGACGCTCTGTTATCAGAGGTGCAGTCTCTTTTAATGAAGAACGCGGTAGAGGTCGTAGAAAACCAGGAATCTCCAGGATTCTACAGCCATCTGTTTCTGGTTCCGAAACCAGACGGCTCGTTCCGTCCAGTCATAGATTTGAGCTGGATAAACAAGCTGATCGTCGCTCCGAAGTTTTATATGGAGACGATTCGATCGGTCAGAGCGAGTATTCGGGTGAACGATTATGCAACGAGCATAGATCTCAAAGATGCGTACTTTCACGTCATGGTACATCCGACATTCCGAAAGTATCTACGCTTCACAGTCCTTGGAGTGGTGTATCAATTCCGGGCGATGTGCTTCGGATTGAATCTAGCACCCTGGGCTTTCACTCGGGTAATGAACTCGGTAATGATCTACTTCCGAGCTCATTCGTCTGCGGTAACGTCGGCCTACCTGGACGACATTCTTCAGAGGTACGGCAACGAGTTAACGCTTCAGAACGATGTTCAGAATCTTCTTCTATTGCTCCGACGTCTTGGTTTTATAGTAAACGAGGAGAAGTCAGATCTGGTGCCGTCCAAGTCATTCACTCATCTGGGAATGAGCTTCGAGACGCACAACAATCTCGTTCGTCTGCCGTTAACCAGAGCGAAATTAGTCAGTTGTTACGCTCGCTATTGTCTGCACGCAGACAAAGTCACGGCGAGAGAATTTATGAGACTGATAGGTCTGTGCGGAGCCGCCGCGGATCTCATTCCGATGGGGCGGTTACGCACACGTCCTCTTCAAATTTTCCTGACTCAGAATTGGAGTGTGAAAATTCATTCGCTCGATGTAGACGTTCTCTTGTCAGATCAAGTGAAACAAGAGATTCAGACTTGGGCAAACATTCAGTGGTTAACTCAAGGAGTTCCGCTGCAGTTGCCGGATCCGAGTTTTACCATTATGACAGATGCCAGTCAAACAGGTTGGGGTGCATCATTAATCCCAACGGATTCGAGATGCCAGGGTCTTTGGGATCCGCAATTCCTGTGCAAGCACATAAACATCAAGGAAATGATGTCAATTTGGCTTGCGTTACGTCACTGGATGGACATTATTCACGATGCTCATGTCCAAATCCTATCCGACAATACGACAGTAGTGGCGTATATACGGAATCAGGGAGGCACTCATTCAGGTCCGTTGTTCAATCTAATGGAAAGAATCCTTCTGTTTGCGTTAGAACATCACGTTCTTCTTTCAGTCCGTCACATACCGGGTCGTCTGAATGTGCTAGCAGACTCCCTTTCACGAAAGGGTCGTTTGTTGCCGTCGGAGTGGACTCTCAACAAACAAGTATTCAGTCAGATTTGCTACCAATGGGAACGGCCAATGATAGACTTATTTGCGACACATCTCAACAATCAGTTGCAGACGTATGTGTCTCCGTGTCCGGATCCAAGAGCATTTGCAGTAGACGCTCTGTCGATCCCTTGGGACGGAATGATAGGATATGCGTATCCTCCAGCGCCGTTAATTCAACAAGTATTGCTAAAGATAAAACAATCTCAATGCAAGATTCTGTTGGTAGCATCTCTGTCGCCACAGAGACCGTGGATAAATCTACTCAGGTGTCTGTTGTGGGACCTACCGCGGAAGCTTCCTCCACGGGAGGATCTTCTTTCGCAGGGGAAATCGCGCCAACTCCATCACAACCCGCAAGGTCTCAACCTTCACGTTTTTCCGTTGTGCGGTCCTTCTTGCATGGCAAGCACTTTACAGGACGAGCAGTGGACGCGATTTCTAACTGTAGGAGGACCTCCTCTTCGCTAAACTATGCGGCTAAGTGGAAGGTTTTTCGTCGTTGGTGTAGGGATCATTCTGTAGATATATTTGATCCCTCTATACCAGACATTGCAAACTTTCTAGTATACTTATTTGACGAAATCAAACTGCAGCCTGTTACTATAAAGGGTTATAGATCTATGTTATCTGATACCTATGCACATCATGATAGTTTACAAATTGGATCTAATGTCTCTTTATCAAAGTTGGTTAGAAACTTTTCGATAAATAGACCCAGAACTCTTAGATTAATTCCTAAGTGGAATTTAGCTTGGGTTCTCCTTAAATTGAAGGAAAAGCCATTTGAACCTCTTGGGACAGTAGATTTCAAATTCTTATCTTATAAGACAGCTTTTCTCTTAGCTTTCTCTTCTGCCAGAAGAGTCAGTGAGCTTCATGCACTATCGGTGGATGATTCTCATTATCGTAGTGTTGGGAACACGATCACCTTCACTACTAATGTGGGTTTTTTAGCTAAGAATCAGGCTCCTAATAAATATCTGGAACCTATTGTTATTAAGGCTCTTCCATCTTCAGACGGGCGTAGGCCTTTACTCTGTCCTGTTAGAGCACTACGTATCTATAAACAGAGATCTCAATTTATCAGAAAGGGACGGAAACCTTTCTTTCTGTCTTTGATGCCTAATAGAAAGGACATTTCAGTCCATTCTATTGCTAGATGGATTCAGTTAACTATCCGTACTGCTTATGAAGATTTATCTTCTTCTCAGCAGTCTGTGTTTAAGATTTCTGCTCATGAAGTAAGAGCTCTTTCTACTTCCTGGGCTTATGCTAATAGTGTTGCTATTACAGATTTAATGAAGGCTGCTTATTGGTCTCAGCCATCCACATTTACGAATTTTTATCTCAGAAATATTGAGTCCATTTCTGGAGACCTGCATTGTTTAGGTCCGTTATCTGTTGCTCAGAATGTCGTCCACTAAACAGTTGCAACTATAGTTATGCAGGCTTTCTGTTCCGGCAGTGACTCCGTCCGGCTGCCCTCTTCGCTCTGGGCTATTTGACCCAGGGCAAGGGGAAGGGGGGGGGGGGGGGGGGCGGGTGTTCCCTTAGGTCACCTGCTTTATAGTGAAAAGCAAGGGAATGCCTCCTCCAAGTCAGTATTTCTGAGTCGCTTCCGGGATGGTTTTAAAGTGTAATATTAATGTTTAAATTCATTCATGTCTTATTTTTAAAGTGTAGCTCGGTGTGAAGCATTTGTATATGTCAAGTGTCAAACGGGCTTTAATATACAATACTCGGACACTTTTAAATGACTATAAAGAGTCTCAATTCTCTGGACTACTTTATTTATTGGCTTGCTTTAAAAATAATTAGTATAAGGGTTATACTGGATGTTAATAGAGAACATGAATGTTATTGTGCTCAATTATTAAGGGTAGTGTATCTTTCTAATTTAATATTAAATAAGAAAGATACATGTAAAGCCTAATACTCCTTTTCTCCTTAAGGGGTTACCTCTTTACTATATAGTTGAGCTTATTGGATTTTCCTCTATGTCCTAGGCCCTCCAGCCTGTTTACTATTCAGCTAAGTCTGGGTCATTGGTACAGTATAAAAATGTTAAAAAATTTATAGTAATTTATATATTTTTTATACTTACCAATGACCCAGACGGGGATGGCCCTCCCTGGAGTTGGGAACTCTTGCCTCCCCGCTGAGTACATAGCGCTGACCAGGCACTGCCAGTAAGAATGATAATTGGCGCCAATTTCGGGACAACTGCGTCACTGCGCATGCGCAGTAGAGGCGTAGTATGGAGGTCCTTTAGGACATGATTTCTTTTTGTTTTGGATGCAAATTTTGGGGATTGGGGGGCAAAATTTGTGTTTGGCCCTGGTTTTGTTAGAGTTAGCACCAGCTAAGTCTGGGTCATTGGTAAGTATAAAAAATATATAAATTACTATAAATTTTTTAACTTTCGGGACATACGATCCAGCTGTGTGAAATATATTTTGTGAGCCACCACCTTCACAGTTTCCGGGTAATAAACATAGTGATGATGGACGACGGATTCATGGAGCTTTGTTCCAGTCAATCAAGCAGTTACCACGTTCGAACTTTGTACTGCCACATGCAAGACAATTTCCAGTTTCAGGAAATCTATATAGCTCTGGTCAACCAAATCCATCGACGTATACATTTGCCAATGGCCACAAATTTATGAATGGCTCCGTGCATTTGGTACATGCATTAGTTCCGACGTCTGTAATTGGACCACAGCTTCAACTGACACTCAGTCCGTCTCCAATGTTCTATCTGATAAACACACCAGTATATTTTAAATAACCATTTACATGGATCATTTGTTGCACATTTGACCGGTACACATCAATGTACAGTGTAAGTGAATCAGACTGTTCAGAAGCTGGACCATCTGCCGAGAAATTGTTATGATTTTTCTAAATTGTATATATTTAAATCATCATTAACTGGAGGTGAGAGCTTTAGGTTAACGGTGGTTTCTTATCAAAAAGTCATTCATGTTGATTTTTCATCAGTGAAAATTGGAGGTTACAGCTTTAGATTTTCACTGCTTTCATATGAATAAATATTTCTTTCGGTTGAACAGGGTGAATAAGAAAGAAATTGTATTCCTTCGGGTGTTCTCAAACATTTGTGTGCTCGGAGTCGCACGGAGTCGCAAGGGCGTAACCATCCAATTTATCAATTGGATTGTTTGACGAATTGAAGTCATTTCAGGTGCTAGCGCAGTGGAGTGCACTGGATACTAATTAATTTTTATCATTATTTTAGTGGAGACAAATTGTATTGATGTCGGCACTTTTTTGGTATTGTTGTACTGTAAGAAATATTAGTCATTCGGTTTGTGTATTTTGGAAATGTGTAGAATGCGTAATAAAGCGCGACACTGTGTAGCACCTACCATTGCAACAAGGGAGTTGTTATATTTATGGGCGCATAAATGTTTGAGGGTGGTCCGAAGGAAGGAGATTTTCTGGTTTCTGAAAGAAAAACTACACTGTGTGATGTACAGCAACACCTAGTCAATTGACCATTCAGATATGTATGAATATCTACAAAAGTGTTCCAACACTAGGACACAAAAATTCTCTTCTTTTATCGGTATATGTTCCTAAACCTCACAATGCACATTTTGTTTATGTTTTCACATGCAATATGGCAAATATTTTATCACCGCTAATCTTGTTGCTCAAAAGAGTATCTATGCAGCACGACTTTGATTAATTGCCTAGGTATGCTTAAGATTAGCGTTTTATGTACAAGCACACTGCAACTGATGTATTAACGATTTTGGTGAATGTCTTTGGAAGTCTCAAAATCCGTGTACTTATGCAAATTGAACTTTACCGTTAGAAGAATGGGGATCAAAGTGATAATCTTTGAAAACCATATTGTACAGATTTTAACATGCTAGTAACTCAATTTGCAACAATGAGAACATACATTTTAATTGTAATTATCAAAATGCAAAAATGTAAATAGACTTTTAAGTCTCTTAACAATTTTAATTATTCGGCCAAAAAACCTTCTAGACACTTCTCTCAAAACTCAATATTTATTTACAAGTTGAAAAATAACACCATTGTGTCCAGCTTCCGCATTTTTCAGAGTTAGCAAAATAAACAGAATTTGTAATGACCCAAACATGGCATTCTGATTTTAGAATTACTGCAAGTACATTTGTACATATTTCCATCAGTGGAGATTGGAGGTTATAGCTTTAGATCACCACTGATCTTTTTCCCTTTCGCAATATCAGAATAAAAATGCATCTTATTAAATGCAAGTGATGATTGGATCAACACTTGGGTTTTTTTTTTGCCAAAGATGATTTTAGAACATTGTGAATTTTATTCTGAAAAATGCTGGACACAAAGGCTGGTTTTAGATTTAGCGGGGGAGGAATTCGCTAGAATTGTGCACTTGGTGATACCTTCCTGAAATTTGGCATGATGTAAGGGTAGGCATCAGAGATTTCAAAATCGATCGGCTACAAGTTGGCACCATCCTCTAGCCACCACTAGCAGCGAAATCCAAAATGGCCGCCAAGCGGATCGAAAAAAAGCTATTTTCGCCGATCGCACAACTGAAGCTCCAAACCTAACACCATACATGTGCTGTAATTGATGTGAATGATGGAGTGAAGCCCTTGGAACAAGTTGGGGGGAAGATTAATGGATAATGGGATCAGAATTTCCGTCGATGTGTGCGTCTGTGTGTCTGACTGTCAGTATGATCGTCCGTCCGTAGATAAATTAGTGTTGAATGTTTCTCGGGAATGCAATGGTCAAATGAACATGGTATGAGAGATTCCTGTCAACACATGAACAAGGGTACTCGATAGTATGCAGCAGTGGGGATACTTGGACATTTGATAATCCAATTAAAGTGACAGTCTATTCTCAACTTCCGGCATTTTCGATAGATTTATTTTCTAAGAAAATAAAACTATCAAATTTCTAGAGGAGTTCTGGTTCAATCTCAACACCATAGCGACACGTCTGCCAGCAAGGGCAGTGCTGGAATGAACTCGGGATGCATTAGTTCCCGTTGTTAATTATACAATGTTATCTTGCCAGTATAGAACATTGGCAAAATGGGACTAGAAGGGGTGAGTGTATGTTTGCAGTCATTCGAGGTACAGGAATATTTTTTGACTACAAGTAGTATTCTTCATTTTCGGCCAGTTAAGATGTGGTGTGTTCCAAGTCAGGATTAATGTTGCCGACACTTAATGCCCATCCCTCATGGTATGCTACTTTACCAGGGATATAGAGATATAGCCACCACTGGGAGCCAAAACATGACCTTTGATGTCGATGAGTGGTCGAAATGTTTTAGCGAATAACTTATCGAAATATGATCCGGTATGGCAATTTGATACCTTACGTTAGATTTATTAGATCAACTCAGGTATGGATTCATTGAGACATGAGTGCGCTACAAGATGAAGGATTTCCAAGTTGATTTGCTATGGAGTAGGAACTGACTAGTCACATGTGGCCTATGGCCAGAGAAAGACAAGGATACCATAGATGAACACACGGGTGAACGAAGGTATCAACTGTTGTACAGAGGCAAAATAGTTGGGGATATTGTATCATGCTATGCATGAATTAACACCGTCTTGTGCAGTAAATAACAGACTATTTTCCGAAATCTAAAACTGTATTCCTATACCCCGGACAATGTAGCAAGCCACATGGGATGAACATTTGTTAGCAAAATCAACTCAACTAGAAACATGACATGTGTTAACTGGCCGAAAATGGAAAAAAAAATACCAGAATAGGAGATGACTGGTCCTAACATGACAGTATACTACTCAATATTGTTACAACAGCCACCTTCACACTTACACAAAGGTGTGCACCTTAATCCAGCTTTCAAGCATTTGCAATTGCCCTTGCAGGCCTTGGCACAACTACAGTGGAGCATCAGTGCACATGCAGCACTTGCGTCTCCTAGGTGAGTCCAAAATGGGACCAGAATATTGAGACGTGGATTCCACTCCCATCCGTACTGTGATGGGTCTGGCACACATAAGTGTTTCTGCAGAGCACGATGCCAAATGAAAGATGACACAAGAATTACCCTTTTTACATGTTGATACAGAGCTGCTTTGGTGGGCGGGATGTTTTCCATAGACTTAAGGCCATGTGTGAACATATGCCGTCTCGCATCATTGACACGTGTACTGACACAACTGTTACTGTACATCTGTATGGTGAGTTTTTCGATATGCTGCATATGAGGGGAATCCTCTGAAAAGACTTGCGGATTCTCAGTCAATTCTATCATCATTTCAGTTGATGCGGGAAAATTCATCCATGCATTCCATCCTGTCTTCTTCCCAATGCCGAGCATGCTGGATGTTACATCACAACCTGTGAAGGCGTGGAAGAAAGTCAGGGCCTTACAGTAATCAGGTCCAAGTTGTGAAGCTATCTCATGAATTGGCATATCTTTATATGCCTTTCCAATTCCAAACCCAATCCACAGCTCACTGAGTCCAAGGTCACGGAATGTTGCGAAATGGTGCAAAGACAGAATGACGACATCAGAATCAACCGTGCGAAGAAAAGCTATTTTGTGACCTTGTGAGACTGCATGGTTGAGATGAAGCATCATGCGCGTGTCTGCTTCCTCGTGGTTCGATGGAGATATGTCACATAAGCTAACATCCTTATTGCATAGTACATATTCTCCTGATGTCGTTAACAACTGGTACTCGGATGTTGATGTTAATTTCAGCAGTTCAGCAGACAGGAACTTGAAAAATTCGTCTTTATTCTCACTAACTTTCAAGAATGCCTGCCAATTCTTCCCTTTAGGTAAAGGGACGTTCTCGGACACCCGTATCAACCTAACTGCTGTCTCACCGAGGCGTTTTGCTCGCGTCTGATTCTTCAAACTGCCTTCGGGGTAACAGTCATAGATCGCATCAACCCTTGTGGTGTTCGTGTTAATCAGAGATTCGATGTATGGCAATAATTGCAATCGAGCATATTCTCCAAACAGATCCGCTTTCTGTGGTTTGATTACATGGACTACAGCAGGCATATCCAAGATGACAACTGAAGCTTGTCTAGCTGCTGAATTCTTCCCTTGTGCAGGAATAGCTGGTAAACAATTGAGAATTTGAGATTTTGTCCCACTCCGTAGCTTACCTCTATCGGATAATGCTGGCGGATCACGTGCATTCTCGTGCATGAAAAACTCATCCATGTTTGAATCAGGCCGGGCTTGCAGTGAAACGAACATCTGGGTAACTATTGCGGCAGTTGCTTTACTTGACATGAGTTTGTCTCGGCCTTTGTCCAGGTTGGCTGGGGGTGGGTTAAGGAAGGTATATATATTTGCCTTGGGAATAACATCATTCAGGGGTACGGTGCATTCCACAAGCCTTTCCTTCAAGAAAGTGGAATATAAATGCTTGCCCCTTTCGGGTAATGACCGTAAACTCTTACTAACTTCGGGGTCCATATATTCACCAGTATCTAATGTCACCAGCTGACCACTAGTTTCATCATAAGGGTTGATAATGAGTCCCTGATTCACCAGATCGAGGAGAGATTTCAATTGATTCAGAAATTTTTTCTGCTCTGATACCGAACTTTCCGGGTGTTCCGTGTTATCTGATGATGTTGTGTGGAAACTTGCATATTCATACTCATCTATAACACGCAGAACTTCTGACCTTGAAAGCTCAATAACGACTTTCTCTTCAGCCTGGCCATAGAGACCTTTTGGACCACTGTCTTCTTTGAGTAGTTGGATACTATGTTCTTGGCTCTGATCTAAACCCATCATACTGAACTTCCTCTCACTACGCTGGACCACAAAATGGCCTTCCATGAATTTGTTGTGGATTGAAGGATGCCGCCTGGGTAGCTGAGACATGTCTCTCAGAAATACGGGGACCCACCGACAATAATTTGTATGTCCTAGGGCAAAAAAGTAACTGCACAACTCATCGATAGAACACAGTGTACCAGGCCAGTTACCGATTCGTTGGTTCCGAACGAATTGACAGCTTGTCAAGAGAAAGTTCCGAACGATTTCACCCCAATAGCGCGCAGTTGGAGATTGTGAAAGAATCCTCTGTTCCCACATTTCAAATGACTCATGGGGCCCAGTCTGCTGACAGTAAATCTCATAAGCATTCTTTCTGAGGATCTCAAGCCAAGCTAGAGTGAGAAGATATGCCTGTCGCGTCCTCTTGACATGTTTCCCACCAAGTAGGGATGATGCTACACCGGGTGTGAATATCTTTGCGAGGTGAAACATTCGCTCCCAACCAGAACCACCCATAAGCTTACCACCAGCTTCTTGGGTGCACATTTCAAGATGCAGGAATCCAATCATACACACCATTCGATCCTCACCTATCTCCTCTGGGAACAGCCATTGACATTTTTTCTGCCTGGCATACAACGGACAGTCACCTTCAATGACAGGTATCTGGCCGGGGTTTACGAAAGCAGTAGCTTCCCTGACCACATACATAGCATGCTTCTGCATACTGAGTGAGTCCGCTTTCTGCTCACTGAAAACAGGGAATACCCCAATAACTGCACGAGGTTTGACATTGTCTTGATCTTCATGTTTTGAAAAGAAGCCTGAAAAGGTCACAGGGACTTCATCAAGCTGCCAGCTGCCATCAACCTTCCCTTTATTGCTGATCTGTGACACATGAGACAACCAGTCATTCTCTCCCACGTTCAAATCTGCATATTCATTGGGCCGTACATTACATTCATCTGGAGATTCAAGCCTGATGTCCCCACCAAAGTCTTCAACGAAAGGAACAAATGCATAGTCGTCTGGGAGTTCAATTTGTGTGTCTTCTGGAACATCTAAACTCAGTGGTGGGGGATCAGTACCCACATTGTCCCTGCTCAGTTGACCAATGAGTGTGATGGACGTACCATGCATATCAGATCTACCAGATACATCAATGTTATCAGTGGTTCCTATCGAGAAAACATTACGTTTGCAGTTAGCTGGGACTACAACACCTTCGTTCTTGAACCGCAGTGAAACAGCTCTCGCGAAACTCCTGCGAACATCCATTACGCGATCATAAGAGACAGAGAGTCCCATTTGATGAAAATCTCTGATAAGATTTTTCATACGATCATGGGCATGCAACTTCAAACCCACATAAAGAGGCATTGGAGTTTCTCTGTCACGTCTCTGGTGAACATTTTGTGCATGTTCGGAGCGTTTCGCTGAATTGCTGATCAACATCTGTGAAATAGTACAAGCCACTCGAGTCTTGGCATTAACAGTCTCATCATCGCCTAAGTTCTGTATACTACATGTGCCCTCAAGTAGAACTCTAAGAAGAGTCAGGAGTGAGTTGGGTACAGGCTCGCTCAAGCAATAAGATGAAAATGATCCCGTGAAAGGAGCTTGAGATATGAGTATGTGTTTACGCAGAAGAAGACCCACATCAACTATCTTTTTTGCCTCTTCCTCAGACACTATACGAGTTAAAGATTCGGACAACAAGGAGCCAACTCGAAACCTACTTGAAATAAACACATCTCTACCCTGTGTGAAGGCGTCCCAGCCATCGCCCAATTTCTGCAACAAATGTTCTTTGAATCGAGTGGAATGTATTTCTTCACTAAGCCAATCAGAACCGACTTGCTTCAACCTCCGACTGTACAGATTCTTGAGATCGACAAGCTTCATCGCGGAATCGTTGTGTTCAACAAATGTTATGAGCTCTGCCATAACGAGAGGGTCATAGGGCAGGCCTGACGCGGAATGTTCGGCGTTCTTCGACTTTTTAGATTTAGCCGCTCGTGCTTCATTGGCAAGCTTACAATAACAGGTTTTGTGATAGTAAAGATCACTAGCAGCGGAATCAAATGCTGCATTGACCCGAGAAAAAACAACCCAGTTCTCGGCTTCCTTTGCCATAATTTTGAGTTTATTGTTATCAGACATTGATCTGCAAATAGGCTCACTGCTGTCACCTTCGCGTTTGTGACAATAAACACACTGGGGCAGTTTCCTGTCACAGCCAGATTCAAAACTTGTCCGTGTTCTTTTAGGACTCAGCGTGGAGCAGGATGCCACTGCCTCATTTCGCTCTCGCTTGTGTAGCACGCGCTGTACGATGTGAGTCCGAATACTGTCACGGCATGTCTTATGATATATTGCCTTATTCGTCAACAGTGACATCGACATACACTCATCACTCTCTCTCATCAAACAATCAATGGTCAAATTATATGGAAGCTCAACGCCATTATCTAGGAAGCGCGTTATGTCTTCCTCAATAGCTTTATAGGCGTCATGAAAACGAGATTCTCTATACGGACGCATCAATTTCTTGGAACTGTCTTGCTGGCAAAAGCAACAACGTTCCCAGTCAGTACTAGTCCGTACACGAAGAGGATTCTCACTCATTCTGTGAATGATTTTTGTGAACAATCGCGTTCTCGAATTAATTTCGACAGACAAATCAGAATTGCTTGCGGAATTACGCCAAACAAGAGATTGTATGGCAAAGAGACTGCTTCATAAAGAGCGTTGTTTCTCCGGGATCAGCGTCATTCAGGTTTGCCTGAATGACGCTGATCCCGGAGAAACAACGCTCTTTTCAAGTTCCAAGAAATTGATGCGTCCGTATAGAGAATCTCGTTTTATTCTACATCATCTCCCACGTCTGTTTCCAACACGTGCGTGGATCAGAGTTCACTTTCGCGCCCTTACAATCGGATGTATAGTCGGTAGACCGTCGAAAAGGAGGTTCCCTTCAGCCGCTGGCGGCCATTTTGGATTGTGCCGCTACTGGTCGCCACCGGTCGGTGTCAACTTGTAGCCGATCGTTTTTGAGAACCTCATAGCCTACACTAACAGTGTGCCAAATTTCAAGAAGGTATCACCAAGTGCACAATTCACCTGTATGTGACGAATTCCTCCCCCGCTAATTACACTTAATTTCTTTTAAAACCCTACTTTTTGTTCTACAAAATGGGGAGGAATATGGTACCAGACGGTCTCCAGTAGGCAACCCCAATGTTCTTCAGGCGCCTTGGGAAATGACTTAAATCTCTTTGTTTATTTGGCACACTTATACTGAGGAATTCGAACTGTTCACATCGTAATTCGATACTTTCGACTAACCTGCTTTGCAGAGACCTGAATCTTCAGTGTAAGTGACATTATCATGTAGGAACATCACTACAGTATGAAGCTTCCTTAGGACCAGTGAAATTAGATGGACCAAAAAAATTGCCATCGATTTTGTCATTGGGTGCCGAATAGGGATGCCCATTTTAACACTGCAATGGCAATGCAGTGGGAAAATGCCAAGTCATTATCTTTCTTGTGTTTCATCAACTAAGTATTTTTCTTTAGAACCTTTGGACCATGTCTAAACTAATTTGGTACCAAGCATCTTGGTGGAGTTTACTCTTCTGATTTTTTTCCCAAAAGGTCACTATGCTCCTTGGGGGTGGGGTTAATGCTCCATAAGCCTAAAATGCTTTAAAATCATCTTCTCATAAGTCACTTGCAATAATGCTTAGCTTTCTGGTATGGAACTTACTTTAGTGATGCAGAATCAAGTTTTTACAAAGGCGCTCAGTAGATCAAAATTTTGGCTCCCTGTGGGAGGATGTCCTTTTTGGGCTCCACTCAAAATTTCTATTTCCAGAACCAGTTGGCTGTTTTGAACCAAATTTGTCATGCAGTATAACTGGGTCATAAGGACATGATTTATACCTGAAAACATTTATTTTTATACTGTACCAATGACCCAGACATAGCTGGTGCTAACTCTTAAAAATCTAGGGCCAAACACAAATTTTGCCCCCAATCCCCAAAATTTGCATCTAAAACCAAAGAAATCATGTCCTGAATGGCCCTCCATACTTCGCCTCTAAAGCGCATGCGCAGTGTCAAGGAGGTCCCGAAATTGGCACCATTTATCATTCTTTGTTTGGCCCTTCATCAGTTCACATCTGACTGATCTTTGTGCTTGTAAATCTCAGTTTAAATGATGCCAGACACATAAATATTAGAGAAATGGTGGATCTAAAGAGGAAATAGAAGGAGGAGAGGAAAAATGAGTGACAGAAAATAATCAGGGCTGTAACTTAAAATTTTTTAATGAAATTATGTTAAGTTACCTATTTTCGAGGCATGGGCCTGTTGTGGTCATTCTTGCTATAAAGTTACACTACTTGTTCAGTGTTTTCCTCTCTCCCTTTCCTTTAAGTCCCCCCTTGCTATTCTCCCATGCTTTTGGCATATTTTCTGTAATATTATTACTAAAATTTCTTGGGAGTTTTAGCTGGGTAACAGAATGAATTCTGTTCTTTTCCCCATGTTTACGTCCTCACCCATGGGTGTTTAGGCGTAGTGTTCTGCATCTACCATCTGATGTTCTGCAGTTTCTTCCCTGGAAGTCTCTGTTTTGCATCATATAGTGTGTTATTGGTAACTGATTTCGGGCCATGGTGGGCAAACATTCAGTGGTTGACTCAGGGAGTTCCACTGCAGTTGCCGGATCCAAGTTTTACGATTATAACGGATGCCAGTCAAACAGTTTGGGGTACAACTTTGATCCCAACGGATTCGAAGTGCCAGGGTCTTTGGGTTCCGCAGTTTCTAGGCAAGAACATAAACATCCAAGAAATGATGTCCATTTGGCTTGCACTATGTCACTGGATGAACATTATTCAGAAAGCGCATGTCCAAATCCTGTCCGATAATACGACAGTAGTTGAGTATATCCGGAACCAGGGAGGCACTCATTCCGTTCCATTATTCAATTTAAAGGAAAGAATCCTTCTGTTTGTTCTAGAACACCAAGTTCTGCTTCGGTCCGTCATATTCCGGGTCGTCTGAATCTATTAGCAGACTCCCTTTCACGGAAGGGTCGCTTGTTGCCATCAGAATGGACTCTCAACAAACAGGTATTCAATCAAATTTGCTACCAATGGGAGCGGCCAATGATAGACTTATTTGCGACACAACTCAACAATCAATTGCAGACGTATGTGTCACCATGTCCGGATCCCCGAGCTTATGCAGTAAATGCTCTATCGATCTCGTGGGATGGAATGATAGGATATGTGTATCCTCCAGCGCTGTTGATTCAGCAAATATTGCTAAGATAAAACAATCACAATACAATTCTGTTGGTAGCATCTCTGTCTCCACAGAGACCGTGGATAAATTTACTCAGGTGTCTGCTGTGGGACTTACCGCGAAACCTCCTCCACGAGAGGATCTTCTTTCGCTGGGGAAATCATGTCAACTTCATCACAACCCGCAAGGTCTCAACCTTCACGTATTCCGTTGTGCGGTCCTTCTTGCACGGCAAGCATTGTACAGGATGAGCAGTGGGCGCGATTTCTAACTGTAGGAGGACCTCCTCTTCGCTATACTATGCGGCTAAAGTGGAAGGTCTTTCGTCGTTGGTGTAGGGATCATTATGTTGATATTTTTTATCCCTCCATACCAGACATTGCAAACTTTCTAGTATACTTGTTTGACGAGATCAACTGCAGCCTGTTACTATTAAAGGTTATAGGTCTATGTTATCTGATACCTATGCACACCATGATAGTTTACAATTGGATCTAATGTCTCTTTATCTAAATTAGTTAGAAACTTTTCGATAAATAGACCTAGAACCCTTAGATTAATTCCTAAATGGAATTTAGCTTGGGTTCTTCTTAAACTAAAAGAAAACCATTTGAGCCTCTTGAGACAGTAGATTTCAAATTCTGGTCTTATAAGACAGCATTTCTCTTAGCTTTCTCTTCTGCTGAAGAGTCAGTGACCTTCATACACTATCGGTGGACGATTCTCACTTTCGTAGTATCGGGAACACTATTACCTTTACTACTAATGTTGGATTTTTGGCTAAGAATCAGGCTCCTAATAAATATCCGGAACCTATTGTTATTAAGGCCCTTCCGTCTTCAGACGGGCATAGGCCTTTACTCTGTCCGGTTAGAGCTTTATGTATTTATAAACAAGATCTCAGTTTATCAGAAAAGACGTAAAAGCTTCTTCTGTCTCTGATGCCTAATAGAAAGGACAATACGGTCCATTCTATTGCTAGATGGATTCAATTAACTATCTGTACTGCTTATGATAATCTATCTTTAACTCAGCAGTCTGTGCTTAAGATTTCGGCTCATGTAGTAATAGCTCTTTCTACATCTTGGGCTTCTGCAAATAGTGTTGCTATTACAGTTTTATTGAAGGCTGCATATTGTTCTCAGCCATCCACATTCACAAATTTTTATCTCAGAAATATTGAGTCCATTTCTGGAGACCTGCATTGTTTAGGTCCATTATCTGCTGCTCAGAATGTTGTTCACTAAACAGTTGCAACTATAGTTATGTAGGCTTTCTGTTCAGGCAGTGACTCCGTCTTGTTGCCCTCTTCGGTCTGGGCTATTTGACCCAGGGCAAGGGGAGGGGGGGGGGGGAGTGTGTTCCCTTGGGTCACCTGTTTTATTATGAAAACAAGGGGATACCTCCTCCGGAGTCAGTAATTCTGAGCTGTTACTGGGATGGTTTTAAAGTGTAAAGTTAATGTTTTAAAAATTCATTCATGTCATATTTTTAAAGTGTAGCATTTGAATATGTCACGTGTCAAACGGGCGTTAATATACAATCCTCGGACACTTTTAAAAGAGTATAAAGAGTCTCAATTCTATGGACTAACTTTATATATTGGCTTACTTTAAAAATAATTAGTATAAGGATTATACTGGCTGTTAATAGAGAACATGAATGTTATGATGCTCAATTATGGAGGGTGTTGTGTCTTTCTAATTTATCATAAATAAGAAAGATACATGTAAAGCCTAATACTCCTTTTCTCCTCGAGGGGATGACTCTATTTTATATAGTTGAGCTTATTGGATTTTCCTCTATGTCCTAGGCCGGGGGCACGGTGGCTCAGTTGGTAGAGGTGCAGGCTGCAAGCCGAGAGGTCCTCGGTTCGAATCCCACCTGCGGCAACCGCGTTGTGTCCTTGGGCAAGACACTTCACCCCGATTGCCTACATGCGGGCACGATGACGCTGTGTACTGAGGCGTACTGCACGTCGATGGTATGCATGTCTTCAACCAATCTAACCCTGCCTGTGCTGCAGTGCAGAGTTCAGAGTTACGATGTTGGGGAGCTGACAGCTGCTCGTCGTTGCTCGGTGGTTCTCTCCAGGTACTCTGGCTTCCTCCAACGTAAAACTGTCACGGTCACGATTAGCCATTGTGCATAAGTATGTGACCTTAAACACCAATAAATGAATGAATGAATAAATGTCCTAGGCCCTCCAGCCTTTTTACTATTCAGCTATGTCTGGGTCATTGGTATAGTATAAAAATGTTAAAAAATTTATAGTAATTTATATATTTTTTATACTTACCAATGACCCAGACGGGGATGGCCCTCCCTGGAGTTGGGAACTCATACCTTCCCGCTGAGTACATAGCGCTGACCAGGCACTGATTGTAAGAATGATAAATGGTGCCAATTTCGGGACCTCCTTGACACTGCACATGCGCAGTAGAGGCGAAGTATGGAGGGCCATTCAGGACATGATTTCTTTGGTTTTAGATGCAAATTTTGGGGATTGGGGGGCAAAATTTGTGTTTGGCCCTAGATTTTTAAGAGTTAGCACCAGCTATGTCTGGGTCAGTGGTAAGTATAAAAAATATATAAATTACTATAAATTTTTTCAACTTTTTGGGGGGTGGGGGGGGGGGGGGCTGAGGTAGAGAGAACCACAGAAGTTAAAAACAAAAAAATATTTATGTATGACACTTTTTTGAGACTTCACAGCTTTGTTTTTGCTTAATTGCTTAAGAAGCTTTCCAAGGACCAACAGAAAATTGCCTTTGGTTGTGTCATAGCAAATCAAAAAATGTCTCATGCTGTCCATCACTTTACTGACACTCTCATCTCTTTTGACAACTTGATCCAGGTGAGTGTTTTAGGCTCACTTGAGCCTATGGTTTCCCTTATAACCAGTCAAACAAAGAGTAAAGATTGATGGCACACAAGTTGCAGGAAATGTAAAATCCTAATCTATGTGCATTCTGGGAAGAATTAGTGGGATGAAAATTCACGAAATGTCCTATAACTTCTTCATCATGTCCTCAACAGCGGTCTCGTGATCTGATTCAACCACATAAATTCCTGTACAAAAGCCTATGCTAGCTGTTTTTGTGAGAAAAACTCTGTGTTCATGTTATGAAACAAAACTCAGTAGGGTGCTTTATTATACAAGTCAAAATTAAAGAAAGACCTTTGATCTGAAGTATATGGAAACATCTTAAGGCCTAAAAAAATGTAAAATCTGTTTCTCAGATGGTTTATGTCTGATATTTTACCCACGTTAAAAAAATTGATAAATTTGTCCCTTGAGTGCAAGAAGGCTTTGCAATGCTTTAGCATTACAAAGCCTTCTTGCTCTCAAGGCTCTCAAGGGACAAAATACACCACCACCCATGGTATTCTGTAGATTATGCGGCCTAAAACATAAACCAAGAACATGAACTTTTGATGGCAAAGAAATAATTACAGAAATAAAACATAAAATAAAAAAACACTCACCCATATGCAATTGTACAAATAATGGCTTGAGAAACAGAAGATCTACTTTGTGTGGCCTAATGTGACCTCTGTACATTTTTAAGACCAGCAATTTTGCAAAAACATGGTCATTTTTTAACATCATTTGTCCACAACAAAACAGATTATCTGAAAAACTGAAATTTTCAAGCATGTGGCAAATCTAACAAATTAATAATTTTTTTGCCATTTTCTAAGAAAATAATAAATTTTGTTATCAATTGACCATTCAATTTTCAAGCATTTAAAGGGAGTAACAATTTAGCGTTTATTCGACCAAGGAAAATACTAATTGATTATGCCAGGAATGATTGATAGTCGATTAATCAAATATTCGGGACAACCATAGCAATTCAAACAACCTTCTTTAACTGGAGCACTACAAATTAGCAGGTAACTTAGTTTTATCACTCACAAAGCATATTTTAGGCACAAAAGACTAACTCAAACAAATATGAAGATGTATACTTGGCTTTTGTTTAAAATTGTGCAAAACTTGAGTTAAACAAATACAGTAGAATCCTCTTAATTGAATATCCGTTTTGCCAGTGAAAATTATTCAATCAACAGGAGTATACAATTAACAGGGATTTGGGCAGTTTCTTGTGTTCTGGAGATAAACTGAGCATTTATTCTATTATATCTTGTTTGACAGAGCTCTTAGATATAATGGAATAAATAAATGTCTGTATTGGATGTATGAGGCCAAAAAGGTTGATAAATAAGGGGAATTTGGTGCTTGTCACAGCAATTTTTTCGACATATTACAAAAATTTATATACAATTAACAGGAGTTTACTCTACAACCCATATGCAATTAACAGATCAAATTTGTACTGAAGGTATGGTAAATGGTTTTGTGTTTGAAAATTATATTCAATTAACACGGATATACAATTAAGAGATATTCATTTAAGTGGGCTCCACTGTATACGTTATTCTGATGAACTGACGGTAACATGGTCTGAGGTTTGAGGCTCGGAGCTTATGTTCAACCGAGACTCGAAGCGGCGAGGTTGAACATAAGCTCTGAGCCGCAAACCTCAGACCATGTTACTGTCAGTTCATCACAATAACGTATATGCTCCAATAGACATTACCCATAGCCCAAAACCTACATCGTGAACACAAGAGGCTTATTTTCTAAACTTGTGATCCTTAAAAGTTGCCTTGTTCAAGACACCTTTTAACAATCATAGATTTAGTAAATAAACCTCTCATGTATCCACGACGACACTGGATAAATAATCAGTAAACCAGATAAACTCATTTCATCTTAGTTCAAATCGTAAATAAGTTTGTAATTTAAACAACACTTCATCCGGAACACCGCCTTCTGCGCACATGAAACATCCAGAAAAATGAAGCGGCTTGGTAGTCACTCCATTGATGAAGCAGTTACAAAACGGATTACGTCATTGCAAATATTTTGCATTGTAACGTCAGGTGGTAACATTTGCCACTTGAGCCATAAACATAGAATATACTAATCAAGCTGTCGTATAATCAGAGGAGGAGGATTTTAGTCTTATTGGAACATTATTTTTTTCTTTCATCTTTTCAGACAAACTTGTGGAAGTAGAGGACAATCACTAATAATTAATTTTCCAGGAAGTAAGAAAGGTTCTGAAGTAAGTGTTATCCATGTATATCCTTTTATAGTCTCCAGAAACTGAAAAGCAATGAAACCTGTTCATTTCTATCTGTAAAGTTGTGTGAGACAGTTACAGATGATTCTTTAACCAACTGATGGCTTTTTGACATTTTTAGTTTTTTATTAGGCTGTTTGTTGGGGTTCATATTAATATCTCAGAGATGGGTGATATACCATAAAATCTGATTGGTTTGACCAATTGACCATGTTGAGGGAATCTCAGTATACCGTAATTTCGGTATTGAAATTATTCCTGATATTAGTGGGCAAACAACAGAATATTATGGAAAATTCCTGACAAGAAGAGCCTGTCCACTATGTTTTTCTAAAGGCACTCCCCAATGAGTCATATGATGCAACCAAAAAGCTTTTCTGTAACTTCAAATTACTGGTGACAAGTGCTTGTGTTACTTCCAACATTTTGACAATTCTTTGTCCTCTATAAAAAATTTTATCTATTGACTAAAGTGAATTTTTTGATTTGATTTGTTGATAGATACATGGTATGAGGCCATATTCATTGAAACCCACGATATGTCTGCCCAGCCACTGACAAATTTCCCATACCCAGTGGAAGCCTCGTTCCAAAATCTACAAATTGTCCATACCCCGTAGAAGATGCGTCATTCCAGTTTTACAGTGTACATGTATTATATTTTAATTTTTTATCTCCAAAATATAGCTCATGGCCCCTTATTGGAATGAGCTTGTCGAGTACCCTCCAATGTGGGGTTCATAAGCTATGTTTTTGAGACAAAAAAGAAAAAAAGAAATTCAATAATTTTTTTATACTAGTCATATCGGCATATTTTCACAAAAACTCTTTTGCACAAAAATTCCAGAGAAACCTGTATGGCTCAACAATGGAAGATAAAAGATCTCATGCTGTGTGTGTTCACACATGAAATAGATTGTACTTCTAAAACGGAAAGTCAATAGATAAATTTGTTACCCCGTGTCTGATACAGCTGGCTTCGGGTAGGTAAAAACCCGTACCACGTGATCAGACACGGGGTAACTGATAATCTCCAGCAGAGCAGTATACTAAAAATACCATCCAATATTGGTATTGGTTTGTGTACATGTATGTTACAAATTCCGTACCGATACTGAGGTACGTGGGGGCACGGTGGCTCAGTAGGTAGAGGTGCAGGCTGCAAGCCGAGAGGTCCTCGGTGTGAATCCCACCTGCGGCAACCGCGTTGTGTCCTTGGGCAAGACACTTCACCCCCATTGCCCCTCTTAAATTACACCACAAGAGTACCTTAAAAGGTTTTGGATGAAGCCAGTGTTACAAGTCTTTCTCCATTTAGGATGACTAAATGGCTCCATTCAAAACAATAAGAGGGTCCCTATGGGGGGGTGCAGTTTGGAAAAACAAAGGGCCTAAAGAATCAGGTATGATTCCCCTATATCCAATCATTAGGGGCCAGAAATCTCACATGGGTTCAATAGACAATATTATAATGAATGTTAATATATTTTTATTAAATTTGTACACAAACAAGACCCTAAACCTGGTTATACAGTTTCAACCCGTGGGGTTATCATTTTTCCTGGTAAAATAAATACCCTCTGTCACTAAAGGACTTTGAATCCAAAATAAATTTGTTGTGGTGAGCATGGCATGCCTACCGAAGTATACAAGCACCACTCCTCATTAAGGTTAATGCGCTTTCTCTCCACAATAATGTCACTTGATGCGTACAATCTACCTTAATGTGCGAATAAGCCTGCTATGACGATTACCTTACCCATGTGAGCTGAAGTAAGCTGTAATCAGTTATGGTTTTGCATACTCTACGGAGTTCCGCCACCCAAAACACCGTGCCCAATCCTGTTCTGGTAATGCGCACTTAAATGAGTCTCGCTACCAAAACACCATGCCTATTTCTTTTCAACCTACTCACAATTGTTTACAGTTGGCTGTAATGTAAGTGCAAGCCCTACTTCGGAACTAACTGAAGCTTTTAAGAAACTTTTCCAAACAAGTTGGAAAAGTAATAGAGTGCAAAAGCACGAAAAAGATCGAAAAAGGGTCGAGCGAGACAGGCGCTCGAAATTACAGGTACTCTTTCTGCACACCTCTTGCATTTACCGAGTGCATGCGCAACAACCGTGACATCTATTCCTTTTATTTCCGCCATTGTACTGGTCGGAAATTTTTGTGACTCGTTCTATTTTTTAGCTGTTATCTTCATGAACAACTTATTTGTATGTGCTATCTTCATCTGATTATGTGCAAGTGGATTGTATCCTTTTCAAGCTTCTAAATTATTACTATTTGATGATATGTTTGTTAATTTTTGCTTGCTTTTTCACACACATAGTCTTGTTTTTCCCCCACGTGTGAACACAACCATTATTCTGTTTTCCGTCGGCGGGAAGCTTGATTTCAGATATCTTTTTCATATTATGCCTAATACTATTCCTTGTTCCTCTTGCTTGCAGGTGAAACATGTGGACGACTCTCATTCCACATGTGTCACTTGCAACAATTGTACTCAGGTCCAATCATGTGGTATTTGTGGGGTTTGGTCCTCAAAATTCTGGGCTTCTGTTAACAAGGTGGTTCTGTCTAGAGCTACAACCCCTCATTCTCGGGGTAAGGGTTGCCATGCCTTATCAGATATTTCTGTGATTGCACATAGTGACTCTGTCACACAGGATGCTGATCTGCCTTTTTCTGTGGCGAGTTCCTCTGCAACTGTTGACGGTGCTAATGCGGTGATACCTGACGTGGAGACCGTGGTCTCTTTGTCTTCTGATGTCACTCTTGAGGCATCTGTTTTTGTAGAGAGCTTCTCCGAGGTCAGCTCGGTGACCCTCTCCGATTTGCCTCCTACACCGTCGACAGTTGCTGAGGAAGTTGTTACTGCAGATCCTATTCTGTATGATGGTTGTTGTATTCTGCATTTACGCACACCGGCTTGTTCCGGTTGTGGGTCCAACTTTTGTACATGCGTGACTGACACGCTTCCGCCCACCACTTTTGATAAATAAATGATGAAATGAACAGCAGGTTTCATGTGGTTGAATCCGTTAATAGTCTCCTCTGGGGATGGTATACAGTCTCGGGGCCCCGAGACTGTATCTGCTGGTGTGTCTGTGAGCTCTCAGCCTCTCCTGGCTTCGCGGCGAAGCTGTGCGGGTTTGCTGTCTGCTCCATCTCATCTGGCCAGGTTTGCTCTTAGTCGGTTGAGCTGTTCGGTCGCTTCAGCAGCGATTCCTTGCCCCTCGAGCGAATCGTTTATTGTTCTTCCTTCCCCTGCTAGTGTGCCAACTAGCAGGATGGGGTTGGGACATTGGCATCCAGGGCCTGCTGTTCAGCAGAGGTCAGTGACAGTCCCAGTTAGCTGTCACTCTCGGAACCTTCCTCTGGCGATTCCTCACTGTGTTCCGAGCCTGGATGTCGATCGATGCTTGCCATCGGTCTCAGAGGATGGACAGTTGGGGCCTTCTGCCGCGCAGAGGCCGATGGCAGGATCCTGTCATTCTTGGGACTATCCTCCGGTGTCTTCTCACCATGTCCCAGGTCCAGCTACGGATCGACATATGCCATCGATTTCTTTAGAGGATTTGCAGTGATTGCCCCTGGGTGTCACAATCGGGACTATCCTCTGGTGTCTTCTCACTGTCTCCCTATTCTGTCTGCCGATGGACGTTCGTCGTCGGTCCCTTCTGATGATTTGGGTTCTTCTACCAGAAGGGTCCATTGGGAGGACACTCTGTCAGGCGATGCTGCTGCAACAGATTCTCAGGGTGACCTGCGTCAGGCTGTTTTGGCGCTCACCTGGTTGCTTTCTAGCAACCCTCAAGTTGGCCTCCCTGTGCCTCCTGAGGCACAACCTCCTTTGGTCGGTCGCCGAGATGTCTCGTCTGGCCCCTTGGATACTGTACAGTATTCACAGGAGGTTTTTGCTGCTCAGCCCGAGTTGGGCTACGTCTCTTCTGCAACAGAGGATGACGATTTTCTTGAAGGTGACGGGCACCCCTCGTCAGTCTTGTGGCAGGCTTTGGATTTTGTCTTTGGCTTATTGCCGGACATTTAACCTTCAGACCAGCCATCTGTGACTGTCCGGCCACAGTCCTCTGTGGAGCGCCGTAACCCTGTTGAGCCTTCTATCTCGGGGGCTTTGCGTCCTCTGCAATCGGCTCAAGATGTTGAGTCCTTCCAGGGCTTGGACGCCAAAATGCGTTATAAGGCCCTCAAGGGTTCTTTCTTTTCTAGAGCTGATGCCTTTCTGCCTCCATCGTGGTTTCGTGTTTACGATTCTGTCTGTCCACCAGTCTTCCAAGGGATGACTACTGTGGATGAGGATTCTTCTTCTCTCTTAACTAAGCCTAAGTCGGCAGTTCTCCCGATGTGGGTAGTTGAATCTATGGTGGGCCTGTCCCAAGAGATGCTGGGTATGTTTTCTCTCGCGGACCATGTTGTCGCTGCCTTGGCTGAATATTTTCCACCAGGAGAGTTTGATGATGCTCAGGTGCCTTTTCGCATTTTGTCACAGGCTCTTATGAACTTGACACACGCTCATGCCTGTGACATGGCTAATTTGGAGCTGGCACGCCGGGATGCGGTGTTGGATTCTTCTCCATCCCTTCCTTCTGAGCAGCGTGCTGTTCTGAGGTCTGCCTTTTTGGTTGGACCTCAGTTGTTCCATGGTTCCGTGGAAGCTGGCCGTGACGAGGTTCTTCATCATTCAAAGGAACAGCTTTTGCTACGACAGCTAGACCAACCTGCTGCTGCGGGTGGTGGGCGTTCCAGGCCGGCCAAGTGTCCTGCTGCATCTGCCTCATCGGCGACGCCTTCGGCTCCATCTGCTCCTTCTGCTCAGAAGAAGCACCGACGCGGCCAGGCTCGCTGGCAGCCTCAGGTACGAAAGTCTCAGGACTTTGTCACTTCCCGCGGTGGTGGTTTCTCCTTGTCGAGGATGCAAGTGAAGGTCCTCACCTCGATTCGCCTCCAGTCGGGGGAAGGCTGTCACTGTTTTACGACCATTGGACAGAGATAACGTCGGACACTTGGGTCCTCAACGTCATACAATCCGGTCTGCGACTGTCCTTCCATCGGTACCCCCAATTTATCTCGGGTGCCCTTCCCGACACAGGTCCCTTCCGATTCTCTTCATCGGGACCTTCTGGTGCAGGAGATCGATAATCTCCTCTCCAAAGAGGCGATCGAGGTGGTCAGGAACACCCTTTCACCGGGGTTTTACTCAAGACTTTTCTTGGTGCAGAAGACAAACGGCCAATTTCGTCCTGTCATCAATCTGTGTATCCTGAACGAGTACATTATAGCACCTCATTTCATTATGGAGACTTTCCGGTCGGTTCGATGTTCAGTTCATCAGGGCGACTTTGCTGCCAGTATAGACTTGAAGGATGCCTACTTCCATGTACCCATTCATCTGGCGTTACGGAAATACCTTCGGTTCTCGTTTCGGGATCGAGTCTATCAATTCAGAGCTCTCCAGTTCGGTTTGAACCTGGCTCCTTGGGCCTTCACCCTACTGATGTCACATGTGCTTGTTTTCCACTGTACTCAGTTGGCTGTGACTTCATCAGCCTACCTGGACGACATCCTCCAACGGCACCATGATGCTGCTATTCTGGAGTCAGATGTCTGGCAGTTTCTTTGCCTACTAGCGTCGCTGGGTTTCAGAGTCAATCGCGAGAAGTCCGATCTCCTTCCTTCTCAGCAATTTCGTCATTTGGGGATGGATTTCGACACTCTTCACAATGTGATGTCGGTCCCCAATGCTTGGGCGACGATTCTTTCCGCCTTGACTCGGAACCTGCTTCAATCTTCCTCGGTCTCAGCCAGGACTTTCCTTCGGATTCTTGGCCTTTGCGGTTCGGTGACAGATCTCATTCCACTTGGTAGCTTGTTTGTCTGACCTCTCCAACACTTCCTGTCATTAGCGTCCGAATGTGGATCCACTGGACCTGGAACTTCCTATTCCTCGGTACCTGCTTTGTCACCTCCACCCTTGGGCCGATGTTCCCTGGCTGACACAGTGTGTTCCGTTGGATCTTCCTCTGGCCGATCGCATCCTTACTGAGGATGCCAGCGATTGGGGCTGGGGTGCGACGTTGGATCTGTTCACTCAGGGCGAGTGGGACAGCGAGCAGGTGGGCCTTCATATCAACCAGAAGGAGCTCCTTGCTCTTCTGTTGAGTTTTCGGCTTTGGATCCCTCACCTGTCGGACCATATTGTCCTACTTCCTTCAGACAATTCGACAGTAGTGGCCTACATACGGAATCAAGGAGGCACACATTCGATTCCCATGTATCGGCTATCTTGGGATCTTTTTCTGTTGGCGCGGGATGTAAATGCTCGGGTGTTCATTTGACAAATTCCAGGGCATCTCATTGTCCTAGCAGAGTCCCTGTCCCGACGCGACAGTGTCCTTCCAACCGAATGGATGCTACATCGGTCGGTGTTTCAGGTGATTTGCGAGCAGTGGGGATGTCCTCTAGTCGACCTTTTCGCCACTCGCTGGAATCATCAGGTAGAGACCTTTGTCTCTCCTTGTCCAGATCCTCTGGCATTTGCGGTAGACGCTCTGTCTCTCTACTGGACAGGTTGGATCGGCTATGCCTTCCCTCCTGCACCGATTCTTCCTCAAGTATTAGCGAAGATTCATGCTTGCAGTTGCAGGATCATTCTGATCGCACCCCTGTCTCCACAGAGGGTGTGGATCAATCTGCTGCGGCCTCTGTTGGCAGATCGGCCAATTCGTCTACCTCTACGTCGTGATCTTCTTTCCCAGGGTCATCCCAGGAAGTATCACACAACAACCTGGCGAGCCTGGCCCTTCATGCCTGTCTTTTATCAGGTCCTGTCTCCAACGTAGGGGTTTTTCGAGACGAACAGTGGAGTGCATTTCTGCATCGCAGCAACATTGGTGTACAGATCACAATGTGGATTACCTTGATCCATCAATCGCTGAAACTGCGGATTTTCTGGTATACCTTTTTGACTCCAAGGGCCTCCAGCCTATTACGATTAAGGGCTATCGGTCCATGCTGTCTAATACTTTCTCTTATGTCGGAAAGCGGTGCATCGGTCGTAATCTTCTTCTCTCCAAACTCATTCGGCACTTTTCATTGAAGAGGCCTTGAGTTTTGCATCTTACACCCAAGTGGAACTTGGCATGGGTGTTGCACTGTTTGGAGGGGGTGCCATTCAAGCCTTTATCTGAGACCGATATGCGTTTTCTCACCTATAAGACGGCCTTCCTTCTAGTGTTTGCTTCTGCTCGATGAGTCAGTGAGCTTCATGCGTTATCTGTTGATTCTGCTTTGTTCAGAAATGAGGCTAACAGTGTCACCTTCACTACTGATTGCTCTTTTCTGGCTAAGAATCAACTTCCTGATTTGGTACCTCCTCCCATCTGCATTCGGGCTCTCCCCGTTGTCGATGGTCGGAGACCTCTTCTTTGTCCTGTTCGTGCGATCAAGACTTACATTAATCACACTCAGTTCATTAGGAGGGGTCGGAAGAGATTCTTTCTGTCTCTCATTCCTAAGAGGCAGTCTATCTCTTCCCATTCTATTTCCAGGCGGATCTGTCTCGCAATCAAGCTGGCATATTCCCGCATGTCTGCTTCGGATCTTGTTTCGAACCGGTTTAATGCTCATGAGGTTCTTGCCATTTCTACATCCTGGGCATTTGCCAATTCTGTTTCGCTCCATGATGTTATGAATGTGGCTTCCTGGAGGAATGCTTCTCCTCCTTTTATCTCCGCCACCTACAGCAGCAATTTGAGGACCTTTATTCTTTAGGCCCTCTCGTTGCTGCTCAGGCTGTTGTGCACCCTCGTTAAATTTGTTTTTATCGGGTTTGTGCTTTCGCTCAGCCTTGTTCTTTTCAGGTGCCTTCTCTCTATCTTCATTACACGTTTCGCTATTGTTCTCTGCCCTTCTTGCTTTTCTTTCTGCTGCTCTTGTTGGTATTGGTTATGTGTTTCACCTCTTCCTATTGTTTATTCAGCCGATTGTAAACAATTGTGAGCAGGTTGAAAAGAAAATAAAATGTTTTAGTAAATTTTGTTTCTAAACATACCTACCACAATTGTTTACCGGCGGCCCACCGTCCTTGGGGATATCTTTGATATCGATGCGTCCCCGCTAAATTAGAAACTTCTCGTTGGCGGAAATACGGAATTGATGTCACGGTTGTTGCGCATGCGCTCGGTAAATGCAAGAGGTGTGCAGAGAGAGTACCTGTAATTTCGAGCGCCAGTCTCGCTTGACCCTTTGTCGTGCTTTTGCACGCTATTACTTTTCCAACTTATTTGGAAAAGTTTCTTAAAAACTTCAGTTAGTTCCAAAGTAGGGCTTGCACTTACGTTACAGCCAATTGTAAACAATTGTGGTACGTATGTTAAGAAACAAAATTTACTAAAAAATTTTAATTTCTACACTCACAACAAAATCAATAAATTATCCAGTGCAAACCTCAATGGAGGTGAGCTGGCCTTCCATGAAATTCATTGTACCAACTTGTACAACATTTTAATATGCGTATATATAAAAAATCAGTAACACCTCCTGCACTCTATAAGAAGGAGTCCACCATTACCCCCAGCAACTGTAACTGGTCCCCACCAGATTTAAAATGTCAACAGTAATGAGCAAAGCGTACGTACCAGGCTATGTCATGATTACAACTCAAATTCCCTCAATATTCCAATATCTGCCTACGGGGGAGGGTGGGGTATCTCGGTCAGTCAATATGAGGGAGGACTCATAGGACTATACTGCCCACAGCTCACCAGGTTGAATCTGCTACTGGGCTGAGAAGTGTGCGTCCTCACTAAGAAATTCTCGGCCGGGCCGCACAATCCTCAAGCACAGAATAAATATAAAAAGGAAGAAAATATAATATTAATTCCCACAGACCACCTGGTGTGTCTTGGAAGAAAATTCCATCAATCCTTCCAAACCTGACTAATAATTTACATCGGTCAAAATTTAATATTATCCAGAGGGAATAACTAAGAAATTACCTCCCAGCTGCTCTTCAAACGACTCCTAATTACTCAAAACAAACAGCGATTATATACATGAAGGGAACTAGAATGACCCGCACTCCACATGCTAATCAAGTCTAGAGCGGAGAACAAGAATTTACTGAACGATAACATATCAGTTCAATACATGCAGTTAAGGTAGCCGAGTACTAGTAAATTAACTCTTCCCCTGCCACACCAAAACAAGACCCAAATCCAATAATACATACCATGCCAAGCCGAGACTTAGTTTATCAACCCTTGACCGGCTGGTATGTTTCAATACCCCCAGCCTAAATGGCAACGTCCTGTTGAGAATGCATGTAGGGTCCGTAAATTATTTTATATATACACATGCTCCGCTTTTTAAAAAAATAAAAAAAAAAAAACAACCTTGATAAAAAAAAAATTGATAAATAAACATAGCCAAACATATATATAAAAAACAAACAATTTTAACACTGGAACGATACTCTAAATTTATATGAATATCACAGTTCACCAAATTCTGAGCACATTAGCGGACTCAGAAACCCAATAAGTAATATTTCCCAGGCTGTATAACGCTTCCCAACCAGCCCATGAATATCCATGAACTGCTTGCCACCACGTAAAGACTTGTGCCAAGAGATTTTACTGGTAGAGTAAGGGTGGCACAACCTGGTTAATAGAACCCATTTAAAATATCACTTTTAACATAATACTCCGCCTATGGCATTCTGAATTTTGTTAAAGAAAAATACATTTCCATGTGCAAGGAAGAAAATATTAATTCCCACAGACCCACCTGGTGTGCCTTGGAAAAAAATTCCATGAATCCTCCCAATCCTGACTAATAATTTACATTGGTCAAAATTTAATATTCTCCAGAAGGAATAACTTAGAAATTACAATTGGCCCAGACTTAGCTGGTGCAAACTCATTACTTTCCAGGGCCAAACACAAATTTTGAACCCCCCAATCCCCAAAATTTGCTTACAATACCAAAATTCAAAGTCCTATCTGGTCCTCCATAGTTTTTTAACGGTAGATGCGCGGTAACCAGGAAGGTACCGAAATTGGCGCCAAGCATCATTCTTTTGTTTGGCCCAAGTCAGTAAACATCTGAACTGACATCTGTGCTTTAAATCTCTTTTTTGAAGATGCCAGACACAAATCATTGATGATTATGGTGGATTCAAGGATGTTAAAGGATGCTGGAAATGAACTATGGTGGTTTTAGACGTTCAGGGCTGTAACTTTAAAATAATTTATGTAAAATTATTCATGTTTTCCATTTTCGGGACATAGGCCTGAAAGTCATCATTCTTGCTAATGACTGAACCAACTATTTGTCCCTCTCCTACCATGAACCCTCCTGTTAAGCTCCCAAGCTTTTTTGGCTTTTTTATCAAAATTTTTTATTAAATTTCTTGGGAGTTTAACATGATCTACGGAATGTTTATTCCGGTTATCTCCATGGTTACGTCCTCATCCTGTGGGTGTTAGAATGTCTGTAGACTTGCATCTTCTACCAGATGCATTGTTTTTTCTTCCTATGAAGATCTGGCTTTGCATCAGGTAGTGATTGATTGGTTACTGACTTTGGGCTTATTGTATGCCTGTTGTTTAGTTTCCGGTTTTTCCTGTTGACATTGTTTTCAGTTTAACAACGCTTTATTTGTTATATTCATAGCCAATCTGGCTATGCCACTTCCCACGGTATGCTATTTGTTACTCATGTATAATATTTATTTTTGTTTACATCATACATATATGTATATCGTGAATAAAGAATCTGAATCTGTATTATAGTATAGCACAGTTATCATATTTATAATAGGATACATGTCTTAAATAATTCTGGTAGTGCAGCTTTAATTATTTATTGTTTGTCCACACTTAGGCTCTACTGGGACATTCTTGAGCTCATGAGGTCATGTGATGACTACTGGGGCAGTGGCATCAGAAGTACATGTCCACTTTTGTAAGAATTGGTTTTTAGGCCATATTTTTATACTGTACCAATGACCCAGACTTAGCTGGTACTATCTCTTAAATATTTAGGGCCAAACACAGATTTTATCCCCCCCCCCCCAATCCCCAAAATTTGCATCAAAAACTGAAAATTACATGTCCTATATGGTCCTCCATACTTTTACAAGACTGCGCATGCGCAGTGTCAAGGAGGTCTCGAAATTGGCGCAATTATCATTCTTTGTCTGGCCCTTAAATCAGTAACATGTCACTGATATTTGTCCTTGTAAATCTCAGTTTAAATGATGCCAGACACATAATTTTGAAAGAAATGGTGGATCAAAGGATGAAATAAATGATGAGAGGAAGAAAACAATAGCAGAATGTGTTCAGGGATGTAACTTATAATTTTTTTTACGAAATTATTTCATGTTCCCTAATTTCGAGGCATGAGCCTATTGATGTCATTCTGGCTATGAACTTACTTTTGTTCAGTGTTTCCTCTCTCCCTTTCCTTAATTACCCCCTTGCTATTCTCCCATGCTTTTGGCATAATTTTAGAATTTTTTCTTACTAAAATTTCTTGGGAGTTTTGGCTTGGTAACAGAATGATTATTCTGTTTTTTCCCCATGTTTACGTCCTCACCCTTGGGTGTTTAGGCATTGTTTGCTGCATCTACCATCTGATGTACTGCAGTTTCTTCTCTGGAAGCCTCTGTTTTACATCGGATAGTGTTTAAATTGGTTACTGATTTTGGGCCATGGTTTCAGTGCCTGGACTCATGTTTCTGGTTTCTGTTCACTTTTGCTTATGTTGACTACGGTTACTTCTGATGGTGATTACTTGTCTTCTATTAGTTCTGCTCATAGCCAGATACATTAATATTGTCCAGAAGTGTTGCATTCATTTTTAAAAATGTTTTAAAAATTTTCTCCACACTTAGGCTTTTTTGGGATCCATTTGGGCTCATTGTTCCCATTGTAATGCGAGGAAATCTTCCTCTTATTCTCATGTTCATTGTGTTTCTTGTAGTCAATGTACTCGCACTAATTCTTGCTCTGTGTGTGCTAATTGGAATGACAACATTGGAGATGTGTGTCTCAGTATATTGTTAGTGGTGAGGGGTCCATTCCGGTCCTCTTTCTGCAAAGTCACTCCAGCTTATCAGTCTCTTTTCAGAAGAACAAGAACAGGGTGATGTTTCCGCGATGTCTTCAACAAGTGTGTCTCTGTTGTTGCAGTATTAGGGCTAGCGGATAAGTGCTCATGGAAATACGACAATTGCTGAAGAGGTCCCTGCTAGGATCAAAGGCATTGCTTGTCCGCTAGTCTGCAACGACGGATCCGAGGATAGTACGGAGGAAGCCTATCAGTCCGGTAGCTAGCTCGTCCAGGTCTATCCGGACCGCGAGCGAGAGAGGCCCTCTCTCTCTTACGACAACATCTGCGCCGCGATGTTGTTGTATGTTCGTTTGTTAGTCGGAGCATACGTCCACTCCTCGGGACGCTCCATCACATAGACAGTCCGACGCGGCTGTTCTATTGGCTTCCGCATCCTCACGTCAGCACACACGACCGCACCTTGGCTATGTGACCACAGATTTCCAGGGGACATTCACATATTATATAAATGCAGGAATGAACGTCCCTGGAGCTTCTGCTTCGCCGACCAGAGAATCCACGTTGACCAGGTCACTCCATCCGCTAGCCAAGGACACAAGGCCTTTCCAGTTGGGACATTCGCATATTATATAAATGCAGGCATGAACGTCCCTGGAGCTTCCAGCGGCTATTTACGTAAGACCGCGGCTCCACAGACCTCATTGAGGAACAAGAACAGGGTTATGTTCTGTGATGTGTTCGAAATGCGTGCTTCCATTGTCACAGTCAAATGAAGAGCTAGCGGCAAAAGTGCTCATGCAGATATGTCCATTGCCTAATAGGTCCCAAGTAGGATCGACAGCTTTGGCGTCCGCTAGCTCGCCCAGTGTAGCAACCATTCATCGAATGGCTCGGCAGCCGGGTTCGCCTGTTGCGGTCCAGAAAGGAGATTTGGGTGATGCGAGCACTATTAAAATACTACGTGCACACCCAGTGACGACGGATACGAGGATGGTACGGAGGAAGCCTATTAGTCTGGTTCCTAGCTCGTCCAGGTCCATCCGGGCTGTGAGCGAGAGAGGTCCCTCTCTCGTACAACAACATCTGGGCCCAGATGTTGTGATACAGAACATTCCTCAGTCGGAGCATACGTCCACCTCTCGGGACGCTCCTTTATATAGACAGTCCAGAGAGACTGCTCTATTGGCTTCCTCATCCTCACGGCAGCACACACGACCGCACCTTGGCTACGTGACCAGTGATATCCAGGCAACCTCGCCAACCAAGAATTTCACGACGACCAGGTCACGCCATCCGGTAGCCAAGGATACGAGGCCTTCATACTCCGGACGTTCGCATAAAGATGTATGCAGGAGTCAACGTCCTAGGAGCTTCCAGCAGCTAAATCTTGTAAGACCGCAGCTCCACAGGCCTCCATTACCGACGTGCTATCGGAGATAGCACAAATTATAGCAGCATCCCAGCAACTGACAGTAACTCTGTCGGATCAGGTATAATCCGAGGAAGCTGGGTCGGTATGTTCCGCTGCAGGTGCAGGCACGGATGACCAATAATTACAAGTGGTCCGAGAGGATGGCAAAAGGGATATGGAGAAGTTGTAATTTTCCCTTTCGGAACAACATAACTGCCGTAGAGTGCATCCGGCTTTTTCTTTCTGATGTTGTTCGTCCGGACTAAAATGCTGCATTGCCGAATAAGAGACTGATAGCGCCACTGGACACAGAATTCTTTAATCGGTTTAGGAACATCGTCCCTGAGTTTCCGACACAGTCCAGAAATGTCTCACGGACATTTGAATGACGCTATATATAAACTTGCTACCAAAATGGGCAGGTCCGGTTTCTTATCTGCAAATGCTCTACATCTGCCTTTCATCAATTCAAGGAATAATTTGAAACGGCAGGACAGGGCATTCCGAGAGTTCCTCTGCTTCTAGACAACCAGGCTGAAGACCTAGAATTGTCTATACCATCGTCTATGTCAATTCCAACCATGACGTTGGAAACGACAATATCGTCTAACAGAGCTAGTTTAGACGCATTATCGTGCGCAGTTCACCTTACCAGAGCGTTATCATTACGTCTCAAAGGAAAAGAATTCCAGGATGTACAAACCTCCCTAAGAGTTCTTTCGAGTGCCATAGCATTCTCCACATATAACTTTGCCCTTTCAGTGGCAAATCTGGAGTTGGTTACACGTGACGTGGCCCTGGCTACATCCATGCGCATGGATAGTAAGGTGAAAAACTCTCTTAGAGTCGCTCCGGTCTCCGGAGAGCTTCTCTTCGACAGCAAGCTTTCTGCAATCTATGATCTGATAATTAAGAAAGCTTCAGACTCTCTGCTATTCAAATCCACTTCTATAAAGTCGGATTCAGCAGAGAAGAGTAGGACAGGCACTTCTGGAGCGAATACGTCCAAGGGAAGTTCCTATAGAGGTTCCTATGCATCCTCTAGGTCTTACTCTAGACACCGTCAGGGTAGCGACTCAGGTAGGGGCCATAATACTGGCCGAGACAACCGGTCAGATGCCCCTAGGTCGACAGGGCGAGGTGCAGGCTGTAGAGGACGTGGTTTCTCCTTCCTCAAGCCTCGCAGGTCCAGGAGGTGATGGTATAATCCTCTATCGTATTTCAGTGTGCGGAAGACTGTCAAGTTTCTCAAGCAATTGGGAGTCGATTACGGACAACCCTTGGGTTTGAGGAGTGATTTCAGAAGGACTAAAACTGTCCTTCAAAGGAAAACCTCCGTTAACTCGAAGTCCAAGATGGACTCAGCTTCCGTCAATTCTGCAGAAAGAGGCTCGCTTCTATCAGAGGTCCAGTATGTTCTGGAGACGAATGCGATAGAGGTCATAGAAAACCAGGAATCTCCAGGTTTCTACAGTCATCTTTTTCTGGTTCCGAAACCAGACGGCTCGTTCCGTCCAGTCATAGATCTGAGTTGGATAAACAAGCTGATCGTGGCTCCAAAATTCTATGTGCAGACCATCCGATCGGTCAGAGCGAGCATTCGGGTGAATGACTTTGCTACGAGCATAGATCTCAAGGATGCGTACTTTCACGTCATGGTACATCCGGCGTTCAGAAAGTATCTTTGCTTTGCTGTCCTAGGAGTCGTGTTTCAGTTCCGAGCAATGTGCTTCAGTATGAATCTAGCACCCTGGGCTTTCACTTGAATAATGAACTCGGTAATGACTCATTTCCAAGCTCATTCGTCTGCAGTAACGTCGGCCTACCTGGATGACATTCTTCAGAGTTATGGCAACGAGTTAACGCTTCAGAATGATGTGCAGAATCTGCTTCTATTTTTCCGACATCTCGGTTTCATAAGAAAACGAGGAGAAGTCGGATCTGGTGCCGTCCAAGTCATTCACCCACCTGGGGATGAGCTTCGAGATGCACAACAATCTCGTTCGTCTGCCGTTAACCAGAGCGAAATTAATCAGTTGTTACACTCGCTATTGTCTTCACTCAGACAAAGTTACAGCAAGAGAATTCATGAGACTGATAGGTTTGTGCGGAGCTGGCGCGGATTTTATTCCGATGGGGCAGCTACGCACTCGTCCTCTCCAAATTTTTCTGACGCCAAAAAATCTTTTTAAAAAATTTGAGATATTGTGCTCATTTTGGTAAATCGATATCGATGTGTTGGCGAATTTCAAATTAACACACTTCAAGCTTTTTCTACATCATACTTTAATAAAGTGGGTGGGTTTTAGCAATATTCACGACAGAAAGTGTTTTATTCTGTAAAAGGTAAGTCATAATGACAGCAAGAAGGAAGGTGTCTTTCAGTCTGACAACAAAGTCACAAACGGGAATGGTCGATTCGCACCACGTTTGATTCGCACCAACCCTCAGAAAGTCTGAAAAGTCAGGTGCTGTGTTGAATGGAACACAGTCTCCTGGCATTTATTTTTAGTAACATTTGTACTGTCATTGGGAATTTGTGTACTGTTATTTGAAACCGTTACGAGTTTCCCAGTTAATTTAAATAAATGCATTTGAGATGCAGGATAATTGAATAACTGATAGTAACTGTTGCTTGATATAAAAGTAACAGTCATAGTTGAAAATAAATCGCATATAGGAACGTAGGTGCGGTCGAATTGGTTAATAAAAACACGCAAAGATTCGTTTTGCATTTCAGATTTCCGAAAAATATGATTTATGGATGAACTGCTCGTTCAAATGGGTTGTGATAATTACCACAAACAACCTCTCAGGGAGAAAGAAAAAGAAAAAAACAAACTGCCCACCCGCATGCCTTTTTGGAAAAAAATAGCCTGAGAAACAGACGATCAACTTTGTATGGCCTAAAAGTGAATACTTATTTTTATACCCTCGAAAAGATTTTCCTGGGCATACAGTTAAAACAAGAAGTCCTGTCATGAAATGCGCACAAATAGCATGTTGATATGCGCGTTAATATGTGCGTTATGGCCCAAGTAAAGCTATCAAATTCTGTACATATGGCCTGTGCACAAGCAATGTTTCAGCCAATGGACCTCCGGGTAACCCGGAGGTCCATTGGCAGAAACATTGCATGTGTTTGCTATGAGTAACCAGGAGAACCTGCCTTGCTTTGGATCTCATTCGATATGGCAATTCCGCGCAATTCCAACGCGCAATTAAGCCGCGATAAGCGCACTATTCATGACAGGACTTCTAGTTTTAACTGTATATTAGTCATTTCCGTCTGTCCATCTGTTTGTCTGTCAGGAAGATTTTCATGTCCACTCCATAAGTCGTGAGATGCTTCGTTGGATTTTGTTGAGACCTGGCATTCATGTTGCTTATGGGGAGATGATGTGTCGCTCACAAAATTATTTTGTTTGATGGAGGTTAAGGTCAAGGATGAAGACCATAGTTCAGGGGCATCGGTGGCCGGGTGGTCAATATTAGTCTTGTTTTTTGTAGGGTAGGGATGGGGAGGTGAGCGTTAGTCATGGAAATTTGAATAGCCTACTTTTTCAACCATACACACATCACTTAGTTTTGTTTTTCCAGCATTCTATATTGCATTGGAGTCTGGATATACAGTAGAATCCTCTTAATTGAATATCCATTTTGCCAGTGAAAATTATTCATTTAACAGGAGTGTACAATTAACAGGGATTTGGTCAGTTTCCTGTCTTCTGGGGGGTAAACTGAGCATTTATTCTATTATATCTTGTTTGACAGAGCTCATAGAGATCTGTTAAACAAGATACAATAGAATAAATGCCTGTATTGGATGTAGTGAGGCCAAAAAGGTTGATAAATAAGGGGAATTTGATGCGTGTCACAGTAATTTTTCCGACATATTACAAAAATTTATATACAATTAACAGGAGTTTACTCTACAGCCCATATGCAATTAACAGATCAAATTTGTACTGACGGTATGGTAAATGGTTTTGTGTTTGAAAATTGTATTCAATTAACAGGGATATACAATTAAGAGATATCCAATTAAGTGGGCTCCACTGTACCACTAAACCATTGCATTCTATTTCAGTCATTAAAAGTAGGAAGAATCATCAAATATTTTTAATATTTCAGGAATGTTTCAGAATTGTAGCGCCAGCCATCTCACATGCTGTGGACTTATTGGCTATGAATGTAGACAACATTGTTTGTGTACATAAGGGTTTGCAGAGTGAAGGCATCAAATCTCCAAGTGGTTTGGTTGAAAATCAGGTAAGACAATAGTAACGTTTTTTGTTATGCCCCACCTCTAGCGGAGGTTTCAGCAGGGATCGACCTGGGCATGCACCAGTGCGTATTTGGTTCTGAAGCATCAGGACCTGGCTCTTAAATCTCAGAAATAGGCTTCTCAGTTGGTGCGTAACTTGTCAGATCATATTTTGATATTCTTTCGATGAATAATCGAGAGAGACACTCTTACATGTATTATATATATGATTATCGTTTATCATTGTTGTAGAGTGCTTAAGTTAATACTTAATTACCAAGCATTAATCTTCACTGTGGTTTCTAATCAAGTCTTGGCTGCCTAAATATTCAGCCAAGACTTGATCAGAAACCACAGTGAAGATTAATGTTTGCTATAGTGTACTAAATGAAAATCATGAGAGCTATTACATACTTGCAGTGTGTGTTACAAACAGCAGTGTGACTCCGTAAATTGAAATCTGGCTCATGAATTGAAAAAATAGGCTCCGAGGCTACAGCATATTTTAAATAGTCCTGATTGGTCCCTGTTTCAGTGGACATGTCGGTAAGCCTGGAAATAAACAGACTGTCATCTGTAGAATGAGGTCCCCAGAGAGTACATTTGGTGATACTACCATGCACAGCAGGGTAGCATTACCAAATTTACCCTCTGTGAACATCATTCTGAATCAAGGTCTCAGGAATGAGAGTTAGCCAGAGGATAAATTGGGGGATTCTAGCCCACTGTATGAGATAGCATCAGCAAATTCTCCCTCTGGCGACATTCTGCAAATGACAGATTGCTTATTTCCAGTCTTGCAGAAAGGCGAGGGCACTGTCAGGCCATCTCTCCATCCATCTGCCTGCAGTAACAAATCAAGAGTTATGTGCCTAGTCGTCAGCACACCGCACTGTTATGTGTTATATGATTTAAGTGACTAGCTACATTAATTTGAACTAACAAATCAGGGGTTATGTGGCTAAAAAAGTGATTTATGTTGCTACTTAGTCATAAAAAGTGGGTGTTGTATTTTCAAGAATTTTATGTTGGGGTTTGGGAACGAGATATAGTGAACTGAAAGGGTTAGGGTCTGCTACCACCCAATAATTAGCCTTGAAAAATAATTTTTAGTTAGAAAGCATACATATGTTTTTCATTATAACTCAGATGTCGGATTTTGAGGTCATTTGGTATGGTGAGAGACCAGGATAAGGGAAAGGATATCCACATATTGCATGCTTCTTCCATGTTTTCATACCATAGTTATGGCCCTTATTACACATAAAACATTCCATACAAACGTTTTGCATTATAACTCAAGCATTGGTTGTCAGATTTTAATGTCTTTTATTATGGTGAGAGACCAGCATGGGGGAAGGTATATCTACATATTACAGGTTTCATCTATGCATGCTTATCACAGTTATGCCCCTTGTTTAAACTGTCCTAGTGAACTGTTTGCATTTTTATACTCCCACTCCCAAAGAGAATGGGGGTATACTGGATTACATGCATCCAAATGTCTGTCTCAAGGTCCATCTTTCCATCCTTCCATCCAACTGTCCATCCATCCATCCATCTGCCCATCCATCCATCTGTCTGCCCATCCATCTCTGTCTATCCATGCTTCCATCCCTCTGCAGCAATATCTCGGCAATGAGTGAATGGATTTCAATAAAATTTGGTATGAGGGATCCTTGTGACAAGCCACTCCTGCTCATGTTATAAAAAGGATGCCCTCATATTTTTCACCAGAATTACAATCCTTACTTTGTCAATTTTTCATGATTTTTTGGCCATTTGGTCATTACCTTGTTTTTAATTAATTTTTGCTTCATCGGTATAGCACTGCCGTGGGGGAATAATTGCCTTCAGCACTAGCTCTTGTTGTTTTTTTTTTTGTCCATGGGAATTTAAGAAATTAGCTGCCGTTATCCAAGAGATATTTGCATCAGAGTCAAAACATGAATGTTATAAAATCACTTGTCTTTTAATTTTAATTTCATGAATTAAGGTGGATTTGAAAATAAAACATCTAATTAACATTTGATTTATCATCTGTCAGTGCAGCTTCTAAATTGATCTGGGTTAGAAGATGAAGTTTTGATTGCCTGATTATGAAAATGGGCGGAGTTTACTTCTTTTGATGGATCCATGACATAGGTAAAAAAAGTCTGTCATTGGAATTCCATAGGGAACACATGTTCCATACAGATTTGTAAATATGGAACTGGAGAAAAAATAATAGGCATGTGATATGAAGTAAACCAATCACATAATGTAAATGGCAAAGGCAGGAGTGTGGTGGCTCTTTGGTTCAAACATTGGACTTTAAACCAAAAAGCTGATTGTCAAACCTGACCTGTGCCATATGTGTTGTTTCCTTGGGCATGATACTTAACTCTTAACCCACTGGGTAAGTCTAAAATATTTTTCATCAAATCTAGTCATGGCTGCTCCACAGCAGCCATGACTAGATCTGATGAAAAATTCCTGAAAATTTGCTTGAGAAAGCATTGTTTAAAAAGTCTATTCAGTTTACAGGAGAGAATTTGGTTAAATACCCCCAGATTTTTCTTATTTAAATGGCATGAGTTTTCCTTCCTGGGCAGGAATATCCGCCAGCAGCATGTAAGGAGTTAATCCTGATCGTCCACATGGGAGGACAGTGGCATTGTGTGCCAAAGCGTACTGCATGTGCCATTCTGTGTATGATGCCACTGACCAGTGGTGCTCTTGTTGCTTTTGTCTGATTCCATGTATTGCATGTTTTTTTGTTCAGATGTTTAATAAATTCATTTGAAAATTGATTTTGGTTTTTACTTTTTTTTAATAAAATTGTCCAGAATTTTTTTTCTGGTTCGACCAGGAAGAAGAAATATCTGGACTGGACATAATGGTTTCAACTTATGGAAGATCACCTCTGAGAGACCTAAATAAGAGCAGCAAGACAAGGATGAAAGAATTTATCCCCTCAGTAACAACTTCATCAACAGTGATTTCTGTTACACCAGAAAGTGAGCTTCTAGAAAATATTCAATTTTCATCAATTATGAAATGTAAGTCAGTATCGGTGCAGTGCAATCTGGGAAATGAGGTACGTTACGTTGGATTATTGGCATCGAAATATAGGTCACAAAGAAATAGAGAACTTTGTTCAAGTAATCCACATCTTGAAGAGAAAAAGGCAGAAGAAGAAAATTTGTGTCACACCAGTCATTCAAGCAACAATACTGGTCTTCATGAAAATATCTTCAAGAATTCACTATTATTGTCTTGTAAATCTGATGATGATGGTATCAAGAGTATTTCAGAAGAGAATAACAGTAATAACAAAGAAAATGTAAGAAGCTGTGGCATCATCCATCAAACTATTAGTAATAATAAAATTGGACTCGCTGAAAGCAATAGTAACTATAGAAACAGTATGACTGAAGAGAACATTATCATCTACAGAGATAATAACATCACAGAAAATTTAATTGACAATAATCCATCAGGAGATATCAGTACTAGTAGTGGTATTACAGCACAGAATGTTCATACAAGGAACATGGAGAATGTGTGTAGAATAGTCATACCAAAGGTTTGTACTGAAGTTAGAGTTCCTGATACTCAAAATATTTCACTGTCAGAAAGTGGTAGCTTTTCTCAAGAATACGTTGATGGTGTAAGACAGTTAATCCAAATTTCTCCCAAACATAGTACAATAACAGATAATAAGTGTACCAGTACTTTAAGAAACCAGTCTGATCATTACACTCATACACAGAGAGATAAAATGAACACTTCTCTTCATACAAATTACAGGAATAGCGAAACTTTGGACTCTTCTACTGAACAGCAATCTGAAAGTTTTACTTATTCCTCTCTTAATATTGATAATGATAGCAAGTTAATTCAAGCATCTCAGAAGGATAATGATTTGGACGAAAATAATGAAGATACTCAAGAAAACTACCCAAAAGATTCATCTTGTCCTCAAATAAATGTTGACAATGCTCACAAGATAATTCAATCATCAACTAATAACAAAACTTACTTTAGTGACAGAAACATTAAAAAAAGGCAATCTCATTTTGAAAGTTCTAATATTCATAAAACCTCTTCATCTTCTATGAACCACAGTGATCCACTAAATAAAAACTCCAAAGACATCAAAACAAATAGTGATCCTTTCACTAATAACAAAAGAAAGAGAAAACTACCCAAAAAATTTTGTGATGAGGAGAATGATATAGTTATACAAAAAAAAGCTGGATACTCAGAAGTTCATTTTGTGAATGTTGGAAATGACTTGAAAACATTCTTCCACCAACATCCAATGATACAGGGCATTTATTTAAATAGAGGAAAGAGAACTGTGAAAAAAAATCTTGTCTATTTGAATCGACAACAGTCTGCTATTGATGTAGGGAGTTGGGAGAGAAAGGGACATATTTTAGATCGAAATCGTTATGACGATCTTTTTGAGATTACAGAAGAAGGGGAGAAGAGAAGGGAAATGAAGGATGAATATGTAGTGAATTGGTATGTGTGGTGTCCAGGACGCGGAAATTGTCAAAGAAAATGTGGTGGTATTGGTGAATGTTTTCAAGGTTCGTATTTTAACTATATTACAGCCATATAAGTCTATAAGGCCTAAGAAAGTTAAGAATCTGTTTCTCAGGCCCTCCCATGTGATCATTTTGGCTGTTGCATGCTCTCTTTTTATAACCAATGCAAACTTAATAAAATGAAAATTAAATGGTCTATGTCTGATATTTTTCCCAAGTTAATAAAATTGATAAATTTGTTCCTTGAGTGCAACAAGGATTTGCAATGCTTTAGCATTGCAAAGCCTTTTTGCACCCAATGTATGAAATACACAATCACCCATGCTATTCTGCAGATTATGAGGGCTAAAACATAAAACAAACTTTGTTGGTGTTCTCTGAAGTGCTTCTATTTTGCAACTGAACTTCCAGGCCATGGAATGCTAGAAACTTAGATTTCATTGAAAAAAGCCATAAAAAGTCCCTGAACATTTTTTTTTTTTAATTTTAGCTCACTTTTGTCAAAATGTATCCTTACCAACTGTGCCATATTTGCATTTTTGTTACATAAATTAAGTTTTTGTCATTGAAATTATACTTATACCTGGCACTGATCCTTGGAAAGCATTCTGATACCATACCTTTTCTTTTTTCATCCCCTTTAACTTTTAGTTCATTGGACTATGTCAAGCAAGACTGAATTGATTAAATTTCTAGTTGTATTATGGGAAAATGTGGCTGCGTGAAAGTTTGTTATTTTAACATCAGTGAGCATTACAGTCAGGGATGTGGCAATGTGGAGGGTGGGGTTGGTTAGGAGCATCTCAACCCCTTCCCCCCAATCCCAGCCAAAACTTTTAATAGAAATTTTAAACCTCAGCCACTAACATGTAGAGTTGGAAATTTCATGTCCTATCACAGTAGATTTTGTGGCATTTATCTGTAGTCATGACGATTTGCAGTCTTTTGAGTTTGATGTGCACTATCACTCTTGCACGCCATTGCTCCTGTAATTGTTATTTTTTGATAGTCAAGAACAGTGTGCGTAAGCTCAACCTAGCGAGTGATAAAAATATGCTTCTTGAAAGTTTCAAATATTAACCCTTTACCCAACGAATCGGCCGCATCCGCCCACGTAATATGCAAATTCAGCAGTTGAAAAAATATTATTTTTCAAAAAATTCCAACAAAACCATATCATGTGACCCCTCATTGGAACGAGCTCGTCGAGCTTGTTCCAAAGAGGGTTTCACATGATATGGTTTTGTTGAATTTTTTTGAAAAATTTCAAAAAATGATATTTAAAATAATATATTTTGATATCGTCTGCGTTGTGTAAAGGGTTAAATGTTATATGTGGCACAATACAACCTCTTCTTGCATGTATTACTTGCTGAAAATACAATTTAAAGATACTTTTGAAATTGTATCTATCTTCGTACCTACTTTTGGTTGGCTGACATTGATATATTTTCTGTTGTTACTAATTGCTTGTGAAGGCCAAATGTTGTAGAGTATCCTCCCTTGATGTGCAGATGCACATGTATAATGTTATGAATCGTGCACTTGAAATCCCAAGAAATTCTCTACTTGCGACACTGAAAAGACATACGCATACTAATTATCAACATGTGAATATGTCTTTTAACCCTTTACCTAACCTGAAAAGCTGACGACACTTGCAAAAATAATTCTTGAATAACTAATTTTTTCATTTTTTGTCTCAAAAACATAGGTTATGACCCCTCGTTGGAACGAGCTCGACAAGCTCGTTCCAAAGAGGGGTCATAACCTATGTTTTTGAGACAAAAAATGGAAAAAATAATGAAAATTAATTGGTGATTTTTGAGAATAGCGCTGGCCGGTTTTGGCCGTTACGTTAGGTAAAGGGTTAATTAATGTAAACGTCATACTACTTCCAAAGAACTTCAATATGTGAGGTAATCATGATACATGATGATTTTCTTTCCAAAACTTTTCCAATATCCAGCAGTCAAGTTGGTCCAACAAAAGCGATATTTTTTTTAAGTGGAGTTTTACCTCACTGGCATATTGTCATGGTGGTTACTGTAACATTTTCAGGATATTTTTCGAAATTTTAACCCTTTGAAACAAATGTGATACTTTTTTGACTTTTATGTGCAGGTTTTGATGTTTTTCTTTCTTTTCTTTCAAGTGGATATTTTTCATGTAGGGTTTCACCTTACTGGCATATTGCCATGCTGGTTACTGTGACAGGGTATTTTTTCTCAATTTTAACCCCTTAAACAAATGTGATACTTTTTTTTACTTTTATGTGCAGGTTTTGAGGTTTGTCTTTCTTTTCTTCCAAGTGGAGACTTACCTTGTAGCATATTGCCATGGCTTCTATTTTATGTTAGCATGCTTCTTAGGGGTTATTATTATATTATTTAACCCTTTAGCTGCTTATTTTCTTTAATTTTGGACTTTTGTGTGCAGGTTTGGAACTTTTTTTTTTTTACTCCAGCCACCCCTTTACATTGGCCACCTGTTGGTGAGCCACGGGGTACGGATACCCCCTCTAGTTTTTAGTATTATCGAGTTTAATACAAAACAAATTATTGTAAATTCATATCTCAAGTCTAGCTATATGAATTTGCATAATTTCATGTTCCTACTGTTGCCAGCGTCATGTCAGAACGTCGCAATTCAGACATGAGGTGAAATGAAAAGTTCACACATGCAGTCAGTAGCATGTATGTCTGCCGTTTGCCTCTTGGATGGCAAGACATCGATGGCACATGGACCTGATCAGTCTCTGGATGTCACCCTGTGGTATTGCATTCCATTCCTGTCTTAGAACATTCCATAAATCGCCTAATGTCTGAAGATCATGAAGTTGTATCCGAAGGTCCAATTGATCCCAAAGATGCTCGATTGGCGACAAATCTGGCGAAAGTGGGGGCCCAGGGAAGAAGTTTGATGTTCTGCTCATCAAGAAAATCATATGCATATGCGCCACGTGACATGGGGCATTGTCTTGCTGGAATAACTGCAATCCGACATTAACAACAGCGTTAAGAATTTTGTACCTATATTGCTCTCCATTCAGCTTACCATCGATGAAGATCAACTGAAACGGTCGCATTCCCGCACGCAAGTATCAGGAAACCATTCTCCTCATCGGCGATAATTTCTTGCCCTACCATCAGTGCGCCATAGACAAAATTGTGATTCATCACTAAAAAGAATTGTTCTCCAATGCTGCTGAGTCCAGCGAACACGCTGACATACCCATTGCATTCTGACGGTGTGATGATGTTGGGTAAGGATTGGTTTGTGGTGTGGATGCCTTCTTTGGATGCCATGTTCAGCGAGTCTGTCGTGGACAGTTTTTGCACTGATTCTATTTTTATGCCCCCGAAAAATTTTTTCGAGGGGTATATAGTGGAGGTCTCCATCCGTCCGTACGAACATTTTGTATTATAACTCGAACATCAGTTGTCGGATTTTAATGTTCTTTGGTATGGTGATAGGGCAGCTTGGGGGAACGGATGCCCTTGTACCTAGGGTTTCGTCCAACAAATCTTACAGGAGTTATGTCCCTTATTTACTTTTTCCATCCGTCCGTACGAACATTTTGTATTATAACTCGAACATCAGTTGTCAGATTTTAATGTTCTTTGGTATGGTGATAGGGCAGCTTGGGGGAAAGGATGCCCTTGTACCTAGGGTTTCATCCGACAAATCTTACAGGAGTTATGTCCCTTATTTACTTTGAAAATTGATGATTTTTTGGTTTCCTACCAATTAAAATTGTTTGGCTGAACCGATGAGTTTCAAATTTTATATGCTGATTACTCATGTCAAAGTACAGGTCTGTTTCAATTTGAGGTTTGACTCGGCAATTTTTGATGCAGTTATGCCCCCTTTTTCACTTGGAAAAGATGCAAGACCAGTTCTACTTTTTCACTGGTTTGAGAATTTTTAACAAATGTATGTACTATTCCTATTTTTACCTCTTTCAGTTATTATTCAATATGGCACCATTCAAGTCATCTGCAATTATTTTTATAACTTTTTCTCTATTACTGACTCCTTAGTGCTGTTCTGCAATGTAGCAGCAGTGAAGCTGTTGTTACAAAACATATTAACAAAATATAAGTAATAATCATTTTATTGGCACTTTGCCATTCCTTACTGTTATTCTGCAATGTAGTGTTGTTCTGCAATGTAGCAGCAGTGAAGCTGTTGTCTGATTATCCACATGTGAGTACGACTTGGCTTCCTTCGGGGGCATTAGCGTCTAATGTGTCGGTCTTGTGCAGAGGTCATAACTCTTGGTCGACCTGAACACAGTCGGTCGTCAGTAGATCCAGTGGTTCTATACCTTCCAATGAGACGGTAAATAGTGGCCACAGTGACTCCAAACTCAGCAGCGAGCTCATCTGGAGGTATCCCAGCCTCATACATACCAATGGCATGCAACCTCTGATTTTTGGTTAACCTTGGCATTTTTTAAAATGTCGGAAGACAAAAGTAGCATGTTTTCTCATTAACCCAGGCTCTCTAGCACAACATAACACAAAGAAAATTGTCGGTCACCCATTTGACATTCTCGGGTAGCACGTGCTATTTTGAAATCCATAGCAAAATTGTATGTGGTTGGGTGGACAACAACAAGTCATTAAACTCTTTGCACGACTTCTTGTCCACAAACATGCAACATTAGAACTATTACTTTCATCCTTTATGCTATTTTCTCACATTTGTTTCTACTACACTTTCTTTTTTGACTCTGTATATATCAATTTTATTAACTTGGGTAAAATATTTTTACTTTTTCAAGTTTGCATTGGTTATAAAAAGAGAGCATGCGACAGCCAAAAGGACTATGCGGGAGGGCCTGAAAAACAGATTTTTTAACCTTTTTAGGCCTAATCTCTATTAAATTGTTCTTCTACTACTAACCCATAACCCTTTACCCAACGAATCGCCTGCATCCGCCCGTGTAATATGCAAATTCAGCAGCTGAAAAAATATTATATTTCGAAGAAATTTCAACAAAACCATATTATGTGACCCCTCTTTGGAACAAGCTCGTTGAGCTTGTTCCAAAGAGGGGTCACATGATATGGTTTTGTTGAAATTTTTTGAAAAAATTTAAAAAATGATATTTAAAATAATAAATTGTGAAATCCTCTGCTTTGGGTAAAGGTTTAATGGATGCATTTTTGCTACATTTTGACAGTCTACATTCTGTGATTTATGAGAACACTGGGAAGTGAAACTGTGCTTGTTTCCTGTAGTAAACTCCAGGAACGATCAGGACTATTTAAAATACGCTCTAGCCTCGGAGCCTATTTTTTCAATTCATGCGCCAGATTTCAATTTACGGAGTCACACTGCTGTTTGTAACACACACTGCAAGTATGTAATAGCTCTCATTGTTTTCATTTAGTACACTATAGCAAACATTAATCTTCACTGTGGTTTCTGATCAAGTCTTGGGTGCCTATTTAGGCAGCCAAGACTTGATCAGAAACCACAGTGAAGATTAATGCTTGGTAATTAAGACTTGAAGTATTAACTTAAGCACTCTACAACAATGATAAATGATAATCAATATATATAATACATGTAAGAGTGTCTCTCTAGATTATTCATCGAAAGAATATCAAAATATGATCTGAGAAGTTACGCGCCAACTGAGAAGCCTATTATTTAAGAGCCAGGTCCTGATGTTTCAGAACCAAATACGCACTGGCGCATGCCCAGGTCGGTCCCTGAAACTAGTTCGGTTTTACTGGTAAAATAGGACCCAGTCTCTACTTGTAATGTTTGGGTGGTAGTCCTCTAAAATGAACGACATGGATATAAACGATTGACTAAATTTGACTTTATATCCATGTTGCAGTCATGATTAGCCATTGTACAGAAATATGTGACATTTAAACATCAATAGATAAATAAATTCTGTGGTTTTGCAGTTGTGTCTAGATAACTCTTATATGTTATGAGGTGTTGATCAAAATGCAAGTTTGGCCTGATCTAGGAAGCTTTTTACAAGCCTGGAAGTAACCGGAAAAGAATTGTTTAGTTTAGGTGTGGGTTACAATCTTTTTACAGGCCTGGAAGTAACCTAAAAACAATCGTTTAGTTTAGGTGTGAGTTACAAGCTTTCTACAGGCCTGGATGTAACCAGAAAACAATTGTTTAGTTTAGGTGTGGGTTACAAGCTCTTTACAGGCCTGGAAGTAACCAGAAAACAATCGTTAAGTTTAGGTGTGGGTTACAAGCTCTTTACAGGCCTGGAAGTAACCAGAAAACAATCATTGAGTTTAGGTGTGGGTTACAAGCTCTTTACAGGCCTGGAAGTAACCAGAAAACAGTCGTTTAGTTTAGGTGTGGGTTACAAGCTCTTTACAAGCCTGGAAGTAACCAGAAAACAGTCGTTTAGTTTAGGTGTGGGTTACAAGCTTTTTACAGGCCTGGAAGTAACCAGAAAACAGTCATTTAGTTTAGGTGTGGGTTACAAGCTCTTTACAGGCCTGAAAGTAACCAGAAAACAGTCGTTAAGTTTAGGTGTGGGTTACAAGCTCTTTACAGGCCTGGAAGTAACCAGAAAACAGTCGTTAAGTTTAGGAGTGGGTTACAAGCTCTTTACAGGCCTGGAAGTATCCAGAAAACAGTCGTTAAGTTTAGGTGTGGGTTACAAGCTCTTTACAGGCCTGGAAGTAACCAGAAAACAATCGTTAAGTTTAGGTGTGGGTTACAAGCTCTTTACAGGCCTGGAAGTAACCAGAAAACAATCGTTAAGTTTAGGTGTGGGTTACAAGCTCTTTACAGGCCTGGAAGTAACCAGAAAACAATCGTTAAGTTTAGGTGTGGGTTACAAGCTCTTTACAGGCCTGGAAGTAACCAGAAAACAATCGTTTAGTTTAGGTGTGGGTTACAAGCTCTTTACAGGCCTGGAAGTAACCAGAAAACAATCGTTAAGTTTAGGTGTGGGTTACAAGCTTTCTACAGGCCTGGAAGTAACCAGAAAACAATCGTTTAATTTAGGTGTGGGTTACAAGCTCTTTACAGGCCTGGAAGTAACCAGAAAACAATCGTTTAGTTTAGGTGTGGGTTACAAGCTTTCTACAGGCCTGGAAGTAACCAGAAAACAATCGTTTAGTTTAGGTGTGGGTTACAAGCTCTTTACAGGCCTGGAAGTAACCAGAAAACAATCGTTCAGTTCAGGTGTGGGTTACAAGCTTTCTACAGGCTTGGAAGTAACCAGAAAACAATCGTTTAGTTTAGGTGTGGGTTACAAGCTTTTTGCAGGCCTGGAAGTAACCAGAAAACAGTCATTTAGTTTAGGTGTGGGTTACAAGCTTTTTGCAGGCCTGGAAGTAACCAGAAAACAATCGTTTAGTTTAGGTGTGGGTTACAAGCTTTTTACAGGCCTGAAAGTATCCAGAAAACAATTGTTTAGTTTAGGTGTGGGTTACAAGCTTTCTACAGGCCTGGAAGTAACCAGAAAGCAATCATTTAGTTTAGGTGTGGGTTACATCATTTGTAAAATATGCAAATGAACTGTGGGTTTATGATAAAACTAATCCAGTATGAAATTAAATTCCTTATCCCATGTGTTTGCCTAACAGACGTCTCAATCTTTCGATACTATCTCGACTCGAATGTTATGCCTTGCATCCACATAAGAATAGAATGGCAATCCATTCACATTTTAACAGACTGTCCATCAAAATAAGTTTAATTTGAGCACATTTAATCAATTTCCTCCCTGGAAATTGAATGGACTTTTTGAGCAAAGATTTCTGGAGTTAAATTTAGATAAATGTTTCATTAAATCTAGTCATGGCTGCTATGTAGCAGCCATGACTAGATTTAATGAAAAATATTTTGAAAATACTCAGCGGGTTAAGAGTTAGGTACAGTACGGTCATCATGGATTGGTCACTTTCCATGGGCGGGCTTCCTTAGGAGTTCCTTCATGGTTTGAGAATTGGCCTGATTAGTCAACTTTGAGTAGATTATTCCACTTGACTAGTCGACTCCTGAAAATCAGTAATCGTCTCAACACTACTTGGGGGAATCACAAAAGTGCTAAGTCAGCATATTTGCAAAATTTTAAAATTTTTTATCCAAAACCACCAATCAGAATCTTTTGATATTTGGCATATACCATTTGTTTGTTGGGGGGTGTGGGGGGGGGATACAGGTTTGATAAAACTAAGCCCCCTCGTTTCATATTTGTGCTCAATACTGAAGTCCAAATTTTAACTTGGTGCAACATGAGCAATACCCTGGACAAAATCTGCTCCACAACAACCATGCAGTCAGTATTTTTTCATATTTCATATTCTTTGTTACAAATCCTTTGAACCCTGGTGGTATTTTTCATGTCAGTTCCATGGTAGCAATAGGAAGAGTCCATATTTATTATTTGTGCATAGACCAATTAATATTTTCAAATATTGATTGGTCTACACCACACATTTACCCTGCAGTCATCCCACTTAATGACATTATGACGTAATTTTTGACCTGGCCGGAAAGACAGTCTCTAGAGTTCAAAGGGTTAATATTTGGTCTCTCTATGGGGGCCCAAATATTAACTAAGTGCAATATGTAACAAATGTTTTATATTGGTACAGTGGAGTCCTGTTAATTGAATAGCCAATTTGCCAACGAAAATTATTCAATTAACAGGAGTATTCAATTAACAGGGATTGTGTCACTTTCCTGTAGTCTAGTGATAAACTTGCCTTTATTCTATTATATCTTGTTTGACAGAGCTCCATGAGCTCTGTCAAACAAGATATAATAGATTAAATGCCTGTATTGGATGCACTGAGGCCAAATAGGTCTATAAAGAAAGGAAAACTGGGGAGAGGCAGGGTAATTTCTTGACAGGTTACCAGATTTTTTATTCAATTAACAGGTGTTTACTCTATAACCTATATTCAATTAATAGGTCAAATTTGTTCTTGAGGTATGGTAAATGGTTTTGTGTTGGGAAATTATATTCAATTAACAGGATTATTCAGTTAAGAGATATCCAATTAAGTGGGCTCCACTGTACCAATAATTAAAAAGAGGAATGCCTTCCAAGTAGATCACATAATCATCAGAGGGCCAGAACCCCAAAATTAGGTTATGATGCCTTAAAAGTAGATTTGGGCCTTTTTTTTAAAGAAATGGGTCAGCACCATGAGATTCCACATGAAAAATTACCCTAGAATATATGTGAAAAAAAAAAAAATGAAGCCCAGTTCCCTAAGGAGCCTAGATCTGAGACCGACTAATAAAATAAAGTGTAGTGTATTTGTATTGCAATTTTTGAATCTGAAAATTGATTAGATTTTTATTTCCGCTATTTTTGTAGGATGTAAGGGAATGACACACAAACAAGATCGACACAACTGTTCTGTCATGATATCCTTGAAACTATTTCTATGTGACTTAACAAAATGGAGAGTTCACATCACAGGAGAGCATCTCCCATCATCACTAGGAATACCATGGCAACCTCCAGATCCTAAAACATTTAGAATGGGTGAAAATGTTCGAGATGTTATCATAGATCATGTGGCAAAAACGTCTTCTTCAGCAATAACAAATATGCTCAGTCACAAAAAGGATGAACTTTTACTCAACACTCCACCATCAAAAAAACGAATTTGGAATTTTGTGTCTAGTATGAAAAAACGTAGAGAAAAACGTGTTTATAATGTACGTGACGTAGGTATATCAACTTCTGTTTCAAGTGCATGTAGTGATGACAAGAGTGAGACACTTCAGGAACATGTTTCTATAAAAAATATTGGTACACAGTTGAGTGATCAGCAAGTGACAGTGTTTAAAACTCAAAAAGATGGATGTATGTCTGAACCAATTTGTGAAACAGCTGTAACTTCTGTTCATGATCACGTAATTTCAAAAGATTTGGTTTCTTTGTCTCATGTAGCTTTAACACAGGGAGAAAATACAGGTGGAATTTACTCGTGTGTTGATAATGAAACTGTTTTATCTAGTGATAATGGCTCCCACGGCCCAATTTTGTCATACTATGCTGTACTTGATGACACAGGTAATACAGTTTGTTACACAGCTTTCGCTAATAATCCACAGAATCATATTACTGGAGAAAGACACCATGAAAGCACAACAGTTGAGAATTCAAGCTTACAGGATGGTAATAATATTGAGATGTCACAGCAGAGTAGTCAAACAATGGACAATAGTTCAGTTGTTAGTGAAGGAATGTTGACTTCTCATCCAGATTTATCTACGTCTGGTGATTTCCAGTATTTACTCATGGCTGCTTGCCAGGAAGATCCATCACAAATACAAAAACTGTAATGCAGGGTGCACACTCAAGTTTTTATCAAATTTGATAGCAATGAAATAAGCACAGTCCATCTGTGTTAAACACAAAAAACATCATGCAGTCTTTCAATTTTGAAAATGGGATTACATGTACACTGTACACTGCACACTAACATTTGAAGTGAAGTGTGCTGTTGTTGAATCCCAGCATAATTCATTGTGTGTTGTACAGGCCTGGCAAGCTAGAAAATCAAGGAGTGCAAAACAGTTGCCCTCCTCAGATTGCTTGGGCGTGCAATTGCACTTAAAAATTTCAATGCAAAAACTTGTATGCTATTTTGGTTATATTCACTTCAAGTCATTAATATTGTGACTGAAAAATTGTACTACATTCAACTACATAGTGGAAAAATTGGCACACACATCTTCTCATTATTCAAAATGTTGCATTCATTTCTTATGTAACTGTCTTCTACACTCAAAATCTATCAAAATGTGAAAAAGAATGGGCCATGAATTATTGCGAATCAATGCAACATTGACAAATCGTTCCCTGAGTTCCAATGTGTTCTCTGTGCCAGTTGGCACAGAGAACACATTGGAACTTAGGGGATGAAATGATAATAGATTTTGAAGGCAGTCCCAAACATGTCTGACATTCCAGAAAATCAAGGGGTGCAAAAAATTGCCCTCCTCAATTTTTTCTAGGTGTGCAGTAGGCGTACAGCACTCCTGCACTCCTAAAGAATGCCAGACCTGATTGTACACATTTTATTATTTGGCCTATTTCACATGAATAGATTTAACCCTTTCCAGAAACATGTGATATCAAAATTTTTGTTATTTTAGGTTTTTTTCACCAAATTCCTAAAAATATTTCAACAAAACCATATCGTCAAGCTCGTTTCAATGAGGCGTCACATGATATGGTTGTGTTGAAATTTCTTCTAATGTATAATTTCGATATTACTTGGTAGATTCAGCCACTTCGTTAGGTAAGGGATAATCACTCACTAGGTGGAACCAAGACATGCTGTTGTCTTCTCTCAAAAAGTAAATATGCAGCTTGCCTCAAAATCGAAAGACTGCTATCATGCAAAACAGTGCTGAGTGGTATTTTGATAAACCAACGACATTGAATGTCAAAATCCATATTTACTGTACCCTTGGATTTTTTAAAAACATGTAAAATGCCAATGAGACTTGTATCAATGTCGGATGATATCCAAAGCCTAAATGTACATGTAGAGGGGTCTCCATAAGACTATACTCAAGCCCAGTCCAGCCCTGGAGTCTTGGTCCTCTGTTAACTGGTAGAGTGCTGAATTATTTTTGGCCATCAAATCTTGTACACATGTCGTTGCCTTGTTACAATTTATGGGAGAGTGCCAGCTGGCACTCTCCCATAAATTGTAACAAGGCAAACCCTTACAGACTGAATAATGTCACTCCAAAGATAATACAAAGCACATCCACTGAATATGAGCCTCCAAGTTGTGGTACCTGCCCTTCAGAATAAAGCCCAAATATGGGCTTCCAGCACTCTACCAGTTAATAAATACTATGCTTTACATCAATCACTCCTGTTATTATAGACATCAAATAATTGCACAGTAGAGATGGGCAGATTGGAATTTTTAGTTTGGTTTCGGTATTTTTAAGGGCCTATACCGCGGTATCAGTTCGGTATTCGATATCTGACTTAACTGAGATTTACAGATAATATCCAATAGGAATTCATATCTGATAATATTGAATAAGTTGTATTTACATTATTCTGCCGCAGCACCACAAATGCCACTACTACAGTTAAAACTAGAAGTCCTGTCATGAAATGCGCACAAATATCACGTTGATAAGTAAAGCTATCAAATTCTGTTCATATGGCCTGTGCACAAGCAATGTTTCAGCCAATGGACCTCCGGGTAACCCGGAGGTCCATTGGCAGAAACATTCCATGTGTTTGCTATGAGTAACCAAGAGAACATGCCGTGCTTTGGATGCCATTTGATATGGCAATTGCGCGCAATTCCAACGCGCAATTAGGCCTAAATAAGCGCACTATTCGTGACAGGACTTCTAGTTTTAACTGTAATGAGTTTAAAATGCCTATACAAATGAAATCAAAGGCTGATTTCATGTTTTTTGATCTCAGAACATGTGCCCTTAACATGCCATCATTAGATGGTCCTCCTGACAATACACATGTCACCCGAGCAGTGATTTCTCGTCAAGTCTGGCTGTCTGAAAAGGCAGCCATGACTTGACTAGAAATCTTTGCTAAGTAACTGGATATGTACAGGTTGTGATCTAGTGGACATTCAGGACAACTTCCCAGGCCCTTAAGGTTTAACAAAACTTTAGAAAAAGCAGTCACTTCTTCATGAAAATGAACTCTTCAACTGCTGTCCAGCCTCAACAAGGCCCAATGAGTAGCAAATGCAGGAAAAATTGAAAATTCAGACAATTTCAGTATTCACTGATGGGTTCGGTTCAGTTTTTCAGTGTCCCTATGATATGGGTATCAGTTCGGTTCTTCAGTATCCTGTGATATGGGTATCAGTTCAGTTTTTCAGTAACCTATGATAAGGGTATCAGTTCAGTTTTTCAGTAACCTATGATATGGGTATCAGTTCGGTTTTTCAGTATCCTGTGATATGGGTATCAGTTCAGTTTTTCAGTAACCTATGATATGGGTATCAGTTCAGTTTTTCAGTAACCTATGATATGGGTATCAGTTCGGTTTTTCAGTATCCTGTGATATGGGTATCAGTTCAGTTTTTCAGTAACCTATGATATGGGTATCAGTTCATTTTTTCAGTATACTGTGATTTGGTATCAGTTCAGTTTTTCAGTAACCTATGATATGGGTATCAGTTTGGTTTTTCAGTCTCCTGTGATATGGGTATCAGTTCAGTTTTTCAGAAACCTATGATATGGGTATCAGTTTGGTTTTTCAGTATCCTGTGATATGGGTATCAGTTCAGTTTGGTTTTTCAGTCTCCTGTGATATGGGTATCAGTTCAGTTTTTCAGAAACCTATGATATGGGTATCAGTTCGGTTTTTCACAGTAATCTATGATATGGGTATCAGTTCGTTTTTTCAGTAACCTATGATATGAGTATCTATTCGGTTTTTCAGTATCTCTGTGATCTGGGTATCAGTTCAGTTTTTCAGTATCCTGTGATACGGGCGTCAGTTCAGTTTTTCAGTATCCTGTTATATGGGTATCAGTTCAGTTTTTCAGTAACCTATGATATGGGTATCCATTCGGTTTTTCAGTATCATATGATATGGGTATCAATTCAGTTTTTCAGTAACCTATGATATGGGTATCAGTTCGGTTTTTCACAGTATCATATATGGGTATCATTTCGGTTTGTCAGTATCTCTGTGATATGGGTATCAGTTCAGTTTTTCAGTATCCTATGATATAGGTATCAGTTCAGTTTTTCAGTATCTCTGTGATACGGGTATCAGTTCGGTTTTTCAGTATCTCTGTGATATAGGTATCAGTTCAGTTTTTCAGTATCTCTCTGTGATACAGGTATCAGTTCAGTTTTTCAGTACATTACCCATCTCTATTGCACATTTTAGTTGTGTGCCATGGTACACAAGTGATCATCAAATGATTTTTCACCAAACTGCGACTGACTGTAGGTGGTGTAAATCAGCCACGGTGTTTCAATTGTAATCTCTCAGTAGAATCAACAATGATTATAAATATGACCAAGTACACTTGAATGCTGTATATATAGGTGTGCATGTAAAAGGAATGGATGTGTTTATAAGCACTGATTTGACTGCAAACAAAATATTAGGTAAAGTGTGAGACATTACATTTACCATATTTTACAGTGATGCCTCAATAAAACACAATTGTCACGTGGAAGTAGTCCAGACTTGACTGAAATAATTTTTTTTTGCGAAGTCTGGACTGGTGCATTGGTAGGATTCTGAAAGTACCTAAACTGAAAGTATTATTGGTGCCTTTGAGTTTTGATTTTTTTACAGTTATTTATTAGGCTTACAAAAGTTAAACATCTGTTTCTCAGGTCCTCCTGCATGGTCCTTTTGACTGCCACATGTTCTCTTTTTATAACCAATACAAACTTAAAAAAATAAAAATTAAATGGTTTATGTCTGATATTTTACCCAAGTTAATAAAATTGATAAATTTGTCCCTTTAGTGCAACAAGGCTTTGCAATGCTTTAGCATTGCAAAGCCTTCTTGCTCTCAAGGGATGAAATACACCACCACCCATAGTATTCTGTAGATTATGAGGCCTAAAACATAAAACAAACCAAGAACATGAACTTTTGATGGCAAAGAAATAATTACAAAAATAATAAATCGAATAAAAAAATGCCCACCCATATGCACTTTTTCTAAAACAGGCCTGAGAACAAAAGATCTACTTTGTTGGGCCTTAATATGATTTTCTTTCTCAAAATTACCCATTATCAAGCTTGGCAGATATGGCTTCAAACTCAACTAATCTGACACCAATCTTGGCTGATATGAACCAAGCTTGATATGAACCAAAAGTTCCCCTTGATGCATTAATAGGTGCAACCAATTTGTGTACATCTAAATTGTTCATCGTTATGCGGTGAACGCATTTAGTAAAACGGACATTACTAGGCACAGTGGAGTGGTCTGCAATTGAATTTTTGTGTGGTTGTGCATTAATGATGGCATTGGGGAAAGTGACGATATTTCATACACAGTAGTTATAAATAGAAACAGTTGGAATTTTTGTCGATTTGAAACTGAGTTGGGATTTTGGGAAGTAAAAGAGACATCAGCATCACCAAAGAAGCTCTAAAATCCAGATAGATGGAATTTCCAACTACTCATGACTTACCCTCCAAATTTCCAACTACAGGAAATTTTGGTCAGGATAGGAGGTGACCCCCCTCCCCCCCCCCCCTGTTGCCACGTCCCTGCAGGCCAAACTGTGGCCACCCCAGCTGTGATTGTCGATCACCCCTTAGCATGCCTCCCCAACAAACTTCCTGGCTACACATCCTGTATACACTGCAAGGACTTAATGAGTTAGAACTGTCAAGACTTTATAATGTAACTTGCAAATTTACTCAGAGATTTCTTTTTGTTGCAGTAAAAAGTGATCAGAGTCAGAATTATACATTAACCCTTTATCCAGCACAGAAGATATCAAAATTTATTACTTTAAATATTTTTTTTTCAAATTTCTTCAAAACCAAATCATGTGGCCACTCTTTGGAATGAGCTCAATGTGCCATTTCAGTGAAGGGTCATGTGATATGATTTTGAAATATTTTGGAAAAAAAAATTTTTTCAACTGCTGAATTTGTATATTAACAGGACGGATGCAGTCGATTTGTTGTGTAAAACATTAACCCTTTAGTCTCCATGCAGCCACAAACTGTAACTACCAGTAATAAATTCCACTGAAAAGCTTCCCCCCAGTGTATTGTTCCTTGAGAAACGGTGGGCTACATTTGTCTTGGCATTGTATTACATCATTGTTGGCTATCTGTACACTGTTCGGTCATCTGCTGCTGTCATGTGTAAGTTAACAATTATTGCAAAAATTAATCTCAATCTTTAAGAGTTGAGGGTTGTGCCAATTCATACTCGTTGCTCATCAGTATTACTTAGGAGCATAACTGTAACCTTCATTCTGTGTATATAAACTGTGTATCAAGTCAGTTTATTTAGTTTTAAGAATTTCAGTGATGGTCAGGTCTGTTCATATCTGAACATTTGTTGACATGCTGATAATGTTATGGGTACCGTTTTCCTTTTTATACCGTGATTACTGTGTGTATTCTATGATGCGCAATACAATATGGACATTGAGAACTGCTGGATACCCCACACATTGATTCTGGATTACATGTAAAAACATCATGTATTAATGCATCTGATTGGACGCTTGTGATTGATGTTTCATTTGGAGATGGGAGATTGCCAATGAAATATGCTCTTTATCATTAAAATAAATGCATCATGTTACCCTTTGCTTGATATTACCCAGGAAAGTTCCCAGTTCCCGGGTTCTGAGAGTAATTCCATTTCCGTTCCTGGTCCCTAGAAAACCAGGGAATATTTTAAACCCTTGTTTTGTGTCCTGTTGTTCCATGATATTTGTATTGCTATAGAATTTGTTTTGGACCATGACAACTTTCATTATCCCTTACAGACTATAATTTGTGTATCTTTTTTTTTTTGCCACACCATAGCCAAGCTTCTGTTATTAAGTTTTTGTTGGTCATTAAAGATATTAAACTTATGTTCTTTCATTTCTTTCAGTTAATTGCAAGCTCTGATTAAACTTTTTGTGACTGAAATATATTTCAACAGTCACTATTGAATATACTATTCCCATCCCTTTAAATTGGCCACGCGAGTGTCATCGTGAATGCCATTAGCTGACGAGCATTGATAAGTTTCATCACAAAATATATTCTGTTGTTTCATTTTGCAGATGACATTTTATAACAGACAGAATGACACTCAAATGTCAACTATACAGTGGAGCCCACTTAATTGGATATCTCTTAATTGTATATCCCTGCTAATTGAATATAATTTTTAAACACAAAACCATTTACCATATCTTCAGTACAAATTTAATCTGTTAATTGCATATGGGTTGTAGAGTAAACTCCTGTTAATTGGAAATAAATTTTTGCAATATGTCGAAAAAATTACTGTGACACGCACAGAATTCCACTTATTTATCAACCGTTTTGGCCCCACGACATCCAATACAGGCATTTATTCTATTATATCTTGTTTGACAGATCTCTATGAGCTCTGTCAAACAAGATATAATAGAATAAAAGCTCAGTTTACCTCCAGAACACAGGAAACTGACCAAATCCCTGTTAATTGTATACTCCTGTTAATTGAATAATTTTCACTTGCAAAATGGATATTCAATTAAGAGGATTCTACTGTATATGTTTTCTTTTCTTATATGATAATTTTTTAATCCTTCACCTGTCATGAATGGAGGGTGAAACTTGCCCAAAACGATCGGAGCTAATAAAAAATTTTAACTTTTGCCAGAAAAGAAAAGTTTATGACCTCTGATCGGAATAGCTCTTTGCTTGCTATTGGGGTTTAACGACACTTTTGACAGATAGGGTCACATCGTGTTGGACTATTTTACAGGTGGAGGAAGCCATTGCACACATAGAGAACCACTTATCAGTGCGAGCAACTGTCAGCCTCTCCAACTCGTGAACTCTGCACAAGTAGAGTTAATAGCAGTTGAATTTAAGTGCACCATCGACATGCAATAGACCTCAGTACACAGCTCCCACATGGGCAATGGAATTGAATGTTTTGCCCAAGAACACAACGCAGTTACCACTGGTCATGATCAAACAATCAACCTTTTGGTTTAAAAGACCAATGCTCTGACCAATGTGGTACCATGCTCCTGAATGGCTCATTAAGCCTGTTTCAATGAGGAGTCATATGCAATGTCTTTGAAGCAAAAATTGAAAGAAGCCTTTATGCACATCTGGAGACCCTACCATAACATATGAACACACTTTCAGTGTTTACAATTAAAACCCCTCAGGGCCTTTTTCTAGAAACCGAATCTCTAATGACAATAGTGGAGCCAAATCAAAAAAACAAAAACTTTTTTGCTCATTTAGAGACCCTACCGGAACATGAACACACTTTCAGTGTTTCGAATTAAAACCCCTAGGACTAGGAGCCTTTCGACGGAAACCGATTCTCTAACAACAAAAGTGGTGCTACAGGCACCACAGGCGGCTGAATCAAAAATCCAAAACCTTTATGCACATGTAGACACCCTACCGGAACATATAAATAATCTTTAAACAACCAAAATTACATATGCTAGGAGCCTTTCGCCAGAAAGCAGTATTTTAGCTCAGTATTTACACGGTGCTATTGGCACCACCTGGTGACAAAAATTCAAACTAAACCTATTTTTGTCATCTCTATACCATACTTAATAAGTATGGTAAGTGTCAAAATTATAGCTCAAAAACAGGGGCATATGGATATGTGGATGTGCGGACAGAGATCATCACTAACTATATCCCCTCATTTTTGAAAATGCAGGGATAATTATTAAATTATGAAACCATATTTTATTTATGCTATTGTATCTGAATCACTGGAAGAGTCAAGCAGGAACAACACATCGTTATTCTGTTATAGCACATGGTCTTTTCCAAGTTTTAAAAATGTATACACTCATTAAGTTTATACAAGGATTGCAGAGGTTTAACCCTTTACCCAACGCAGACAATATCAAAATTTATTATTTTAAATATCATTTTTAAATTTTTTTCCAAAAATTTCAACAAAACCATATCATGTAACCCCTCGTTGGAACGGGCTCGTTGAGGGGTCACATGATATGGTTTTGTTGAATTTTTTTAGAAAAATACTATTTTTTCAACCTCTGAATTTGCATATTACACGGGCGGATGCGGCCGATTCTTTGGGTAACGGGTTAAGGCAACCTCATACAGTTTCAGCTGAAATGAAAAGTATTTTTATGAGTCTGAAAATGAAATCTAAAATTAAAATGATAGTTAAGGAAGTTTTTACAGTTGGGAATTGTAAGATAGTATTCGTTACACAGTTTGTTGGTGGCCTAATATGGTATACATGGTGTCAGTTAATTTCATATATTGGACAAGGGCAAAGCTCGAGTCCAATATGGAATTAACTGACACCATATATACCATATAAGGCCACCAACAAACTGTGTAACGAATATTTTTTTTCAACCTACTCACAGTTGTTTACAATTGGCTGTAATGTAAATGCAAGCCCTACTTCGGAACTGACTCAAGCTTTTAAGAAACTTTTCCAAACAAGTTGGAAAAGTAATAGAGTGCAAAAGCACGAAAAAGATCGAAAAAGGGTCGAGCGATACCGGTGCTCGAAATTGCAGGTACTCTCTCTGCACACCTTGCATTTACCGAGCGCATGCGCAACAACCGTGACATCTATTCCTTTTATTTCTGCCATTGTACTGATCGGAAATATTTGTGACTCATGCTATTTTTTAGCTGTTATCTTCATGAACAACTTATTTGTATGTGCTATCTTCATCTGATTATGTGCAAGTGGATTGTATCCTTTTCAAGCTTCTAAATTATTACTATTTGATGATATTTTTGATAATTTTTGCTTGCTTTTTCACACATAGGCTTGTTTATCCCCCACGTGTGAACACAACCATTGTTCTGTTTTCCGTCGGCGGGAAGCTTAATTTCATATATCATTTTCATATTATGCCTAAGACTATTCCTTGTTCCTCTTGCTTGCAGGTGAAACATGTGGACGACTCTCATTCCACATGTGTCACTTGCAACAATTGTACTCAGGCCCAGTTATGTGGTATTTGTGGGGTTTGGTCCTCAAAATTCTGGGCTTCTGTTAACAAGGTGGTTCTGTCTAGAGATAGAATCCCTCGATCTCGGGGTAAAGGTAGCCGTGCCTTATCAGATATTTCTGTGAGTGCATGTAGTGTCTCTGTCACACAGGATGCTGATCTGTCTTTTTCTGTGGCGAGTTCCTCTGCAACTATTGACGGTGCTAGTGCAATGATACCTGACATGAAGACTGTGGTCTCTTTGTCTTCTGATGTCACTCTTGAGGCGTCTGTTTTCGTAGAGGGCTTCTCCGAGATCAGCTCAGTGACACTCTTCGATTTGCCTCCTACGCCGTCGACAGTTGCTGAGGAAGTTGTTACTACAGATCCTATTCTGTATAATGGTGGCTCTTCCATCTCCTCTGGGGATGGTATACAGTCTTGGGGGTCCGAGACTGTATCTGCTGGTGTGTCTATGAGCTCTCAGCCTCCCCTGGCTTCGCGGCGAAACTGTGCGGGTTTGCAGTCTGCTCTGTCTCATCTGGCTAGGTTTTCTCCTAGTCGGTTGAGCCGTTCGGTCACTTCGGCAGCGTCGCCCCTTGAGCGAATCGTTTATTGTTCCTCCTTCCCCTGCTAGTGTGCCGACTAGCAGGATGGGGTTGGGACATTGGCATCCAGGGCCTGCTGTTCGGCAGAGGTCAGTGACAGCCCCAGTTAGCTGTTACTCTCGGAACCTTCCTCCGGTGATTCCTCACTGTGTTCCGAGTCTGGATGTTGATCGATGCTTGCTGTCGGTCTCAGAGGGTTGGCAGTTGGGGCCTTCTGTCGCACAGAGGCCAGTGGCAGGATCCTGTCATTCTTGAGACAATCCTCCGGTGTCTTCTCACTGTGTCCCAGGTCCAGCTACCGATCGACGTACACCGTTGGTCTCTTTAGACGATTTGCAGGTAGGGCCTTCTGTTCCGCAGAGGCCAGTGATTGCCCCTGGGCATGACAATCTGGACTATCCTCCGGTGTCTTCTCACCATCTCCCTATTCTGTCTGCCGATCGACGTTCGTCGTCGTTCCCTTCTGAGGATATGGGTTCTTCTACCAGAAGGGTCCATTGGGAGGACACTCCGTTGGGCGTTGCTGCTGCGACGGATCCTCAGGGTGACCTGCATCAGGCCGTTTTGGCGCTCACCCAGTTGCTTTCTAGCAACCCTCAAGTTGGCCTCCCTGTGCCTCCTGAGGCACAACCTCCTTTAGTCGGTCGCCGAGATGTCTTGCCTGGCCCCTTGGATACTGCACAGTATTCACAGGAGGTTTCTGCCCGAGTTGGGCAACATCTCTTCTGCAACAGAGGATGACGATTTTCTTGAAGGCGGTGGGCCCCCCTCGTCAGTCTTGGGGCAGGCTTTGGATTTTGTCTTTGGCTTATTGCCGGACATTCAACCTTCAGACCAGCCATCTGTGACTGTCCGGCCTTGGTCCTCTGTGGAGCTCCATAACCCTGTTGAGCCTTCTAGCTCTGGGGCTTTGCATCCTCTGCAATCGGCTCAGGTTGTTGAGTCCTTCCAGGGCTTGGACGCCAAAATGCATTCTAAAGCCCTCAAGGGTTCTTTCTTTTCTAGAGCTGATGCCTTTCTGCCTCCATCGCGGTTTCGTGTTTACGATTCCGTCTGTCCACCAGTCTTCCAAGGGATGACTACTGTGGATGAGGATTCTTCTTCCCTCGGGTTAACTAAGCCTAAGTCGGCAGTTCTCCCGATGTCGGTAGTTGAGTTTATGGTGGGCCTGTCCCGAGAGATGCTGGGTATGTTATCTCTCGCAGACCATGTCGTCGCTGCCCTGGCTGAATATTTTCCACCAGGGGAGTTTGATGATGCTCAGGTGCCTTTTCGCGTTTTGTCACAGGCTCTCATGAACTTGTCACACGCTCACACCTGTAACACGGCTAATTTGGTGCTGGCACGCCGGGATGCAGTGTTGGATTCTTCTCCATCCCTTCCTTCTGAGCAGCGTGCTGTTCTTAGGTCTGCCTCTTTGGTTGGACGTCAGTTGTTCCATGGTTCCGTGGGAGCTGTCCATGATGAGGTTCTTCGTCATTCAAAGGACCAGCTTTTGCTACGACAGCTGGACCAACCTGCTGCTGCGAGTGGTGGTCATTCCAGGCCTGCCAAGCATCCTGCTGCATCTGCCTTGTCAGTGATGTCAGCTACGCCTTTGGCTCCGCCTTCGGCTCCATCTGCTCCTTCTACTCAGAAGAAGCGCCGACACGGACAGGCTCGCTGGCAGCCACAGGCAGGAAAGTCTCAGGACTCTGTCGCTTCCCGAGGTGGTGGTTTCTTCTCTCGGGGGGCCTTGTCGAGGCTGCAAGTGAAGGTACTCACCTCGATTTGCCTCCAGTCGGGGTAAGGCTGTCGCTGTTTTACGACCGTTGGACACGGATAACGTCGGACACTTGGGTCCTCGACATCATACAATCAGGTCTGCGACTGTCCTTCCATTGGCACCCCAGTTTATCTCGGGCACCCCTCCCGACTCGGGTCCCTTCAACGTCAGGACCTTCTGGTGCAGGAGATCGACAATCTCCTCTCCAAGGGGCGATCAAGGTGGCCAGGAACATCCTTTCACCGGGGTTTTACTCGAGACTTTTCTTGGTGCCGAAGAAAAACAGCCAATTTCGGCCTGCCATCGATGTGAGTATCCTGAACGAGTACATTATAGCACCTCGTTTCAATATGGAGACTTTCTGGTCGGTTCGACATTCAGTGCATCAGGGCGACTCTGCTGCCAGTATCGACCTGAAGGTTGCCTACTTCCATGTACCCTTTCATCTGGCATCACGGAAATACCTTCGGTTCTCATTTCGGGATCGAGTCTGTCAATTCAGAGCTCTCCCGTTCGGTTTGAACCTGGCTCCTTGGGCCTTCACCCGACTGATGTCACATGTGCTTGTTTTCCACCGTACTCAGTCGGCTGTGACTTCGTCTTCGACATCCTAAAACAGCACCAGTCAGATGTCCGGCAGTTTCTTTGCCTAGAAGTGTCGCTGGGTTTCAGAGTTAATCGCGAGAAGTCGGATCTCCTTCCTTCTCTGCAATTTCGTCATTTGGGGATGGATTTCGACACTCTTCACAATGTGGTGTTGGCCCCCAATGTTCGGGCAACAATTCTTTCCGCCTTGACTCGGAACCTGCTTCAATCTTCCTCGGTCTTCGCCAGGACTTTCCTTCGGATGCTGGGCCTTTGCGGTTCGGTGACAGATCTCATTCCTCTCGGTCGCTTGTTTGTCCGACCTCTCCAACACTTCCTGTTGGATCATTGACATCCGAATGTAGATCTGCTGGACCTGGAACTTCCTATTCCTCGGTCTCTGCTTTGTCACCTCTACCCTTGGGCCGATGTTCCCTGGCTGACACAGGGTGTTCCGTTGGATCTTCCTTTGGCCGATCACATCCTTACTGCGGATGCCAGCGATCGGGGATGGGGTGCGATGTTGGATCCTCTCGGTCTGTCCACTCACGGCGAGTGGGACAGCGAGCAGGTGGGCCTTCATATCAACCAGAAGGAGCTCCTTGCTTTCTGTTGAGTTTTCAGCTTTGGATCCCTCACCTGTCGGACCATATTGTCCTACTTCTTTTGGACAAGTTGACAGTAGTGGCCAACATACGGAATCAAGGAGGCACACATTCGATTCCCATGTAGCGTCTATCTCGGGATCTTCTTCTGTTGGCACGGGATATAAATGCTTGGGTGTCCGTTCGACACATTCCCAGGCGTCTCAACGTCCTAGCAGACTCCCTGTCCCGACGCGACAGTGTCCTTCCAACCGAATGGATGCTACATCAGTCGGTGTTTCAGGCGATTTGCGAGCGGTGGGGACGTCCTCTGGTCGACCTTTTCGCCACTCGCTGGAATCATCAGGTAGAGACCGTTGTCTCTCCTTGTCCAGATCCTCTGGCATTTGCGGTAGACGCTCTGTCTCTGGACTGGATAGGTTGGGTCGGCTATGCCTTCCCTCCTGCACCGATTCTTCCTCAAGTATTAGCGAAGATTCGTGCTTGCAGTTGCAGGATCATTCTGATTGCACCTCTGTCTCCACAGAGGGTGTGGATCAATCTGCTGCAGCCTCTGTTGGCAGAACGGCCGATTCGTAGACCTCTACGTTGCGATCTTCTTTTCCCAGGGTCATCCCAGGAAGTATCACTACAACCTGGTGAGCCTGTCCCTTCACGCCTGTCTTTTATCAGGTCTTGTCTCTAACATAGAGGTTTTTCGAGACAAACAGTTGAGTGCATTTCTGCATCATGGCGACATTCCACTGGCATGACTTATGCTGCGAAGTGGAAGGTTTTCTGCCGCTGGTGTACAGATCACAATGTGGATTACCGTGATCCGTCAATTGCTCAAATTGTGGATTTTCTGGTATACCTTTTTGACTCCAAGAGCCTTCAGCCTATTACGATTAAGGGCTATCTGTCCATGCTGTCTGATACTTTCTCTTATGTGGGAAAGTGGTGCATCGGTCATAATCTTTTTCTCTCCAAACTCATTCGGCACTTTTCTTTGAAGAGGCCTCGAGTTTTGCGTCTTACACCCAAGCGGAACTTGGCATAGGTGTTGCACTGTTTGGAGGGGGCGCTATTCGAGCCTTTATCTGAGATCGATATGCGTTTTCTCACCTATAAGACGGCTTTCCTTCTAGCATTTGCTTCTGCTCGACGAGTCAGTGAGCTTCATGCGTTATCTGTTGATTCTGCTTTCTTCAGAAATGAGGCTAACAGTGTCACCTTCACTACTGATTGCTCTTTTCTGGCTAAGAATCAACTTCCTGATTCGGTACCTCCTCCCATCTGCATTCAGGTTCTCCCCGCTGTCGATGGTCGGAGACCTCTTCTTTGTCCTGTTCGTGCGATCAAGACTTACATTAATCGCACTCAGTTCATGAGGAGGGGTCGGAAGAGATTCTTTCTGTCTCTCATTCCTAAGAGGCAGTCTATCTCTTCCCATTCTATTTCCAGGTGGATCTGTCTTGCAATCAAGCTGGCGTATTCCCGCTTGTCTGCTTCGGATCTTGTTTCAAACCGGTTTAATGCTCATGAGGTTTGTGCCATTTCTACATCCTGGGCGTTCAGCAATTCTGTTTCGCTCCGGGATGTTATGAATGTGGCTTACTGGAGGAATGCTTCTACCTTCTCCTCCTTTTTATCTCTGCCACCTACAGCAGCATTCTGAGGACCTTTATTCTTTAGGCCCTCTCATTGCTGCTCAGGCTGTTGTGCACCCTTGTTAAATTTGTTTTTTATCAGGTTTGTGCTTTCGCTCAGCCTTGTTCTTTACAGGTGCCTTCTCTCTATCTTCATTACAGGTTTCGCTATTGTTCTCTGCCCTTCTTGCTTTTCTTTCTGCTGCTCTTGTTGGTATTGGTTATGTGATTCACCTCCTCCTATTGCTTATTTAGCCAATTGTAAACAAATGTGAGTAGGTTGAAAAGAAATTAAAATTTTTTAGTAAATTTTGTTTCTTAACATCCCTGCATTTAAAATTTCCATGGACTGGCATGGAACATTTTAGAATTCCTTGGAAATCCAAGGAAATGGCATGGAATTTATGTGATTGGTAAAAAATTCCTTGCTACCATGGAACTTGTTCCATGGAATTACCATGGACAGCTGATGTTCACCATGGACATACCTTGGACATAGCCCGGAAATGGCACGGAAAACTGGACTTAGAAAATTTATCAGTTGAAATATTTTTCATTTTTGGACTTAGAATATTTTCAGCATGGAAATTTGAATGGGAGCATGGAAAAAGACTTAGAAAAAAATACCCTATGAATATGATTGGACTTACAACTTAAATATATTTCTTGTGTTTACGTGAACATGTTTATCGATGAATCTTAAATAAAGAGTTGCTTACACGCCTTGTATTTTTCGTGTTTTTTTTTACATGCGCGACGCAACAGTAATCGTGCCTCGTGCCGTCATCGCGGTTTTCAACGTCTATCTTGAAAAACTCGAATCAGGTCTTCACTTCTCGGAATAAAGAGAAAGAGAGAAAGAGCCTAAGTTAACCTTGTTTTCAAACTTCAGAGTCGCGATATCCTTTTTTCAGAACAGCTGCACTAATTAGTAGGCTATTGCGTTCGAGCGTAGCAATTACCACAAGAATAGGTGACAAATTTACTTTTTACGCATCATATTTTAGGCCTACATGTTCATCTGTTTATCAAATGCGATTTCCTTTGCAGAACTGGAACTTGTCACTTGTTCCACATTTATAATGACAAATATATATCTGTTTCTACACGTAATTTTGAAAGCTTGAACTCCAAAGCCAGGGTCAAAATCACAGCTGAAGTTGGACAGAAATTTAGGGTTACAATGACCTGTATGAGCGACTTTACTTGATCAAGTTTTTATGGTCGGCATAATTTTTAGAGTGAAGACTGGCGACATATAATCTTCCTAGGCTATATGCAAATGCAAGGTATTATGTTTTTACAATGAAAGCCGAAACCGGAACAGACATGCAATTTAAAAACCGCTGATCTCCATATAGAAGTAGCCCTGTGAATGGTCAATGACATAGCAGGAAGGCATGAGCTGCATGACCGCTCATTTCCACGCCCCCCCCCCCTTCCCAAACGGCTTACTGTCGGCTTATGCGACAAGCAGCAATTAATGTAGGCTACATGACTGACCACCAGTCAATATACAGATAATAGGCCTGTACAACATTTCGTTTAGAATTTGTTGTATCGATCCTCAATAAGTCCATAGGCCTATAAACAGCCACAGTTTAGGCGTAGGCCAAACTTGTCGAGTAAAACTATATCTAGGATGGGCTCTAGGACTATACATTCAGTCCTCGCCCTCTCAATCAGGATTCGGTCTTTGTTAGCCAATATGTCGGTGACATCAAGACCCACCCACCCCCCCCCCCCCCCACCTCCCATCACGTCGCGTCAAAGACAGCTACCTAGCCTAGGCCTATGCATCGTGAATTATTCAGTAAATTCAACATGAATAAATTGAGTGTGCAGTCTACTTACATTCTTTACAATTAAAAAATCCACTGCAAGAATTTATAAGTCCTTTTATAAGTCCTTCAAAGATGACCAAACGCAGAAAGACAGAGTTGGCTTGGGCAACCGTTATTCTAAATTGAGGTTAGGCTATCGTACCATTTTGCATGTGTAGACCTATAGCCTATTAAAGTTGACTTCCTCTCAGCCTACTTATCAATTTCTGTTTAAAATCAGTATGACGAAGAACAATCCGCATTGAAACGTATTTTTGCATGAAACCATTTCATAAACCACATGCCCAATATTATCCAGTATAGTGAATGGGCGAACACATGCAAACTTTCCCCAGATCTATAGACGCTGCGATTTTGAATAAATTAATAGGCCTAATGGCTGACATTGTCGGGGAATGTCCAGTTGACCGTTGACCCGAAGCATGCACCACAGAGAAGTTAGTCTAGTATAGACCCAAATTTTCCTTCTTTCTGAAACAAGCAGACATTTGGGGTGATCTAAGTGTCTTTGCTGAAAGATATTACCCATGTGAATATATCGAGGTATAGGGAAGTGCACCAGCAGCGCGTGCCCTCTTATTTTTGTAACTTAAAACTATTTTTCACAAAAATCATTTGACGCAGGGTGCATGTTACCCACGATAGCACATGGGCACCCACTTCTGGAGTATATGCATGTTATCGCTGATAACATGACATAATTATAGCATACCGTAGTCCATCCCAGGCATAGACCTATAGCTTAGTCTTCACAAGTCTCATGCTAACTGTTAGTCTAAATTGTTTTTGTTTTTATTTTGTCCTGCACAACAGAGTAGGAAGGCCCCATACCCCTTCTCGTGTGTGCCTCAATTCGCAAGTAAGCACGTGGGATGATGCTTCACATCATGATTGATAAGAGGCGCCCCTTAAACCCAGAACCTTGGATGCCAAGTGATCATGATTATAGTTTGAGTTTAACCGTGTTCAGGTGATAACCCCCTAGTGTTCCCAGTTTTCTGCGCGTAAACATGTTTTGGCGAAAATATAATTTCTGTTCTATTTTGAGCAGTTTCACCAACAAAAAGCTTCGAACTTTTCCCTGATGTAAGAGTAAAATGTTTTTTGTTTTGTTTTGTTTTTTTTTTGGGGGGGGGAGGTGCAGTGCCACCCCCTCCCTCACCCTCGTATCTACGCCACTGTCTTCCACCATGCCCAATGAACTTCCTTGGATCCCGCATGATGCTCAGTGGATATTCTTTATGGTGACACTCACCTCTGTCGGAAAAATGCTTAGGCCTATAGGCCTATATTTCCTCTGAATGCTAGGCTATAGGCAGAGTGCGTGGTTCGTGCAAATTATCTTAGGTTCACAATTAGATCTTTTTATTGTTCTTAACTTATTTATCTACTTTGTGCCGCTACGTTGGGTAATAATTAAGCAACCTTCCCCTATAGGCAACCAATTAGCCTACAAAATACAGGCCCAAATGGTTGCCTTGTAAATTGAGGAGAGAAACAAATAATGGGTACATAATGATGTAGGCCTTTGAGAGAGAACAGCCCGTGTTTCAGTGTGGATGGCAGCTTTAAATTGGAGATAGAACTCAACTCCCTAGTTAATTTTTGAGCTCTTTAACTTTGTCCAAAATGAGTAATAATCTTTGAAAATCTGCTTCTTCTTAGACAGTTCAAGTTTGTTCAAGTTAAGTCCCTAGGTTGATATTTGGGCTCCATATTTTCCATTGGGGGCATGGTGGCTCAGTTGGTAGAGGTGCAGGCTGCAAGCCGAGAGGTCCTTGGTTGGAATCCCACCTGTGGCAACTGTGTTGTGTCCTTGGGCAAGACACTTCACCCCCATTGCCCACGTGGGGACACGGTGACATTGTGTACTAAAGCGTACTGCACGTCAATAGTGCACCTGTCTTCAACCATTGTTAACCCTGCTTGTGTGGAGAGCTGACACTTGCTCGCCGATACTTGGTGGTTCTCTCAGTTACTCGGGCTGGTAAACTGTTGTGGTTATGATCAGCTAATGTGCAGAAATATGTGACCTTAAACACCAATAACTAACTAATATTTTCCATTATTGGAAATCTGGCCATTATGTATGTAGAAGCATCTCAATACCAGAAAAATAATACTGGATAGCAGAGTTATGGATAGTTACATGACTTCATTACCCTGCAGTGCTTGCTGGCAAAATATAGTTGCTAATTAAATTCTTCTTTACAGATAAACCCTGCATCCCCCATGGGGCCTCTTCTTGTACTTAGTGTCACTGTTCAGTCCCTTGAGAACAAGCAGCCTGAAAACAATGCACATCAACACCAAGCCTCAGACAAGCCTATATGCTAGAACAGATAGAACCAGAAACAATTCAACTTCAAACCCAAATTTAAAACCAAACTGAAATCTAACAATTATGACTATCATCTGTAGAAGTTTAAAAGACAAACTTGTGGAACAAACCAACAATAAATTTCACCAGAGCAGACATAGTCATCAGAACGGGATCCTGGCTAAAAGGTGTGAAACCAGGCAAAAAACCCATCAGGAGATGCAATCAAATCAGCCAAAGTAAAAAGAAACTAGTTTGGCTCAGCAAAGCTCGACTAAGCCATACATAACCTTTAAACTTAGGCTTCACCTCTGTTATTTTTAGTCGAGGTTTGACGAAGTCAAACTCGACTTATAGTTTGATGAAGTGTCGGGCGGGCGTAAACAATTGGTTTCCGGGCAATAACTTTAGTTCTATTTGACACACCTTTACCAAACTTACACCAGAGGTTACCCTATAGGAAAGGAAGACACCTATCGATTTCAGAGTCTCGCGCCCCAAGGACAAGGTCACTGTTACTATAAATAGAATATTTTGTGACAAATTGGTTTCCGGGCAATAACTTTAGTTCTATTTGATGCACCTTTACCAAACTTATACCAGAGGTTACCCAATAGGATGGGAAGACACCTATCGGTTTCGGAGTCTGGGGCCCCAAGGTCAAGGTCACTGTTACTATCAATAGAATATTTTGTGACAAATTGGTTTCCGGGCAATAACTTTAGTTCTATTTGACGCACCTTTACCAAACTTATACCAGAGGTTACCTTATAGGAAGGGAAGACACCTATTGATTTCAGAGTCTGGGACTCCAAGTTCAAGGTCACTGTTACTATAAATAGACTATTTTGTGACAAATTGGTTTCCGGGCAATAACTTTAGTTCTATTTGAAGCACCTTTACCAAACTTATACCAGAGGTTACCTTATGGGAAGGGAAGACACCTATTGATTTTGGAGTCTTGGACTCCAAGGTCAAGGTCACTGTTACTATAAATAGAATATTTTGTGACAAATTGGTTTCTGGGCAATAACTTTAGTTTTATTCCGTGTATCTTCACCAAAGTTATACCACAGGTTACCCTATAGGAGGGGAAGACACCTATTGCTTTCGAAGTCTGGGGCCCGAAGGTCAAGGTCACTGTTACTATCAATAGAATATTTTGTGACAAATTGGTTTCCGGGCAATAACTTTAGTTCTATTTGACGCACCTTTACCAAACTTATACCAGAGGTTACCGTATAGGAAGGGAAGACACCTATTGATTTCAGAGTCTGGGACTCCAAGGTCAAGGTCACTGTTACTATAAATAGAATATTTTGTGACAAATTGGTTTCCGGGCAATAACTTTAGTTCTATTTGAAGCACCTTTACCAAACTTATATCAGAGGTTATCCTATGGGAAGGGAAGACACCTATTGATTTCGGAGTCTGGGACTCCAAGGTCAAGGTCACTGTTACTATAAATAGAACATTTTGTGACAAATTGGTTTCTGGGCAATAACTTTACTTCTATTCCGTGTAGCTTCACCAAAGTTATACCACACGTTAACCTATAGGAGGGGAAGGCACCTATTGCTTTCGGAGTCTGAGGCCCCAAGGTCAAGGTCACTGTTACTATCAATAGAATATTTTGTGACAAATTGGTTTCCGGGCAATAACTTTAGTTCTATTTGACGCACCTTTACCAAACTTACACCAGAGATTACCCTATAGGAAAGGAAGACACCTATTGATTTCAGAGTCTCACGCCCCAAGGTCAAGGTCACTGTTGCTACAAATAGCTTATTTCTTCAGAATTTAATGTCAAAACTCGACTTCTGGATCTGTGATCCTCTTGCTGGATTTTTTATTAATATTTTATTCAACCAGCCAAAGTTTATACTGAAAACTGTATAGCAGTGAGAAATGATAGGGGAACCCTAGGAGGTGGAGTATTTATCCTAGTACAAATAACATAATTGCAACTGAACAATTTGACTTGGTGAAAATCAAACTCATGAGATTCAAAGATTTATTAACTGGTAGAGTGCTGAATTATTTTTCAAAGATGGTTTGTAACATGACTATTTTTTTAACGTTTCTAATGCTGCCTGTATGGGAAGCCTTGCTTTAGCAAAATTTTGTTCATAAATAATTGATTTGTTATAATTTATTGGAGAGTGCCTTTTGGCACTCTCCAATAAATTGTAACAAAACAATTTTATATAAATATGTTTTTGTTTTACTTATGAGTAAACATCAAGCTAATGCATACAATGTAATGCCACGAAAGAGGCTTCCAACACTTTTGTATAGAGCCATGATAGTGGCTTCCAGTACTCAGCCTGTTAATGGAACATTCTGCATTGCACAGAGAAACCTAAAAAAGACATTGAAGACCCAGATAAGTCACAAAACATCATCTCCGAAGAAAATAACATCAACATAATTTTAGAAGGGGACTTCAGGTATCCAGATATGAAATGGGAAGTCCTCTCACTTTACTCTTGACCTAATGCACACAATATCAAAATTTATTTTAATTATCGATTTTTAAATTTGAAAAAAAAATTCTACAAATCCACATCTTGTGAACCCTCTCACTTGAATGAGATTGATAGGTTCTCCTGGTTACTCATAGCAAACACAGGCAATGTTTCTGCCAATTGACCTCCGGGTTACCCGGAGCTCAATTTGGCTGAAACATTGCTTGTGCATTGTTTTGTTAATTTTGTGGTCATTTGAAGAAAAGAAAAATGAAAATTTTAATGGTGAGTATTTGTGCTCAAATAATTTAATTACAACACAGAAATAATTGGCCTGGCCTATCTTTACCTTGATTTATCCAATTGCATATGTCATTTTACACTTCGCTGATTTCTTTCATCAAAGCCTGGGATATTTAAGTCATTCTTGAAATAATTTGATCGGAACAAAACTTGATAGGACAACCAAATTTATCTTCATAAAGCCTCCAAGCCTTGTGCACAGGCCATATGTACAGAATTTGATAGCCTTAATATGGTCATAACGCGTAGATTAATGTGCAGATCAACGTGCTATTTGTGCGCATTTCATGACAGGACTTCTAGTTTTAAATGTAGGAATAAAAAATGTGTTGAGACAAAAACAGACCCTATACACAACGAGACATCGTGCACAAAATAGTTGTCAGACTATAGACACTACCACGAGTAATGCTAGAGATTAATACATAAAGCAGCATGGAACTATATAAACTCCAACATACTAAAAGTGATAGAACAAAACAACACAAAACTATTCTGGAAATATGTAAAATCAAGAGAACAAGATAACATCGGAATAGCACCACTTAAAGAAAATGGATAACTACTGAACAACAGCAAAGAAAGGGAACAGATCTTAAACAGTTTTCATCAGTTTGGGGCGTGGTGGCTCAGTTGGTAGAGGTGCAGGCTGTAAGCCGAGAGGTCCTCGGTTCGAATCCCACCTGCGGCAACCGCATTGTGTCCTTGGGCAAGGCACTTCACCCCCATTGCCCACGTGGGGGCATGGTGATGCTGTGTACTAAGGCGTACTGCACGACGATGATGCACCTGTCTTCAACCAATGCTAACCCTGCTTGTGTGGAGTTGGTATGTTGTGGAGCTGACAGTTGCTTGCCATTGCTCGGTGGTTCTCTCCGGGTACTCCGGCTTCCTCCACCCGTAAAACTGTCACAGTCATGGTTAGCCATTGTGCAGAAATATGTGACCTTAAACACCAATAAATTTATAAATTTCATCAGTTTTCACGAGGGAAAAGACAAGCACTCTGCCCAAGATACCAATCCATGTTTGTCAAACCAACCATCAAAATCATTCACGACAGAGTGGCAAAATTACTTAAAAACACCAATCCTGCAGAAGCATTGGGTCCAGATAATATTCCAAATAGAGTACTGAAACAGTGTGCAGACCATCTAGCTCTAGCAATGCCCTTCATATCTTAAAGCTCGATAGACCATGCTACATTTTGATTTCCTAATATCAGTGGAAACTCTTTATGAACTCAGTCAAACAAGATTTAACTTGTGTGTTGGAAGCCACTATCATGTCTCTATGGAAAAGTGTTGAACGCTACATTAATGGCTTTACACTGTATGTATTAGCTGGTTGTTTCCTCACCCGCAGAATGTTTTTTATAAAATTGTTTTGTTATAATTTATTGAAAAGTGCCCGAAATGGTAATACAGTGGCACCCACTTAATTGGATATCTCTTAATTGTATATCCCTGTTAATTGAATATAATTTTCAAACACAAACCCATTTACCATACCTTCAGTACAAATTTGATCTGTTAATTGCATATGGGTTGTAGAGTAAACTCCTATTAATTGTATATAAATCTTTGTAATATGTCGAAAAAATTACTGTGACACGCACCAAATTCCCCTTATTTATCAACCTTTTTGGCCTCACTACATCCAATACAGGCATTTATTCTATTATATCTTGTTTGAGAGAGCTCTATGAGCTCTGTCAAACAAGATATAATAGAATAAATGCTCAGTTTACCTCCAGAACACAGGAAACTGACCAAATCCCTGTTAATTGTATACTCCTGTTAATTGAATAATTTTCACTGGCAAAATGGATATTCAATTAAGAGGATTCTACTGTACTACTAAACGACTGGCTCAAAGCAAATATATCCTGCATATTCAAAGGGAGAAATAAACACACAGCAGAAAATTGTGGGCCAGTATCCATATCCTCTGTGTCATGTAAGCTGCTTGGACATGTAATCTGTAGACATATGCTGAAATACCTGGATTAGTTACTCAGTTAATAAATAATTTTTAGCTCACCTGACTTTCAGTCAGGAGAGCTATAGTGATCACTCACCGTCCATCGTCCGTCGTCGTCCGTGAACGTCGTCTTCTCCTCCCAAACCGCTGAACCAATTTAATTGATATTTGAGATAATAGTTTGTTATGACATCGCAATTTGATTTTGTTCAAATCAAGTTGCCTCGCCCGTGGGTAGGGCCACACCCAAAAAGTGTGCTGAAATCTTAAAAAATCTTCTTCTCATGAACCAGCAGTAGCAGAGACTTGATATTTGGTGTGCAGCTTCCTTTTGAGGTGTAGACTCAGATTTGTTCAAGAGAAGTTTGTGGGGCTATACTTGGCGTCGTAATGGGAGGGGAAAGAATATTTGCCCCTCCCAAAATTTCTATTTTCCAAACCGAGAGGCAAATTTTGACCAAATTTGATATGAGGGCTTATTGGGTCATAAGTAGTTAATTTATGCCAAATATTTTTCCCCGTCGCCCCATGGGGACCGTAGGAGCTAAAAATAGAAAAAAATGAAAACGCCCATATCTCCAAAACTACACGGCACTGAGAATTCTTATTTGTTGTGAAGCTTCCTTAGGACAAACAGAATGGAATGGTAAAAAAAAATTGCCATCGGTTTTATCATGGGGTACTTTTTGGGGACTTTGAAAAAGTGCTGAGTCAGCATTTTTTAACACTGTGGGTAATGGGAAAAACATAAGACTACTTTTCTCCCAAACCACTGCTCCAAAAGCTTTCAGATTTCACATATAACATCTTTGGAAGATTGTTTCACATGTTTATTGAAATCAATTGCCTGGGTCGATATTTGGGCTCTCTATGAGAGCCCAAATGTTTAAATTAGTGCGGTATGAGGAGTATTTTTGAAAAATCTTCTTCTTCAGATCTACCAACAAGAATCTTTTGATATTTTGTATGCAGCATCCCTAGGGGGGTGAGATTCAAGTTTCTTGAAGCCAAGTCCCTGGGTTCATATTTAGGCTGAAAATTTGGGGGTCCCATTGCAGACTTCGAAATTTTGGATCAAAGTCCGAAAATCTTTTTTTGTTTTTTCTGCATTTTGGTCAATTTTAAGACAAAAAAAAAAGAAATTTTTTTTCCCCCTGAAAATTTGAGGTTTGGGTGGGACTTAGAAAATTTTGGACCAAAATCCTTAAATTTTTTTTTTTTGTTCTTTCTGCGTTTCGGTCAATTTTAAGACAAAAAAAAAAAAGAATTTTTCTCCTCAAAATTTGGGGTCCGGGTGGGACTTAGAAAATTTTTGACCAAAATCCTTAAAATTTTTTTTTTTGTTCTTTCTGCGTTTCGGTCAATTTTAAGACCAAAAAAAAAAAAATAAATTTCCCCTCAAAATTTGGGGTCCAGGTGGGACCAAAATCCGAAATTTTTTTTTGTGTGTTTTTTCTGCATTTCGGTCAATTTTGAGACAAAAAAAAAAAATTTTTTCCCCTGAAAATTTGGGGTCCAAGTGGGACTTTTGACCAAAATCCGAAATTTTTTTTTTGTTGTTTTTTCTGCGTTTTGGTCAATTTTAAAACAAAAAAAAAAAAAATTTTTCCCCTGAAAATTTGGGGTCCAGGTGGGACTTAGAATATGCGTTTCGGTCAATTTTAAGACAAAAAAAAAAAAATTTTCCCTGAAAATTTGGGGTGCGGGTAGGACTTCGAAAATTTTGGACCAAAATCTTCAAATTTTTTGTTTGTTTGTTTTTTATGCGTTTCTGTCAGTTTTAAGACAAAAAAAATTATTATTTTTTTACACCGAAAATTTGGGGTCCGGGTGGGACTTCGAAAATTTTGGGCCAAAATCCTTAATTTTTTTTTTTTGTTTTTTATGCGTTTCTGTCAATTTTAAGACAAAAAAAAAAATTTTTTTTTTTACACCAAAAATTTGGGGTCCGGGTGGGACTTCGAAAATTTTGGGCCAAAATCCTTAATTTTTTTTTTTTGTTTTTTATGCGTTTCTGTCAATTTTAAGACAAAAAAAAAAATTTTTTTTTTTACACCAAAAATTTGGGGTCCGGGTGGGACTTCGAAAATTTTGGACCAAAATCCGTAATTTTTTTGTTTGTTTTTTCTGCGTTTCGGTCAATTTTAAGACAAAAAAAAAGGTTTTTTTTACCCTGAAAATTTGGGGTCCGGGTGGGAAAATTTTGGACCAAAATCCGGAAATTAGTTTTATTGTTTTTTATGCGTTTTAAGAAGAAGAAAAAAATTTAGGCTGAAAGTACTTTGTTTGGGAAAAAAATCTGTTTTTTATGCGTCTATCTCAATTTTGGGACGTAAAAGTGCAGGAACTGAAAATAGAAGGAAAATCCTGTGTATTGTGTGGGCACAATCACTTCATCTAGTTGGTATATGCTTTTCTTGGGAGGGGGCATATGCAGCTTATTCAAGTCAAGTTCCTGGTTTGATATTTAGACTACCATGTCAGGTGAGCGCCCTCAGGCCCCCTGGGGCCTCTTGTTTTTATAACCAGCAAGTGTGGCTAACCCTGTACAATGCCAGGGACCTGGATAGAGATGTCAGACTGGGGTTGTGTGTAGGGTAGTGAATTTTCCAACTAGGGGGTGGGGGGTCGGGGGGACAGGGAGGAGGTTTCCTCGTCCTAGCTGAAAATTCACTACCGTGAAAAATTTTGAAATTGAAGCTATGAAAGAGGGCATAAAATTGATTCTCGTAACTAAAATGACAACACATTTATGATAGAAATATCAGGTTATTAATATTTGGTATTATTCTGGGAATTGAATACATGCTAAACAAATGATTGAGCTGAGAACTTGAGCAATTCACACTCCTAAATCAGATCATTTGCAGTAATGATCAGTTTCTTATCAACCTACCTTACAATTGTTTACTACAGGCTTGCACTACAGTGGAAGACCCTAACCCGGATAAAATACTCTCTATTTTAATCTTTCCCAAGAGATTTGGGAAAGAAAAGTGGTGTAAAAAACACCACGAAAAAATAAGCCAAAACTGGGTTGAGCGCAGTAGGGGACGCTCTTCTCTTAGTACAATTCCACGACTTCCATTAACCAGTGTGCAAGGCAGTCATCAAGCCATTCTTTTTTTGTCCGGTGCACGTGAAAGACGTGCCGCCATTTGTATTACAAAAAAGTGATAATTCAACTTGTCAATAATGGTTTCCTGTTATTGGAATTATGGATCTGAGGATCGTATAAGAGGACTGTGTTTTATATATTCTCGTTAATATTTTCAACCACATTTTCATTAAATTTAATATATATTTTCTGATGTCGTGCGCGGACATTAAATTTTTCGGTTGATAAATTTTATTATTATTGGAGTTAGGTGTCAATGAGGGACTGTATGGACAGGATTTCTTCACTCTGTTGAGGGCTGAAATTCTGTTTTTTAGGTCCCTGTCGGCCGTCTGGGTTGTGTTCGGCCCGCCGGTTCTTTTTTCTGCCACCTTTTTCTCATAGTTGGGGGTGCTCTTCTACTTTCTGTATCTGTTGAGTTCACCTTTTTCATCTACTCCTCTCACCTCTGTTATGTCCAGTTCGGTTCCTTTAGGGCAATACCTTTTGCCTTCGCTTTTGGTGCGTTCTACAGGGATTCTTCGCACACCCACAGGAGGGGAGGGGAAAAGCTGTCGTTTTGGTGCCTCCCGACACGGTCACATCTGGTGAGAGTTATACTCCCTCCATGGGGTATATGCAGTACCGTGGTGGATACTGCGGGAGCTGTTGGATGTCTGGTGAAGAGATGCCTGCTTCCGGGACTATGTGCCCTCTCCAGTCAACATCTGAGGCTGTCACTAGGGGTCTGTAGTGTGGATGTGGGATTCGGCCTCAGCCTTCCCTGACTTCAACTCGGTGAAGTCGGAAGTGGCTGCCGACCAAACCCCCTGCTGTGTCCTCTCAGCCATTGACCACAGCAGTTTTATCCCTGCAGGGGTCTGCAGATGTGTCTGGTAGTGTTGACGTGGGGGTATCGGCCTCAGCCTTCCCTGACTTCAACTCGGCGAAGTCTGAAGTGGATGCCGATCCAAACCCCCTGTTGTGTCCTCTCTGCTGATGAGCATAGCATTTTTTATCCCTGCAAGGGTCTGCAGAGATGTCTGGTAGTGTAGAGGTGGGGTATTGACCTCAGCCTTCCCTGACTTCAACTTGGCGAAGTTGGAAGGGGCTGCTCTTCATCAACCAGAAGGAGCTTCTTGCCCTTCTTCTGAGTTTCCAGCAGTGGATCCCACGCCTTTCGAATTGTCAGGTCCTTCTGTTGTCCGACAATTCGACGGTGGTTGTTTACATTAGGAACCAGGACAGCACGCACTATGTTCCCATGAACGAATTGGTTCAGGTCTTCTACTGCTCGCTCAGGATGTCAACGCCGGAGTGGTGGTTCGTCACTTTCCCGGTCGTCTGAATGTCCTAGCTGACTTCCTGTCCCGACGGGGCAGGTTCTTTTCTACCGAGTGGATACTCTACATGGCGTGTTCAAGTCTCTTTGCGATCTCCGGGGTCGTCTCTACATCGGTCTCTTTATGACTGGTTGGAACCATCAGGTGGACACTTTTGTGCCCCCATGTCCAGATGCTCTGGCTTTCGCCGTGGACACTCTGTCCCTCCTTCAGAACAGTCTTGTCGGCAACACTGTCCTGCCGGTTCCGATTCTGCCTCAGGTTCTAGCCCAGATACGAACCTGCAGTTGTTGAATCTTTTCGATCACACCCATGTTGCCTCAGTGGGTGTGGATCAATCTGCTCCGTTCTCTGTTAGCGACGGTTCCGGCACATCTCCCTCTACATTGAGACTTTCTTTGCCAAGGTCACCCGAGGAGGTTTCACGTCAACCCGACTTCATTGTGCCTTCGCGTATGTCATTTGTCAGGTCCTGTCTCCTCCGTAGTGGGTTTTTTCCGAGACGAGCAGTGGAGTTGCTTTTCTTCTTCATGGAGGCACCCACTCCACTGGTTTAGCCTCTGCGGCTAAGTGGAAGGTCTTCTGTCGATGGAGTGCGGATCACTCTGTTGCTTCTGTCACTCCTTCGATCACACAGATTGCAGAGTTTCTGATATATGTTTGATTCTGGGGGTCTCCAGCAATGGGTACAGGTCCATGCTTCGGAGACCTTTTTCGTATGTGAGACAGTGTCGTATCGGTACTCATCCTTGCCTCTCCAAGCTTGTTCTGAACTTTTTGTTCTGCTTACTCCAAGATGGACTCTTTCTTGGGTGCTGCTCTGCATGGGTGGGGGTGGGGTGGGGGCATTCACGCCTTTATCCCAGGTGGATATGCGTTTTCTCACATGTAAGACAGTTTTTCTGATGGTTTTGCCCCAGCCAGACAGGTTAGTGAGCTTCACTCCCTCTCAGTTGACCCGGTCTTTTTCTGGAGCTCTCCCAGAGAGTGTTATGTTTACCAGTGATTGCTCCTTTCTGGCCAAGAATCAGATACCGGAAACTACTCCACCTCCTATCTGTATCGGTTCTCTTCCTTCAGTTGAGACTTGAGACCCTTTGTTCCGTTCATTTGGAAGGGTAGGGTCGATTTTCTGTCTCTTATTCCTGATCGACAGAAGATCTCTCCTGAATCCATTTCTTGATGGATTTGTCTTGCTATTCATGCAGCTTCCGCTCGTCTAGCGACTGACGATTGTATTACCAATCGTTCTTCTGCCATGAGGTGCGTGCATTGTCTACCTATCTCGGGGCTTATACTAACTCCGTCATGTTGTCTGATGTTATGCTGGCAGCCTACTGGAGAAATGCTACTTTCTTCATTTATCTGCGACAGTTGCAGGAGCAGGCAGAGGACCTTTGTTCTACGGGTCCTCTTTCTTCTGCTCAGGCTGTTGTCTATCCCAGCCATTCAGCTTCTTACAAGGACAGTTCCAGCTCTGTGCTTATACTGCCCTTTCTGTCTGTGTGTCGCACATCACCATATGCCTCATCTCTCATTGTCTTTTACTAATGTTTGTGATGCTATGGTTTGATAGGCCTAGGGACCTCTTCCTCTGTCCATGGTTTCAGTGCAATTGAGTTATGTGTGGGTTGGTTATGTGATTCCCTCCATCCTATTGTCTATTCAGCCTGTAGTAAACAATTGTAAGGTAGGTTGATAAGAAATATAAATTTTATAGTAAATTTCCTTTCTTATTATACCTACCGCAATTGTTTACCTGGAGGCCCTCCCGTCTTCTTATTCGGGTAAGAATCTGTCCTCCCCCTGATCACATAACTCCTATGTTGGCAGACTCAAAAGAATGACTTGATGACTGCCTTGCACACTGGTTAACGGAAGTCGTGGAATTGTACTACGAGAAGAGCATCCCTATGGGGTGTGCGCCGATGGCGCTCAACCCAGTTTTGGCTTATTTTTTCTTGGTGTTTTTTACACCACTTTTCTTTCCCAAAACTCTAGAGAGCATTTTATCCGGGTTAGGGTCTTCCACTGTAGTGCTAGCCTGTAGTAAACAATTGCGGTTGGCATAATAAGAAAGGAAATTTACTATAAAATTTATATTTTCGATGTTTCATCATTTTGTAACTGTGAATGATGGAATTCACTCAGGATAATGATTTTGCATGATGTGATTTTCTTGAAGTGTATTACGCGGATTTTTTTTTATTACGATAAGTAAACGTCCTACAGAAATCTTGTCTATGGCATCATGCATACTTATGAAGCTCAATATTGAGTATACTGTTGTTGTAAATAGTAACAGTTGGAATTTTTGCCTATTTGAAAGAGTTGAAATTTTGGGAAGTAAAGGAGACATCTGCAACACCAAAGAAGCTCTAAAATCCAGATAGATGGAATTTCCAATTGCTCATGACTTGCCCTCCGAAATTTCCAACGATACGAAATTTTAGCCAGGATTGGGGGGGTTGACACCCCCCCCCCCCCCTTACATACCCCTCTTGCCATGTCCATGTACAGTGCACAGGGTTAGTTGCACTTTCTAGTTATTAAAACATTGGCTACTGCCATATCAAACACTACATGAAAATGTCCACTCACTAAGACCATGCAATGTACAGGTTTAGTCACACAATTGAGAGAAAAATCCTGCACCCGATGTAACATGTGACCAACTAAACATGTATGCCCTGCACCCCGATTGTTTTTACACAATCAAACACCTAGGCTTCACGGCAATTGGCGCAGAAGCACAAGTTTTCCACAGCAATTTTTTTACTGAGGAAATGAAGAGGAATTCCCAGGACTGATGTATGTTAGCTTACAAACTAAGCCTGTGCAATACACTGGATTAGTCACTGTTACAGGACGTACAGTTAAAACTAGAAGTCCTGTCACGAATAGTGCGCTTATCTAGGCTTAATTGCGCGTTGGAATTGCGCGCAATTGCCATATTGAATGGCATCCAAAGCACGGCAGGTTCTCTTGGTTACTCATAGCAAACACATGCAATGTTTCTGCCAATGGACCTCCGGGTTACCCGGAGGTCCATTGGCTGAAACATTGCTTGTGCACATGCCATATGTACAGAATTTGATAGCTTTACTTGGGCCATAACGCGTACATTAACGCGCATATCAACGTGCAATTTCTGCGCATTTCATGACAGGACTTCTAGTTTTAACTGTAATAACAAAATAAAGATCAATAGATTTCAGTAATCCAGTGACGAAGAAATTTTCCAGCTGGTATTGTTATGTCCAAGAATGTATCTGCAACGTCAGTATCCAGTAAACTGTAATGAAATATTCACCCAAAAATTCAGCAGTCTCCAATAAATTCCAAGAAAGCGTTCAGCAAAAAAATAGATGTAATTAATATCTAACAAGTATTGGCTCCCCAGGTGGTTTTAAATAGGTGGTTTTAAAATAATCTGGTAGAATCCTAGCTTTTCACAATAGTCAGTTCTGGTTCACAGCTAGTACAGTGGAGCCCACTTAATTGGATATCTCTTAATTATATATCCCTGTTAATTGAATATAATTTTCAAACACAAAACCATTTACCATACCTTCAGTACAAATTTGATCTGTTAATTGCATATGGTTTGTAGAGTAAACTCCTGTTAATTGTATATAAATTTTTGTAATATATCGAAAACATTACTGTGACACGCACCAAATTCTTCTTATTTATCAACCTTTTTGGCCTCACTACATCCAATACAGGCATTTATTCTATTATATCTTGTTTGACAGAGCTCTATGAGCTCTGTCAAACAAGATATAATAGAACAAATGCTCAGTATACCTCCAGAACACAGGAAATTGACCCATTCCCTGTTAATTGTATATTCCTGTTAATTGAATAATTTTCACTGGCAAAATGGATATTCAGTTAAGAGGATTCTACTGTACAGTATAAATTTTAAGATTTGGAAACACTTTTCCAAACCGAAATAATGCTCAGACAACAACATAATATTCTGTAGAATATACATTAAACTCGGTTGCTATCTATAGTAATGCACTGTCCTGTGATAATAATCTCCAAAGATCAATGATTGCTGAATGTATGAACAAGTCACTTTTCTGTGCTGTGTGGGATGAATAGAATGTCAGAAGTCTGTTGACAGGGACTTATATAGTCTTCAAATACAAAGGTCCAGAAAGAAAAAGCGGTAGCCAGTTTTAGTTGTTACATTAGCAGAAACGTTAAATTACACGTGATAAAAAGAATCACAAATTTATTACTGTTTAACATGAAGTTTCTGAACCTCGATCATTCACAAAAAATCATTCTGAGCCTCGCTTAACCCTTTACCTAACAAATCGCCCACATCCGCCTGCGTAATTTGCAAACTGAGCAGTTGAAAAAAATTAATTTTTCAAAATATTTCAACAAAACCCTATCATGTGACCCCTCATTGGAACGAGCTTGTTGAGCTCGTTACAATGAGGGGTCACAGGATAGGTTTTTAGCTCATCTTGAGCTAATCTCATTGCTCTCCGTCTGTCGTCCATCCGTCATCCGTCAACACCATGTTTTGGTCTTCTCCTCCAAAGCCACTGGGCCAATTCAAGTGAAAGTTTGTGTGAGTGATGTTCCCAAAGGGGCATTGCATTTTTGTTCAACCCAACATGCCCAGTGCCATAGGGAGGGAGTGGAGGAAAAAGCACCAAAATAATTTCAAAATCTTCTTCTCATGAACCAGTGTGTACAATGACTTGATATTTGCTATGGAGCTTCCTTTTAAGGTGTAGAATCAAGTTTGTTCAAACGAAGTTCGTGAAGCAATATTTGGCTTTGTAATGGGAGTGGTAAGATTTTTTGCCCCGCCCAAAATTTCTATTTTCTGAACCGATGGTCCAGTTTAAACCAAATTTGGTGTGTGGTATTGTTGGGTCATAAGTACTTGACCCATGCAAAAAGAAATTCCTCCATCCCCATGGGAACCCTGGGAGCTAAAAATAGAAATATAGTTAAATGCCCATATTTCCCAAACCACACTGAACAGAGAGCTGTTATTTGGTATGAAGTATCCTTAGGACAAGTAGAATTGAATGGTAAAAAAAATTGCCATCAGTTATGGTAGGGTGTTCTGTAATGGGGCATCGAAAAAATGCTGAGTCAGCATATTAGCAAAATTTTTTTAAAAATCTTTCCTCCAGAACCAATCATCAGAATCTTTTGATATTTGGTATACAGCATTCATAGGGGATCAGATACAATTTTGTTAAAATAAAGCCCATTGGTTCATATCTGGGCTCAATACAGGAGCCCAGTTTTTTTACATAGGGTAATATGGGGAATATTCTTTAAAAATCTTCTTCTTTAGAACCACCAGTCAGAATCTTTTAATGTTTAATATACATCATTGTCATGAGGGTCAGATTCAAGATTGTTCAAACCAAGTCCCTAGGTTAATATTTGGGCTTCCGTAGGAATGGGGGATAATTTTAAAAAATCTTCTTCTTCAGATCTACCAGTCAGCATGCTTTCATATTTGGTATGCAACATCTCTAGGGGGGTCAGATTCAGATTTGTTCAAATCTGTTCCCTAGGTATATATTTGGGCTCGCTATGGTAGCCCAAATTTTTACTTAGTGCGATATGAGGAAATTTCTTTAAAAATGTTCTTCTTCAGATCCACCAGTCGGAATGCTTTCATATTTGGTATACAACATCTCTGAGGGGTGGGGGACGGGGGGGGGGGGGGGGGGGGGGGGGGGGATCAGCCTGGGTTAATATTTGGGCTCCATATGGGAACCTGAAATTTAACTTAGTACAATATGAGGAAATTTCTTCAAAAATCTTCTTTACATCCACTAGTCAGAATGCTTTCATATTTGGTATACTACATCTCTGGGGGGGGGGGGGGGGGGGGCAGATTCAGGTTTGTTCAAATCGGCTCCATAGGTTAATATTTGGGCTCGCTATGGTAGCCCAAATTTTAACTTGGTGCAATATGAAGAAATTTCTTTCAAATTTCTCTTCTTCAGATCCAACAGTCAGCATGCGTTCATATTTTAGGGACATCAGATTCAACTGTGTTCAAATCGAGAGCCTGGGTTAATATTTGGGTTCCCTATGGGAGCCGGAATTGGCCATTTTGCTGAAGATTAAAAATTTTGTATTCAGTACCACCAAGAGGTGTGTAACTAAGATTGATCCGCATAGGTTGTATCAAGGGGCTTCATAATGAGATCAAAATTTTACTTTATGATCAACTGAAGAAAAGGCATGATGCCCGTATTATTTTTGTCACTCCTGAGGGACTCAAGGATTGAGAGTGTAGCCTATGGATATGGATTGCTTAATGTAGACTCATTCTTGGACTCTGTTTATATTGTGTTCTTTTCAAGATGAGCGCTTCAGGCCCCATGGGGCCTCTTGTTTTTTTTTATTTTTGAAAAATTTAAAAAAATGGTAATTAAAATAAAATTTTTGGATATTATCTACATTGGGTAAAGGGTTAACATCTGCTTTGATTGATTTTAGTGAACTTGGTACAGAAAGGTCATATGAAATCACAACTCATTAGAGATCCTCTATTTATATAAATTGTAACATACCGGTAACAAGTATTTATGAACAAAATCTTGCTAAACTGAGTCTCCCGTTGCTTGTAGCAGGGTATTTATAAAAAAAACAATACTTGTGTTACAAATCACTAGTAAAAATTAATTTAACATTCTACCAGTTAAATATACTACTCAAAGTTTGCTAAACACCAAGTACAGTGGAGCCCACTTAATTGGAAATCTCTTAATTGTATATCCCTGTTAATTGAATATAATTTTCAAACACAAAACCATTTATCATACCTTCAGTACAAATTTGATCTGTTAATTGCATATGGGTTGTAGAGTAAACTCCTGTTAATTATATATAAATTTTTGTAATATGTCGAAAAATTACTGTGACACGCACCAAATTCCCCTTATTTATCAACCTTTTTTGCCTCACTATATCCAATGCAGACATTTATTTTATTATATCTTGTTTGACAGAGCTCTGTGAGCTCTGTCAAACAAGATATAATAGAATAAATGCTCAGTTTACCTCCAGAACAGAGACCCATTACTGTTAACTAAAGCTTGACAACACCTTCTCGTGCTCCCAATCAGGTTCCTGGTTGTCCTTTGTGGGATGTTGTTCCATTCTTGGACCAGCATGGCACCAAGCTCCTGGACACTTCTTGGCTGGACTGGACTGGCTGAAATTGCAAGCTGCAACTCATTCCAGACATGTTCGATTGGATTGAGGTAAGGTGATTTTGCTGGCCAGTCCATGCGCTCAATCCCCTCCCTCTATTAGTACTCCCCGACAACATGGGAAACAATTTGGACGGGCATTAACTTCCATCAGAATGAATCTATCACCCACTGCACCTGCATACAATCTGATGTGGACATCCAGGATCTCACCAATATACCGTTGTGCAGTCAATGTACCACGTTCAAGGACACAGAGCTCTGTACGTCCATCCCAGCTGATGCCATGCAGACCATGATTGACCCTCCACCATAACGGTTATGCTCAGCAATGGTGGTTACATGGAATCACTCTCCTGGTCTTGTCCATACCCCAGAATGCCTATCTGTGTGGTCTAGGCAGTACCTTGACTCATCTGTAAAAAAGACAGATCGTCAATCTTCTCTGGTCCATCCAATGTGGTCCATGGCCCATTCATATCGTGTCTGGCAGTGGTTCTGGCAAAGCAAAATGCGAATACATAGTCTTCATCAGAGACCACCTTCATGCAACCTTGCCTGGATAGTCTGCATCGAAACATTTACCCCGGATGCCTTCTGAAGGTCACTGCGAAGCTGGGTTGCTGTAGTGAAGCGGTTCCTATGGGTCTGAATGATCAAAAACTGGTCTTCAGCTGTAGATGTTGCCCTGTCTCTACCACCACCATGCTGTCTTACTGGTGTTCCATACTGCTGAAATCTTGCCCAGGCTCTGGTGATCACCGTATGGTGCACACCAAGGACTTCACCAACCTGACGATGGGTAGCCCCTTCCTTGCTCCACCATCCCTACAGCCCACCACATTTCTGCTAAGACAAATGTCTTCTTAAATATGCATTTGCCATATTAAATCATTAAATCACAAAGGTTTGTGCTGAAATTAAGATTGAATATTCTACACATGTCATGTACATGCAGACAGTACACGGAAACATCATGAAAATCAAGGAGTACATGCTTTCCATGACTGTCACGAAAAGTCTGCCTGTTAAGAGAGCTAATGTAAACTCTAGGAGGCCATCTCAATACATTCCTCAATCATATGCACCAAACATATCGCAAATATGTCACAAGCAAATTTCACAATCATGTGTCAAATAATTGGTGCTTAGCAAACTTTGAGCAGTATAATTGCCTGAAAACTTGACTTTATACTTGTGTTGTGGTATAGACCTAGATGCCAAAAGTGAGATTAAACCCCAATAAATAAACAAACATATTGCTACAGGGTTGTGATGTTGGGAAAAAATTATTTTTGAGCTGTATTTATATTTCAGCGTCAATCTGAAGCAGCAGTAAAACCCCATCACAAAGAGAAACCAACGCATCACCATGCACACAACCACGATGATCATCACAAACATGGTCACCATCACCATCATCATCATCATCATCATGGAAAACATGATCATAGTAAAGGTAAGGATGAATAGATCTCTCCTGAGTCATCATCATCATCAACATCATCATCAAGGAAAACATGATCATAGTGAAGGTAAGGATGAATAGATCTCTCCTGAGTCATCACCATCATCAACATCATCATCATGGTAAACATGATCATAGTAAAGGTAAGGATTAATAGATTTCTCTGGAGTCACCATCATCATCAACACCATCAGCATGGAAAACATAATCGTAGTAAAGGTAAGGATGAATAGATTTTTCTGCGGTCACCATCATCAACACCATCATCATGGAAAACATGATCATAGTAAAGGTAAAGATGAATAGATCTTTCCCGAGTCTCACCATCATCATCATCATCATCATCATCATCATCATGAAAACATGATCATAGTAAAGGTAAAGATGAATAGATCTGTCCTGAGTCATCATCAACATCATCATGGAAAAACATGATCATAGTAAAGGTAACGATGAATAGATCTCTCCTGAGTCGTCATCATCATCATCATCATGAAAAACATAACCATAGTAAAGGTAAAGATGAATAGATCTTTCCTGAGTCTCATCATCATCATCATCATCATCATCATCATCATCATCATCATCATCATCATTGAAAACATGATCATAGTAAAGGTAAAGATGAATAGATCTCTTCTGAGTCTCATCATCATCATCATGGAAAACATGATCATAGTAAAGGTAAAGATGAATAGATCTTTCCTGAGTCTCATCATCATCATCATCATCATCATCATTGAAAACATGATCATAGTAAAGGTAAAGATGAATAGATCTTTCCTGAGTCTCATCATCATCATCATCATCATCATCATCATGGAAAACATGATGATAGTAAAGGTCAAGATGAACAGATCTCTCCTGAGTCGTCAACATCATCATCATCATGAAAAACATAACCATAGTAAAGGTAAAGATGAATAGATCTTTCCTGAGTCTCATCATCATCATCATCATCATCATCATCATCATCATCATCATCATCATCATTGAAAACATGATCATAGTAAAGGTAAAGATGAATAGATCTCTTCTGAGTCTCATCATCATCATCATGGAAAACATGATCATAGTAAAGGTAAAGATGAATAGATCTTTCCTGAGTCTCATCATCATCATCATCATCATCATCATTGAAAACATGATCATAGTAAAGGTAAAGATGAATAGATCTTTCCTGAGTCTCATCATCATCATCATCATCATCATCATCATGGAAAACATGATCATAGTAAAGGTAAAGATGAACAGATCTCTCCTGAGTCTCATCATCATCATCATCATCATCATCATTGAAAACATGATCATAGTAAAGGTAAAGATGAATAGATCTTTCCTGAGTCTCATCATCATCATCATCATCATCATGGAAAACATAATCATAGTAAAGGTAAAGATGAATAGATCTCTCCTGAGTCTCATCATAATATCATCATCATGGAAAACATGATCATAGTAAAGGTAACGATGAATAGATCTCTCCTGAGTCATCATCAACATCATCATGGGAAACATGATCATAGTAACGGTAAAGATGAATAGATCTCTCCTGAGTCTCATCATCATCATCATCATTGAAAACATGATCATAGTAAAGGTAAAGATGAATAGATCTCTCCTGAGTCATCATCATTATCATCATGGAAAACATGATCATAGTAAAGGTAAAGATGAATAGATCTCTCCTGAGTCATCATCATTATCATCATGGAAAACACGATCATAGTAAAGGTAAAGATGAATAGATCTCTCCTGAGTCATCATCATCATCATCATGGAAAACATAATCATAGTAATGGTAAAGATGAATAGATCTCTCCTGAGTCATCATCAACATCATCATGGAAAACATGATCATAGTAAAGGTAAAGATGAATAGATCTCTCCTGAGTCTCATCATCATATCATCATCATGGAAAACATGATCATAGTAACGGTAAAGATGAATAGATCTCTCCTGAGTCTCATCATCATCATCATCATTGAAAACATGATCATAGTAAAGGTAAAGATGAATAGATCTCTCCTGAGTCATCATCATTATCATCATGGAAAACATGATCATAGTAAAGGTAAAGATGAATAGATCTCTCCTGAGTCATCATCATCATTGAAAACATGATTATAGTAAAGGTAAAGATGAATAGATCTCTCCTGAGTCATCAACATCATCATGGAAAACATGATCATAGTAAAGGTAAAGATGAATAGATCTCTCCTGAGTCGTCATCAACATCATCATGGAAAACATGATCATAGTAATGGTAAAGATGAACAGATCTCTCCGGAGTCTCATCATCATCATCATCATCATCATGGAAAACATGATCATAGTAAAGGTAAAGATGAACAGACCTTCCCTGAGTCTCATCATCATCATCATCATCATCATCATCATCATTGACATGATTATAGTAAAAGTAAAGATGAATAGATCTCTCCTAAATCGTCATCAACATCATCATGGAAAACATGATCATAGTAAAGGTAAAGATGAATAGATCTGTCCTGAGTCTCATCATCATCATCATCATCATCATCATCATCATGGAAAACATGATCATAGTAAAGGTAAAGATGAATAGATCTCCCCTGAGTCGTCATCAACATCATCATGGTAAACATGATCATAGTAAAGGTAAAGATGAATAGATCTCTCCTGAGTCTCATCATCATCATCATTATCGTCATCATGGAAAACATGATCATAGTAAAGGTAAAGATGAATAGACCTTTCCTGAGTATCATCATCATCATCATTGAAAACATGATCATAGTAAAGGAAAAAAAAATAGATCTCTCCTGAGTCATCATCATCATCATCATGGAAAACATGATCATAGTAAAGGTAAAGATGAATAGATCTCTCCTGAGTCGTCATCAACATCATCATGGAAAACATGATCATAGTGAAGGTAAAGATGAATAGATCTCTCCTGAGTCATCACCATCATCAACATCATCATCATCATGGTAAACATGATCATAGTAAAGGATGAATAGATCTCTCCTGAGTCTCATCATCATCATCATCATCATCATGGAAAACATGATCATAGGAAAGTTAAAGATGAATAGACATTTCCTGAGTCTCATCATCATCATCATGATCATCATCATCATTGAAAACATGATCATAGTAAAGGTAAAGATGAAAAGATCTCTCCTGAGTCATCATCATCATCATCATCATGGAAAACATGATCATAGTAAAGGTAAAGATGAATAGATCTATCCTGAGTCATCAACATCATCATGGAAAACATGATCATAGTAAAGGTAAAGATGAATATATCTCTCCTGAGTCGTCATCAACATCATCACGGAAAACATGATCATAGTAAAGGTAAAGATGAATAGATCTCTCCTGAGTCTCATCATCATCATCATCATGGAAAACATGATCATAGTAAAGGTAAAGATGAATAGACCTTTCCTGAGTCTCATCATTATCATCATCATCATTGAAAACATGATCATAGTAAAGGTAAAGATGAATAGATCTCTCCTGAGTCGTCATCATCATCATCATGGAAAATATGATCATAGTAAAGGGAAAGATGAATAGATCTTTCCTGAGTCTCATCATCATTGAAAACATGATCATAGTAAAGGTAAAGATGAATAGATCTCTCCTGAGTCGTCATCAACATCGTCATGGAAAATATGATCATAGTAAAGGGAAAGATGAATAGATCTTTCCTGAGTCTCATAATCATCATCATCATCATGGAAAACATGATCATAGTAAAGGTAAAGATGAATAGACCTTTCCTGAGTCTCATCATTATCATCATCATCATTGAAAACATGATCATAGTAAAGGTAAAGATGAATAGATCTCTCCTGAGTCGTCATCATCATCATCATGGAAAACATGATCATAGTAAAGGAAAAGATGAATAGATCTCTCCTGAGTCGTCATCAACATCATCATGGAAAACATGATCATAGTTAAGGTAAAGATGAATAGATCTCTCCTGAGTCGTCATCATCATCAACAAAAACATCATCATCATCATGGAAAACATGATCATAGTAAAGGTAAAGATGAATAGATCTCTCCTGAGTCGTCATCAACATCATCATGGAAAACATGATCATAGTAAAGCGAAAGATGAATAGATCTTTCCTGAGTCTCATCATCATCATCATCATCATTGAAAACATGATCATAGTAAAGGTAAAGATGAATAGATCTCTCCTGAGTCGTCATCATCATCATTTATTTATTTATTTATTGGTGTTTAAGGTCACATATTTATGCACAATGGCTAATCATGACCGTGACAGTTTGACGGGTGGAGGAAGCCGGAGTACCCGGAGAGAACCACCGAGCAACGACGAGCAGCTGTCAGCTCCCCAACATCGTAACACCGCACTGCAGCACAGGCAGGGTTAGATTGGTTGAAGACATGCGTACCATCGACGTGCAGTACGCCTTAGTACACGGCGTCATCGTGCCCCCACGTGGGCAATGGAGATGAAGTGTCTTGCCCAAGGACACAATGCGGTTGCCGCAGGTGGGGTTTGAACCGAGGACCTCTCGGCTTGCAGCCTGCACCTCTACCTACTGAGCCACCACGCTCCCCATCATCATCATCATGGAAAACATGATCATAGTAAAGGTAAAGATGAATAGACCTTTCTTGAGTCTCATCATCATCATCATCATCATCATTGAAAACATGATCATAGTAAAGGTAAAGATGAATAGATCTCTCCTGAGTCGTCATCAACATCATCATGGAAAACATGATCATAGTAATGGTAAAGATGAACAGATCTCTCCGGAGTCTCATCATCATCATCATCATCATCATGGAAAACATGATCATAGTAAAGGTAAAGATGAATAGATCTCTCCAGAGTCACATCATCATCAACAAAAACATCATCATCATCATCATGGAAAACATGATCGAAGTAAAGGTAACGATGAATAGATCTCTACTGAGTCAACATCATCATCATGGAAAACATGATCATAGTAAAGGTAAGGATGAATAGATCTCTCCTGAGTCATCATCATCATCATGGAAAACATGATCATAGTAAAGGTAAGGATGAATAGATCTCTCCTGAGTCACCATCATCATCATCATGGTAAACATGATCATAGTAAAGGTAAGGATGAATAGATCTCTCCTGAGTCATCATCAACATCATCATAGTAAACATTATCATAGTAATGGTAAAGATGAATAGATCTCTCCTGAGTCGTCATCAACATCATCATGTAAAACACGATCATAGTAAAGGTAAAGATGAATAGATCTCTCCTGAGTCGTCATCAATATCATCATGGAAAACATGATCATAGTAAAGGTAAAGATGAATAGATCTCTCCTGAGTCTCATCATCATCATCATCATCGTGGAAAACATGATCATAGTAAAGGTAAAGATGAATAGATCTCTCCAGAGTCACCATCATCATCAACAAAAACATCATCATCATCATCATGGAAAACATGATCGAAGTAAAGGTAACGATGAATAGATCTCTACTGAGTCACCATCATCATGGAAAACATGATCATAGTAAAGGGAAAGATGAATAGATCTTTCCTGAGTCTCATCATCATCATCATTATTGTCATCATGGAAAACATGATCATAGTAAAGGTAAGGATGAATAGATCTCTCCTGTGTCACCATGTCAAATGAAATTTTCAACTCAGCTCACTAAAATTGATCTGAGCTGAGTTTACCAAGGCTTAGATCAATTTTAGCGAACAAGGTTCAGAAATTTCATATCAAATCATGACAAATTTGAGAATTTTTATCACATAATGTGTAACTTGACGTCTTATCTAACGTAACAGCTAAAACTGGGCAGCTCAGATCATAAAAATTGTCAACCAAATTTCTTTGATTTTTCAGTTTCTAGCCTCATAAATATATGTTATTGGCCTTCATTTTGAGCTCATTCTAATGAGGGTTCACGAAACTTTATTTTCGAGACACAAAATGAAAACTTTTAATTATTCAGAAAATGTTTTGGGCAAATGTCTTCTGCTATTTGTATTTGGTAAATAGTTAATGAAATATGTTTGGGTCTAAAAAAGTAAAAAATCTGTTCCTGATCAGGCCCTCTTGCATGGTCATTTTGGCTGACACATGCTCCAATGCAAACTAAAAATATATAAACTAAATTGTTGATGTCTGCAATTTTACCCAAGTTAATAAAATTGACAAATTTGTCCCTTGAGTGCAAGAAGGTTTTGCAATGCTGCTTCAGCATTGCAAAAGTTCTTGCACTGAAGGTGTGAAATGCACAACCACCCATGCTATTCTGTAGATTATGAGGCTTAAAACATAGAACAAATCAAGAACATGAACATTGGATGGCAAAAAAAATAATTACAAAACTAGACTTTATGATTCTGGAGAATCATGGCTTTTCCCGATTAGATTCCATGATTTTTCATGACCCCACAGTGTCTGATGAATTGTTTTTAACTGTCTCACTGAAGTTCCCTCATTGATGTTATGAGAAAGGTGAGTAAAGTAGTCTCAAATGACTCGGTTTGGGTTTGATAAAAAAAAAAGGTTTAGGTAAAACCCATCATTAATGGTAGAATGGGTTAATATCAAGATCAATGTTTCCCTATCAGATTTGCGTCCGGTAAAAGAAGTTACGTTTCTCTGTGGCATTTCCATTTGTTGGTGTCCAAAAACAGACTATTTCTTCATTTTTTTTACATTTAGCAGCCCATGGAGGGTTAACAAATGCCTACCAGAATAATTTATCCATGCAACTGGTCATATGACACCAAGACCTATCAACGGCCATTTTCTCTTGGAAACCCCACAAAATGTTTGTAAAGAAATCCAGGGAAAACGATTTATTAAGCTATCGATGGGTATCCCTGTTAACCTCCCCAACAGGGGTTAACGCTTGGTTTTTTAATACCCTTATTACTTACAAAAATGGTCCTCTGTGAATTCCACTTCCAACAAAGGAGATTATGTTTATCTCTCATGTATACATTGGGTGCTGTGCGTGTCTGAAAACAGCCCCATGTTAACAAAATTACGATGCTTGGCAGCTTGTAGATGGTTAATAAACGCTCATCGGAGTATTTTGTCCATGCAGCTTGTAATGTCACATAAAGACCTACGAAAAGTCAATTTGTCTTGAAACCCTACAAGTTACCGTTAGGGAAATTCACAGAAAATGGGAATTTAAAGCTTTCAAGGGATATCTCGCTTTAGCCTGTCCAAAATGGGTTAAGACGTCGACTTTTGAATACCCTTACTGCTTACAAAAATGTTTCCGTATAAATTGTGCGCTTGATAAAAGGAGGCACTTTTCTTCGTGGTGTACCCTTTGGGTGCTGTTGGTGTCCAAAAACAGCCCATTTTATCACAGTTTTGACCTTCGACAGCCCGGGGAGGGTTAACTAATGCTGACCGGAATATTTTGTTCATGCATCTTGTAATGTCACACCAAGACCTGCAAATAGCCGATTTTTTCTTGAAAACCTACAAAATGTTGATAGAGAAATCCACAGAAAACGGGTATTTTAAGATTTTAATAGGTATCTCTATTTAACCAGCCCAAAATGGGTTAAGACGTCAAATTTTGAATACCCTTACCACTTTCAAAAATATTTTCCGATCAATTTTGCGTCCGATAAATGAAGGCCCCTTTCTCTCTGGTATACCGTTTGGGTGCTGTTGGCGTCTAAAAACAGCCCATTTTATCACAATTTTTACGTTTAGCAGCTCGGGGAGGGTTAACTAATGCTGACCGGAATATTTTATCCATGCAACTTATAATGTCACACCAAGACCTGAGAGTGACCATTTTTTCTTGAAAATCTACAAGACTCGTTTAGAGAAATCCACGGAAAACACAAACTTTTGAGCATTATGGGGGTATTGCTGTTTAACGAGCTCAAAATGGGTTAACGCTTGGTTTTCTGAACACCCTTATTACTGACAAAAATGATCCATGGTGAATTCCACTCCCAATAAAGGAAGTTATGTTTATCTCTTGTGTATTGTTTGGGTGCAGTGGGGGCCTGAAACCGGCCTATTTCATCAAAATTTCGATGTTTGGCAGCCTGTGGAGGGTTACCATATGCATCGCCTGATATGTCATGTGTACCAAAGGGTGTGTCACAGACAGGTCTAGCAATGACGAATGTATAAAAAAAATCTACAAGACATGTTTCGAGAAAGTGCCGATAAACCCCAATTTTGGCAGTTTTTTGCCAATTCTGACGAAATAAGGGTTAAATCGAAAATTCCGCTTCGGTACATTTTTAGATTTTATGCCCCTCTATGCGTGTGCAAAATTTCGTGAAAATCGGTTCGAAAATGGCTTCTGAATCGTACGGACAAAATGTGTGGAAAAAAAAAAAAAATAATAATAATCCGTAGAAAAACAATAGTCTTTTCCAGAGGGAAAAGCCTAATAATAAATAAAAAATGGCCCGAGAAACAGAAGATCTACATTGTGAGCCTCAATTTGTTTTGGGGATTTTTTTCTTGGAAGAGAGGAGGGTGGGGAGGAGGGGGGTGTTCTAGTGAGCTTGTTAGATTGCTATTTCTTTAAGGTATTCAATACCCATACCCATAACAGAGTTGTGAATTACTTTTGACGTTCCATAAAGCTCAAGAATTAAATGAACATTAATGAAGTCTAAAATGGTGGGGATGAAAATTAGTTACAAAGCTTTACTGAGGATTTCACGAAATTGTGTGTATGAAGAGAGAGAGTGGGGTTGGGGCAGGCCAGGGTGAATGGGTTTGTGTATGTGTTAGCACTAAATATGTTTGCATGGGATAAATATTTGCATTAAATGTTGACACTATTCTTTACCATATGTTTTGAAATTCTTTCAGTTGTCTCATGTAGATGCCTGTATACTTGATATGCCAAACACGCCTGTTCTGTTGTGGTAGTGCATTAAAAATTATCTCATCTTCAATATCTAAAACAAAAAAAATTCATTTCTACTGCCAAACCAACGCCCTCACAACTTCCATTGATATTGACTTTTGATGCCATATGTTTATCAGAATGATATTTTTATACCCCCTCGCAATCAAAGTTTGGGGGGGGGGGGGGGTATATAGGAATCACCATGTCCATCCGTCCGTCTGTCCGTCCATCTGTCCATCCTAAAAAACACAACTCCTCCTAAACCATTTGAAGAAATTTCATGAAACTTAACACAATGGAAGAACTCCATATGAAGATGTGCATGAAGCAATATAATTCCGTTCTGACATTTCCAAGGGGAGATAATCTAACTTATACATTCGGGGGGTATCACTTTGTGAGCTTGCTCACAGTACCTCTAGTTTATTACTTTCCAAAGTGTGATTTACTGGGATTTCTGGGTTTGATTATAAACAATAACTTCACAAGTGAATTATGCAATCAACAATTATGTCATGTATCTGTACACGTAAACGAAGACGCTTTATCGTGGGTGTAATGAGGACTTCATTGTTTTTTTGTTTTTTTAACCCTTCACCTAACATGAAAAGCAGACGACACTTGCAAAAAAAATTCTTGAATAACTATTATTTACATTTTTTGTCTCAAAAACGTAGGTTATGGCCCACCATTGGAACGAGCTCAACGAACTTGTCCCAATGAGTGGTCATAACCTATGTTTTAGAGACAAAAAATGAAAAATAATGAAAATTAATTGGTGAGTTTTGAGAATAGCACTGGCTGTTTTTGGCCGTTACATTAGGTAAAGGGTTAAATCATATAATTATCGTTAATAATGAGAAGTAATAAACAAAGTAATCACTTGACTGGACTTATTACATGAAATAATTCATTCGAGGCGAGGGAGTATATTGTAAAACACTTGTGTGCATTTGTGCACTCCTGTTTGTACAACATCCCTCACCTCTCATGAATTATTTCACGTAACCAGTTTAGTCAAGCGATTACTCTCTATCTAATCAGCTATTTGTTGGTGATTATTTGATAATTATGTTTGTTTTGAAGTACAGTACGGCTGCCGTGGATTGGTCACTTTTCACGAGTCGCAATATTTTGACGGACACAATATTAAATTCCAAACACTAATTATGGGATTAATCATCAAAACTTTAATTAATGAAGCACCAGGTACAACCCGGTGCTTCATTAATTAAAATTTTGCTGCTGATGAATTTTATTGCCTGGTAAATGCATGGACATCGCTGCCCACTCATACATAATGACCGATCCACGGCGGCTGTGCTGTAGTTTATTACACATGTGAGCTTTGACCCTTAGTTCCTCAGATTAATTTTACATCAATACAGTGGAGCCCACTTAATTGGTTATCTTCTAACTGAATAACCCTGTTAATTGAATATAATTTCCCAACACAAAAGCATTTACTATACTTCCATTACAAATTTGACTAGTTAATTGAATATAGGTTATAGAGTAAACTCCTATTAATTGAATACAAAATCTTGCAACCTGTTGAGAAGTTACCCTGACTCTCCCCAGTTTTCCTTTGTTTATGAACCTATTTGGCCTCAGTACATCCAATGGAAGCATTTAATCTATTATATCCTGTTTGATAGAGCTGAAAGAGCTCTGTGAAACAAGATATAATATAATAAATGCTGTGCAGGGTAGAACCACCAAATTTACTCTCTGGGGACCTCTTTCTTCAGATGACAGTCTGCTTTTTTTCAGACTTGCTTGGGAAAACGTTTTCAGAGCATTATAAAAGGCACAGTTTGTGGCTGTATGAGAAATTATGGGTTAACCACTGATCAAATCAACACAACAATCACACCCACCCCACCCCCACCCTCAATCTCATGTTTGAGGGTGTTGGAAACAGTGGCAGATAAAGAATTTTTCAAAGGGGATGGGGGGGGGGGGCAAACCTGAATATCAAATGAGGATTGAAGTCCTACCAAGCAATAAAACCAAATAAAAATGGGTGTTATATTTACAGCTTCAATAAACTGGTCACAATAACAGCCATATTTCCAAGAAAAATTCTATTAAGAAATAGGCGTAACATTTTACCCAAATAAAATTAAATATATTTAAGAAAAGAGATGTGTTGGGTAAAAACGGTGAAAGTAATAGTTATACTTTCTAATTTGAAGGGGTGATCAATTTTTGAATTGTAATCAGTGGCCTGACGACACTGAATTTAAGATTTAAAATTGTTCACTCCTTTAATAATGTAGATTTATTCACTTCAGTAAACAAGCTCTGTTTTACTGGTAAAATAGGACCTGGTATCCAATACCACCACCCATGCTATTCCGCATTATGAGGCCTGAAACCTAAACCAATAACATGAACTTTTGATGGCAAAGAAATAATTACAGAAATAAAAAATAAAATAAAAAAACTCTTGCCCGCATGCAATTTTACAAACAATGGCCTGAGAAACAGAAGATCTCCTTTCTGTTGCCTTAGCTGGTTGTTTCTTCAGCTGCAGATTTTTTTTTATAAAATTGTTTTGTTACAATTTATTGAAAAGTGCCCGAAATGGTAATACAGTGGAGCCCACTTAATTGGATATGTCTTAATTGTATATCCCTGTTAATTGAATATAATTTTCAAACACAAAACCATTTACCATACCTTCATTACAAATTTGATCTGTTTATTGCATATGGGTTGTAGAGTAAACTCCTGTTAATTGTATATAAATTTTTGTAATATGTCAAAAAAATTACTGTGACACTCACCAAAGTCTCCTTATTTATGAACCTTTTTGGCATCACTACATCCAATACAGGCATTTGTTCTATTATATCTTGTTTGACAGAGCTCTATGAGCTCTGTCAAACAAGATAAAATAGAATAAATGCTCAGATTACCTCCAGAACACAGGAAACTGACCAAATCCCTGTTAATTGTATACTCCTGTTAATTGGATAATTTTCACTGGCAAAATGGATATTCAATTAAGAGGATTCTACTGTATCAGTGAAACTCTTTATAAGCTCAGTCAAACAAGATTTAACTTGTGTGTTAGACACCACTATCATGTCTCTATAGAAAAGTGTTGAATGCTACATTAGTGGCTTTACACTGTATGTATTAGCTGGTTGTTTCTTCAGCTGCAGATTTTTTTTTATAAAATTGTTTTGTTATAATTTATTGAAAAGTGCCAACAGGTACATGTACTTTCCCCGAAATGGTAATAAAACAATTATGAACAATATCATGTTAAACTAAGGCCTCCTTTCTGGTAGCATGGTATCTTTGAGAAAAACTATTTATTAATCACCTTAGATAAATAATTTAACGTTCTACCAATTAATGGAATAAATACTCATTTTAACACTATAATATTTGAAAATTAGGCCCCACAAACTAGATCTAGATCACAAACTAGTCTTAAAAAATCTTCCTTCTTCAGAGCCACCAGTCAGAATCTTTTAATGTTTGGTGTACATCATTGTTATGACAGTCAGATTCAAGATTGTTCAAACCAAGTCCCTATAGGTTAATATTTGGGCTTTGTACGGAAGCCCAAATTTTAACTTAGTTCAGTATGGGGGTAATTTTTAAAAATCTTCTTCTTCAGATATACCATCAGATATACCAGTCAGAATGCTTTCATATTTGGATATGCAACATCTCTGGGGGGGGGGGGGGGGGGGGGGGGGGGGGGGCAGATTCAAATTTGTTCAAATCAGATCCCCAGGTATATATTTGGGCTTGCTATGGTAGCCCAAGATTTTTAGTTAGTGCAATATGCGGAAATTTCTTTAAAAATCTTCTTCAGATCCTCTAGTCAGAATGCTTTCATATTTGGTATACATCTCTTGGGGGATCAGATTCAAGTTTGTTCAAATCTGCTCCATAGGTTAATATTGGGGCTCACTATGGTAGCCCAAATTTTAACTTAGTACAATATGAAGAAATTTCTTTAAAATTTCTCTTCTTCAGATCCAACAGTCAGCATGCATTCATATTTGTTACACCGCATCTCTAGGGACATTAATTCATCTGTGTTCAAATCGAGAGCCTGGTTTAATATTTGAGCTCCCTATGGGAGTCGAAATTGGCCATTTTGCTGAAGAATTAAAAATTTTGTATTCAGTACCCTCTGGAGGTGTGTAACTAAGATTAATCCACATGGGTTGTATCAAGGGACTTCATAGGGGATCTCTACATTTTACATTATGATCAATTAAAGAAAAGGTATGATCCTTGGACCATTTTTGTCACTCCTGAGGGCTCAAGGATTGACAATGTATCCTATGGAGATGGATTGCTTAATGTAGACTCATTCATTCATGGACTCTGTTTATATTGTGTACTGCTCAAGTTGAGTGCTTTAGGCCCCGTGGGGCCTCTCATTTGAAAAATTGCACGCAAGCAGATGTTTTTTTATTCTATTTTTTATTTTTGTAATTATTTCTTTGCCAGCAAATGTTCATATTCTTGATTTGTTTTATGTTTGTAATCTACAGAATAGCATGGGTGGTGGTGTATTTTGTCATTTGAGTGCAAGAAGGCTTTGCAATACTAAAGCATTACAAAGCCTTGTTGCGCTCAGTGGACACATTTATTATTTTGATTAACTGTGGTAAAATATCAGACATAAACCATTTAATTATTTGTTTTTGAGTTTGCATTGGTTATAAAAAGAGAGCATGCGGCAGCCAAAAGGCCCATGTGGGAGGGTTTGAGAAACATTCTTAACTTTCTTAGGCTTACCAAATTCCTGTTTATTATATGCTCCTCTTAATTATTTTTCACAGGCAAATTGGGTGTTCAGTTAGCTGGTTTCCACTTTATTATTTCATTGATTGCGGTATAATTCTGACATCTGCTCACTTAACAATTTACCTTACATAAGTAGAAGGCAAATAAAATCTCTGAATAACTGATGGGTTCTGGGATGAGGGGAAGGGGAGCATTTGGGCACCCTATATGCATCCCCTATTTTTTGTTACTTAAATTGTATTAATGGGCCCCAAGACCAGAGGCAGCACCAGCCATGTATCCTATTTTATGTAATTCAAAATTGTTTTCACAGGCATCAAGATGAGAGGACTTGGTATTATCCACAGCTTATACCATGTCTCATACATACAGGTATAGTTCCTATGAAAATCTCCTGTGAGCCATTTTAAACTAGCTTCTTTTTTCAAATGTGAATGAGTATTGCAAACATAGATTTGGCTGGAAAATCATTGTAGTCACGTGCAAAAACGTCACAAGATGGCCACTTACTTTCCACTTTCCAAATTATTTACCAGAAGAATCCCCTGAACCTTGTTGACTAGTCTGGTATACCCTGTATCATGCTCAACACTAACCTGCCGTTATGTACTTTGGATGATTCTCGGCAGCATGATTCATGACTGGAATGTGGGAACTTCCCCCTCCCCCAACCCAGAATCCTGGATCTGCTACTGACCACTGGTCAGTTTTGACTACGACATTGGGTAAAAGGTTCATCCTTAACCCAACACACATGATATCAAAATGTATTATTTTTTAATTATTTTTTTTTCAATTATATTTTCAAGAAAAAGCACATCATGTGACCCCCTCAGTCGAACAAGCTCGACGTGCTTGTTCCAATGAGGAGTCACATGAAATGGTTTTATAGAAATGTTTTGAGAAAAACTAAAATTTTCCAACTGTTCAGTTTATAAATTATATGGACGAGTGTCACCAAATTTGTTTGGTTCAGGTTTAATAGCTAACACTCTCTATTACTGGATAGGGCTGCATGATATTCAAAACTGAATACTGGTATCGTTATTCAAAAAATTACCGCGGTATACCGGTATATCAAAAACTGAGCAGATATATGAACACAAGTACCACAGTCGAGACTTGATGCATCACAGTCAGAACAAATTAGCATACCTTGATGATGCAGTTCAAAAACCTTTACCAAACGCAGACGATATCAAAATTTATTATTTTCAAAATAGTTGATCAGATTTTAACCAAAGATTTCAACAAAACTATATCATGTGACCCCTCATTGGAACGAGCTCAACGAGCTCATTCCAATGAGGGGTCACATGATATAGTTTTGTTGAAACTTTTGAAAATTATTTTTTCAACTGCTGAATTTGTATCTTATACGAGGGCTCAAGCAGACGATTCCTTGGATAAAGGGATAATATTATTCATTCGAAGCTACATTTAAAACTGAAAATTAAATTGAGGGTAAATAAGTAATGACGATAAACCGACATTTTTGTAAATACACCAGTATTCAATCGATATTGGTTTGAATACCAGTATATATCAGTTTATTGATATACCGTGCAGCCCCATTACTGGATGATATTAACATGTTAGGAAATGTATCGAAAGTGTGCAAATTTTTTATAATTACAAGACGATTTGATTTCAAAGAATGGGTTTTATTTTTTTAGATTCAACAAAGGTAGCTTACAGAGCTCGAGAGTCTCCATTCCCTCTTATCTCAGTAAAGGAAGCATTGTCAGCTGTCATGGATAACACTACTGTATTGGGCACAGAGAAAGTCAGTTTCACAGGTGCTTTATTGTTCAATGTTATTTGTATTTTGTTTGATTTCTTACAGTACGGCCGCTATGGACTGGTCACTTTCCACAGTTGGGCAATATTTCCAAGGACACAATAATATTAGATTCCAAACACTAATTATAGGAATAATCAACAAAAATTTAATTAATGAAGCGCCTGGTGGAACCTGGTGCTTTATTAACCCTCTGCCCTCTGATGTCAAAATGGCAAAGTTTTCAGCATCAAATATTTCCCATAATGCAGTTTGATATTTAACCAAATATACCTTGTTTGACAGAGCTCAGTCAGCTCTGTCAAACAAGATATAATTGGTTAAATTCATAGTTACACAAGAAAAAAACAGAGTGATTGGAGAAAATTCTGTTGCGCGACCAGTGTGCTAGGGGTTAATTAAAATTTTAGTGAAGATGATTTTCATTACCTGTTAAATGCATGCGTGAACATCACTGCCCACACGTGGATTATAACCAGTCCATGGCAGCTGTAGTGTACAAATGCTTGGCTGAGCTTCATTTTATACATACATAGTGGGCACGATGTAGGCACCGATGCTGAAAGTGACCTTAATCAGCAATAAGTAAATATATATACATACATGTAGTTTGTCCATAATCTGTAATATTGGTACAAATAGATTGCCATTGCCTGCATACTGATAGAAGTATAATTTTTATGACTGTCAAATTTATTGATACTGCATTCATTGATAGTGTTATAAATGATAGGAAGGAAATGTGGTGACTCAGTGGTTAGAGCATACAGTTAAAACTAGAAGTCCTGTCATGAATAGTGTGCTTATCTAGGCTTAATTGCGTGTTGGGATTGCGCGCAATTGCCATATCGAATGGCATCCAAAGCACGGCAGTTTCTCTTGGTTACTCAAAGCAAACACATGCAATGTTTCTGCCAATGGACCTCTGTGTTACCCGGAGGTCCATTGGCTGAAACATTGCTTGTGCACAGGCCATATGTACAGAATTTGATAGTATTACTTGGGCCATAACGCGTGTATTAACACGCATATCAACGTGCTATTTGTGCGCATTTCATGACAGGACTTCTAGTTTTAACTGTAGGACTTCAAACCAAAAGGTCCATAATTAGGTCCCATCCAGTCGTAACTGCATTATATCCTTGTGCAAGGCATTTCATCCTGATTGCCCACTTGTGGGCATTGTGGCGCTGCATACTAAGGTGTAGTGCATGTCAATGGTTCACTTCCCTTCAACCAATGCTTACCCTGCTTGTGTAGAGTTAGTATGTTGTGGAGTCTAATAGTTGCTTGGCACTGCTGGTTCTCTCCATGTACTTGGCCTTCCTCCTGTAAAACTGTCTGATATGAGGTGACCTTGGCTGTCAAAAGTGTCATTAAACCCCAATAAATAAATATTATAAATGTCCTGCCTACATTACTGATCTTAGGCAAAAATGGTAATGAAGAAAATGCCAAAAATGCAAGAGTATTATAAATTCAGAGCCCAGGCCAGGTTATGGACTAGCAACAGAAGTTGCCTATTTAACCCTTTGAGACTTTAGTTATCCTGACGTTCAAACGTCCCTGGGAATTCAGGTTAATCAACATTTTTCAAAATGCGACGTCATACGTCGGAAAGTACAAATAAGATATTTTTCACATTAGTGATTATCTGGTTGAGGGCTAGATTATTTTTGATGATCTGAATTTGTTATTCAAAACTTGTTTTATTATAAATTATTGGAGAGTGCTTCAGGCACTCTCCAATAATTTGTAATAAAACAAATTTATACAAACAAAATATTATTTGTGTTTGAATGAATATGAAATATATAAGCAAGGAAAGTGTTGGCTTTTGCACTGGTATCCTCATTTATTGAAAGCCCTGATAGTGGCTTCTATCACTCAACCAATTAAGAAGTCTTGACAGCAGAAGTATGATAGTATACATGTATTAAGCTACGATAACATTTGGCTGAACGGTTGTCACTGAGCACTATTTGGGAGGAAATAGGAATTGAGGTTAAAACTTTAAAAAATCAAAAAATAATAACAAAACAAATGACCACAAAGTATTTTCGCGCTGTTTGATTTTGTACGTTATAAGACGTACAAAGTATTTTCGCACTGTTTGATTTTGTACGTCATAAGACGTGCAAAAGTATCAATGTGCTGTTTGATTTTGTACGTCATAAGACATACAAAAGTATCAAAGGGTTAATTGGAATAAAAGCCTGTCATTTACAGACAAAAACTTGAGGGACCTGTTTGAGACATTCTATCTTATCAGTAATTTCATTGATTTTGCACAGGGTTTTGAGGAAAAGGCTACTTTTGAAGTCCAAATTCAAATTTTTCATTTGAACTGAAGAAGTCATGCATGTCCATCATGTCCACTGGTTACCCTTCCTTTTGCCACTTCGAGAGTTGAATTATGTTCAACACCATCAGCAAGAGACTATCAAAGTGCCCAGACCTTATAACATAATTCACATCAGGGTCCTAAATTTCTTTCATCAGCCCAGCACATCAGGTTCAGGTCTTGTTGGTTTAGAATATTTACACGTATAAGTAGGCCCCCATGTCACTGCCATGGGTTGCCACTACCAGCTGCAACCCTCCAAGCCAGAGCTAGCAGCTAATTTCTTCCTGACAGCTGTCATCAAGTTTTTCTGCTGCGAAAATATCTAGTCTGCTTACCTATCAGAGTAACTGAATTTGAGTCTGTTCTCGGCAATACTTATGCCCCAAAGTCACAGAGCATACATGCATACTCTCGTGGAACTCATGGGCATTGTAAAGATGCCTTGAATTGTCCTGACTGTGATCGCTCGTGTCCTGACTGCTGAAATATTCCAACTACATCATGAAAGGCATGCCTTCTACGAATATTTGTCAGTCAGGATTATAATTCAAAATGAAGAGTTCTTGGAAATTTATTTGTATGGGTTTCCAGGCTTGGTACTTAACCCTCTGTACTCTGATGTCAAAATATGACAATTTTAAGCTGCAAAATTTTCCGATGATGCAACTAGGAATTTAACCAATTCAATCTTGTTTGACAGAGCTCAATGAGCTCTGTCAAACAAGATTGAATTGGTTAACTTGCTAGATGCATTATGGGAAAAATTTGAAATTTGAAATTTTGTTTTTTGGATATCAGAGTGCAGAGGGTTAATTAGCATGTATCCTACTCCAAAGTAAGACATGCTTGGTCCAAGCAGTTTGAATCAGTTACTATGACCTCCCTTTGTATGACTGTATGTGTTACATTGGCCCAAATATCAATTCTAATCTAATAAGAAACTACAGTATGGTTGCCATGGAATGGTCACTTTCCACGGGTGGACTATATTTCCACTGACGCAATAATATTAGATTCTAAACACTAATTATAGGAATAATCAAAAAAATTTAATTACAACCTGGTGCTTCATTAATTAAAATTTTGCGGATGAGGATTTATTTATTTATTGGGGTTTAACGACACTTTGACAGCCAGTGTCACCTCATGTCGGACAGTTTTACAGGTGGTGAAAGCCAGAGAGAACCATCAAGCAATGGCAAACAACTGTCAGACTCCCAAACATACTAACTCCACACAAGCAGGGTTAGCATTGGTTAAAGACAAGTTCACATGGACGTGCAGAATGCCTTGGTAGGCAGTTGGGATGAAGTGTCTTGCCTAAGGACACAACATGGTTGCTGCAGGTGGGATTTAAACAGAGGACCTCTCAACTTGCAGCCTGCATCTCTACCTACTGTACCACCACGCTCCCCTAATGATGATTTTTATTACCCGATAAATGCATGCGTGGACACCACTGCCCATGTATGGATTACGACCAATCCACGGCTACTGGTGATGATTTTTATTACCCGATAAATGCATGCATGGACATCACTGCCCATGTATGAATTATGACCAATCCACGGCTACTGGTGATGATTTTTATTACCCGATAAATGTATGCATGGACACTACTGCCCATGTATGGATTACGACCAATCCACGGCTGCTGGTGATGATTTTTATTACCCGATAAATGCATGCATGGGCATGGACATCACTGCCCATGTATGGATTACAACCATTCCACGGTTACTAATGATGATTTTTATTACCCGATAAATGCATGCATGGACATCACTGCCCATGTATGGATTATGACCAATCCACGGCTTCTGATGATGATTTTTATTACCCGATAAATGCATGCATGGACTCCACTGCCCATGTATGGATTACAACCAATCCACGGCTACTGGTGATGATTTTTATTACCCGATAAATGCATGCATGGACTCCACTGCCCATGTATGGATTACGACCAATCCACGGCTACTGGTGATGATTTTTATTACCCGATAAATGCATGCATGGACTCCACTGCCCATGTATGGATTACAACCAATCCACGGCTACTGGTGATGATTTTTATTACCCGATAAATGCATGCATGGACTCCACTGCCCATGTATGGATTACGACCAATCCACGGCTACTGATGATGATTTTTATTACCCGATAAATGCATGCATGGACTCCACTGCCCATGTATGGATTACAACCAATCCACGGCTACTGGTGATGATTTTTATTACCCGATAAATGCATGCATGGACATCACTGCCAATGTATGGATTACAACCAATCCACATCTACTGATGATGATTTGTATTACCCGATAAATACATGCATGGACATCACTGCCATTGTATGGATTACAACCATTCCATGGCTACTAATGATGATTTTTATTACCCGATAAATGCATGCATGGACATCACTGCCCATGTATGGATTACGACCAATCCACGGCTACTGATGATGATTTTTATTACCCGATAAATGCACGCATGGACACCACTGCCAATGTATGGATTACGACCATTCCATGGCTGCTGATGATGATTTTTATTACTCGATAAATGCATGCATGGACATCACTGCCCATGTATGGATTACGACCAATCCACGGCTACTGATGATGATTTTTATTACCCGATAAATACATGCATGGACATCACTGCCCATGTATGGATTACGACCAATCCACGTCTACAGAAAATCAGATGATTCTATGTTGTATTTTTGAGGCAGTTCAGTAATAATTAATCCTACAGCAGTAGGATTAGGTTATGACTGATCGTTTTTCCCAGTTAGGTGTTTCTTGTGTTTTATTTGCTGGGTGTACTCAAAGTTACCTGATACAATACAGACTCTAACCCTTTTTACCCAACACAGACGATATCCAAATTTATTACTTTATATATCATTTTTTCAAACTTTTAAAAAAAATTTCAACAAAACCATATCATGTGACCCCTCGTTGGAATGAGCACATCGAGCTCGTTCCAACGAGGGGTCACATGATATGGTTTTGTTGAAAGTTTTTGAAAAAATAATATTTTTTCAACTGCTGAATTTGCATATTATGCGGGCGAATGCAGGCGATTCGTTGGGTAAAGGGTTAACCCTTAAGGGCCTGGACAAGTGAATTCCCACCAGCCCACAGCCTCTATACGTCCAGTGGCTTAGCAGTAATTTCTAGTCAAGTCTTGGTTGCTGTTACTACAGAACACTCAATGTTGACTTGATGTGTAAATAATGAATTGGGAAACTGGGAACTATGAATCAAGGTAAATAAATGAATTTCTAGAATACTAGAAATCCTTTCTGTTCAGGCCGAGTGGTATTAGCGTTCTAAGTGTAAAAATCCACTTAATTTCAGCAGCACGTCTTTTCGTGTGGCTGTGTAGTGCCTCGGGATCGGTAGGGAGTACCTGAATAATCCGATATTTTGCATCACGGATATTGTGATCCGGTTGATTGAAGTGGAAAGCCACCGGAGTATCCCTTTTATGTGATATATCCGAAAAATGTACCCTTATTCGCATTTTGAAATGTCTTTTCGTTTCACCCACATATTGTTTGTGGCATGTGGCGCACGTAATGAGGTAAACACAATTCTTGCTAAGGCAATTGGCTCGGTTCGGCCCTTTATGTCTGTTCTTGGTGGTCGAGCCGGTGAACCATCTTTGTGTGGGTAGTGCCTTGCAAGTTGTGCAGTTCTTGTCGTGGCATGGTAGAAAGGGATTAGATATGGTGATTCCACTGATTTGTTTGAGAGGTGGTATTCTGGCTGTTAGTTTCAGGTAGCGAGTCAGTCCTCGGACGTTTAGAGGGATTGCTGGTATTATTCGGCTCTGTTTCCGACATGATGACCGTGCTAACAGAGCTGATCGATTATCCCAGGCTAATGTTGCTGCTGGAGCTTTCGGCTATATCTATTGACATAGTTGTGTTGCAGGTCTTAAATGTGGTAAACCAAAAAATATTCTCTACTAAAGAGCAGGAGTGACCTACACAACAACTATACCCTGTTGTTAAGCCTGACCGGTTTCGTTCTAATTTGAACTCATCAGAGGCGGAGAGCACTCTCGTGCCGGCTCCTATATATACCCTTTTGTTTGGCGGTACCGTTTTTCTCGATTCTCATTGGACGAGACCTGGCGGTGCCGTTTTGTTGGTTTGGTGGTACCGTTTTTCATTGTCTAATCTAAAAATAGTCTGGCGGTACCGTTTTGTTTGTTTGGCGGTACCGTTTATCATTGTCTAATCTAAAAATAGTGTGGCGGTACTGATTTGGTGTTTGGCGGTCCCGCTCATGGTAAGTATGGCGGTACCGGCGTTGGCACCCAAATCTCATCCACTTGGTGTGGGGGGGGGGGGGGGGGGGGGGTGGGGGCGGAGATGTCCGTCCAAACTGTTGTGTTCATTTATCAGAGTATTGTATTTTCAATGCCGGTATTTTCAGATTAGCAATGGGAGCGGCATGTGAGGTGAGAAAAAGGCCCATTCCATCTGTTTTGGGTGAATGGGTTGATGTTTTGGTGACTGGGCGAAAAGGAGGTATGGATTCATCGTTACCAATATTACAGGGAATACCGGATACTGCTATTAGAGATTATAGGATGAAGTTGTGATTAAAAAACACATACCTTTAATTTTAGTTGTTTTTTATTTGGCGATGGCTTGCCTTTATAGATTTAACCGTGGTCCCATATCCGGCGCTGTGGTCTGTATTAAATGTTCCAGATTTCGTGCGGCGTATTGTAATACCAATCCACTCTTATACAGTGAGGCAATGTTGCCATGAGGCGGTGTGTTCCCGGCATGGCTCGCCCTTGGGGGGTCCGGGATTGAGTCAATGACGGTCCGAAATCCGGACGTGTTAATGTGCACGTCCTGGTATTCATTGTAGTCACTGTGTTGACTGGTACTCTCTTCTTGGAGCGGCGTTATAGTAATACGCGGACTTTGTGAAATATCCTGTATTGCTGTAGCAAGCAGGTCCGTGGACTGGCAATTGTCGTTCCTAGTGATGGGCGGATTCTCTGCACTGAGAGGTATTAAAAGGGGAACTTGACTCCCCAAAAATTTGTTTAATGCTATGGCTAACAGGTTATCAGTCACACGTTGGTGTTTTCGTCTGAAGTGTTTCTTTAAGTATTCATTTATTCTAAAAGTAAGTCCGCAAGTGCCGCAAGTGACTCTCCCTGTGTGTAGGTATTCAGTCCTGTAGTGCCTGCGCTAACTGTGTTGACTGGCATATGTTTTTTTACAGGTGTTGCATTCGCGCGCCATATTGGTAAAGCGTACTGGTATTCTCCTGATTAATACCATTGTGACGTCGCCTGCATTGTGACGTAGCGTCGTGAGCAGTGTCTCCAAAAAACCTAGGGCACTTGTCGTGTTGAACAGAAAGTGAATGAATGCATTAATAAAAATAAATAAATGAATTTCTAGAATACTAGAAATCCTTTCTGTTCAGGCCGAGTGGTATTAGCGTTCTAAGTGTAAAAATCCACTTAATTTCAGCAGCACGTCTTTTCGTGTGGCTGTGTAGTGCCTCGGGATCGGTAGGGAGTACCTGAATAATCCGATATTTTGCATCACGGATATTGTGATCCGGTTGATTGAAGTGGAAAGCCACCGGAGTATCCCTTTTATGTGATATATCCGAAAAATGTACCCTTATTCGCATTTTGAAATGTCTTTTCGTTTCACCCACATATTGTTTGTGGCATGTGGCACACGTAATGAGGTAAACACAATTCTTGCTAAGGCAATTGGCAATGCAGGCGACGTCACAATGGTATTAATCAGGAGAATACCAGTACGCTTTACCAATATGGCGCGCGAATGCAACACCTGTAAAAAAACATATGCCAGTCAACACAGTTAGCGCAGGCACTACAGGACTGAATACCTACACACAGGGAGAGTCACTTGCGGCACTTGCGGACTTACTTTTAGAATAAATGAATACTTAAAGAAACACTTCAGACGAAAACACCAACGTGTGACTGATAACCTGCTAGCCATAGCATTAAACGAATTTTCGGGGAGTCAAGTTCCCCTTTTAATACCTCTCAGTGCAGAGAATCCGCCCATCACTAGGAACGACAATTGCCAGTCCACGGACCTGCTTGCTACAGCAATACAGGATATTTCACAAAGTCCGCGTATTACTATAACGCCGCTCCAAGAAGAGAGTACCAGTCAACACAGTGACTACAATGAATACCAGGACGTGCACATTAACACGTCCGGATTTCGGACCGTCATTGACTCAATCCCGGACCCCCCAAGGGCGAGCCATGCCGGCAACACACCGCCTCATGGCAACATTGCCTCACTGTATAAGAGTGGATTGGTATTACAATACGCCGGACGAAATCTGGAACATTTAATACAGACCACAGCGCCGGATATGGGACCACGGTTAAATCTATAAAGGCAAGCCATCGCCAAATAAAAAACAACTAAAATTAAAGGTATGTGTTTTTTAATCACAACTTCATCCTATAATCTCTAATAGCAGTATCCGGTATTCCCTGTAATATTGGTAACGATGAATCCATACCTCCTTTTCGCCCAGTCACCAAAACATCAACCCATTCACCCAAAACAGATGGAATGGGCCTTTTTCTCACCTCACATGCCGCTCCCATTGCTAATCTGAAAATACCAGCATTGAAAATACAATACTCTGATAAATGAACACAACAGTTTGGACGGACATCTCCGCCCCCCCCCCCCCCCCCCCCCACACCAAGTGGATGAGATTTGGGTGTCAACGCCGGTACCGCCATACTTACCATGAGCGGGACCGCCAAACACCAAATCGGTACCGCCACACTATTTTTAGATTAGACAATGATAAACGGTACCGCCAAACAAACAAAACGGTACCGCCAGACTATTTTTAGATTAGACAATGAAAAATGGTACCGCCAAACCAACAAAACGGCACCGCCAGGTCTCGTCCAATGAGAATCGAGAAAAACGGTACCGCCAAACAAAAGGGTATATATAGGAGCCGGCACGAGAGTGCTCTCCGCCTCTGATGAGTTCAAATTAGAACGAAACCGGTCAGGCTTAACAACAGGGTATAGTTGTTGTGTAGGTCACTCCTGCTCTTTAGTAGAGAATATTTTTTGGTTTACCACATTTAAGACCTGCAACACAACTATGTCAATAGATATAGCCGAAAGCTCCAGCAGCAACATTAGCCAGGGATAATCGATCAGCTCTGTTAGCACGGTCATCATGTCGGAAACAGAGCCGAATAATACCAGCAATCCCTCTAAACGTCCGAGGACTGACTCGCTACCTGAAACTAACAGCCAGAATACCACCTCTCAAACAAATCAGTGGAATCACCATATCTAATCCCTTTCTACCATGCCACGACAAGAACTGCACAACTTGCAAGGCACTACCCACACAAAGATGGTTCACCAGCTCGACCACCAAGAACAGACATAAAGGGCCGAACCGAGCCAATTGCCTTAGCAAGAATTGTGTTTACCTCATTACGTGCGCCACATGCCACAAACAATATGTGGGTGAAACGAAAAGACATTTCAAAATGCGAATAAGGGTACATTTTTCGGATATATCACATAAAAGGGATACTCCGGTGGCTTTCCACTTCAATCAACCAGATCACAGTATCCGTGATGCAAAATATCGGATTATTCAGGTACTCCCTACCGATCCCGAGGCACTACACAGCCACACGAAAAGACGTGCTGCTGAAATTAAGTGGATTTTTACACTTAGAACGCTAATACCACTCGGCCTGAACAGAAAGGATTTCTAGTATTCTAGAAATTCATTTATTTATTTTTATTAATGCATTCATTTACTTTCTGTTCAACACGACAAGTGCCCTAGGTTTTTTGGAGACACTGCTCACGACGCTACGTCACAATGCAGGCGACATCACAATGGTATTAATCAGGAGAATACCAGTACGCTTTACCAATATGGCGCGCGAATGCAACACCTGTAAAAAAACATATGCCAGTCAACACAGTTAGCGCAGGCACTACAGGACTGAATACCTACACACAGGGAGAGTCACTTGCGGACTTACTTTTAGAATAAATGAATACTTAAAGAAACACTTCAGACGAAAACACCAACGTGTGACTGATAACCTGCTAGCCATAGCATTAAACGAATTTTCGGGGAGTCAAGTTCCCCTTTTAATACCTCTCAGTGCAGAGAATCCGCCCATCACTAGGAACGACAATTGCCAGTCCACGGACCTGCTTGCTACAGCAATACAGGATATTTCACAAAGTCCGCGTATTACTATAACGCCGCTTCAAGAAGAGAGTACCAGTCAACACAGTGACTACAATGAATACCAGGACGTGCACATTAACACGTCCGGATTTCGGACCGTCATTGACTCAATCCCGGACCCCCCAAGGGCGAGCCATGCCGGCAACATACCGCCTCATGGCAACATTGCCTCACTGTATAAGAGTGGATTGGTATTACAATACGCCGGACGAAATCTGGAACATTTAATACAGACCACAGCGCCGGATATGGGACCACGGTTAAATCTATAAAGGCAAGCCATCGCCAAATAAAAAACAACTAAAATTAAAGGTATGTGTTTTTTAATCACAACTTCATCCTATAATCTCTAATAGCAGTATCCGGTATTCCCTGTAATATTGGTAACGATGAATCCATACCTCCTTTTCGCCCAGTCACCAAAACATCAACCCATTCACCCAAAACAGATGGAATGGGCCTTTTTCTCACCTCACATGCCGCTCCCATTGCTAATCTGAAAATACCGGCATTGAAAATACAATACTCTGATAAATGAACACAACAGTTTGGACGGACATCTCCGCCCCCACCCCCCCCCCCCCCCCCACACCAAGTGGATGAGATTTGGGTGCCAACGCCGGTACCGCCATACTTACCATGAGCGGGACCGCCAAACACCAAATCGGTACCGCCACACTATTTTTAGATTAGACAATGATAAACGGTACCGCCAAACAAACAAAACGGTACCGCCAGACTATTTTTAGATTAGACAATGAAAAACGGTACCGCCAAACCAACAAAACGGCACCGCCAGGTCTCGTCCAATGAGAATCGAGAAAAACGGTACCGTGAAACAAAAGGGTATATATAGGAGCCGGCACGAGAGTGCTCTCCGCCTCTGATGAGTTCAAATTAGAACGAAACCGGTCAGGCTTAACAACAGGGTATAGTTGTTGTGTAGGTCACTCCTGCTCTTTAGTAGAGAATATTTTATGAATCAAGGTAGTTAATGAATACTTGGAAGAACTGGAAACTGGGAGCTATATTGGAGATGTTTTTGTTGATGTTGTGGATGCCTTGGAGGCAGAAGTAATCCTCATCATCCAAGTAATCTGTGAGTAGAAGTATCAGCAGCTGGCCAAGGCTTGACTAGAAACCACTGCCTAGGTAATTTGTCTATTGTTAGCAGGATTTTCTCATGATGGAATGTTGAGAGCACCTGTTCTGAGGTCGTAATACTCAGAAATAGGCCATTAAGTGTCAGGAAATGTATTGGATACACTACATATGGAACGCCATGTAAGAATGAATCTGCCTAGGTAATTTGTCTATTGTTAGCAGGATTTTCTCATGATGGCAGGTTGAGAGCACCTGTTCTGAGGTCATAATACTCAGAAATAGGCCATTAAGTGTAAGGAAATGTATTGGATACACTACATATGGAACGCCATGTAAGAATGAATCTGCCTAGGTAATTTGTCTATTGTTAGCAGGATTTTCTCATGATGGCATGTTGAGAGCACCTGTTCTGAGGTCATAATACTCAGAAATAGGCCATTAAGTGTAAGGAAATGTATTGGATACACTACATATGGAACGCCATGTAAGAATGAATCTGCCTAGGTAATTTGTCTATTGTTAGCAGGATTTTCTCATGATGGCAGGTTGAGAGCACCTGTTCTGAGGTCATAATACTCAGAAATAGGCCATTAAGGGTAAGGAAATGTATTGGATACACTACATATGGAACGCCATGTAAGAATGAATCTGCCTAGGTAATTTGTCTATTGTTAGCAGGATTTTCTCATGATGGCATGTTGAGAGCACCTGTTCTGAGGTCATAATACTCAGAAATAGGCCATTAAGGGTAAGGAAATGTATTGGATTCACTACATATGGAACGCCATGTAAGAATGAATCTGCCTAGGTAATTTGTCTATTGTTAGCAGGATTTTCTCATGATGGCATGTTGAGAGCACCTGTTCTGAGGTCATAATACTCAGAAATAGGCCATTAAGTGTAAGGAAATGTATTGGATACACTACATATGGAACGTCATGTAAGAATGAATCTGATTGATGTTATGATATGAATGGAATGCTTCAACACAAAATTGTGTCAAGCAAGAAAATAAACAGACCGCCAAAGGTGATATTTTTCTTTGTCATCTAAATATGGAACACAACTCAGGTAGAATACGGGGACAGGGATGGCCCTTGTTTTGTTTTTCCTATATTTTTATAACACTTGAAAAACCCCAACTTGGGTCATTGATTCCTGTCCCTACTCCACTCTCGTAAAGTTTGGAAAGTGTCCTGGAATGTCATGGGTTTTCTTTTTTCTCATGTATGCTTTTTTTACATTATTTTTAGAAAGTCTAGGAAGATTTCTAGCTGAAGATGTGAAAGCCAAAGAGCCTCTTCCACCTTTTCCTGCATCTATCAAAGATGGATATGCTGTTATGGGTAGGTGTAATTCATTCTGTGTTCTCAGTACAAATACTAATATCATATTTGTAGCACCATCCATGGTTTTGTTCAATATTTATTTTCAAATGGCCATGCATTCCTACTGGCTATGTTTTTACTGGAAAGTTTGTCCAGTGTTCATTATATCTATACTTTTGGTAATGAGTCATGGTATTTCATTGAATGATTTCTTGAATGGTAACTCTTAAGGTTTTTTCTTGTATCCTTCTAGTCTATTTTGAGGCGAGCTGTTGCACTTTCAGGGCATCGCTCCCACAAATTTCTATTTCTTACGAGCAAACAACAATGCACCTCTTTTCTACCTAGCAGGTGATTAAAATCTGTTCATGTCAAAAAGAGTCAAATAAATAGAGGATATTCACGAAAATTTGATGAATACCGAAAATATCTCGTGAGTGGCTACAAAGAAATATGAGGATCTTCACGAGTGACGCAGTCGCGAGTGAAGATCCTCATATTTCTTGTAGCCACGAACGAGATATTTTCGGTATTCATCAAATTTTCGTGAATTTTCTTTTTATTTAATGCTCTACGACTACAAACTCTCCAATTTGTCGCCTTTATTTGCCATTAAGGCGCAAAATTTATGTGCCGAACCGGCGTCCATACAAAAATTACAACAACCAAACTCCAACCATTGGAATGTGTGAATATCTGCACTAAAAGTAGTCCCGTCTTATTTCTCCCCTAACTTTACGATTTACCAAGGCTGGCGAATTGAAATAATCGCAATGTGTTTCGAAGAAATAGAACAATAACAAAAAACACCACTTTCTTATTTTCAATAACAAGACACGTCATTTTATTTTTTTTGAACTCAATGCACTGAAGACGTGTGAAGTTGAACTGAAGAAATTTGAAAGTGATTTCGGCTTTTCGCTGGAAGGTGAATGAGAAAGTCAAACTTTGAAACCGCTGATTTAATGAATTGATTTAGTCACTGTTACTATCAATTATTCGAATTCGTTTGTATTTGGGACTCTGGAATTGATGTGCTGACTCGTTTAAAGTACATGTGATTCGTCATCCGAACCTACGATGAAATATCGATTTCTAAATATCATTTTGATATTTCGTTTTGCCGACCGACTGGGGAATATGACTTAATTTTTCAGCGTGAATTGATGCCTGAGCATTAAATAAAACAACATATGCACGATAGTATGAACTATATACCATGAATTATAAACTGTAGCATTCCAACACTTCAAACTAATCAAACTTTGCTTTCCAAGAATTGTAACAATACTTCTTTACAAAGCATTTAATAACTCTGTATGATCTCCAGCAGTTTTGTTTCATCTTGTGAAACAAATCTAGTTTTGTGTACCTTCTTGGATGAGCAGTGAAATGTTGTTACAATGTTGTGCGCCGGGAAGAGAAATGCACAGTTTTCAAAGGCAAAAGTTCTGTGGAAGTTGCAGTTCATGCATTATACCAAACTCAGATAAATTTCATTACCACTGTGACAAGTTTATTCGAATAAAGTGGGAATATTTTTTGAATCCCTATTTAGTATGTACCAGTAAAGTGAATGGTGCAAAGACAAACTTTTGGGAATCAAACGGCCTAATACAGTGGAGCCCACTTAATTGGATATCTCTTCACTAAATAACCCTGTTAATTGAATATAATTTCCCAACACAAAACCATTTACTGTACCACCAGTACAAATTTGACATGTTAAATTAATAAAGGTTATAGAGTAAACTCCTGCTAATTGAATAAAACATCTTGCAACCTGTCGAGAAATTAACGTTACTCCCCATTATTCCTTTATTTATAGACCTATTTGGCCTTAGTAATCCAATACAGGCATTTAATCTATTATATCTTGTTTGACAGAGCTCAAGGAGCTCTATCAAACAAGATATAAAAGAATAAATGCTGAGTTTATCTCTAGAATACAGGAAAGTGACACAATCCCTGTTAATTTAATATTCCTGTCAATTGAATAATTTTCATTTGGAAAATGGCTATTCAGTTAACAGGGTTCCACTGTACTGAATTGTTTTGTAATTTTATTCTGAAGAAAGGATCAGTTGAATCAATGTTTGCAAGTTTCTCTCTTGTAAATGGTCAGTATCAATGTTCTCTTCACTCAATGTACACAGCAATACTTCCTGTTTTTAAGATGCATGAAAATCGTGTTCATTGATGTTTTTGTGAAAACAATTTTCCCAATGCCAGGACTCCACAGTAGTGAGCTTCACTCCAAATGGTTGCAAGCAGTTTACAGCAGCACACTTCCAATCATCACAATGGATGGACCGTGTCCTTCTAACAAAATATAATTAAATCTATATATTTAAAAAAATTATGTTCATCCCATAATGCTTGAAACTTTCATTCAAAATTCTCTGAATATTTAGAGGTTATTACTTGGCTAATTTCATATTAGCTGAAATTTCAGGCTGAGGTAGCTTCATATCAGTCTGAGATCGAAGCTCGATATGAAATGACCAAGCGCTGATATCTCAGCCGAGGTGACACTAACCATGTAATAACCCTGTTTTCAAACAGTGTTTTTGTTTCTCATTCTTTGGATAAAGTCCCAAGTTTTCTCTTCTCCAAGTTCAGTTATCCGAACATCGTGACCTCCCCAGTGGGAAAGCCGTGATGTTCGGATAGCCAACCTATCCTTTCTTTCACTTTTGCAAATCTCTGCTTTTGACTATTAACCCTTTACCCAACGAATCGGCCGCATCCGCCCGCGTAATATGCAAATTCAGCACTTGAAAAAATATTATTGTTCAAAAAATTTCAACAAAACCATATCATGTGACCCCTCATTGGAACGAGCTCGTCCAGCTCGTTCCAATGAGCGGTCACATGATATGGTTTTGTTGAAATTTTTTTTAAAAATATGAAAAAATGATATTTAAAATAATAAATTTTGATATCGTCTGCGTTGGGTAAAGGGTTAACTCTAAATTTTAATTGGCCTTGAATTTAGTGTACAATTCTCTTCATCCATCTAATTCTTACTTATTGTCATCATTAACCCTTTACCCAACGCAGACGATTTCAAAATTTATTATTTTAAACACACATTTTAAATGCCAATGATGTTGGCGCCAGTTTCGGTTACTTACTGCACAGAGAGTAAATGTATGGAGGGCCAGATAGGACTTCTTATTTTCGGTTTTGCATGCAAATTTTGGGGAATGGGGAGCAAAATTTGTGTTTGGCCCAAGATCATTTTGAGTTAGCACCAGCTAAGCCTGGGCCATTGGTAAGTATGAAAAATATATAAATTACTTTAAATTTGTTCATGTTCATTGATGTATCTTTGTATCATTTTTTAAATTTTTTCAACATGTATCATTTTTTAAATTTTTTCCAAAAATTTCAACAAGACCATATCATGTGACCCCTCTTTGGAACGAGCTCGACGAGCTCGTTCCAAAGAGGGGTCACATGATATGGTTTTGTTGAAATTTTTCGAAAAATACTATTTTTTCAGCTACTGAATTTGCATATTACACGGGCGGATGTGAGTGATTCGTTGGGTAAAGGGTTAATTCCTTACCATATAAAAGCAACTCCCATTTTTAGGAACAGTTTCCCTGTAAAAAATGAATGCACCTAGTAAAGCATCAGGGAGAACAGCTCTGATTTGGTTCATATCAACCAAGATTGGCATCATATCGGCCAAGTCCTATCAGCTGAGCTCAGTGCCTTTAAATTCATTTATTTTGGGCACACCCTTTTGCCCTAGTTTGGGCACATGAAAACCAGAAATAACAGCCTTATCTTGTTTTGTCTATTGCCATGCCTTTCTTTGTGTTTCTATTATCATATTATGATGGAAGCTATTCTCAAATGTAGAAGAAGAACAGAGAATTTATATATTTTTCTTGATGTTTTTACACGTCTAATTTTGGGCACACCTGTAAACAGTGTGAAATTAGGCTAATTTAAAGGCCTTTGAGCTTGATGATGGGCAATTCGTGGAAAGAAAATTATATCTAGTAAATAATTGAAATGTGTATGTCCCAACTGTAATTGGATATTGCTTTGATAGCAGTATTTTTATACAGCAGCTTATAGAAGTGGGATATTAATCCTCAACATCCATCTTTTCGACCATCAATCAAGGATCAAACTAAAGCTCTAAAAACTATTGAATCATGTATTTCGGACATTCGCACATGGATGGTTTCAAACAAATTAATGATAAATGATGATAAGACTGAATTCCTAATAACTGGTTCACGACAGCAACTCACTAAAGCTGACATCAATTCAGTGAAGGTAGGAGATTCCGCCATCAGTGCAAGTAACAGTGTACACAATCTTGGTGCCTTCTTCGACTCTACCATGTCTATGGGCAGAAATGTTACAAATATGTGCAATAAGGCTTTCAGGGGTCTATACAAAGTTAAACAGATAAGACAGTTCCACACCAAAAACTCAACAAAAACCCTAGTTCATGCCTTTGTAACTTCACATCTGGATTATTGTAATGCCTTACTGTTTAACCTTCCACAATATCATTACTCTCGCCTGCAGAGGGTACTAAATGCATTAGCCCGAGTGGTATGTAGGGTATCACGATCTCAACACATCACTCCTGTTCTGAGGGATATGCACTGGCTGCCAGTCAAGTACAGAATAATTTTCAAAACTTTATTATTAGTTTTTAAGACACAAAACAACATGTTCACCAGCCTACTTAGAAGAACTCCTTAATACCAAGAATGTGTGTCAATACAACCTGAGGTCCGATGGTAAAATGCTACTACATGTTCCAAAACATAGGTGTAAGACATTTGGAGATAGGTCATTTTCATTTGCTGGCCCTCACTTTTGGAATAATTTACCAGAACACCTAAAAAGACTGTCAAATGTCAACCTTTTCAAGAAAGATCTCAAAACATACCTGTTTCAAAAAGCCTATAAGTGATGTTGTGGACAGCATGATACCGTATATATTCCGTTTGTATATTTGCATGAGCCCAGTAACATGTACAGCGCCTTAGAATATGGTTCTACATCTTCTGAACTATAATTTTGGCGCTATATAGATGTGTATACAGTAAAACCTGTCTTGAGAGACCACCTGCCTTGACAGACCACATGTGCCAGGCACTGATTGGTTTTACTCTATAATGGACCTGCTATGGGAGACCACCTGTCTTGAGAGACCACCTGTCTTGAGAGACCACTGTGACCTGGTACCAACATGTATTTTTATGCCATAATGGACCTGTCTTGAGAGACCGCCCATTTGAAGACTGAAACCATGTCAAAAACTTTTTACCTGTTCTGGAATTGGAAAATCCATTGTGGTTATACTAACATAATTAAAAGTATTAAAAGCTCTTAATTGGGTTTCAGTTGCTATTCAGTTACATAACTCATTAACGATTGAGATGATTTTATAAGACCCCTGAGAAAAGATTAGGATTATTGCTGAATAAACAATTTCATACATACCTGAAATGTTACAGGTAGGATTTTCAACACTACTTTATTTTTATAATTTTTATAACAGTCCATTTCAATTTGGTACAAAAACTTCATAAAAAAGAACAACTACAAAGTAATTACAAAAATCCATTCTTCTCCATTTCTGAATTTTGTGGTTGGTTATTCACTGACTTGAGAAAACCTGAAACCTGTTATGAGAGACCACCTGTCTTGAGAGACCACTTTTGTGTGGCCCAAAGGGCAGTCTCTCAAGGCAGTTTCTACTGTATTATTATTATTATCCATCAATTTTGACTTGTCCATGCAACTCTCTTTCCTCCTATACAACCTATTTTTTATGGTCAACTAGACCTGACAAGATGAAGGTTCCTTTTGATAACCAACATTCTGGTGAATCCAATTTGCCCACATTGGTAGCCATCTTGGAGTTTTGTGAATGTTACTTGTCTGCTCAATAACTTGAAATACGAATGACCAGAGGATTATTGTTGACTATAGAAAGCTTCCTCTTGATAAACATTGTCCTGGCATATTCAGTTTGGCCACCATGGCTGTCATCTTGGATTTTGTTTGATTATACCCACTATTGGGCAGTATATAGGAATCACCCCTGTTGGTCCTGTCATGTTATGTCAAATAAGCTAAATACTTTATTACTGGGCTAAATTTAACCCTTTACCTAACAGCTTTTTAAAAAAATAAATTAAATTTCACATTTTTCGAAAAAAATTCTCACAGTTTTTCTGTAAAACCATACAAGTATACATATCATTAGAACCGGCTTGACGAGCCAGTTCAAATGATATCCATACTTGAAATGAGAATATCTTTTTAATTTTCTTCTCGGTGGACAGAATGTTATGATATTTGATGTCAAGCTATCCATTGGTGGTAGATTCGAGTTCGTTGAGATTATGTCCCTCAGTACAGTTTTGGGCTACTATTTAATGTGAAGCTTCATGGTCAATTGGATGTCAATTTAAACATAATGTCACTGCGGTTTATAAAAGCATTTCATCCCAAGAATGAGTTCCAAAAATCATTTGTGATGTGTAAAGAATGGTTTGGGACTTTGAAGTAAATTTGTTCAAATCAAGTCTCTGGGCTAATGTTTGAATGAATTATTGATTTAATCCTCTATCAGTGTTAATTTAATCCTACATTCCTATAGAAGGATTGCAACAACCTGGAAAAGATCCTTGAAAATTCTTTTTGTTTGCCTTAAAAATCCTTGAAAAGATCTTGAATTCAGTTTTCTAAAATATGTGGGAACCATAAGTGCAGGTACAGCTTCATGGAATTGGCACTTTCCATGTGCGGGCAATACTTCCACATATGCAATAAGATTAGATACCAAACACTAATTATAGGAATAATCATCAGAAATTCAATTAATGAAGCACCGGGTACAACATGGTGCTTCATTAAAATTGAAATTTTGCTGCTGATGATTTTTATTACCTAGTAAATGCATGCGTGGACATCACTGTCCACACATGGATTACAATTAGTTCATGGTGACTGTACTGTAGGTCTGAAGGATTAAAAGTTTAGTGATCCTTCCTATTAATATTTTGTTCACTTTTATGTGGTGTATGAGCTGCCAAATTTTTATTTACACCAAAGTCTATGCATATATGAATTAAAATGAATTATCTGTCACTTTATCAAAATATGAAAGTGGTATTGGTGTGTTAATCCATCATTCATACTCTGATAAAGCGACAGATAATTCATTTCAATTGGTATTATTTAATTTTAAAGTGTTTGCTTGTATTATAATCTACCCTTACACAGTCAAAATCTCTGCCCTTTATATCATTGATTGCTGTCATGTCAACTTTATGCACACTGGAGTTTTATTATTTTCAACATAGACAAATGCACATGGTCCCAAGTACATACTGAAGAGTAAAACCGGTGTGAACAACCCACATCACTGCTAAAAGCCCACCTCTTGTAATTACAGTTTAACTAGCAGAGTGCCAAATTAATTTTCAGTGGTGATTTGTAACTTGAGTATTTTTTTCCAAAGAGTGTATGTCACTTTCAAGGGAAGCCTTAATAAGCAAGATTTTGTTCATATATAATTGTTTTGTTACAATTTATTGGAGAGTGCCTGGTGGCACTCTCCAATAAATTATCACAAAACCAATTTTTCTTCTGCCAAGAAAATGACAACCTAATGCATATGGTGTAAAGCCACTGCAGTGGCTTTCAGCTTTTTTTATGTAGAGCCATGATAGTGGCTTTTAGCACTCAATCAGTTAATTTCACCACTGAACATGCCCACAGTTTTTTTGACAAATGGGGCAGGCAAAGCAAAAATATTCATACATTATGGAGATTATTCATCTTATAAAAAACTCACCTTGACCAATCATATGCAAGAAAATTATACTAGATAAAGGGGTTAATGAAACTCTCTTTTATATTTTATTTATTACTGCAGCTTCTGATGGTGCTGGTATTAGAAAAGTAATTGGTCTCTGCTCTGCAGGAGATGTGGTAAGTCCTCATCTATTATGTTGAACTCCATACTCAACACTGTGAACAATGCATGGTAGCACATCACTCTTTGATAAGGTTCTTTTTAACTTACCTGAGACAATGGCAAGGGGAGCTTAGTGATCACTTTCCATACATCATCCATCATTATCTGCCTTTCTTTGTCCATCTGGTGTGAACTTTTTCGACATTTCACAAACTTCTAGACCAAATGTAACAAAATTTGATATGTGTCTTCCATATCACATGTGATTTCAATTTTGTTTAAAGAAAGTTGCCATGCTCAGGGGGTGGGGACACAAGGGGTATAACTCTGCTAGTACCAGCAAAAAGCTTAAAACATCTCCAGAACTATCGCTCAGAATTTGGTATGCAGCACCTTTATGGGAGTCAGATTAAAGTAGATTGAAATCAAGTCCCTGTTTATACTTTTGAGGCCAAATTTCAACTTAGTGCAATATGAGGAATAATCTTTAAAAATCTTCTTCAAATCTACAGGTCAGAATCTTTTGATATTTGATATTCAGCTTTCTTAAGGAGGTCAGATTCATGTTTGTTTAAATCAAGTTCCTGGCTTCAATTTTTGATTCCCTATGAAAGCCTAAAATTTAACTTGGTGCAATATGAGGGGTATTGTTTAAAAATCATCTGCAGATCCACCAGTCAGGATCTTTTGATATTTATTATGCAACATCCATGCATGGGGGTTGGGGGGGGGGGGGGGTATAGAGGGTCAGATTTAGATTTGTTCAAATCAAGTCCCTAGGTTGGAACTTGGGCTCCATATGGGAGCCTGAAATTTAATTTAGTGGGAATATATATATATGGGGAATATTCTTTGAAAGTTTTCATCTCCAGAACCACCAGTCAGAATCATTTACTATCCTTAGGTGGGTCAGTTTCAAGTTTGCTCAAATAAAATCCCTGGGTTAATATTTAGGCTCCCTATAGGAACCTGAATTTTAACTTAGTGCAAAAGAGGAATATATTTTAAAATCTTCTCAAGAGCCATCATTCAGATTTTTTTTTTTTTTTTTTATATTTGGTATACAACCTCCCTCCCTTTGGGAGCCTGAATTGTAAATTGGTGCAAAAGAGGAATATTCTTTAAAATCTTCTCAGAATCACCATTCGGAATTTTTTATCCCCTGTCGACGAAAATGGGAAGGGGATATTGAAATGGTGTTTGTCAGTCCGTCAGTCTGTAAGTCCATCCTTCCATCACAAACTTTGTCCGCTTAACTCCCCCTACAGCTTTCAGTGGATATTTACAAAATTTGGTCTGAAATATCAATATCAAGTGTAGATGTGCATGTAGTCAGAAACAAGTTTTGTGTAGTTATGGCCCTTGGAAATAGCAAAATTTCCATCACAAAGGTTTGTCTGCTTAACTCTTACATTTTTTATTGGATTTTTACGAAACTTCGTCTGAAGTATCAGTATTAAGTGTAGATGTGCATGTGGTCAGTAATTTTTGATGCGACAAATTTTGCGTGGTTATGGCCCTTGGTAATAGCAAAATTTCTATCGTGTGCAGTATGAGTATGATGTGTCCATGTGCATATGGAAAGAAAGTTTCGATTTGAGTAATTTTTCCAGAGTTATAGCCCTTATTGACTTTGAATTTACCAAAAATGCAGATTTTTAGTAGATAACTTCAGTTACCATTAAATGATTTATCCCCCACCGATGAAGTCGGGAGGGGGATATTGAAATGGTGTTTGTCCATCTGTCCTTCAGTCCGTCAATCCATCCATCCATCTGTCACATACAGTTTTCAGTGGATCTTTACGATACTTGGTCTGAAATATCAGTTATCAAGTGTAGATGTGCATGCGGTCAAAATCTTCAATGCGATAAATTCTGCATGGTTACAGCCCTTGGAAATAGCAATTTCCATCTCAAAGGCTTGTCGGCTTAACTCCCCCTACATTTTTTATTGAATTTCTATAAAACTTGGTCTGAAGTATCAGTATCAAGTGTAGATGTGCATGTGGTCAGAAATTTTCAATGCCCGCATTTTGCATGGTTATGGCCCTTTGTAATGGCAAAATTTTCATCTCCGCTTAACTCCTCCTGCATTTTTCATTGTATTTTTACGAAACTTTGTGTGCTGTATGAGTATGATGTGTACATGTGCATTTGGGAAGGAAGTTTTGATTCGAATAATTTTACCAGAGTTATAGCCCTTGTCGACTTTGAATTTACCAAAATTGCAGGTTTTTGGAAGATATCTTCATGATCAGTTGAGATTAAAAAATTAAATGATATTTGGTGAGTGACATTATTGGGTATGAAGACATGTCCAGGTCGATAATGAGATTATCCCTAACATAACCTAAAAGTCGGCAGGGGATATAGATGTTGTTAGACTGTCTTGTTGATATTTGATATACAATACAGTTGAGGTTGAGGTTTGGCGGAAGGGTAGGGGTCAGATTCAAGTTTATTCAATTTAAGTCCCTTAGTTAATATATGGGTTCCCTGGTTTTGTATTACTGGAAATCTGGGCATTGTTTCTGTTTCGTAACCGACCAATGCTATTCTCAAAAATCGCCAATTAATTTTCATTATTGTTTTCATTTTTTGTCTCAAAAACATAGGTTATGACCTCTCATTGGAACAAGCTTGTCGAGCTCGTTCCAATGAGGGGTCATAACCTATGTTTTTGAGACAAAAAATGAAAAAAATTAGTTATTCAAGAATTTTTTTTGCAAGTGCCGTATGCTTTTCATGTTAGGTAAAGGGTTATGTCCTTCTTTAAACAACTTTTGTCAGATGAGTGCCATAGAATCCTGTGGCCTCTTGTTTTTTTCTTTTTTTTATTGCAACTGGCTGTTGACGAATAAAATGATGTAACAATTACTATTTTTCTTTAACGTTTGTAATTTATTTATTATGGTTTAACGGCTCATTAACAGCCAGGGTCACATCATGTCGGTGACAGTTTTACGGGTGGAGGAAGCTGGAGTACTCGGAGAGAACCACCGAGCAACGACGAGCAGCTGTCAGCTCTCCAACAAAATAATTCTGAACTCTGCACTGTGACACAGGCAGGGTTAGATTAGTTGAAGACATGCGCACCATCGACGTGCAGTACGCCTTAGTACACAGCGTCATCGTGCCCCCATGTAGGCAATCGGGGGTAAGTGCCTTGCCCAAGGACACAACGCGGAAGCACGAATCAGTCGCTGAAATGGTCACCCATCCAACTACTAACCGCGCTCGACGTTGCTTAACTTCGGTGATCTGATGAGAACCGGTTACCGCGACGCCACCGCGCCCCCTAATGTTTGTAATTACAGCCAACACACTGTGTCCAGTGAATGAAATGTCAACATATTGTATTACTGGAATTTCGTCCCCGATATTACGATATAAGGTTACTGCATCATTCCATTCAGCATTCTGTCCATACTTGTGTACTCCACTGAGCTCAGTTATGATTGATAGAATATCCCTGTAATTTACAAGTTCCAATCAGACTAAAATCCTCACCCTCTGATTGGGCGAGAGTTCACTAATGTTTTTCTGTGTTTATGGCTCCAGTTCCAGATGTTACCACCTGACCTCACCACTCAAAATATTTGAAATGAGATTGCATATTTTTCAATTATTCTGTCAATGGCATGACTTGCAAACCACTCTCATTTTAATATATTTTTCATATGTGCAGCAGACGATGTTTCGAATGAAGTGTTGCTTGAATTACAAATCAGTTCATGAGTGACCTTGACCTTTGATTTTTTTTTTATTTGTCCATTTACATGAGAGGTTTATTTATTTACTAAATATATATTGGGCTATGGGTAGGGTCTTCTTGGAACAAATGTGTTATTGTGATGAATTTTCGATAACATGACCTGAGGTTTGCAGCTCAGAGCATATGTTCAACCTCGATGCTTCGCATCTCAGTTGAACATAAGCTCTAAGCTGCAAACCTCAGACCATGTCACCATCAATTCATCAAAATAAGTTATGTCATTGCAGCACCAGTAAATTTGCTATACAACTTCACCTTTTATTTGTATGTATTTGCCAAAGAAAAACAGATTATAATGCAGAGGCATAGATACAGAGGTCCAGTGTGGCAGTGTTGCCACCCACTCACCACATTGACAATAACATTCATATTTCTAGACTTAAATATAAATTATTAGTTTTTCAATCAGACCAATTCAGTTGTAAAACAGAAATGAACGGTTTTCATTTTATGATTTTGCATAAGATCTTTGAATACCCTACAGTAGAATCTGTCTTGAGAGACCACACTTTTGCCAGGCCAAAGTGATGTCTCAAAACAGGTGGTCTCTCATGACAGGTCCATTATGGAGTAAAACAACAAAATGGGTCAAGGTCACAGCAGTCTCTCAAGACAGATGGTCTCTCATGACATTTGTCTCTCAAAACAGTTGTAGTTTCTGTGGTACAGTCAGCAGCAACATAACCGATACAGGAAGAAATGTTATCAGACAAAAATATGTTTGGAGACTTTTATGGGCATACCTTGGATGTACAACATTTTGTTATTGTTACTGTTTGGTTGTACTTTCTCAGGGTGACATCAATGCATTCATGTAGATTCAAGTTTTTTTTCTTGGTGTTTACTATTCTGATAACACACACAAGCACTTGTGGACTACCAAATAATGTTGGCCACTCAAAATCACACCACTAAGACAACACAAACTAATTGCCTGATAGTTTGATGCAAACTGCATGTTTATTTGTGCATGGATGGAGGGTTTGACATGAACTCCATCACAGGAGATGTCAGTTTGGGAGGAGTTTGGACTAGGATTCACCTGTTTTATACGATTGACACACGCATTGTTCTTGTGACATTGAATAAATCATGTGATGTTGGTGAAAAGTTTTGCTAAATTAAGGCTTAGGGGTAACATGATATCATTGAAAAAAAATTACTTGTTACTAATAATTTTTTAAATAATTTAGCATTCTTTAGGTTAACCTTATTAAATTAATCTTTTAATCTTTTGTTAGAACTATTGAACCTTGCTAAATGGTTGTGCGGTTTGTCTTTACATGGAAAATTGATTTGCCTCTCTCTAACCAGTAAATTGATATGATTTTTCCGATAAAAAAAATTCAAAATATAGATGATTCTTTCCAACAGTGCTTCTTGCCAAATGGAGCCTCCTCTTTCATCAAGGTTACTGTAGGGTCTTGAAAAAATTTTTAAAATCTTGAATTCGAAAGAAGAAGTTTAACTCTTAACCCACTGGGTATTTTCAAGATATTTTTTATCAAATCTAGTCATGGCTGCTGTAAAGCAGCTATGACTGGATTTGATGCAAAATCCATTCAAATTTAATTCAATAAATCATTGGTGAAAGAATTCATTCTATTTATAGAGAGAAAATTTGATTACATGTGCCCAGATAAAACGTATTTCAGAGGCAAGAGAATAGTGTCCTGTGCCAGAATATCCGCCAGCAACATGCAAGGAGTTAAGACCCTTGAAAAGTCTTGAATTTAAAGTATGGATCTTGAAAAGTCTTAAAAACGGCAAATATCTGGAAATATTTCTGTTGAAGCTATATTTAGCACATTTCCCAATCGGGCCGAAAGAGTGTTTCAGCCCAAAATTTATTAAATATGGAAGAAGAATTAAATCACCATGTGTCCACTGTTTGTTAGTGCAAGTGTCCGTCAAAAGTCTTGAATTTAAAGTAAGGATCTTGAAAAGTCTTGAAAACAGCAAATATCTGGAAATATTTCCGTTTGTGCTTTATTTAGCACATTTCCCAATTGGGCCAAAACAGTGTTTCAGCCCGAAATTTATTAAATATGGAAGAAGAATCAAATCACCATCTGTGTACATGTACTGTTTGTTAGTGCAAGTGTCCATCAAAAGTCTTGTATTTAAAGGGTTTCAAAGTCTTTAAATGTTTAATCCCCCCCCACCCCCCTACAAAAAAAAAAAACCTGTTCGTCTGTATTTCCATGAAAGAACATATTTAGAAAGTTGTTTTTGTTCAAAGTGAGTGTGGTAACCAGGTAGTTAAGTGTACAAGGTCTCTCAAGTCAGTACTCCAGCTTCCCTTCCTAAGTTTTCAACACCATATGACTTGGACTATTGGAAGTGTTGTTAATCCCTCGGTCTATAAAAAAAATATAAATAAAGGTAACAATATCATACGAGACTAGTAAATTACTACTTGGACACACTGTTGAGGATTTTACGTTCATCCAATATTTCAAACTTTTTAAAGTAACAAAAAGTACTAGCAATTTTTGACAGTCAGTGGTCTTCGGCTGAAATTAAAGCCAGTGTTACAAGTGCTTTACTCGCAGCAATTGTAAAAATCGGTCAGGTGGAAAATTCTTCTCACAATATTTAAAAAATAATCAAATCTTCCAATGATGGAAAGAAGAAGTAAGAGCCATGTTAGTGTTAACCCTTTACCCAACGCAGACGATATCAAAATTTATTGTTTTAAAAATTATTTTTTCAAATTTTTCCAAAAATTTCAACAAAACCATATCATGTTACATGATATGGTTTTGTTGAAATTTTTTTGAAAAATAATATTTTTTCAACTGCTGAATTTGCATATTACGCGGGCGGATGCAGCCAATTTGTTGGTTAAGTGTTATATATTTCCTTGAATAATTACAGCCAGATGAGGAAGTGAGATCGGGATATTGTATGAGAATCAATACAGGAGCACCAATACCTAGATGGGCTGACAGTGTCGTACAAGTAGAGGATACATTATTAAAGAAAGCTGATGAAAGTGGGGAAGAAGTTGAGATAGAAATTATGACTGTTCCAAAAGTTGGACAAGAGATCAGGTGAAAATCCTAATAATGTTCAACTCCTTTGTGTCAAGACTGGATTGTCTGCTCTTGAATACACCAAATCTTACCTGCAGTTTTGTTAATTAACCCTTTTACATATTGTAATGTACCTATCTAGCCATCAGTATTCACAATTGCCATTCAAGTTTTATTAATGTTTTAATTTTGGCTTCTAAAACATACCTTATGACCCCTCTCATTGGAATTAGCTCATTGCGTTGCTCTTGCTTCTGTTTCTTTTTCAATTTCAATAAAAAAATTGTTTGGGACTGGCCGCAAAATTAGGGTCAGGTAACCGCAACCAAATCATTATTTTTGGGGGGCTTTATACATTGTGTGTATTCAAATTATGACTCCATACATATCTTATATGTTAATTTTGGGGTAGTGCATTATGTAGATGTGGATTATTTTTCAGCAGTGCATTATGTAGATGTGACGTATACAATTCAGTGTAGACCCCAGAGCCTGGTGAATTTGAATTAATATGCATGACTTTTATGATGATCCATTTTGGAACGATCAGAAAACTGAACACATGGCTGTTGATTAACCCTTTACCCAACATAATGTCCAAAACAGGCAAGCTCTATTCCAAAAAATCCTAAATTTTTCTTACTTTTTTTCATTTTTTGTCTCAAAAACATAGGTTAGGACCCATCTTTGGAACGAGCTCGTTGAGCTCCTTCCAATGAGGGGTCATAACCTATGTTTTTGGGACAAAAAATGAAAAAAATTAGTTATTCAAGAATTTTATTTGCAAGTGTCGTCTGCTTTTCATGTTAGGTAAAGGGTTAAATAATATGTAAATTTGCAATCCTATTAATTCTGAATCGGTTCATGAATGTGGTGTCAAATTGAATCATAAGGCTTCACAGGATCTTAACCCTTTACCCAATGCAGACGATATCAAAATTTATTATTTTAATTACTATTTTTTAAAATTAAAAAACAAATTTCAACAAAACCTTATCATGTGACCCCTCATTGGAACAAGCTCGATGAGCTCGTTCCATTAAGGGGGTCACATGATATGGTTTTGTTGAAATATTTTTAAAAATTTATTTTCTTTCAACTGCTGAATTTTCAAATTACGCGGGCGGATGCGGGCGATTCGTTAGGTAAAGGGTTAACTAGTTGGGTGTTAGAAGACCACTATCATGGCTCTATTGAAAAGTGCAGAAAACTACTTCAGTGGCTTTACACTGCATGTATTAGCCTGATGTTTGCTCATCTGTAGAACAAAAAATATGTGAAATAACTTATTGGATAGTGCCAATAATTATAACAGAAATATGTTTTTATGAACAAAATCTTGCTGAACAAACACTCCTCATGCTGGTAACAATAAAATATTTTTAAAAAATACTCATGTTACAAAGCACCTTTGAAAAATAATTTATACTTTACTAGTTAAATTCCACACAAAGCTGCAAGGAAATAGTCGATGGATATAGTGTTTCTGGTTGAGTTGTGTTAACAACCAAGATCTATGGTTTGGCGACGGCCAGTGTACTTCTGGGCGGGCAGACGGTTGAGCATGCTCATACTGTGCCTAGAAGAAACGTCTTGCAATTTGACTAATAATTCAAATTACCATGCAAGTCATTTGCAATAATATCTCAAGTGAGTTTGAAAATTGGCCCAGCTCGATTTTTTGTTACAGAATTATTGGCTTGAGTCAATTTTTACGAATATTGAGCTCGTAAGAACAATAACTTGAACAAACATTCTCCAGTTTGACTAATATTTGCCATACAGGCCTTTTGCAATAATATCTGAAGTGAGTTCGAAAACTGGCCCGTCCCAGTTTTTGTTACAGAGTTATTGGCCTTAATTAGTCAATTTTTACAAATTTTGAGAGCTCATTAGTGCTGCAATTTGAACAAACATCCTCTGATTTGATGAATATTTGCCATACAGGTCTCTTGCAATAACATCTCAACCAAGCTTGAAAATTGGCCAATCCTGATGTATCATTACGGAGTTATGTGCCTTAATTAGCACATTTTTATGAATTTTGAGCTTGTGAGCACAATAGCTTGAACAAACATTCACCGGTTTGACTAATATTTGTCATACAGTTCTTTTGCAATTATATCTCAAGCAAGTTCAAAAACTCAGGGTTCGTACGGGTCCTTGAAGGTGCTTGGAAGTGCTTGAATTACAAAATCGAAAATCCAGGGCCTGGAAAGTGCTTGAAAATCACATCTCCAGTAGTAAAGTGCTGGAAAGTGCTTGAAAAATATGTATAGGGATGAGATTTTTCAGTTTTTTATCGGACTTGAGTCTTTTTCAAATTTTTTTTTTTAATTTTTATTTCTTTGAATACACATGAAAATGGTCTTTCAGACCATTTTCATGTGAATTCAAAGAAATAAAAGGTCGAATCACAGCTTTACAAATTGGTTATTATATAATTGGGGGCATAATGGATGATTTTGACACATTTCCTTTCATGCAAGCACAATTTCAGTTTATTTTCAGATTTTTGTAATGGACTGAAGTCTCATGCTTGTATGTAGTGTCAATAATCTAGCGTGTTTATGAAAAAAAATGCTGTTATAGCTTGCGTAATTGCGTAGATTGACAGTGCATAAAGTCGGTGTTTTTTCATAAAAAAAACAGAGCATGCCTCCTTAGTCGTGCATTGGGTATTCCCGTTATTATTTGACCCATTGCGTGACTGCTATTATGTTATAAACAGACACGTAAGTTTGAAATAGAGTCAGCATTATGTTATCAGAAGGGGGTGCGGTGGCGTTACGGTAACCGGTTCTCGTCAGATCACCGAAGTTAAGCAACATCGAGCCTGGTTAGTCCTTGGATGGGTGACCATCTGAGCGATCAATTTGGACTCCCACGTTGTGTCGTTGGGCAAGGCACTTAACCCTGATTGTCCACATGGGGGCACGATGATGCCGTGTACTAAGGCGTACTGCACGTCGATGGTGCGCATGTCTTCAACCAATCTAACCTTGCCTGTGCTGTATTGCGCAGTTACTATGTTGGGGAGCTGGCAGCTGCTCGTCATTGCTCGGTGGTTCTCTCCGGGTACTCTGGCTTCCTCCATCCGTAAAACTTTCACAGTCATGATTAGCCATTGTGCATAAGTATGTGACCATAAACACCAATAAATAATAATAAATATGTTATCAGAAGGTCCTGGAAAAGTCATGAAAATCCTTGGAATAAGTCCTTGAAAGACCTGGAATTTTTTTTCTCAAGCGTGTACGAACCCTGCAAACTGGCTTGGCCTGATTTTTCGTTACAGAGTTATGGGCCTTAATTAATCAATTTTACGAATTTTGAGCTCATTAGCACAATAACTTGAAAAATGGTTCTCCGATTTGACTAATATTGCCTTAGAGGTCTTTTGCAATAATATCTCAAATGGGTTTGGAAATTGGCCTGACCCAATTTTTTGTTACATTGTTATGAACCTTCATTAATTTTTACGTTTTTTTCAATACAGAGTTATGGACCTTAATCAATTTTTATGAATTCTGAACTTATTAGCATTATAACTTGAACAAAGGTTCCAGATTTGACAACCGGCATATGATTGATAACCAGGTTATCGAGATGCAACACACTCTGATTGCAACCCAACTCGATGCCTGTATCTCTAATGTGCACCTCTTGTTTAATTATTTAACCCTTTGATGCTGATCGTGGCTCAGTTGGTAGAGGTGCAGGCTGCAAGGCGAGAGGTCCTCGGTTCGAATCCCACCTGCGTCAACCGCGTTGTGTCCTTGGGCAAGACACTTCACCCCGATTGCCTACATGGGGGCACGATGACGCTGTGTACTGAGGCGTACTGCACGTCGATGGTGCGCATGTCTTCAACCAATCTAACCCTGCCTGTGCTGCAGTGCAGAGTTCAGAGTTACGATGTTGGAGAGCTGACAGCTGCTCGTCGTTGCTCGGTGGTTCTCTCCGGTTACTCCGGCTTCCTCCACCCGTAAAACTGTCACGGTCACGATTAGCCATTGTGCATAAGTATGTTACCTTAAACACCAATAAATCAATAAATCAATTTGATGCTGATCATATATACCATGTCAGTTTAGACTCATAGACCGGTAGAGTCTGTATTTGTTACTTTGGGGCTGCACATTGAAAATCTTAATTGATCTACCACACAATTTTAGTAAGCAACTATCTACTTTATGAATTCAGGTCATATTGCGATCAAGCCTGAAAATAATTTTTGTTGCGCTTCCAGACAAAATATCAGACACCAAATTTATTTATTGATGTTTAAGGTCACATATTTATGCACAATGGCTAATCATGACATTTTTCTAGGTGGAGGAAGCCGGAGTACCCAGAGAGAACCACCGAGCAATGGCGAGCAGCTGCCAGCTCCCCAACATCGTAACTCCGCACTGCAGCACAGGCAGGGTTAGATTGGTTGAAGACATGCGTACCATCGACGTGCAGTACGCCTTAGTACACGGCGTCATCGTGCCCTCACACGGGCAATGGAGATGAAGTGTCTTGCCCAAGGACGCAACACGGTTGCCGCAGGTGGGATTCAAACTGAGGACCTCTCGGCTTCCAGCCTGTACCTCTACCTACTGAGTCACCGCGCTCCCCAGACACCAAATGAATCATGTCTGTCACTTAAGAATGATATCTGATATATTACAAAATGGAGTTTGAGTATTCGAAATAATGTGTTTTGGGTGTACATGTACCTTCATCTTAAACCTGCTCAGAATTCATCCAACCATACCTTGTTTGGCAGAGCTCAATGAGCCCTGCCAAACAAGGTATGATTGGTTTCATTCTGAATTGGAACTGAATTACCTTTCAGACATAATTTAGATACAAGTATGGCTATATCAAATCTTATTCCTTCACTTGCTGTTAACTTTCTTCACGCTTCCCAACTTACCAGGACCAGAAATCACAATAATCATTAATTTTAGGCTTGCTAGTTATGTACATGATTTCCAGCATTCCTGATGTTCTGATCACTGAACTTCACTGATAATTTTGGCATCAGACATTTTGACTGTTGATTTTAAATCTCAGTCAGACATTGTACCTGACATTGTCCTTGTCTGATCACTTATTTTCTGGTATGATTGCGATTCCACACTGAAAATAATGGCTTTTAGGGATCAGAGGGTTAAGAACAGGTAGCACATAATACACTGGATTATTTATTTTTTTCAGGCCAGTAGGACTTGATATCAAGACTGATGAACAGGTGTTGTGTAAAGGACAAAGATTGGGTCCCTCTGAAGTTGGAGTACTTGCTTCCATTGGAGTAACATCTGTATTGTGTTACAAGCTACCAGTAACAGCTGTTTTATCCACTGGCAATGAGGTAAAGCTTGTTCACTACCTTCCTGAGACAAATGATGCCTGTGTATGGATTGTTCTGAATTGATTTAGAATGTTCATGTAAAACACTCTTTTGAGGTCAAATAAAAAAAGGACATTTGCTTCTTGAACAATTAATTTTTCAAATCACTGAGGGATGAAGGGAGGGAGGCTTTTATTATTATTTTTACCTGTGTCGCCAGCAGCAGAGCAGGTCTAGTAACTGCTTGACTCTGTCCGTCCATCAGTCCATCTGTCAGTTTGTCCGAAACACTTCTTCCGTCAAAGTTTTCTTGGCTTCTATGAAAGGGAATGATTTTATATTTGGTCTGCTGCTTCATAATGATGAGTTGTATCGTGTATCTAATTTTCAGATCTGCCATGCAGCCACTTCCTGTTTGCCGATACTTTGAAGTCTGTTCATCTCTGTAATCAATTGCATGCAGCAACACATGTCCAGACCCGGTATTGGTCTTGGCTTGTTGATTGTTTTCGTTTGTAAACTGATCCTGCCCAAAATTTCTTTTTTCCGAACCAACGAGCCAATTTGAACCAAATTTGGTATATAGTAGTATTAGGTGAAATGCTCCTGATTTTTGTCCCCAAATTTATTTTAACCCCCCCCCCCCCCCACCTCCACCCCTGAGAATCCAGGCGCAAAAGAAAAAAAATATGTAAATGCCCATATTTTCTAAACTGCACAGAGCATACTATTAATCACTCATCCTCATTTGCATTCAAGATGTACTATGACTCTAAATTATAATTGTGTATATATTTGTTAACAAAAAAAATCATGATTTGTAAACATTAATATGAATCCTCTTAATCCTTTACCCAGTGAATCGGCTGCATCTGCCTGCGTAATATGCAAATTCAGCAGTTGAAAAAATATTATTTTTCAGAAAATTTCAGCAAAACCATATTATGTGACCCCTCGTTGGAACGAGCTCATCGAGCTCGTTCCAACGAGGGGCACATGATATGTTTTTGATGAAATTTTTTGAAAAATTTGAAAAAATGATATTTAAAATAATAAATTTTGATATCGTCTGCGTTGGGTAAAGGGTTAAGCACTGAATAATCAGTATCTCGGGTCTTTATCCATGTTATTACCTTTAGGGAAATGTTTATAGTTTAAAAAGATATGGTGTATATGTTTAACATGTGCCCCCGTAATTTATAAATTGAGCAGTTGAAAAAAAAGAAACTTTGAAAAACATTTCCACAAAACTATATCATGTGGTCCCTCATCAGAATGAGCTCATCAAGCTCATACTTGTGAGGGGTTACATGATATGGTTTTCTTGAAATGCTTTGAAAAAAATGATTAAAATAACGTATTTTGATATTGTGCCCATTGGATAAAGGGTTGACTCCACTTGTGAATTGCTTCAGTCTTCATGTCAGAATTCATCGATCTAACAAGCATATCTATTGTATGTATTTGTTATTTTCTTAATTGTTCTTCATTTCATTATATCTGTCAATCAAACTTCTTCCATGTGGAGTTATTGAAGTGCACATATGTCATTTCTTATTTTTTCTTTCAGTTCTGTTCTCACCATTATTTTCCCACCTTCCTCTTGGTTATTCAGCATGTTTGGATCAATGGTAGGGTGGGTAAATGTGAAAAACTTTTTAAGTAATTTCTGTATTTGTCATACCTACCATTGATCCTGCTAGGAAGTACCCACCCATGAGTTCAACACTCCTACCTTCCCTCTGGTGTTCTAACATTCAACAGGCACTTCAAAAGAATGGAGTTTTGGCAGGAGAGGACATTGGAGTAGAGTCCACTTAATTGGATATCTTTTAATAGAATAACCCTGTTAATATAACTTCCAAAACCAAAATCATTTACCAAACTTTCAGAACAGATTTGATCTGATAATTACATGTAGGTTATGGGATAAACAACTCCTGTTAATTAAATAAAAACCTTGAAATATGACGAGAAATTACCTGACAATCACCAAATTCCCCTTGTTAATTGACCTTTTTGCCTCAATACATCCAATACAGGTATCAGGCTATAATAGAATAAATGCTCAGTTGAAATAATTGAAGAAAATTAATCAATAATACACATTGATAGAAAATTCATGGACATACAAGTTTTTAGCTCAGATTGACAAAGTCAGGCTGAGCTAATCTCATCGCTCTCCGTCCGTCGCTGTCATCCGTTGTCTGTCGTCCGTCGTCCATCAACACCATGTTTTGCTCTTCTCCTCCAAAGCCACTGGGCCTATTCAAGTGAAAGTTTGTGCGAGTGATGGTCCCAAAGGGGCATTTCATTTTTGTTCAACTCAGCATGCCCATCCCCATAGGGAGGGAGTGGGGGAAAATGCTTCAAAATATTTTAAAAATCTTCTTCTCAAGAACCAGTGTGTACAGTGACTTGATATTTGCTATGGAGCTTCCATATGAGGTGTAGAATCAAGTTTGTTCAAACGAAGTTTGTGAAGTAATATTTGGCTTTGTAATAATTTCTATTTTCTGAACCGATGGTCTGGTGTGAACCAAATTTGGTTTGTGGTAGTATTGGGTCATAAGTACTTGACCCATGCAAAAAAAAAAATCCCCGCATCCCCATGGGAACCCTGGGAGCTAAAAATAGAAATATTTTCAAACACCCATATTTCCCAAACCCCACGGAACAGAGAGCTTTTATTTGGTATGAAGTATCCTTAGGACCAGTAGAATTGAATGGTAAAAAAAAATTGCCATCGGTTATGTTAGGGTGTTCTGTAATGGACATCGAAAAAATGCTGAGTCAGCATATTTGCAAAAATTTTAAAAAATCTTTTCTCCAGAACGAATCATATATTTGGTATACATCATTCATAGGGGGGGGGGGGGTCAGATAAAAGTTTGTTGAAATAAAGCTCATTGGTTCATATTTGGGCTCTCTACAGGAGCCCGAAGTTTTAACATAGGGTAATATGGGGAATATTCTTTAAACTTCTTCTTCTTCTGAACCACCAGTCAGAATCTTTTAATATTTGGTATACATCATTGTTATGAGGGTCAGATTCTAGATTGTTCAAACCAAGTCCCTAGGTTAATATTTTGGCTTCCTACGGAAGCCCAAATTTGATCTTTGTTCAATATGGAGGGTAAATTAAAAAAACCTTCTTCTTCAGATCCATAATTCAGAATGCTTTGATATTTGGTATGCAATATCTCTATGGGGGTCAGATTCAAGTTTGTTCAAATCAGATCCCTAGGTATATATTTGGGCTCACTATGGTAGCCCAAATTTTTACTTAGTGCAATATGAGGAAATTTCTTTAAAAATCTTCTTCTTCAGATCCACCAGTCGGAATGCTTTTATATTTGGTATACAACATCTCTAGGGAGGTCAGATTCCAGGTTTTGTTCAATTCGAGTACCTAGGTTAATATTTGGGCTCCATATGGGAACATGAAATTTAACTTAGTACAATATGAGGGAATTTCTTCAAAAATCTTCTTCTTCAGATTCACTTGTCAGAATGCTTTCACATTTGGTATACAACATCTCTAGGGGGTTCAGAGATTCAAGTTTGTTCAAATCGGATCCATAGGTTAATATTTGGGCTCGCTATGGTAGCCCAAATTTGAACTTAGTGCAATTCGAAGAAACTTCTTTACAATTTCTCTTCTTCAGATCCAACAGTCAGAATGCTTTCATATTCGGTACACAACATGTCTAGGGAAGTCAGATTTAACTGTGTTCAAATCAAGAGCCTGGGTTAATATTTGGGCTCTCTATGGGAGCCGGAATTGGCCATTTTGCTGAAGAATTAAAAATTTTGTATTCAGTACCCTCTAGAGGTACTAAGATTAATCCACATAGGTTGTATCAAGGGGCTTCATAGGGGAGCTCTACATTTTACTTATGATCAACTGAAGAAAAGACATGATGCCCAGATTATTTTTGTCAATCCTGAGGGACTCAAGGATTGACAGTGTAGCCTATGGAGATGGCTTGCTTAATGTAGACTCATTCTTGGACTCTGTTTAAATTGTGTTCTGTACAAGATGAGAGCTTCAGGCCCTGTGGGGCCTCTTGTTTTATAAACATTTTACATGGTTATTGTTTGGCGATGGCATAGCTAGATTAGTTGTTTTACTGTCATCAGTTAATCTCTAGAATTTAGCAAAGTAACCATATCCCTATTAATTTAATTTCCCTGTTAACTGAATAATTGTCACTGACAAAGTGGCTATTCAATTAATAGGATTCCACTGTACTTTCATCCCTTCTGCACATTAACAGAAGCCATGTATGGTGTACTAGACAGAGCATTATTTTTAGCTGCGACAAGCAGCTCTATATGTGACAATGTTGGTCTGTCTGTCGGTTGGTCTGTCGGTCTGTCACCAATGAGTTTAAAAAACACCATAACTCCTAAAATACTTGAAGGAATGACACAATACTTGGTATGCAAGTGTATCTTCATGATGTCTACACCCTTTCGATAGTGCATGTCATTTGGATAATTTCTGTCACATTTATGGACTCGTCATCAACAAGTTTTTTTGTCACCAACAAGTTTTTTTTGTCACCAACGAGTTTTAAAACATCATTGGCATTGCCTGAATCATCGCAGCTTCAGCACTATGACAGTGCGCTCTAGTTTATATATTTAAGCTAAATTCTGGTGAGTTGAGGGGTAAAAATTCAGCATTTGGTTTGGTCTGCAACTTACACAGGAGCTAGTATATTTTGATCAATGGTAGGTATGATAAATATAGAAATTACTTTTCGATATGATAAATATACAGTTAAAACTAGAAGTCCTGTTACGAACTGTGTGCTTATCTAGGCTTAATTGTGCGTAGGAATTGCATGCAATTGCCATCTGGAATGGCATCCAAAAGCACGGCATGTTCTCCTGGTTACTCATAGCAAACACAGGCAATGTTTCCGCCAGTGGACCTCCGGGTTACCCGGAGGTCCATTGGCTGAAACAATGCTTGTGCACAGGCAATATGTACAGAATTTGATAGCCTTACTATGGTCATAACGCATAGATTAACACGCATATATGTGCATTTCATGGCAGGACTTCTAGTTTTAACTGTAGACTTTTACTTTTAAGTTATGCATTATTAGAGCATCCACAGAGTACAAATCAACATTATCAGTTTATTTAATGTTTAAGAAACATCTTTTTCAGCTCTGTGAACCTGATAAGCCTCTCAGTCAAGGGAAAATTCGAGACAGTAACAAGACGACACTGCTAGCTCAGTTAAAAGAGTTTGGTTTTCCAGCAATAGACATGGGAATAGCTAAAGATAAGTAAGTAATGTGGATGGAGAGAGAGAATACTTTATTTGCAGCACATGTATTTACATAAGACTAAGGTCTACATGAATGTACTGATCATTTTTATGAAGTATTGATAAATTATAAGAAGATATTCAGCATACGTGTTCTGCATGGAATGGCCTAGCCATATTGGCTGTCTTCCTGTCATTCCCTGTGGTGTGTTTGTGGATTGCATTGATGGATACAAGTAAGTATAAGAAATTGGTATTGATGAACGACTTATATGCACGTTGGTGATGAGGGCGTGGAGAAGTAGAATGGACGTTTCACACTTGTGTTATCGATAATGGATGAAAAGATAATATATATATATATCGTCCTTCCACCCAGCATCAACCACAAAAGTGTATATGAATACATACGTAGACACACATATACATATATGTGTGCATATGTACGAGTGTGCAACTATCACAGCTGTAGAGTACTGATTACAGATGAACCAAGGTGACTACCAGGAGCATCACAAGATGACTGATTGGCTTTGTAAACCTAAATTAGTTATTTATTCCAATGTGACCAAGACAGTATGACCAATTTGTCACACGGCTCTTTGGCAAGATACTCTAGATCTGTCTATAGATGTACCCTGGCAAAATTTCATGTACCGTACCACTACACTGCAGGGTACATAAAATTTTGACAGGGTATGGGTAATTGTGCACCCTGCTGAAGACCTATATAACTCGTAGTCCACTGAGTATATTTTTCCACTATACCAATGGCCCAGACTAGCTGGTGCAACCCAATTTATTACCAGGGCCAAACACAAATTTTGAATCCCCCAAACCCCCAAAATTTGCAAAAAAAACTAAAAAGAGAAGACCTGTATGGTCCTCCATACTTTTTGCGCAATGCGCAACTTGTTGTCAAGGACAACAATAGGCTACCGCCATTTTGTCATTCTGTTGTTTGGCCCATGTCAGATCAACACGTATCCTGACTTTTGTGCCATAAAATCCTAAAGTGTAGCCAGACATGATTTTGGAGTGGAATGGTGGAATAATTGCAGCAGAATCAAGCTGAATAAAGACATTGAGTTTTTGAACGTTCAGGGCTATAACTTTATTGAAATTAAATAATATTTCTTGTTCTTCCCGTTTTCGGGATATGCACCTGATTTGTTCATTCTTTGTTTATCATTATGTGTGTGTTCAATGTTCACCTTTTTCCTCTTAAATCCTCTCATTAAATTTTTAAGAACTATTTGCCGTTTGCGAATTTGTTATTAATTAAAAAATTCTTCTTAAAAATTTTAGATAATTTACGGAATGTGGATTATTCATACCCCGTTTGTCGAGTCCCGGTTATTCTCGACATAGTCAGGCCAGTCTGTTTGCCATTACCCTTCTCTATGGGGAATCTTCTGGGGAAGTTTCTCTGTTGTTAAGGGTATTCTTGGGATACCGGTTGTCTGACCTGGACCTTTGCTGTGCCTGTTTTGGACTTGATTACCAGCTCCTATTCAGTTTAAAATTTTTGCTTCAGGCGTATGTGTATTATGAAGTCCTCATGTTCGAATTGTAAGAGGAAGAATTCCTCTCTTGATTCTCATTCATCATGTTTGGCTTGCACTCGTTGCTCTAAAGATGGTACCTGTGCAACTTGCTGTTCTTGGGATTCCAAGCGATGGAATTCCCTCTCAACTTACCTATGTGTCGGCGAATCACCAATTTCGGTGCTTTCACCTAAGGAACTAATCAGAATTCAGTTTTCATTTCAGAGAAACAAGAACCTGGTATTGGTCATGGTATAACATCAAGTTCTGTGCTGCCGTCGTCTTCAGATACAGAGCATGTTGACTTACGAGGTATCGCAGAATACTCGGTACCTCGGGCAAGCAGATGGTCAACTAGCTTGACCAGTGTAACGGAGCCTTTCATTAGTGCTTCTGTACCGGGAAAATCCGTAGCGGTCCAGGATACGGAGGATGGAAGACAGTCCTCTGTTCAGACGATGGCAGGTAAGGGGAAGAGGCCAGTCAAATTGAAAGGTGCATCAGTCCTCTGTTCAGACGACGGCACGTAAGGGGAAGAGGCCAGTCAAATTGAAAGGTACATCAGTAGTGAAGCATTCGTCTGTTTTGGGGTCAAAACAGAAGGATTCAACTTTTATTGCCAGTTCCGCTGGTAGTCTGGTAGATAATGCTTCTTAGCCAGTTGTTTCTGATGTACCTTTCTCTGCCAGTACAGCTGGCAGTAATCTTGATATAAAAGTCTCTTCTTCGTCCGTTTCCAGGACTCAGCACAGTAGACTGCATGCTAGCTGGCAAGATCCTGAGGTAGAGAGTCAGATCCAGGATCTGGCTCTCTCTAAGGCAAGCATTTCGAAGCAAACGTCTTTTTCTAAAAGACGGACACAGGGCTCTGTGTCAGATCACTTTCCGGAGCCAAAAAGGCATAAAATGGGGGTGAGCATAGCCTTGAATACGGAATTGAAGGGGCAAATTGCCCAGCTAATTGCAGACTCCCAACAGCATAATATGCAGCCGTCATCGATCTCCGCTTCAGATGAATCAGACGGTGCTGGATCGGCAGAAAGAAGGGTTTCCTCAAATAATCAGTATGCCGATAATAGACCAGACCAGGAACCTCTAGCTTGTAGTGTTAGGGAGTTTGATGAAGATGAGACTGACACTACATCTATGGCTGAGCAACGTAAGGAAACTATGAGGTTCCTGCAGGATTTTTCACCTGAATTCCTTTTGGTCAGAGTTCTGTGCCTTCTAGAGCCAGGCGCCTGTCTTCTTTAGACAGGGAGATCATTAAGTCGAAGGAAAGTATCCTTCTGCATCCGTCTCAATCAGTCCAAGCATTAGATTCGTTTGATTGTGTTGACGAAGCTATTGCAGACCTGGCTCAGGCTAGAAAAAGTTTTTCAGAAAGGAAGCTTGACCTACCTTTTAGAGGCAATACCTTCTTAAATACGGTAGGCGAGAATAATATTCCAAGAGCTCCTCTCCGATTGGATGACAGGGCAAGGGACTTAGGTATGTCTCTTCTGTCATCGCGTAGCATCAGTTCTTTTCCTATAGATATTTGCAATGAATCTAGCAGAAGTATTTTGGATGCTATGTCATATGCAGATCACATTTGCAGGGCATTGGCAGGCAATTTGGAATATGAGAGCTTACAGGAGTTGTTATCTCCTTTGAGAGTGCTCTCTCACGCCATCATGTATACACCATCCCACTCTGCTCTTTCAGTAGCAAATTTAGAGTTGGTCAGGCACGATGCTGCCCTTAAAATCTACATCATTTATTGACGACAGTGTTAAGAGCTCTCTAAGGGCCGCTCCCATTTCGGGCTCTTCATTATTCAGTGATAAGTTTAAAGCTGTGTTTGAAGATGCTTCTAAGAAAGCCACAAGTCAGCTTTTGTTGCGCTCAGCTTTGCAACCTCAGCCTTCCACAAGTGGTACTCCTCAGAGAGGTAAATTTTTCTCCAAGTGAGGCTCAGCCAGTGCTGCTTCTAGAGCTAATCGTGGGCGTGGTGGCTCGAAACAGGGGAGCGATTTCAAAAAGGGGACGACACAGTCGGATAATAAAAAAGCGCGTAACCCCACTTCGACGTCACAGAGGGGTGCGGGGAGCTTCACGAGGTTTCTCCTCATATAAGCCTTGTAATTCCTACAAATGAAGAGTTTGACCTCTACTGTTCTCCGGTTGGCGGAAGGCTTTCAAAATTTGCAAGCAACTGGAACAAAATAACTCAGGATCTTTGCTTTCTAGACGTTGTAAAAAATGGTCTACTGCTTTCGTTCCCGAGAAAACCTCCATTAACGCGGATTCCACGTTTTGTGAGCCTTCCACAAAATATAGCAAAGGGAGAGGCTTTGATTTTAGCAGTAGACTCTCTCCTACAAAAGGAGGCAGTAGAGGTCGTAGAGAATCCCAATTCAAAGGGATTCTACAGTCATTTTTTTCTTGTACCGAAGTCAGATGGCTTGTACAAGCCGGTCATCGATCTCAGTTGGATAAACAAGCTAATAATTGCTCCAAAATTTTATATGGAGACAATTCGGTCAGTGAGAAGCAGCATCCGAGTGAACAATTACGCCACAAACATAGACTTGAAGGACGCATATTTTCACATCTTAATTCATCCGGCTTTTCGGAAATACATCCGTTTCGCAGTTGAAGGAAAAGTATACCAGTTCAGAGCAATGTGTTTTGGCCTGAACTTTGCTCTGTAGGCGTTCACACGAGTGATGAATGCGGTGTTGAGCCACTTCAGGGCACACTCGGCTTCGATGACGTCGGCATATCTGGACGACATTCTTCAAAGATACGGAAATTTTCATGCTCTTCAAAGCGACATTCAGAGTCTGCTATCGCTGCTACAACGCCTAAGTTTTATAATCAATGTCGACAATTCGGATTTAATGCCGATGACGTTGTTTGTTCACCTGGGAATGAGTTTCGATACTCTCAACAATCGGGTCTGTTTGCTGGTAGCAAGAGCAAAATTAGTTTCTTTTTACGCAAAATACTGCATAAACGCTCAAGTCATTACTGCAAGAGAGTTTGTGCGACTGTTAGGACTTTGCGGCGCCGCCGAGGAGTTAATTCCACTAGGTCGTTTGCACACTCATCCACTTCAAATTTATCTAATTCAAAATTGGAGCGTAAAGCGTCAGTTGTTGGACAGTCCAATTGTTTTAACGCAGTCAGTAAAGCATCATCTTCAAATTTGGGCAGATATCCAGTGGTTATCCCTGGGAATACCGCTTCAGATTCAGGAGCTGTCATTCGTAGTCATGACGGACGCCAGTCAGGAGGGTTGGGGTGTTTTCTTGATTCTGGGCAATCAAGTGTGTCACGGTTTATGGGAGAGTCAGTTTCTTGTGTCCCATATAAACTACAAAGAAATGAGGGCAATTTGGTTAGCTCTAAATCATTGGCTCAGTCGAGTAATAAACTCACATGTTCAAATTCTGTCGGACAATTCAGCAGTAGTAGCCTATATTCGGAATCATGGAGGTACTCATTCCGTCCAGCTGTTGAATCTCACCGAAAAGATTCTTCTTTTCTCTCAAGAGAATCAGATTCTGATATCGATTCGTCATATTCCAGGTCGTCTCAGTGTAATAGCAGACTCTCTATCGAGAAAGGATCGCCTGCTACCTTCAGAATGGATGTTGAAAAAATCTGTCTTCAATCAGATTTGCATCCAGTGGGAACGTCCAATGATCGATCTTTTTGCCACGAGTCTGAACAATTCGTTAAAGTCTTTCGTGTCCCCAGGCCCAGACCCTCAGGCTTATGCAGTAGACGCTCTGTTAATTTCATGGATGGGATAATAGGGTATGCTTACCCTCCAGCTCCCCTCATTCAACAGATCTTGCTAAAGATAAAACAGTCTTCTTGCAAGATTCTATTGGTTGCAAGTCTGTTGGCTCACAGACCGTGGATAAATCTTCTCCGGGAACTTCTTTGGGATGTTCCACGGAAGTTACCACCTCTCCAGGATCTTCTGACACAGGGGAAACTCTGTCAGCTTCATCACAATCCGGAAGGCCTCAACCTTCACGTTTTTCCTTTGTGCGGTCCTTCCTGCACGGAAAACAGTTTTCCAGACGAGCAGTGGATGCAATTTCTAACTGTAGGAGGACCTCCTCTACATTAAATTATGAAGCGAAGTGGAAGGTTTTTGTTCGTTGGTGTGAATCAGAATTGATTGATTTTTTAACACCAACTATTCCTCAATTAGCTAACTTTTTTATTTATCTTTTTGATGAAGTTAAGCTACAGCCAGTCACTATTAAGGGCTATGGGTCTATGCTTTCTGACACCTATGCACAACAAGGGAAATTAAACATTGGGTCAGATGTATCTTTAAATAAATTAATGAGGAATTTCTCTGAGAACAGACCTCGTACCTTGAGACTAGTCCCTAAGTGGAATTTAGCTTGGGTTCTTCTGAAACTTCAGGAAGCACCTTTTGAGCCATTAAATACTGTTGAATTTAAATTTCTTACTTACAAAACGGCTTTTCTTTTAGCGTTTGCGTCAGATAGAAGAGTTAGTGACCTTCAGGCTTTGTCTATTGAAGACTCTCATTATCGTAGTGTTGGTAATTCTATTACTCTCACTATGAAAGTGGAATTCTTAGCTGAGAATCAGGTTCCGGACAAATGGCCTAACCCAGTTCTTATTGAAGCATTACCGTCTTCAGATGATCAGAGACCTTTGTTGTGTCCAGTAAGAGCGCTTAGGATTTATAAGCAGCGATCTAGTTTTATTAGAAGAGGTAGGAAGAGGTTATTTCTTTCTCTTCTTCCTAACAGAAATGATATTTCTGTTCATTCCATATCTAGATGGATTCAGTTAGCTGTTTGGACAGCTTATAATACTTTGTCTGTGAATCAGAAAATAGCTTATAAGATTTCACCTCACGAAGTTAGAGCCTTAGCTTCTTCCTGGGCTTATGCTAGTAGTACTTCTTTGCAGGATTTGATGCAAGCAGCTCACTGGACTCAACAGACGGCTTTTACCATCTTTTATCTTCAAGATTTAGAATCAATTTTGGATGATCTCAGATCTTTAGGACCGTTATCGGTAGCTCAGAATGTCGTCCATTCCCATTAGGAATTTCATTCAACCTTCTGTTTGGTTTGCTGTAGCACTGTCACCAGTCTGCTACCCTCTTCGTTTTGATGTGTAGTTACTTTCAAAACAAGGAGAAGGGGGGGATGATATTTCCAAATGGTCATCTGGCTTTATAGTGAAAAGTATGGACATACCTCCTTCAGTGATAGTAACCTGGGGTCGGTGCTATGGTAGTTTTAATGTGTAGCTCAATGTGAAGCAATTTTCAATGTATTATATGCTTCTAATGTGTAGCTCGATGTGAAGCGTTATTGTATATGTTATGTGTCAAGACGAGCTTTACTATACAATACTCGGACACTTTTAATGTTTTATAAAGAGTCTCATTTCTCTGGACTTCTTTATTTTTTTGCTTCCTCTATCAAAATTAGCATAATGGGTTATGCTAGGCATTAAATAGAGTTACACCTATATTTTCATTGTTTTTCTGAATTAGGAGCAATGAACATCAAGTACTAGGCCCGCCTGCCTGTTTTCTATTCTCAGCTAGTCTGGGTCATTGGTATAGTGGAAAAATATGAAAAATTTATACCAATTTTAATATTTTTAATACTTACCAATGGCCCAGACGGGGATGGTCCTCCCTGGAGTAGACACTCCTTCCTCCCTGCTGAGTTATATTACAGTTCTTATTAACATTTAACAGACACAACAATAAAGAATGACAAGATGGCGGTAGCCTATTGTTGTCCTTGACAACAAATTGCGCATTGTGCAAAAAGTATGGAGGACCATACTGGTCTTCTCTTTTTAGGTTTTTTGCCAAATTTTGTCGGTTTGGGGGATTCAAAATTTGTGTTTGGCCCTGGTAATAAATTGGGTTGCACCAGCTAGTCTGGGCCAGTGGTGAGTATTAAAAATATTAAAATTGGTATACATTTTTCATTTTCATGATATTGTTCATAAAATCTGCTCGTGAAGCAGCCTTGACTAGATTTTGATGAAAAATTTAACTCAAGAAATCATTGGTGAAAAAATCAATTCAGTTTCCAGGAGTAAAATGTGATTAAATATGCCAAAGTTATACTTATTTCAGTTGCAGGAGAAATCTTGTCCTGGATAGAAATATCCGCCACCAGCATGTAAGGAGATAACTAATGTTATATTGTGGCTCATTGTCCCTTTAACTCTTAATCCACTGTGTATTCCACCAGAAAGTGAAGCACTACTTGTTTACTGTGGTAAACAAGCTCTGTTTTTCTGGTAAAATTGGATCCAGTCATCCATGCTTAGAGTGGAAGAAGTCCTCAAAAATGGGTATAAACGATTGACTAAACTTGACTTTATCTCCATGTTGCAGTCATGATTAGCCATTGTGCAGAAATATGTGGCCTTAATCACCAGTAATTAAATAAATTTCATCAACACCCATAATTGCTGCTTCAAAGCAGCCATGACTAGATTTAATAAAAAATATGTGAATATTTAGTTTAAGAAATCATTGGTCAAAACATTGATTCAATTCACACCGGAAAATCTGGTTCACTCTGTGCACCCTGATGTCAAAATGGCAGAGTTTTCAGCAGCAAATATTTCCCATAATGAAGTTTGATATTTAACCAAATATACCTTGTTTGACAGAGCTCAGTGAGCTCTGTCAAACAAGATATAATTGGTTAATTCCATAGTGCAACAAAAGAAAAATAGAGTGACTGGCGGAAATTCTGTTGCACTGCCAGAGTGTTGCGGGGTTAAAACTTCTCAAATTATTATTTTTCTAGTGGCAAGAGATTTGCTGTATTGGGCAGAAATATATTCCAACAGCATTTAACCCTCTACTAAATGAATCTGCCTCATCCGCATACGTAATATTTAAATTCAGCAGTAGAAAAAAAATTATTTATCAGAAAATTTCAACAAAGCCGCATCATGTGACCCATCATTGAAACGAGCTCATTGAGGGATCACATGATAATGTTTTGTTGAAATTTTTGGGAAAATTCGCAAAAATAATATTTAAAATAACAAATTTTGATATAGACTGTGCTGGATAAAGGAATTAACTCTTAACCTGCTGAGTAGTTTTAAACTGTTTTTCAATCAAATCTCAGCAGCCAACTACAGTACGACCGCCATGGGCTGGTCACTTTCCATGGGTGAGCAATATTTCCACAGACGCAATAATATTAGATTCCAAACACTTATTATAGGAATAATCATCAAAGATTTAATAAATGAAGCACCGGATACAACCCGGTGCTTCATCAATTAAAATTTTGTTGCTGATGATTTTTATTACCTGGTAAATGCAGACGTGGACATCACTACCCATGCGTGGATTACGACCAGGAGTTAAACACATATCACATGAAAGTTACTTGCATCAATTTCTGTTCTGCTTGTTCTGGATTTTTCTGCCGTAGCATTTTGACGACATTTCAAGCAGCATTTTATTTTCCATATTATTCTCAGTAAAATCCTGAACTTCTTTCACTTAGTGATTGTAATATATTATATTATTTCCCTGTTAACCCTTTACCCAGAACACACAATATAAAAATTTGTTATTTTAATTAGTTTTTTGTTCAAAATTTCAACAAAACCATATCTGACACTTTATTGGAATGAGGTTGATGAAGTTCATTCCAATGAGGCATCACACAATTTGGTTTTGTTCAAATTTTTAAAAAAATTCACCTGCTGAATTTGTAAAGGATATGAGCTAATGCAGCTATTTTTTATGTAAAAAGCTGAAGATTTTGCCAACTCAGTTTTTTAAGCAAAAATGTTAACAGTGATTATCATGGTGGGAACTCCCAAGAAGTGAAGCAATTCTTGTTTACTGTAGTAAACAAGCTCTCTTTTACTGGTAAAATACGACCCAGTCACCAATGCTTGGGGTGAAGTCCTCCAAAATGGGCATCATGGGTACAAACAATTGACTAACCTTGACTTTATGACTTTATTTACATGTTGCGGTCATTGTTAAAAAATATGTAACCTTAATCCTTTACCCAACGTAACGGCCAAACCTGGCCAGTTCTGTTCACAAAAATCGCCAAATAATTTTCATTATTTTTTTCATATTTTTATACTGTACCAATGACCCAGACTTAGCTGGTGCTAACTCTTACAAATATAGGGCCAAACACAAATTTTGCCCCCCAATCCCCAAAATTTGCATCTAAAACCAAAGAAAACATGTCCTGAATGGCCCTCCACACTTCACCTCTACTGCGCATGTGCAGTGTCAAGGACGTCCCGAAATTGGCGCCATTAATCATTCTTTGTTTGGCCCTTCATCAGTTAACATCTGACTGATCTTTGTGCTTGTAAATCTCAGTTTAAATGATGCCAGACACATAAATATTAGAGAAATGGTGATTCTAAGGAGGATATAGAAGGAGGAGAGGAAAAATGAGTGACAGAAAATTATCAGGGCTGTAACTTAAAATTTTTTAATGAAATTATGTTAAGTTACCTATTTTCGAGGCAACAGCCTGTTGTGGTCATTCTTGTTATCAATTTTATTACTAAAATTTCTTGGGAGTTTTAGCTGGATAACAGAATGAATTCTGTTCTTTTCCCCATGTTTACGTCTTCACCTATGGGTGGTTAGGCGTAGTGTTCTGCATCTACCATCTGATGTTCTGCAGTTTCTTCCCTGGAAGTCTCTGTTTTGCATCAGATAGTGTATTATTGGTAACTGATTTCGGGCCAGGGTGCCTGGAGTCTTGTTCTAGTGTTTTTACACTTATTGTTTACATTTACAACAGCCCTCTGTGTGAGGGGGGATTTCTTGAAAATAATATCTTGTTGTTAATTTAATCATAACTAGATACATTATTATTGTTCGTAAGTGTTGCATAAATTGTTTAAAATATTTTCAGAATTTTTGTCCACACTTAGGCTTGGAATCCATTGGGGCTCAACGTTACTTTTCAGAAACTTGGGCTGTTCTGAAAAAATATTTTTTCAAAAATTTTTTGATTGCAATTATTTTTTCTATATTAATGGATCATATTATTATGTATTTTGATTGTCAGGGGTTGGTGCGAGTACTAGGACTTTGTTTTCTTTTCACAATGAAAGGATATTGTTCAATTCTAATAAGAGGAAATCTTCCTCTGACTTTCATAATCATTGTATATGTAGTCAGTGTACTCGCACTAACTCCTGTTCTGTATGTGTTAATTTCAATGACAACATGGGAAGCGCATGTCACGTTATGTTACTGGGGAATTGGCCATTCCGGTCCTTTCCCCGCAGGGTCACTCTACTTTATCAATCTATATTTCAGACGATCAAGAATAGGGTGATGTATCTGTGATGTCTTCCAAAAGTGTGCCTCCGTCGTCACAATTAATGAAGAGCTAGCGGAAAAGTGCTCATGTAAATACGGCAATTGCCTAAGAGGACCCTAGTAGGTTCGACGGCCTTTGACGTCCGCTAGCTCGCCCGGTGTAGCATCCATTCATCGAATGGTTCGGCAGCCGGGTTCGTCCGTTGCGGTCTAGAAGGAGTTTTGGGGTGATGCAAGCACTATAAATCAACCAAATGCACACCCAGTGACGGCGGATTAGAGGGAGAACAGAGGAAGCCTTTTAGTCCGGTACCTAGCTCGTCCAGGTCCATCCGGACTGCGAGCGAGAGAGGCCCCTCTCTCGTACAGCAACATTTGGCCCCAGATGTTGTGGTACAAAATGTTTCGCATTCGGAGCATACGTCCGCCGCTCGGGACGCTCCGATATATAGTCAGTCCGGAGAGACTGTCAATAAGGCTTCCTCATTCTCATGGTAGCGCACACGACCGCTCTTGGCTACGTGACCTCGGATATCCAGTCAGCTTTGCCAATCAGAGAATCATCGGCGACCAGGTCACACCATCCAGTAGCCAGGGACACGAGGCCTGCAGACTCCTGACGTTCGGATAAGAAAGTGTGCGGGAGTCAACGTACACGGAGCTTCCGGCGGCAGTGCATCGTAAGACCGCTACTGCACAGGCCTCGGTGACAGGCGTGCTATCCCAAATAGCACAGCTTATCGCAGCATCCCAGCAACGACAGAATCTGTCGCATCATGTATTATCCGACGACGCTGGGTCGGGACGCTCCGCGGAAGCAGGTACGGACGTCCGAAAATTTCATCCGGTCCGTCGGGATGCCGAAAGGGATTCGGAGGATTTCGAGCTTTCCCTTTCGGAACAACATAAGCTTTTGTTTATGTCATCTGACTTTATCTTCTAGAGGTTCTTTCGTCGGACCAGAATGCTGCGATGCCGGATAAGAAACTGATAGCGTCGGTGGACACAGAAATTTTTGGTTTGGTTCAGGGACATTGTCCCTCAGTTCCGACATAGTCCAATAATGTCACACAACTTTCGAATTATTGAACGACGCTATATATATTATTATTTGCTTGCTTTTAACAAGCATGTCTGGTTTCTTGTTCGCAAAGTTACGGAGATGTCTTTCAAAAGTGTGCCTCTGTCATCATAGTTAATGAAGAGCTAGCGGCAATAAGTGCTCATGGAATATGTCAATCGCCTAAGAGGTCCCTAGTAGGATCGACGGAGGTGACATTCGCTAGCTCACCCGGTGTAGCGTCCATTCATCGAATGGTTCGGCAGCCGGGTTCGTCCGTTGTGGTCTAGGAAGGAGATTTGGGTGATGCGAGCACTATAATAAACTTTAGTACACACCCAGTGACGACGGATTAGAGGACAGATCGAAGGAAGCCTGTTAGTCCGGTTCCTAGCTCGTCCAGGTCCGTCCGGGCTGCGAGCGAGAGAGGTCCCTCTCTCGTACAACAACATATGGGACCGGATGCTGTGGTACAGATATTTCGCATTCGGAGCATATGTCCGCCGCTTGGGACGCTCTGTTATATTGACAGTCCGAGAGACTGTCGATAATGCTTCATCCTCACAGCAGCGCACACGACTGCATATTGGCTACGTGACCTCGAGTATCCGGCCAGCTTCGTCATTCAGTGATTCCACGGCGAACAGGTCACGCCATCCGGTAGCCAAGGGACACGAGGCCTATACACTCCGTTCGTTCGCATAATAGAAGTATATACGGGGTAACGAACACGGAGCTTCCAGCGGCAATGCATCGTAAGACCGCTTCTCCACAGGCCTCAGTGACGGACGTGCTATCCAAGTTAGCACAGTTTATCGCAGCATCCCAGCAATCGACAGGTTCTCGGTCGGATCAGGAATTATCCGTCGGCGCTGGGTTGGTGCGCTCCGCTGTTGCATCAGGTTCAGACGACCGAACACTTGATAGGGTCCGACAGGATGGTGAAAGGGATTCGGACGATTTCGAGCTTTCCCTTTCGGAACAACGGAAGCTGCCATACATTTCTTCCGGCATTATCTTCCACAGGTTGTTCCGTCGGACTACATTGCTGCGATGCTGGATAAGAGACTAATAGCGTCAATGGACACGGAGTTTTGGATCGGTTCAGGGACATTGTCCCTGACTTACCGACACAGTCCAATAATGTCATTAGAACATTCGAATTATTTAACGACACTATATATAAGCTTGCTACCAAGCATGATAGTCTAGTTTCTTGTCCGCAATGCCCTTCTGCCTTTTATCAATTTTAGGAAATAATTTATTTTGGCAGAACAGGGCATACCGAGAGTTCATATGCGTCTAGATGGTGGGGTTGAAGACTGGGAATTATCTTTTTCGCCGTCTATGTCAATTCCAACCATGATGTTGGAAACGACAATGATGTCTAATAGACTTAACTTAGACGCTTTATCATACATAGACCACCTTACTGAGGCGTTATCATTACGTCTTCAAGAGAAAGAATTCCAGGATATGATCCTCAATGTGATTTCTTTCAAGAGCAGTAGTTTTTCCACGTATAACTCCGCCCTTCAGTGGCAACCTGGAGTTGGTTAGACGTGACGCAGCCCTAGCTACATCCACGCGCGTTGATAGTAAGGTGAAGAACTCTCTCAGAGTCGCTTCGTTCTCGGAGAAGCTTCTCTTCGACGGCAACTCTTCAGCAATCTATGAATTGCTCGATATACACGTTCTCCTGTCTATCAAGTCTAGCAAGAGTTTCAGACCGGGGCAACATTCGGTGGTTGACTCAGAGAGTACCACTGCAGTTGCCGGATCCGAGTTTTATGATTATGACGGATGCCAGTCAAACAGGTTGGGGTACAATATTGATCCCAATGGATTGGAAGTGCCAGGGTCTTTGGGTTCCGCAGTTTCTAGGCAAGCACTTATCTTCCAGGGAATAATGTTCTTTAGGCTTGCACTATGTCATTGGATGAACATTATTCAGAAACGCATGTCCAATCCTGTCCGATAATACGACAGTAGTTGCGTATCTCCGGAACCAGGGAGGCACTCATTCGATTCCGTTATTCAATTTAACGGAAAGAATCCTTCTGTTTGTTATAGTACACCAAGTTCTGCTTCGGTCCGTCATATTCCGGGTCGTCTGATTGTATGAGCAGACTCCCTTTCACGTAAGTGTCGTTTGTTGCCGTCAGAATGGACTCTCAACAAACAAGTATTCAATCAGATTTGCTATCAATGGGAACGCCCAATGATAATTTATTTGCGACACAACTCACTATTCATTTGCAGACGTATGTGTTTGCATGTCCGGATCCCTGAGCTTATGTTGTTAGCGCTCTATTGATCTAATAGGACGGAATGATAGGATATGCGTATCCTCCAGCGCTGTTGATTCAGCAAGTATTGCTAAGATAAACATCCATAATTCTGTTGATAGCATCTCTGTCTTCACAGAGACCGTGGGTAAATTTACTCAGGTGTCTACTGTGGGACTTACCGCGAAAACTTCCTCCATGAGAGGATCTTCTTTCGCTGGGGAAATCGTGTCAACTTCATCACAACCCGCAAGGTCTCAACCTTCACGTATTCCGTTGTGTGGTCCTTCTTGCATGGCAAGCATTGTACAGGACGAGCTTTGGATGCGATTTCTTACTGTAGGAGAACCTCTTCTTCGCTATACTATGTGGCTAAAGTGGAGGCTCTTCCGTCATTGGTGTAGGGATCATTATGTTGATATTTTTGATCCATCCATACTAGACATTGCAACTTTCTAGTATACTTGTTTGACAAGATCTACTGCAGCCTGTTACTATTTAGGTTATAGGTCTATGTTATCTCATACCTATGTACTCTATGATAGTTTACTATTGAGTTTTATGTCTCTTTATCTAAGTCAGTTAGAAACTTTTCGATAAATAGACCTAGAATCATTAGATTAAATTCCTATACGGAATTTAGCTTCGGTTCTTATTTAGCTAAGTAATCATTTGAGCCTCTGGAAACAGTAGTTTTCAAATTCTGACCTTTTAAGACAGTAATTCTGTTAGTCTTCTCTTTTACTGAGGAGTCAGTGAGCTTCATGCACTATCGGTGGATGATTCTCACTTTTGTAGTGACGGAAACACTACTTCCTTTACTACTTAGTTTGGATTTTTGGTTAAGAGTCAGGCTCCTAATAATATCCGGAACCTATTGTTATTAAGGTCCTTCCATCTTCGTACGGGCAAAGGCCTTTACTCTGTCCGGTTAGAGTTTTCGTATTTATAAACGATATCAGTTTATTAGTACAGACGTAAGCTTCTTCTGTCTTTGATGCCTAATAGAAGGACATTACGCTCCATTCTATTGCTAATGGATTCAATTAACTATCAGTACTGCTTATGGTATATCATTGACTCAGCAGTTTGAACTTGGGATTTCGGCTCATGAAGTAAGAGCGCTTTCTACATCTTGGGCTTACACTAATAGTGTTGCTATTATAGTTTTTTGGAGGCTGCTCATTGCGCTCAGCCATCAACATTCATGAATTTTTATCTCAGAAATATTGAGTCCATTTTTGGAGGCCTCCATTGTTAGGTCTATTATCTACTGCTCAGAATGCCATTCACTTAACAGTTGCTACTATAGCTAGGTAGGCTTTCTGTTCCGGCAGTGACTCCGTCCTGCTGCCCTCTTCGCTCTGGGCTATTTGACCCAGGGCAAGAAAAAGGGGGGGGGGGGGGAGGGTGTGCCCTTGGGTCACCTGTTTTATTATGAAAACAAGGGGATACCTCCTCCGGAGTTAGTAATTCTGAGCTGTTACTGGGATGGCTTAAGTGAGAAGTTTATGTTTTAAAAATTCATTCAGGTCATAGTTTTTAAAGTATAGCTTTTGAATATATCACGTGTTAAACGGGTGTTATTATACAATCCTCAGACACTTTTAAGAGGTATAAAGAGTCTCTATTCTCTAGACTTTATTTATTGGCTTACTTTAAAAATTATTAGTATAAGGATTATACTGGATATTAATAGAGTACATGGATGTTCTGATGCTCAATTTTGGAAGGTGTTGTGTCTTTCTAATTTATGATAAATAAGAAAGATACATGTAAGGCCTAATACTCCTTTTCCCCTATAGGGGATGACTCTATTTTATATAATTGAGTGTATTTCAACTTGCTCTATGTCCTAGGCCCTCCAGCCTTTTTACTATTCAGCTAAGTCTGGGTCATTGGTACAGTATAAAAATGTTAAAAAATTTATAGTAATTTATATATTTTTTATACTTACCAATGACCCAGACGGGGATGGCCCTCCCAGGAGTTGGGAACTCATACCTCCCCACTGAGTACATAGTGCTTACCAGGCACTGGTTACAAGAATGATTAATGGCGCCAATTTCGGGATGTCCTTGACACTGCGCATGCGCAGTAGAGGTGAAGTGTGGAGGGCCATTCAGGACATGTTTTCTTTGGTTTTAGATGCCAATTTTGGGGATTGGGGGGCAAAATTTGTGTTTGGCCCTATATTTGTAAGAGTTAGCACCAGCTAAGTCTGGGTCATTGGTAAGTATAAAAAATATATAAATTACTATAAATTTTTTAACTTTTTGTCTCAAAAACATTGGTTATGACCCCTCTTTGGAACGAGCTCATTGAGCTTGTTCCAATGAGGGGTCATAACCTATGTTTTTGAGACAAAAAAATGAAAAAAATAGTTATTCATGAATTTTGTTTGCAAGTGTCGTCTGCTTTTCATGTTTGGTAAAGGGTTAAACACCAATAAATAAATAAATAATAGTGATTATAAATTTTGCATATATGAAACCTTTTCAGCCCACAGATGCTGTTAGAGAAATTGACTAAATGCCTGGATTCAGCTGATGTTGTAGTGACAACTGGTGGTGTTTCAATGGGCGACAAGGTAATACAGTAAACTTTTAAATTCCTAAGAAGTAGGAGATGGTTGATCTCATGGTGGATCTCATGTGATGTCACAGTCATGTGAACCACTTATGAGATGTTTGGTTGTCATAGTGGCCATCTTGTGACAGTGTCCCCCATAGTTATACGTGGACTTAGTGTGCATGCTCAGCACATGTTGTTAGGGTGACATGTTTTTCCTCTGCTCATTTTGTGTATGGGAGGACGCCAACTTGGTTTCTATGGTAGCATGTGATAGCTATGTGACCCAAAGGTCTATAATAGGATTGGGGTATGTTAAGAGGGTGTGTTCCTTTGTATAAGAGTAGTTTACTTTCAGGGATTTTCTCCAAATCCTCATTTACTTAATAGAATTACACAGATTGAACCGACAATCCCTCCAAATCACAAAAAAAAAATATATTAGGCCACACAAAGTAGATTTGTTTCTCAGACCATTATTTGTAAAATTGCATGCAGGTGATTGGTTTTTTATTTTTTATTTCAGTAATTATTTCTTTGCCATCAAATGTTCATGTTCTTGGTTTGTGTTTTAGGCCTCATAATCTACGGAATAGCATGCCTGGTGGTCTATTTCGTCCCTTGAGAGCAAGAAGGCTTTGCAATGCTAAAGCATTGCAAAGCCTTTTTTGCACTCAAGGGACAAATTTATCAATTTTTTTTAACTGGGGTAAAATATCAGACATAAACCATTTAATTTTTATTTTTTTTACGTTTACATTGGTTATAAAAAGAGACCATGCGGCAGCCAAAATGACCATGCAGGAGGGACTGAGAAACAGATTTTTAATTTTTTTTAGGCCTTAGTGGAGGCCATGTATGATAGTGATTATGATAAAGTGATATAGGTACTGAGCGTCATATTGCCACAATTCAATAATAACAGTACAATGCTGCAAAAATGATAGAACACTAGAGTAATGGTGAATACAATAATGGCCAATCATAGTATAGACAACTAAAGTTTTGGTAGAAGATGATCAGGGATTCTTTTGGGTGTCTGTGCAGGGGCCGAATTTGGGACCCTTTCCCAATGGTACTTTGGCATGATTTTTTCCAATTCAAACTAAAAATTTCCCAATCTCAGTCCTCATTCAAATGAAAATTGAATTCCTCTTTAACTGGTTGAGTGTCGGAATCCCATATTTGGGCTTTAATCTGAAGTACAGGTAACCCATCTTATGGCATTCCTTTTAACTGGTAGAATGCTGGAAGCCTATTTGGGCTTTAATCTGAAGTGCAGGTAACCCATCTTATGGCATTCCTTTTAACTGGTAGAGTGCTGGAAGCCCATATTTGGGCTTTAATCTGAAGTGCAGGTAACCCATCTTATGGCATTCCTTTTAACTGGTAGAGTGCTGGAAGCCCATATTTGGGCTTTAATCTGAAGTGCAGGTAACCCATCTTATGGCATTCCTTTTAACTGGTAGAATGCTGGAAGCCTATTTGGGCTTTAATCTGAAGTGCAGGTAACCCATCTTATGGCATTCCTTTTAACTGGTAGAGTGCTGGAAGCCCATATTTGGGCTTTAATCTGAAGTGCAGGTAACCCATCTTATGGCATTCCTTTTAACTAGTAGACTTTTGGAAGCCCATATTTGGACTTTAATCTGAAGTGAAGGTAACCCTTCCTTTTAACTGGTAGAGTGTTGGAAGCCCATATTTGAGCTTTAATCTGAAGTGCAGGTAACCCATCTTATGGCATTCCTTTTAACTGGTAGAGTGCTGGAAGCCCATATTTGGGCTTTAATCTAAAGTGCAGGTAACCCATCTTATGGCATTCCTTTTAACTGGTAGAGTGCTGGAAGCCCATATTTGGGCTTTAATCTGAAGTGCAGGTAACCCATCTTATGGCATTTCTTTTAACTGGTAGAGTGCTGGAAGCCCATATTTGGGCTTTAGTCTGAAGTGCAGGTAACCCATCTTATGGCATTCCTTTTAACTGGTAGAGTGCTGGAAGCCCATATTTGGGCTTTAGTCTGAAGTGCAGGTAACCCATCTTATGGCATTCCTTTTAACTGGTAGAGTGCTGGAAGCCCATATTTGGACTTTAATCTGAAGTGCAGGTAACCCATCTTATGGCATTCCTTTTAACTGGTAGAGTGCTGGAAGCCCATATTTGGGCTTTAATCTGAAGTGCAGGTAACCCATCTTATGACATTCCTTTTAACTGGTAGAGTGCTGGAAGCCCATATTTGGGCTTTAATCTGAAGTGCAGGTAACCCATCTTATGGCATTCCTTTTAACTGGTAGAGTGCTGGAAGCCCATATTTGGGCTTTAATCTGAAGTGCAGGTAACCCATCTTATGGCATTCCTTTTAACTGGTCGAGTGCTGGAAGCCCATATTTGGGCTTTAATCTGAAGTGCAGGTAAACCATCTTATGGCATTCCTTTTAACTGGTAGAGTGCTGGAAGCCCATATTTGGGCTTTTGTCTGAAGTGCAGGTAACCCATCTTATGGCATTCCTTTTAACTGGTAGACTGTTGGAAGCCCATATTTGGACTTTAATCTGAAGTGCAGGTAACCCATCTTATGGCATTCCTTTTAACTAGTAGACTGTTGGAAGCCCATATTTGGGCTTTAATCTGAAGTGCAGGTAACCCATCTTATGGCATTCCTTTTAACTGGTGGAGTGCTGGAAGCCCATATTTGGACTTTAATCTGAAGTACAGGTAACCCATCTTATGGCATTCCTTTTAACTGGTAGAGTGCTGGAAGCCCATATTTGGACTTTAATCTGAAGTGCAGGTAACCCATCTTATGGCATTCCTTTTAACTGGTAGAGTGCTGGAAGCCCATATTTGGGCTTTAATCTGAAGTGCAGGTAACCCATCTTATGGCATTCCTTTTAACTGGTAGAGTGCTGGAAGCCCATATTTGGGCTTTAATCTGAAGTGCAGGTAACCCATCTTATGGCATTCCTTTTAACTGGTAGAGTGCTGGAAGCCCATATTTGGGCTTTAATCTGAAGTGCAGGTAACCCATCTTATGGCATTCCTTTTAACTGGTAGAGTGCTGGAATCCCATATTTGGACTTTAATCTGAAGTGCAGGTAACCCATCTTATGGCATTCCTTTTAACTGGTAGAGTGCTGGAAGCCCATGTTTGGACTTTAATCTGAAGTGCAGGTAACCCATCTTATGGCATTCCTTTTAACTGGTAGAGTGCTGGAAGCCCATATTTGGACTTTAATCTGAAGTGCAGCCCTCTGAAAGCCTTATTGCACATATTTGTAACATATCTGTCCATAGACATGGTAAAGTCAAAGAAGGCACCAAGATTACGTACACCTATTGGCACTCTCCCATAAATTTTAACAAGGCAAAGATATGTCGACAAATTTTTGATGACCAAAAATAATTTAGCACTCTACCAGGTAATTCTTGAATGTTTAATTTTGACTTGCATCAGTTTTTACTCCAACAAAAAGTAGATGCCCCAAAAGGCAATTTTGCAAGTTACATCCGAAGAACCGTGTCAGTTGTTTCTAGGCAAGTCTTGGCTGCCTACATAGGCAGCCAGGACTTGCCAAGACACAACTACACGGCACCACAATGTAGACTATTGCTTAAATATCTTCATCATTTAATATTATAAGAACAATTTATTTAAGAGAGATTACAAAGACTGATCGTTATTTCATATGACTGTTTGTTATAAAATGTATTACATGTACTATGCATGTAGTAGCATCTGTATTAAATGTTCTCAGTTCAATATGAAGGTAACATTTCTTATTCTTTGTGTGTTTTTTCTCCCAACTAGAGCCTTCATGACACGGCATTTCCTAATTGCATGGACCCTACCCCAAAGAGTGGCAGAAGAATCCCTGACGATGATAAGGTTACCACGAGTTGTATAGGACCTTGGAATCCCATTTATGGATTCCATTTTATGGAATCCCACTTATGGATTCCCTTTTATGGAATCCCACAAAGAGAATCCCTTTTTGAAAACGTCTGTGGTGGTGCAATCTCTCATTTCCAAGATGAGCATAAGAGTCGCATACAGAGTCACTTATTTGAGCAATTGCTTATTTGCTCAATTAGATTCAAGTCGTACAAGCTATGCCTGTTCCTGCTCAGTTGTCTTGTGGATTTAAGAATCATATAGGGCCTTATTATACATCAGGAGATAACTCTGTATGGGTAGGTACAGATTACAGGAAATTAAGCAGTCTGATTCTTGGAAAGTAAAGGGTGGAGTCAGAGATAGCTGGAACTAGATAGACTGTTAGGGTTAGAGTAGCAAGAATGGCACTTGTAATAGAAGGTAGCGACCGACTGTGTTTGGAATGTAAAACTGTTCCAAGTTAAAGGTTCTTCCGCCATAAGAGAGGTCCCCAAAACTCCAAACTGAAGTACAGTGAAGCCTACTTAATTGGGTAGCTCTTAACTGAATAACCTTGTAAATTGAATATAATTTTCCCAACACCATTTATCATACCTCCAGTACAAATTTGACCTGTTAATTGAATATAGTTTGTAGAGTAAACTCCTGTTAATTGAATACAAAATCTTGAAACCTGTCGATGAATTACCCAGACTCTCCCCAGTTTTCCTTTGTTTATAGATCTATTTGGCCTCAGGACATCCAATACAGGCATTTAATCTATTTTATCTTGTTTGACAGAGCTCATGGAGCTCTGTCAAACAAGATATAATAGAATAAATGCTAAGTTTATCTCTAGAATACAAGAAAGTGACAATACCTGTTAATAGAATACTCCTGTTAATTGAATAATTTTCATTGGCTATTCAATTAACAGGGTTCCACTGTAATACCATTGTTCAGAACAGGCCCAAATGGACCATGAAGCCTGAAAACAGTAACCAATAAGCTAACACTGTTCCTACCTGAAATAAACAGGGAGAAACTAAGGATTCTGAAGGAATCCAATCCTAATAAATAGTTGTTGGGTTGTTTGTGGTAATTCTAGGAAGTAACCGAGGATTCTAGGTCAATGGATTGACTCTTATATAAAGGAACACACCTGTTATTAGAAAAAAGGAGGTAACTGTGGGAAGTCTGTTTAGGTTTGTTTTGGTGAATTGGAGGAAATCTCAGGTCTTTTTCTGTAATTCTACTAAGTAAATGAGGATTTGGGGGAATTCCAACAAAGCACACTGCTTTCATTCAAAGGAACACTTCTGAATCCTATTGTAGGCCTTTGGGTTGCATTGCATTGAAACTAAGATGGACAACGGAAACACGTGTCACCCCAATAATGCACACTGCGTATGCACCCAAAGATCGTGTATCACTATGGGGATGACGTCACAAGATGGCCATTCATGGAAGCTACAACAACCAAACATCTCATAACTGGTTCACGTGACTATGACATCACATGCTCAGATCCACCATGAAATCCATCCACATCTCTCTATAAGGATGACGTCACAAGGTGGCCTTCACACAGGCTAGCATGTTAACCCTTTCCGACTACGGCCGTCGTGGCGTTATAACGTCACGGGATTCATGCGTTTGACGTCGTCAACGAAATTCGTTTACTGCCGATATTCGAAAGTCCCATTCAGTAATTACGTGTTGGCGCGGTAATAATGGACCACATATCTATGTGTACTTCAAGAAACCAGATGGACTGGGGAGTTATTATAGCCCAAATAAATATTAATCATGCCCAAATCAAGTTATCGCCATTACGACAGCAATTATTATCAAGAAAACGAGGGTATGTTAATTCGTTTATTCAAGAATAACACAGTGACGAGTAATTTTGCAAACTATAACACAAACTGTTATGTAAAATTCAACAACAAATATTAAACAGACATTATTAACGATAAATTTGAAAAATGGCCAGACTGGTCGGGTTGTGATTGAAAGTATCAAACAACGCATCAAAAAATGAAATGTTTCGAAACATTCCGGAACACTTGAGGCGTCATAATGGAATGCATCCAGTAAAAAAACACTTCCGCGTTTGTGAAACAAGAACGAGTTTTATATTTTATCATCGTAAAAAAACAAAACAATGGTCATTCAAAACATACCGGTAAATTCAATGGACAACATGATAATGACTGAAATCATCGTCACGTGGTAAAACAGATAACAGTTGAGTAATTCATGGAAATAGTAGACTGTTGTAAGTTGTAACTTTCGATGAATATTACGAAAAACCGAAAACAAATTTTTGTGTGTTGGTGCTGTATTTTTGAGTATTTATAAAAGTAAATTACTCCCATCAAAAGATATTCTGTTATCTCTTGCGCCAAAGCGAAACACTCTTGGCAATAACATTAACCCTTTATGACAGCTTACAACAACCAATGAGGATGCAGGATTAAATTTTGTTATAAAAAAGGCAGTGGTCATTTCACAGGCGCCCGTAAAATAGCCAAAAGAGTGTATATTGACTATTTCACGGGCCCCATTGAAATAGTCTACAGGCTATTTCACGGGCGTCCGTGGAATAGTCAATACATACTCCTTTGGCTATTTCACGGGCTCTGATAAATTATTAGGTTTGATTGACTTCCCTGTGAATTAAATACCAAACAGACTTGTCATTCGTTGGGTTAGGTCTGGTAATATTGGGCCTTCCACCTCACACCATGTAATGTACTAGTAAATTTCTTCCTTCATTTTATACATTTACAATACCTGTTCCCAACGTCAAGAAATGAATTCGTTCAATTCTCGAAGTCAGGAACAGATATTGTAAATGTATAAAATTAGGGAAGAAATTTCCACATCATATCAGAAAGGCTGCAAAACAATAAAAATTGTCAATTAAAGTGGCTCGTTAAATCGTATGCCATACAGGGGTTAAATATATTTACAATACAATATGATTATCAAAGAAGGGAACTGGTAACGTAAATGTATAAAATTATTTATTGTCGTCTGTTTTGCTCACTGTAGTCCTAGAATACGCTAGATGTCAGTTGTAAACTCCATATTTTTAACAATAAAATCATTAAAATATTGATATTTTTTTAACCCTTTACATAACGTAACGGCTAAAACCGGCCAGCCCTACATATGAAAATCGCCATTCAATTTTTTTAATATTTTCATTTTTTGCTTCCAAAACATAGGTTGTGACTCCTCATTGGAACGAGCGCATCGTGCTCGTTCCAATGAAGGGTCACAACCTATGTTTTGGAAGCAAAAAAAATGAAAAAAATTAGTTGTACGAGAATTTTTTTTTACGAGTGTCGGCTGCTACTAGCGTTAGGTAAAGGATCAATTTATATAATACCAGTCACAACCCAAGCATATTATCCATAATCCAAGACAGAGCCTGTGAAATAGCCAACGCAGTATATATTGACTATTTCACGGGTGCCCATGAAATAGCCTGTTCACTATTTCACCCACAAGAGAGTCATTATATACTCTTTTGGCTATTTCATGAGCACCCGAGAAAAAGCCACTGCCATAAAAAAAATAGAAACAATTTTACATCCGATATTTAGGCCTTCAGTAAGCAAAATACACAATAACAAATAACTGTTTAGGGGACAAGTCGGTAAAGTAGAAAGCACAATCAGTGGTGGCGCTAGTGGGGACACCCCCCACCCCCCAAATGAAAGTAAATATGCAGTAGCCCCCCCCCCCCTCCCCCATTAAATATCCAGTAGCTCTCCTCCCTTTCGTCAGATGCAGGAAAATGTAAACACAAGTGGAAAATGTTCTCCAGAGTAATAAATGATGTTGTATATATAACATGTATCCTTTGCGATGTCACTAAATAGTATTCGAAACATTTTCACACACACACATAGATTTTGATTGTTAAGCCTTTACCCAACACCGACAATATTACATTAATTTAAATTTTTTAAAATTCTCTCAAAAATGTCAACAAAACTACATCATGGGGGGGGGGGGGGGGGGGGGGGGGGGGGGGGTACGTGATGTGGTTTTGTTGACATTTTTTGACAATTTTGAATTTTTTGAACAGCTTAAGAATGGGGCCCGCAAATTGTTTTTTTCTTTCCTCTTGCTAAACCAATTCTTTTTTTTTTTTGCTTGCAACCCATCTATGTGTATTGAGTTCAATTATGAGATCTATTTCTCACTCCTGCAAATTTGATCTTGGGAGCAAATTTGTGGGAGTGAAAAATAGTTTCTTACGCTTTTCTGCTTATTAGGGCTTTGCATAACATGAGCAGGTTACTCAATTTCGGTTGACTTGGTGTGACATACTCGAGGCTGTTCTCTAACATATTTTCATGTTGCTCGATGCCTTACCGCCATACTGCAGGAACCTAAAATTTTCACTATTTCTGTAAAAACAAAAACCTACTGGAAAAGTAGAAATGGTGCAGACAGTTTTATTTTGACAGCAGACATTTATTGTTTTTTGTAATGTTTTAAATAGAAAAAAAAACAAGCTGGGAGCGTGATATGTTTTTTCGCCTTCCGTTACAGCTCGGTTTACCAGAAAAGAGTCCAGTTTCGGTTCAAGGGTTTTTTTTTTTGCTGGGGAACGAGAGGAGCCGAATATCATGTGCGAGAGCAACAACTTGTTCCCAATATCAAATAGACTAGATTTTTCCCAATTCTCAACCTAAAAATTCCTACTCCATGAAATTTACCTCCTACAACTCATAATTATTAGAGTAAAATACTGTGTTAACATGTAAACTGTTACCTGTAGAATTGTTAGGGTTATATGCCAAATACACTGTGAGCAAATATATTCTGTTTTTAACCCTTTATCCAATCTCATGGCCAAAACTGGACAATGCAATCTATACTCGAAAATTCCCATTCCAATCTTTTCCAGATTTTCACGTTTTGCTTCTAAAACATAGGCTATGACCCTTCATTAGAATGAGTGGAATACACTCATTCCAATGAGGGATCATAACCTATGTTTTCGAAGCGAAAATGAAAATTTTTAGTTTCACCAATTTTTTTTTCTTGAGTGTCGTCTGCTCCGAGAGCGTTGGGTGTAGGGTGAAATACATGTACATTATCCTTTGACGGAAATGCCGGTTGATGATTTGTTTTCAAAATTGACACAAATTCCCAAAAAGAGACAATATGATGCTAATTTTCCAAATCACATGAGCCCAGAACCTTTTCCCCAAAAAGGATAAAAAAAATCCCTGCAGTTCAAGTTTCGGTTGTGAACTAAAAAAATCAAACTTTTACTTGGATGGCCAGGGAAAAACCTCATACATGTATAAAAGCCTTTCTTGAAGGTTCATAGTAACATTTTGCTACCCCCAGAAAATCATACAAATATAGGATAAACACCTATTGAATGTAAATAAAAAAAATTCTACGAGTGGTATTAAGAATTAAACTTGCGAGACTTTGGCGAGCAAGTTTAATTCTTAATACCACAAGTAGAATACATTTTTCATTTCCACCCACTAGGCATTTATTTCATTTTTCCCATAACATTTTTTTTTATTTGTAGGTAAAGAATAAAAAATTTACAAGAGAAAAATTCAATACTAAACAACTAAAGATATTAACATTTTGCATCCGAAACATAACTTATGACCCTCATTTGAATGAGCTCATTCCAATGAGGGGTCATAAGCTGTTTTGGAAACAAAACATTTAAAATTAAAAACAAATTGAAGTCTAGGCTCTTTGTGTAGAGCACTGGCAGTAGTTTTCATTGCATAAAATTAAAGGTTTAAGAATGAATAATACACTCAGCTCTCATCAATTTGCACCAAAATGGAAGCATCGTGTCGCAAAGTCATTACGGCATAATGACCTACGTGGCGTCAAATCTACTAGAGGTCTAACGTTTTTGAGTTTTAAATTCATGGGGGACATTTATCACCCTAGTAGCAAAAAATTATCTTGGGTTTGTGTTCAGCAAATAAATGTGGATTTATGGGATAAATATGGATATCATTAGAACCAGCTCAATGAGCCAGTTCTAATTATATCCAAATTTTTATGGTTCTTTTTCATATTTCTGGTAAAAACCAGAGGCATGTTTTTATGATGTTCAATGCCCTACATTCATATCCCAGGAACCTATAATTTTCTCAATTTAGTCAATCTAAGGTTTGCTGTCAAAATAAATAGAGGAACTGCAATTTTATTTTGACCGCAGGACTTTATTCTTGTTTGGAATGCACCACAGGTGAACTGTACTGTATTTATATATGTGTGAGGGGAAGTTTATGACTCATTTTCACAAACTTGCTTTGCATTCTTCTTGCCTTGGTCAACATAATAATAATTCTCCATATAATGATACCTAAAAAAGCAAGGAACAGGACACATTCTCTTGTGGCAAATGTTACAGCCATATTTAGTGTCCTTTCTCTTTTGATGTACAACACATTTAGACTGGGTATTGAAATAGGATGGGGCATGACACAGCTCGCGATTGAGTCTTGTGTCATCAGAGGAGTTTATTTTGGGTGACATTGTGGACTTCCTATATGACCTTCCAGCTGTCAGTCCAAGAGCAATTTTACTAAAAAAATCACGTTGTGTTAGCTTGGTATTAGGATTGCATTGTCGATACAGTAAGAATGCCTGCACTGCACTTAGTGTGAACAGGTGAAAGAAAATCTGACGATACCATGTTAGAGTTTTGATGTGTCGAAGATATTAAGAAACACGCTGATCAGAAAGATCCACTCCACCCATATGTTGGTTAGAATCAACAATAGACGCAGGTTTACTGATTTGAACATTTCCCACAACACCTCCAGTTTTCTCTTTTCGAACAATGTTCACATCACCACTCACACCAGGAATGTTGGATAATACAGTAACTAATCTTTTTATCTTTCCATGTTACAGCTAACATCCCCTCTTTATTTGATTTTTTGAGGCTCTGTCCTTTGGACAATATTTTCACTGTGACAGATTTTTTGTTCATTTCACGTGGGAAACCCTTGCGGCATGGCCGAATTGTGCCACATGACAGCGTGTCATTTTTTCGCAATTGTGTCATTAATTCCAAGCTGGTGTAGTAATTATCAGTGTATATTCTGTGACCAAGCCCAAAGTATGGCTTCACTAATGTTAGCACTATCTGTGATGTCTTTGTCAAGTCACCAGCATCTTCTTGTCTACCAGTGTATGGCAAGATATTCAGCACATATCCCGATTTCGATTCAGCCAGGGTAAAAAGTTTAATTCCCCATTTAGTGGGTTTATTTTTTATGTACTGTTTTATTTTGGCCCGGCCTTTGAATTTTACCATTGTTTCATCAACAGAAAGCTCCCTACTTGGAGTGTATAAACTTTGAAACTTCTTGATAAGATAATTTATTATGGGTCTTACTTTCCACAGAATATCTGATGAGTTTTTATCGTGTGACTCGTTGTCTACAAAATGGAGATACCTGAGGATCTGAAGAAATCTCCGACTAGTCATTGTTTCATTGAATCCAGGTGTGCGCTGAAGAAAATCTGTGGACCAGTATTCCACTAAGCGCCCTTTTTTCATTACAAGACCCATTGTTAAAATAAGGCCTAACCATGTTTCCATCTCAGAAATGTCAGTATCATGCCATTCCATTCTGGGCCTTCCTGATTGCCTACATTGATTTGCATAAATGTTTGTTTGGGCTAAAATTTGACCAATCAAGTATTCTGTAAAAAACACCTGGAATACTTCAAGGGGGGACTTGTGAAATAAATTATTTTTCGGACCCACTCTATCATGATCAAAAGGAATATCTTCAGTTGCAACAGGCTTTGAGGACCAAGAAAAAAACTCTTCCTCATTTTCATTGGAACTTGAACATGATGCCGCTGCACATGAGCGAGATTCAGATTCATTTTCAGGTGCTAATTTTCTTAGTTTAGAAAGTGGTGCATCATCTGAATCCCCAGACTCACTCTCACAAACATAAGTTTCGCCTGTTTTCACTCGAAATTTTATAAGTGGGGTCTCGTCATCGCTACTGTCAACTTCGGAGTCTGTATCGACGACAGGATAACTTATATCAGGCACAGAATTATCGCTGTCATATTGTATATTTTGGCCGTTATCATTATTAAAAATATCCGATTCTTGAGCTTTGCCGAATAACGTCGCAAGTGGAACGTCTTCGTTTTCACTGTCAGACATTATTTAGTTTTCGCCTGTCATTTTCGATGAATAGCAACATCTAAACAAAGCAGAAGACAGTTCCGTTGTCAGGGCACATTCGATGTGCAATAAGAGTAAAGATAGGATACACAACAAATGAACAGTAATCATTCGAAGTTGAGATATGTATATATACGTACCGTAGTCGGAACGCACGAGAATTTTCGTACGTATTTATACGTACCGTAGTCGGAAAGGGTTAACCAAACATGACATATCTGATTTATGTGACTCTGACATCACATGAGATCCATCCAACAAGGCCCAATCTCCATATCTCCTATTACGTTCCTATATAGGCTTGACTATACACCTGTGAATATTTTTCTTTGTGCATATAGTGCAGTTGGTTTCACTTCACAGAAAACTGATGAATGCAATAATCCTGTTGTTTTGCACATCTTTGTCAAACACTGAATAATCCTCCACACCTTCAGCACAATACAAATTTGACATATTAATTGCATGTGTGTATAACAGATTAAATCCCTGAGACTCAAGCCTGAAAATAAGCAATCTGTCATTTGCAGAATAAGGTTCCTGCAGGGTGAAATTTCTGATTACATCCCATACAGTGGGCCAATTTACCCTCTGGGTACCTCTTTCTGTTTAGGCTAGAGACCTTGATTCAGATTGAGATTCACAGAGGCTAAATTTAGTGATGCTACCCTGCTGTGCAGGGTAGCATCACCAAATTCACCCTCTGGGGACCTCAATCTGAAGATGACAGTCAGCTTATTTTCAGACTTGCTGGGACTCGGTCATGATTTAGATAAAATTCTCTGCTCACTTTTCTGTCCACAAGACTAGAAACATGGTATTAATTGAAAATAGCATATGTTTTGATTTTTGGAATTCACTGAAAAAAAGTTTTCCACAATCCATTCTAATAAGGAGTTATGAGCTGAGTTGAAAAGCTTCTTGAGAATATTACTGGCGGGTTTTGGCCATTACGATAGTAAACAGTTGATAGGGATGAGATTCACACTAAGGCTGTACAGTGAATAATGAATATTTTATTTAACCAAAAAGTGTGACTAACCCTGTACAATGCACAGGGTTACAGTACAGTCGCCGTGGATTGGTCGTAATCCACACATGGGTGGCTATGTCCACGCATCTGTTTACCAAGTAGTAAAAATCATCATTAGCAAAATTTTAATTAATGAAGCACCGGGTGGTACCTGGTGTTTCATTAATTAAATTTTTGATGATTATTCCTGTAATTAGTGTTTGGAATCTAATATTATTGCGTCCGTGGAAATATTGCCCATGCGTGGAAAGTGACCAGTCCACGGCGACGGTACTGCAGTCACACCTTTTGGTCATAAAAAATTGGTAACTGCCATACCACACACTAAAAGAAAATATACACTCACTAAGGCTGTGCCATGCACCGGGTTAGTTAGAGATATCTTATTTATTGCCAGAAAGAAAATACTAACCCTGTGCATTGCACCAAGTAAGATGGTAAGGTGACATACACATGTGGCTAACCATAGGCATTGCACAGAATTAGTTGATAAGCTGCCATATCACACACTACCTGAAAATATACACTGACTTAGGTTGTAAAAAGGCACAGGGTTAGTTGGTAACATGATAAAAAGGATGCAGGTTTCAAGAAACTAATGGAAATACGTATACTGGATTATGGAAATTTTTAGCTGCGACTAGCAGCTCTATAAGTGGCAATGTCGGTCTGTCTGTCTGTCTGTCTGTCGGTCGGTCAGTCTGTGACCAATGAGTTTGTCTGTGACCAACGAGTTTCAAAACTCAATAACTTTTGAAATACTTGATGGAATGATTTTATATTTGGCATGTAAGTGTATCTTATTGATGTCTAGCCACTGTTCAGTGCATGTGTTGTTCCAAATATTTTTCTTGGAGTAATGACCCTTGATGAACTTAGAATTTTGTGAAATTGCACCACCCATCGCAGCTACGGCGTCGATGTCGCGATTTTTCTTTAAGTTAATTCCAATAATGAAACCATATTCTATTTTCAATTAATAGCTTGTTTAGAATCTTATCTATCCAAAAAGAAATGTGAAACATTGCACTTCAGATGCTATTTGTGTTTTGTTGTATATGATTCTGTCGTGATTTTGCAAAACTGTGGTGTCCTGTTAATTGAATACATGTGGTCACTTCTGCCAGAGAAAAATATTTTTATACTGTACCAATGACCCAGACATAGCTGGTGCTAACTCTTAAAATATAGGGCCAAACACAAATTTTGCCCCCCAATCCCCAAAATTTGCATCTAAAACCAAAGAAAACATGTCCTGAATGGCCCTCCACACTTCACCTCTACTGCACATGTGCAGTGTCAAGGACGTTCCGAAATTGGCGCCATTAATCATTCTTAGTTTGGCCCTTCATCAGTTAACATCTGACTGATCTTTGTGCTTGTAAATCTCAGTTTAAATGATGCCAGTCACATAAATATTAGTGAAATGGTGATTCTAATGAGGATATAGAAGGAGGAGAGGAAAAATGTGTGACAGAAAATTATCAGGGCTGTAACTTAAAATTTTTTAATGAAATTATGTTAAGTTACCTATTTTCGAGGCAGCAGCCATTTTGTTGTCATTCTTGTTATCAAGTTACACTGATTTTTCAGTGTTTTCCTCTCTCCCTTTCCTTTAAGTCCCCTCTTGCTATTCTCCCATGCTTTTGGCATATTTTCTGTAATTATTATTACTAAAATTTCTTGGGAGTTTTAGCTGAATAACAGAATGAATTCTGTTCTTTTCCCCATGTTTACGTCTTCACTTATGGGTGGTTAGGCGTTGTGTTCTGCATCTACCATCTGATGTTCTGCAGTTTCTTCCCTGGAAGTCTCTGTTTTGCATCAGATAGTGTATTATTGGTAACTGATTTCGGGCCTGGGTGCCTGGAGTCTTATTTTAGTGTTTTTACACTTATTGTTTACATTTACAACAGCCCTCTGTGTGAGGGGGGATTTCTTGAAAATAATATCTTGATGTTAATTTAATCATAACTGATACATTATTATTGTTCGTAAGTGTTGCATAAATTGTTTAAAATATTTTTTAAAATTTTTGTCCACACTTAGGCTTGGGATCCATTGGGGCTCAACATTACTTTTCAGAAACTTGGGCTGTTCTGAAAAAATATTTTTTCAAAATATTTTGATTTCAATTATTTTTTCTATGTTAATGGATCATATTATTATTATGTATTTTGATTGTCAGGGGCTGGTGCGAGTACCAGGACTTTGTTTTCTTTTCACATTGAAAGGATTTTGATCAATTGTAATAAGAGGAAGTCTTCCTCTGACTTTTATAATCATTCTATATGTAGTCAGTGTACTCGCACTAACTCCTGTTCTGTATGTGATGATTTCGATGACAACATGGGAAGCGTATGTCACGGTATGTTAGTGGGGAATTGGACATTCCGGTCCTTTCCCCGCAGGGTCACTCTACTTTATCAATTTCTATTTCAGACGATCAAGATTAGGGTGATGTATCCATGATGTCTTCCAACAGTGTGCCTCCGTCGTCACAATTAATGAAGGCTAGCGGAAAAGTGTTCATATAAATACGCCAATTGCCTAAGAGGACCCTAGTAGGTTCGACGGCCTTTGACGTCCGCTAGCTCGCCCGGTGTAGCATCCATTCATCGAATGGTTCGGCAGCCGGGTTTGTCCGTTGTGGTCTAGAAGGAGTTTTGGGGTGATGCGAGCACTATAAATCAACCAAATGCACACCCAGTGATGGCGGATTAGAGGAAGAACGGAGGAAGCCTTTTAGTCCGGTTCCTAGCTCGTTTAGGTCCATCCGGACAGCGAGCTAGAGAGGCCTCTCTCTCGTACAACAACATCTGGCCCCAGATGTTGTGGTACAAAATGTTTCGCATTCGGAGCATACGTCCGCCGCTCGGGACGCGCCGACATATAGTCAGTCCGGAGAGACTGTCAATAAGGCTTCCTCATTCTCATGGTAGTGCACACGACCGCTCTTGGCTACGTGACCTCGGATATCCGGTCAGCTTCGCCAGTCAGAGAATCATCGGCGACCAGGTCACACCATCCGGTAGCCAGGGACACGAGGCCTGCAGACTCCGGACGTTCGCATTGGAAAGTGTGCGGGAGTCAACGTACACGTAGCTTCCGGCGGCAATGCATCATAAGACCGCTACTGCACAGGCCTCGGGGATGGACGTGCTATCCTAAATAGCACAGCTTATCGCAGCATCCCAGCAACAACTGAATCTGTCGCATAATGTATTATCCGACGATGCTGGGTCGGGACTCTTCGTGGAAGCGGGTACGGACGTCCGAAAATTTCATCCGGTCCGACGGGATACCGAAAGGGATTTCGAGGATTTTGAGCTTTCCCTTTCGGAACAACATATGCTGTTGTGTATGTCATCTGACTTGATCTTCTACAGGTTCTTTCGTCGGACCAGAATTTACGGAGATGTCTTTCAAAAGTGTGCCTCTGTCGTCATAGTTAATGAAGAGCTAGCGGCAATAAGTGCTCATGGATTATGTCTATCGCCTAAGAGGTCCCTTGTAGGATCGACGGAGTGACATTCGCTAGCTCACCCGGTGTAGCGTACATTCATCGAATGGTTCGGCTGCCGGGTTCGTCTGTTGCAGTCTAGGAAGGAGATTTGGGTGATGCGAGCACTATAATAACTTTAGTACTCACCCAGTGACGGCGGATTGAGGACAGATCGGAGGAAGCCTGTTAGTCCGGTTCCTGGCTCGTCCAGGTCCGTCTGGGCTGTGAGCGAGAGAGGTCCCTCTCTCGTCCAACAACATAGGGGACCGCATGTTGTGGTTCAGATATTTTACATTCGGAGCATATGTCCGCCGCTCGGGACGCTCCGTTATATTGACAGTCCGAGAGACTGTCGATAATGCTTCCTCATCCTCACAGCAGTGCAGACGACCGCACATTGGCTACGTGAACTCGAGTATCCGACCAGTTTCGTCATTCAGTGATTCCACGGCGAACAGGTCACGCCATCCGGTAGCCAAGGGACACAAGGCCTATGCACTCCGTTCGCTCGCATAATAGTAGTATGCACGGGGTAACGATCACGGAGCTTCCAGCGGCAATGCATCGTAAGTCCGCTTCTCCACAGGCCGCAGTGACGGACGTGCTACCCAAGTTAGCACAGTTTTTCGCAGCATCCCAGCAATCGACAGTTTCTTGGTCGGATCAGGAATTATCCAACGGCGCTGGGTCGGTGCGGTCCATGGTTGCATTAGGTTCGGACGACCGAACGCTTTATAGGGTCCGACAGGATGGCGAAAGGGATTCGGACGATTTCGAGTTTTCCCTTTCGGAACATCGGAAGCTGCCATACATTTCTTCCGGCATTATCTGGATTCAATTAACTATCGATACTGCTTATCGTATATCATTGACTCAGCAGTTGTGCTTGAGATTTCGGCTCATGAAGTAAGAGTTCTTCTACATCTTGGGCTTACATTAATAGTGTCGCTATTATAGATTTTTGAAGGCTGCTCATTGCGCTCAGCCATCCACATTCATGAATTTTTATCTCAGAAATATCGAGTCCATTTCTGGAGGCCTCTATTGTTAGGTCTATTATCTACTGCTCAGAATGTCATTCACTTAACAGTTGCTTCTATAGCTAGGTTGGCTGTCTGTTTCGGCAGTGACTCTGTTCTGCTGCCCTCTTCGCTCTGGGCTATTTGACCCAGGGCAAGAAAAAAGGGGGGGGGGGAGGGTGTTCCCTTGGGTCACCTGTTTTACTATGAAAACAAGGGGATACCTCCTCCGGTGTTAGTAATTCTGAGCTGTTATTGGTATTGGGATGGTTTTTTAGTGAGAAGTTTATGTTTTAAAAATTCATTCAGATCTTAGTTTTTAAAGTATAGCTTTTGAATATAGCACGTGTCAACGGACGTTATTATACAATCCTCAGACACTTTTAAGAAGTATAAAGAGTCTCTATTCTCTAGACTTACTTTATTTATGGGCTTACTTTAAAAATTATTAGTATAAGGATTATACTAGATATTAATAGAGTACATGGATGTATGATGCTCAATTTTGGAAGGTGTTGTATCTTTCTAATTTATCATAAATATGAAAGATACATGTAAGGCCTAATACTTCTTTTTCCCTAAAGGGGATGACTCTATTTTATATATTGAGCGTATTCCAACTTGCTCTATGTCCTTGGCCCTCCAGCCTTTTTACTATTCAGCTATGTCTGGGTCATTGGTACAGTATAAAAATGTTAAAAAATTTATAGTAATTTATATATTTTTTATACTTACCAATGACCCAGACGGGGATGGCCCTCCCAGGAGTTGGGAACTCATACCTCCCCGCTGAGTACATAGCGCTTACCAGGCACTGGTTATAAGAATGATTAATGGCGCCAGTTTCGGAACGTCCTTGACACTGCACATGCACAGTAGAGGTGAAGTGTGGAGGGCCATTCAGGACATGTTTTCTTTGGTTTTAGATGCAAATTTTGGGGATTGGGGGGCAAAATTTGTGTTTGGCCCTATATTTTAAGAGTTAGCACCAGCTATGTCTGGGTCATTGGTAAGTATAAAAAATATATAAATTACTATAAATTTTTTAACTTTCCTACCTACTAGTTATAAACTGAGTATTTTTTTTTATTTTATCTTGTTTGACAGATCTCTCTGAGCGCAGTCAAACAATATGTAATAGATTAACTCTTTACCCAACGTAACGGCCAAAACCAGCCAGCGCTGTTCTCAAAAATCACCAAATAATTTTTTTTTATTTTGTTTCATTTTTTGTCTCAAAACATAGGTTATGACCCCCTCATTGGAACGAGCTCATCGAGCTCGTTCCAATGAGGGGGTCATAACCTATGTTTTTGAGACAAAAAATGAAAAAAATTAGTTATTCAAGAATATTTTTTGCAGGTGTCGTCTGCTTTTCATGTTAGGTAAATGGTTAAATGCCTATATCGGATGTAATGAGGCAAACAATGCTATACATGTGGATAATCCAGTGGATGTTGTAGTAGTTCTGTGATAGATTATAAAAATGTTATTCAGTTCACAGGAAGTTTAGTCTATAACCTATATGCAATAAACAGGTCAAATTTGTACTAAAGGTAAGGTAGGGCCACGTGGCGGCTCAGTAGGTAGAGGTGCAGGCTGCAAGCCGAGAGGACCTCGGTTCGAATCCCACCTGCTGCAACCTTGTTGTGTCCTTGGGCAAGACACTTCACCCCCATTGCCCACGTGGGGGCATGGTGGCATTGTGTACTAGAGCATACTGCACGTAGATGGTGCACCTGTCTCTTCAACCAATGCTAACCCTGCTTGTGTGGTGTTAGTATGTTCGGGAGCTGACAGTTGCTCCCCAATGCTTGGTGGTTCTCCCTGGGTACTCTGGCTTCCTTCACTTGTAAAACTGTTATGGTCATGATTAGCCATTGTGCAGAAATATGTGGCCTTAAACATCCTTAAATAATAAATGAATGGGGTCCTGCAAAGATTTGTACACTCTCAAATCGAATATTAATTTGATTAGCGGCCATTATTTGAGAATTGAATCTAATATTGGAACACATTTCACCATTAATATCTTCCTATCACCACCTAAAGGCAACAATCTTATGATCGGGTGATGTAGAATTATGTTAGTGAAATTCACAATTATTTTTATAGTCTCCTGCGGAGTTGGAAATAGGCACTTAAAACGTTTGTTTTTTTAGCTCACCAGACTGAAAGTCAGGATGAGCGAAAGTGATTACTCACCAACCGTCACCCGTGTACATGGTGTTTGCACCTGCTCCTCCTAAAGCGCTGAACCAATTTTAGTTAAATTTGAGGTGATTGCTTGTTCTGAACTCGCATTTTGTTTTGTTCAAATCAACGTGCCCAGCCCCACAGGGAGGGGGTTGGGGAAAATGGTCCAAAATTCTTAAAAAAAATCTTCTCATAAACCAGTTGGTACAATGACTTCATATTTGGAATGCTTCTTCCTTTGGAGGTGTAGAATAAAGTTTGTTCAAACGAAGTTTGTGGATCAATATTTTCTTTTGTAATGGGAGGGGCAAGATTTTGGCCCCGCCCAAAATTTCTATATTTTTATACTGTACCAATGACCCAGACATAGCTGGTGCTAATTCTCAAAAATCTAGGGCCAAACACAAATTTCGCCCCCCAATCCCCAAAATTTGCATCTAAAACCGAAAATAACATGTCCTAAAAGGTCCTCCATACTTTTCCTCCACTGCGCATGCGCAGTGTCAAGGAGGTCTCGAAAATTGGCGCCAATTATCATTCTTTGTTTGGCCTTTCATCAGTTCACATCTGACTGATATTTATGCTTGTAAATCTCAGTTTAAATGATGCCAGACACAAATATTAGAGAAATGGTGGATCTAGAGAGGAAATACAAGGAGGAGAGGAAAAATTAGTGGCAGGAAATAATCAGGGCTGTAACTTAAAATTTTTTTATGAAATTATGTTATGTTCCCTAATTTCAAGGCATGGGCCTGTTGTTGTCATTCTTGCTATAACGTTACACTGCTTGATCAGTGTTTCCTCTCTCCCTTTCCTTTAGTCCCCCCTTGCTATTCTCCCTTGCTTTTGGCATATTTTCTGTAATATTATTACTAAAATGTCTTGGGAGTTTTAGCTTGGTAACAGAATGAATTCTGTTTTATTCCCCATGTTTTCGGTCTCACCCATGGGTGTTTAGGCGTTGTGTTCTGCATCTACCATCTGATGTTCTGCAGTTTCTTCCCTGGAAGTCTCTGTTTTGCATCAGATAGTGTTGTAACTGGTAACTGATTTCGGGCCATGTTTATCAGTGCCTGGAGTCATGTTTCTGGTTTTTATACACGTCTTGTTTACATTGACAACGGTTTCTGTTGAGAGTGATTTCTTGTCTTTGTATTAGTTTAATTATAACAAGATACATTATTATTATACGTAAGTGTTGCATTAATTTTTTTGAAATATTTTAAAAAAATTTTGTCCACACTTAGGCTTTTTTGGGATCCATTGGGGCTCAACGTTACTTTCAGAAACTTGTGCTTTTCTGAAAAAATATTTTTTCCAAAAATTTTTTTGATTTCATTTATTTTTTCTATATGTTAATGGATCATGTTATTATGTATCTTTGTTTTCAGGGGTTGGTGCGAGTACTAGGACTGTTTGTGTTCTTTTCACAATGAAAGGATATTGTTCAAATTGTAATAAGAGGAAATCTTCCTCTGACTTTCATAATCATTGTATTAATTGTAGTCAGTGTACTCGCACTAACTCCTGCTCAGTGTGTATCAATTGGGATGACAAACATTGGAAACGTGTGTCACGGTATGTTGTTAGCGGGGATAAGGCCATGCCGGTCCTTTCTCCGCGGGGTCACTCTAGTTTTTCAATCTCTTTTTCAGAGGAACAAGAAGAGGGTGATGTTTCCGTGATGTCTTCCAAAAGTGTGCCTCCGTTGTCACAGTTAAATGAAGAGCTAGTGGCAAAAGTGCTCATGGAAATACGTCAATTGCCTAAGAGGTCCCTAGTAGGATCGACGACATTGGCGTCCGCTAGCTTGCCCGGTGTAGCGACCATTCATCGAATGGCTCGGCAGCCGGGTTCGTTAGTTGCAGTCCAGGAAGGAGATTTGGGTGATGCGAGCACTATAATAACACAAAGTGCACACCCAGTGGCGACGGATCAGAGGATAGAATGGAGGAAGCCTATTAGTACGGTTCCTAGCTCGTCCAGGTCCATCCGGGCTGTGAGCGAGAGAGGTCCCTCTCTTGTACAACAACATCTGGGACCAGATGTTGTGGTACAAAACGTTTCGCATTCGGAGCATACGTCTGCCACTCGGGACGCTCCATTATATAAACAGTCCGGAGAGACTGTCAATATGGCTTCCTCATCCTCATGGCAGCGCACACGACCGCACCTTGGCTACGTGACCATGGATATCCAGCCAGCTTCGCCAATCAGGGATTCCACGGCGACCAGGTCACACCATCCGGTAGCCAGGGACACGAGGCCTTTAGACTCCGGACGTTTGCATAAAAGAAGTATGCGGGAGTCAACGTCCAGGGAGCTTTCAGCGGCAAAGCAACGTAAGACCTCTGCTCCACAGGCCTCAGTGACGGACGTGCTATCACAAATAGCACAACTTATTGCAGCATCCCATCAGGCGACAGAATCTCTGTCGGATCAGGAATTATCCAATGACGCAGGGTCGGTACGCTCCGCTGAAGCATCAGGTATGGATGACTGAGAACTTCATATGGTCCGACAGGATGGCGAAAGGGATTCAGAGGATCTGGAGCTTTCCCTTTCGGAACATCTTCCAGAGGTTGTTCCGTCGGACCAGAATGCTGCGATGCTGGATAAGAGACTGATAGCGTCACAGGACACAGAATTTTTTGATCGGTTTAGGGACATCGTCCCTGAGTTTCCGACACAGTCCAATAATGTCACAAGAACATTTGAACTATTGAATGATGCTATATATAAGCTTGCTACCAAAACAAGCAAGTATGGTTTCTTGTCCGCAAATGCTCTACATCTGCCTTTCATCAATTCAAGGAACAAATTTGAAATGGCAGGACAGGGCATACCGAGAGTTCCTCTGCGTCTAGACGACCAGGCTGAAGACCTAGAATTGTCTATTCCGTCGTCTATGTCAATTCCAACCTCAACGTTGGAAATGACAATAATGTCTAATAGAGTTAACTTAGACGCCTTATCATACGCAGATCACCTTACTACTTTCACGTCATGGTACATCCGACATTCAGAAAGTATCTACGCTTCGCAGTCCTAGGAGTTGTATATCAGTTCCAAGCGATGTGCTTCGGTTTGAACCTAGCGCCCTGGGCTTTCACTCGAATAATGAACTTGGTAATGATGTATTTCCGAGCTCATTCGTCTGTGGTAACGTCGGCCTACCTGGACGACATTCTTCAGAGGTACGGCAACGAGTTAACGCTTCAGAACGATGTGCAGAATCTGCTTTTATTACTCCGACGTCTCGGTTTTATAATAAACGAGGAGAAGTCGGATCTGGTGCCGTCAAAGTCATTCACCCACTTGGGAATGAGCTTCGAGACGCACAACAATCTCGTTCATCTGCCGTTAACCAGAGCGAAATTAATCAGTTGTTACGCTCGCTATTGTCTTCACTCAGACAAAGTCACAGCGAGAGAATTCATGAGACTGATAGGTCTGTGCAGAGCCGCTGCGGATCTCATTCTGATGGGACGGTTACGCACTCGTCCTCTCCAAATTTTCTTGACTCAGAATTGGAGAGTAAAGATTCATTCGCTCGATATAGACGTTCTCTTGTCAAATCAAATGAAACAAGAGATTCAGACTTGGGCAAACATTCAGTGGTTGACTCAGGGAGTTCCACTGCAGTTGTCGGATCCGAGTTTTACTATTATGACGGATGCCAGTCAAACAGGTTGGGGTGCAACATTGATCCCAACGGATTCGAAGTGCCAGGGTCTTTGGGATCCGATGTTTCTAGGCAAGCACATAAACATCAAAGAAATGATGTCAATTTGGCTTGCACTATGTCATTGGATGAACATTATTCAGAAAGCACATGTCCAAATCCTGTCCGACAATACGACAGTAGTAGCATATATTCGGAACCAGGGAGGCACTCATTCCGTTCCGTTATTCAATTTAACGGAAAGAATCCTTCTGTTTGTACTAGAACACCAAGTTCTACTTTCGGTCCATCATATTCCGGGTCGTCTGAATGTATTAGCAGACTCCCTTTCACAGAAGGGTCGCTTGTTGCCATCAGAATGGACTCTCAACAAACAGGTATTCAATCAGATTTGCTACCAATGGGAGCAGCCAATGATAGACTTATTTGCGACACAGCTCAACAATCAGTTGCAGACGTATGTGTCACCATGTCCGGATCCTTGAGCATATGCAGTAGACGCTCTATCGATCTTGTGGGACGGAATGATAGGATATGCGTATCCTCCAGCGCCGTTGATTCAGCAGATATTGCTAAAGGAGAGGATCTTCTTTCGCAGGGGAAATCACGTCAACTACATCACAACCCACAAGGTCTCAACCTTCACGTATTTCTGTTGTGCGGTCCTTCTTGCATTGCAAGCATTTTACAAGACGAGCAGTGGACGCAATTTCTAACTGTAGGAGGACCTCCTCTTCGCTAAACTATGCAGCTAAGTGGAAGGTCTTTTGTCGTTGGTGTAGGGATCATTCTGTTGATATTTTTGATCCCTCCATTCCAGACATTGCAAACTTTCTAGTATACTTGTTTGATGAGATCAAACTGCAGCCTGTTACTATTAAAGGTTATAGGTCTATGTTATCTGATACCTATGCACACCATGATAGTTTACAAATTGGATCTAATGTCTCTTTATCTAAATTAGTTAGAAACTTCTTGATAAATAGACCTAGAACCCTTAAATTAATTCCTAAATGGAATTTAGCTTGGGTTCTTCTTAAACTAAAAGAAAAGCCATTTGAGCCTCTTGAGACAGTAGACTTCAAATTCTTATCTTATAAGACAGCATTTCTCTTAGCTTTCTCTTCTGCTAGAAGAGTCAGTGAGCTTCATGCACTGTCTGTGGCAATTCTCACTATCGTAGTGTCGGGAACACTATTACCTTTACTACTAATGTTGGATTTTTGGCTAAGAATCAGGCTCCTAATAAATATCCGGAACCTATTGTTATTAAGGCCCTTCCGTCTTTAGATGGGCATAGGCCTTTACTCTGTCCGGTTAGAGCTTTACGTATTTATAAATGAAGATCTCAGTTTATCAGAAAGGGCCGAAAACGCTTCTTTCTGTCTCTGATGCCTAATCGAAAGGACATTACAGTCCATTCTATTGCAAGGTGGATTCAATTAACTATCTGTACTGCTTATGATAATCTATCTTCAACTCAGCAGTCTGTGCTTAAGATTCCGGCTCATGAAGTAAGAGCTCTTTCTACATCTTGGGCTTACGCAAATAGTGTTGCTATTACAGATTTAATGAAGGCTGCATATTGGTCTCAGCCATCCACATTCACGAATTTTTATCTCAGAAATATTGAGTCCATTTCTGGAGACCTGCATTATTTAGGTCCGTTATCTGTTGCTCAGAATGTCGTCCACTAAACAGTTGCAACTATAGTTATGCAGGCTTTCTGTTCCAGCAGTGACTCTGTCCTGCTGCCCTCTTCGCTCTGAGCTATTTGACCCAGGACAAGGGGTGGGGGGGGGGGGGGGTGTTCCCTTAGGTCACCTTCTTTATAGTGAAAAGCAAGGGGATACCTCCTCTGGAGTCAGTAATTCTGAGTCGGTACCGGGATGGTTTTAAAGTGTAAAGCTAATGTTTAAATTCATTCATGTCATATTTTTAAAGTGTAGCTCGGTGTGAAGCATTTGTATATGTCACGTGTCAAACGGGCATTAATATACAATCCTCGGACACTTTTAATGAGTATAAAGAGTCTCAATTCTCTAATAGAGAACATGGATGTTATTATGCTCATTTATGAAGGTGTTGTGTCTTTCTAATTTGTTATAAATAAGAAAGATACATGTAAAGCCTAATCCTCCTTTTCTCCTCCAGGGGATAACTCTATTATATTTTGTTGAGCTTATTGGATTTTCCTCTATATCCTTGGCCCTCCAGCCTTTTTTCTATTCAGCTATGTCTGTGTCATTGGTACAGTATAAAAATGTTAAAAGATTTATAGTAATTTATATATTTTTTATACTTATCAATGACCCAGACGGGGATGGCCCTCCCAGGAGTTGGGAACTCGTACCTCCCCACTGAGTACAGAGCGCTGACCAGGCACTGCTTGTAAGAATGATAATTGGCGCCAGTTTCGAGACCTCCTTGACACTGCGCATGCGCAGTGGAGGAAAAGTATGGAGGACCTTTTAGGACATGTTATTTTCGGTTTCAGATGCAAATTTGGGGGATTGGGGGGCAAAATTTGAGTATGGCCCTAGATTTTTGAGAATTAGCACCAGCTATGTCTGGGTCATTGGTAAGTATAAAAAATATATAAATTACTATAAATTTTTTAACTTTCTGAACCGATGGTCCGATTTGAACCAAATTTGATATGTGGTATTATTGAGTCATAAGTACTTGATTCATGTAAAAAACATGTTCCCGTGTCCCCATGGGAACCCCAGGAGTTAAAAATAGAAATATATTGAAATAGCCATATTTCCCAAACCACACAGAACAGAGAACTGTTATTTGGAATGAAGCATTCTTAGGACCAGTAGAACTGAATGGTAAAAAATTTGCCATCTGTTGTCTCAGTGTATTCTATAGGGGGAGGGGGGCATCGGAAAAATGGTGAGTCAGCATATTTGCAAAAATTTTTAAAAATATTTTCTCCAGAACCCATGATCAGAATCTTTTGATATTTGGTATACAGCATCCATAGGGGGTTCAGGTACAAGTGTGTTAAAATGAAGCCCCTGGGTTGATATTTGGGTTCAATACAGGAGCCAAATTTTTAACTTTGGGCAATATGGGGAATGATCTTTAAAAATCTTCTTCAGATCCAACAGTCAGAATGCTTTCATATTTGGTATGCAACATCTTTACAGGGATCAGATTCAAGTTTGTTCAATTCGGGTCCCTGGGTTAATATTTGGGCTCCCTATGGAAGCCCAAATTTTAACTTAGTGTATTTGGGCTCCCTATAGTAGCCCGAATTTTAACTTAGTGCAGTATGTGGGAATTTCTTTAAAAATCTTCTTCAGGTCCACTAGTCAGAATGCTTTCATATTTGGTATACATCATCTCTAGGGTGGATGAGATTCAAGTTTGTTCAAATCGAGTGCCTGGGTTAATATTTGGGCTCCCTATGGTAGCCAAAATTTTAACTTTGTGCAATATGAGGAAATTTCTTTAAAAATCTTCTTCAGATCCACCAGTTATAATGCTTTCATATTTGGTATACAACATCTCTAGGGGGTGAGATTCAAATGTGTTCAAATTGAGTGCCTGGGTTAATATTTGGGCTCCCTATGGCAGTTTTATATTACTGGAAATCTGAGCATTATTTCTGTAGTTGCATCCCAGTACACTAGAAAAAAAATCATCTGGCATTGACAACAGAGTTATAAATAATTAAATAACTTCATTCCTCCGTAGTGTTAACTAGCTATAGATGCTAATTAAATCCTTTTTAAACAACTATTGTCAGGTGAGTGTCTTAGACCTCATGGGGCTTCTTGTTTAAACTTGTACTGGTAGTGGTGCTTCCTGTAACATGGCGGTTGGGTTTTTTTTTTATTGGTCCATGGTAATGATTACTTGTTACTCCTTGCATGTGCTACGAAACAGGCTTCTGTCCCTCAGGTATAATGTTTGCCCATCTTATATATTGCTCGATCACTGTTACGCTTTACTTTATCCAACACTGCTTCAACTCACAACGTTCTGTATTTCAGGAAACATTTTGCTCCACTATGGAATAAAAACAGATTATCGTGATTATGTGCATGTCCTGTGATTTGTATCAGATTCGAGGTGGTGTCCAGAATGGGATCTCAATGAGCCGGCTTTGCCAGTGAGTTGTGATCCCATTTTTGGACACCACCGAGAATCTGATGCAAATCACAGGACATGCATATTATCATGATAATTCATTTATCTAACTATTCTGTCACATAAACAGATTAAATCTTAAATTATTAAAACAGTTTTGGGACATACTGTTCAGCCAATCACTGAAACGCACGTAGAATGTATTCATGCGCCTGTTATTATAGTGCATCGCGTTACCAAAAATGAGTCGTCTGTATGATACGGAATCGGAACACATTATGTGATACATACCGTTTATCGTGTTTTTCAGACCAAAATCAACATGATTGTTAGATAAATAGAGGATATGGAATGAGTGTTTTTCTCATATAATATTTATGAAATGAGTCTAAGAATTTTCCGTTTGGGCAAGCCTCTGGCTCGCCCAAACGGAGAATTCGGACGAGTTTCATAAATATTATATGAGAAAAACACTCATTTTATATTATATTTATCATATGACACACACACGCACAAATTAGCCACTTAGTGTGACTTTTTAACCCATCACCTAACTTGAGTTGCAGATGGCACTTGGAAAAAACATCCTCGTATAACTAAAAATTTTAATTTTTTGCTTTCAAAACATAGGTTATGACCCCTCATTGGAACGAGCTCATCAAGCTCGTTCCAGTGAGGGGTCATAACCTATGTTTTGGAAGCAAAAAGTGAAAATATAAAAAAAAAATGAATGGCGTTTTTCTTGTTGGTAAAAGATTAATACAATATAACCCACCCTAAATAGGACAGATAACGTAAATTCTCTCTACTGAAATTATGCAAATGTCACCCAGTTGTATTTTGTTTAGCCAATCAAATTGTCCAGTTTTGAAATTGACCAATGAAGGCTCCCAACTCTAATTATGCAAATTATGAAAATGTGGCCCAGTTTTATTTTGTTCAGCCATTCAAATTGTCTAGTTTTGAAATTGACCAATGAAATTGACAGAAGGCTTTATTTATCACTGCTTAATATGAAAACAAAATATCAAATGTTTTAAAGTGAACAAAACGCACGAGTCATATGATAAATACCGTTTATCGTGTTTTTCAGACCAAAATCAACATGATTGTTAGATAAATTGAAATATCGTGAAGTTAGAAAGAGAAATCTTATCAAGCTGGCTACAGCAGTGTTAAATTCTGGTGGGGTTGTTGTCAATCACAATAACTATCATCAATTTCTGGTATTTATCGCACAGAGATGTGATAAAATACAGACAAAAACATTCAATAAATATTCACACAAATTGTCGAATCGAATACGGTGGTCTATTCAAATACATTTTCAAATACCAAATATTTTTATACTGTACCAATGACCCAGACTTAGCTGGTGCAAACTCCATAAAATTCAGTGCCAAACACAAATTTCCCCCCCCCCCCCCCCAATCCCCCAAATTTGCATCAAAAACGAAAATTAGATGTCCTAGTAGGTCCTCCATACTTTTACTGTACTGCGCATGCGCAGTGTCAAGGAGGTCTCAAAATTCTCGCCAAAATGTCATTCTTTGTTTGGCCCTGTAAACAGTGTCACATCACTGATATTAAATTTTGTGCTGTAAATCTCAGTTTTAATGATGCCAGACACATAAGTATGAGAGAAATGGTGGATATGAAGTGCATTTAGGATGAGGAGAGGAGAAAAACAGTGGTTTCCAATGTTCAGGGCTGTACTTAAAATTTTTTTATAAAAATTTATTCATGTTGCCTATTTTGGAGGCATAGCCCTGCTGTTGTCATTCTTGCTATGAATGTTCCATTGTTTGTTCAGTGTTTCCTCTCTCCCTTTCCTTCATTCCCCCCTAGCTATTCTCCTATGCTTTTGGCTTATTTTTGTAATCTTTATTACTAAAAATTTCTTGGGAGTTGTGGCTTGGAAACAGAATTTTTTCTGTTCTTTCCCCATGTTTACGTCCTCACCCTAGGGGTGTTTAGGCATTTTGGTCTGCATCTACCATCTGATGCTCTGCAGTCTCTTCTGGGGAAGGCTCTGTTTAGCATCAGATAGTGTTTAAATTAGACACTGATTATTTATTATTTATTATTTATTTATTGGTGTTTAAGGTCACATACTTATGCACAATGGCTAATCGTGACCGTGACAGTTTTACGGGTGGAGGAAGCCGGAGTACCCGGAGAGAACCACCGAGCAACGACGAGCAGCTGTCAGCTCTCCAACGTCGTAACCCTGAACTCTGCACCGCAGCACAGGCAGGGTTAGATTGGTTGAAGACATGCGCACCATCGACGTGCAGTACGCCTCAGTACACAGCGTCATCGTGCCCCCATGTAGGCAATCGGGGTGAAGTGTCTTGCCCAAGGACACAACGCGGTTGCCGCAGGTGAGATTCGAACCGAGGACCTCTCGGCTTGCAGCCTGCACCTCTACCAACTGAGCCACCGCGCCCCCAGACACTGATTACTGGGCCATGTTTACCAGTGCCTGGAGTCAGTTTTCTGGTTTGTTTACACTTTTTGTTTATGTTGACAACGGTTACTTCTGATAAGTGATTCCTTGTCTTCTGCCTTGATTATTCATAGTTAGATGCATTAATATTGTCCGTAAGTGTTACATTAATTTTTTCAGAATGATTTAAAATTTTTGTCCACACTTAAGCTTTTTTAGGATCCATTTGGGCTCTGGGTTCCCTTTGGGAACTTGGGCTTTTCTGAAAAAATTTTTTGAAAAAATTTTTTCTGTTTGAATTGTTTTTTCATATTATTATAATGGATTTTTATACTATGTATCTTTGTTTGCAAGGTTTATTGCGGGTACTATGATTGATTATTTTTACAATGAAAGATTATTGTTCAAATTGTAATGGAAAGAAGTAATGGTCACTCAAGTTTTTCACTCTCTTTTTCAGAGGAACAAGAATTGGGTGATGTTTCTGTGATGTCGTCTTCCAGTGCGCGTCCGTTGTCACAATCCAGAGAAGAGCTAGCAGCAAAAGTGCTCATGGATATACGGCAGTTGCCTAAGAGGCCCCTAGTAGGGTCGATGGCGTTGGCGTCTACGTCCGCTAGCTCGCCCGGTGTCGCGTCAATTTACTGAATGGTACAGCTGCCGGGTTCGTCCGTTGCAGTCCAGGAAAGAAATAAGGGTGTTGCGAGCACTATAAACATTCCACAGGCACACCCAGTGATGACGGACCTTGGTTTAGGATGGAAGAAGCCTTTGGGTTCAGTTCCTAGCTCGTCCAGCTCCGCACGGGCTGCGAGCGAGAGAGGTCTCTCTCTCGTACAACAACATCGCAGTCCGGATGTTGTTGTACAAAACGTTCCTCAGTCGGAGCTTACGTCCACCCCTCGGGACGCTCCGGTATATAAACAGTGCGGAGAGACTTATCAAGGGCTTCTTCCTCCTCACGTCAGTGCACTCGACCGCACCTTGGCTATGTGACCGCCGATATCCAGCCGGCATCGCCTTCCAGAGATTCCTCAACAGCCAGGTCACGCCATCCGATAGCCAAGGATTCGAGGCCACCTTCATCGGGACATTTGCATAAGAGAAGTATGCAAGAGACAACGTCCACGGAGCTTCCTGCGGCTAAATCACGCAAGACCACAGCACCGCAGGCCTCGTTAACGGACGTGCTATCGCAGATAGCACAAATCATAGCAGCATCCGGCAGAAGCCCTATCAGAGCAGGAAGAATCTGATGATGCTGGGTCGGTGCATTCCGCAGCTGGATCAGGAGCAGACAACTGAAATTTCCAGGAGGTCCGTCAGGATGGCGAAAGGGATATGGATGAATTGGAGTTCTCCCTTTCGGAACAACACAAAATCACCGTCAAGTTAATCTGGCATTTTCTTCCTGATGTTGTTCCAGCGGACCAGGATGCTGCTCAGCCTGATAGGAGGCTTATAGCGTCACTGGACACCAAATTTTTTAATCGGTTTGGAGTTTCTGTCTCAGTCCAGGAATGTCTCACAGACTTTTGAATGACGCTATCAATAAACTTGCTGGTAAATCAGGCAACTCAGCCTTCCTATCGGCTAATGCTCTTAATCTGCCTTTCATTAATTCTAGGAATAGATTTGAAAGGCAGTACAGGGCATTCAGAGAGTTCCTCTGCGTCTAGACGACCAGGCTGAAGACCTTGAATTATCCATGCTGTCGTCTATGTCTATTCATAGCTCTACTTTGGAAACTACAATATCTTCGAATAGAGCTAATTTAGACGCACTCTCGTACGCAGATCACCTTACCAGAGCATTGTTGTTATGCCTTGAAGGGCAATTTCAGGATGTACAAACGTCTTTGAGAGTTCTGTCGAGGGCTATTGCCTATTCTACATATAACTCCGCCCTTTCAGTGGCTAATCTGGAGTTGGTTAGACGTGACGGAACCCTAGCTACGTCCACGAGAGTGGATAGTAAGGTGAAAAACTCTCTTAGAGTCGCGCCGATCTCCAGAGAGAGTCATTCTGTTTGTACTGGAACACCAGGTTCTACTATCGGTCCGTCATATTCCGGGTCGTCTGAATGTGTTAGCAGACTCCCTTTCACGGAAGGGTCGCTTGTTGCCGTCGGAATGGACTCTCAGCAAACAGGTTTTCAATCAGATTTGCTACCAATGGGCGCGACCAATGATAGATTTGTTTGCAATGCACCTCAACAATCAGTTGCAGACTTACGTGTTCCCATGTCCGGATTCTCGAGCTTTTGCACTAGATGCTCTGTCGATCCCATGGGATGGGATAATAGGATATGCGTATCCTCCAGCGCCACTGATTCAGCAGATATTGCTCAAGATAAAGCAATCCCACTGCAAGATTCTGTTGGTAGCATCTCTGTCACCACAGAGACCATGGATAAATCTACTCAGGTGTCTGTTGTGGGACATGCCTCAGAAGCTTCCTCCACGGGAGGATCTTCTGTCACAGGGGAAATTGCGCACGCTTCACCACAATCCGCAAGGTCTCGACCTTCACATATTTCCGTTGTGCGGTCCTTCTTGCACAGTAAGCGATTTACAGGACGAGCAGTGGACGCAATTTCTAACTGCAGGAGGACCTCCTCTTCGCTAAATTATGCTGCAAAGTGGAAGGTCTTTCGCCAGTGGTGTAGGGATCACTTTGTGGATTTATATGATCCCTCCATTCCTGACATTGCTAATTTTCTGGTCTATTTGTTTGACGAGATCAAACTGCAGCCTGTTACTATCAAGGGTTATAGGTCTATGTTATCTGATACCTACGCTCACCATGATACATTAATGATTGGTTCTAATGTCTCTTTATCTAAATTAGTTAGAAACTTTTCGATAAATAGACCTAGAACTCTTAGATTAATTTTGAAATGGAATTTAGCATGGGTTCTTCTTAAGCTAAAAGAAGCACCTTTTGAACCTCTTGATACAGTGGACTTCAAATTCTTAACATATAAGACAGCTTTTCTCTTAGCCTTCTCTTCTGCTAGAAGAGTTAGTGATCTTCATGCTTTATCGATAGATGATTCTCACTATCGTAGTTTTGGTAATACTATTACTTTTACTACTAATGTTGGATTTTTGGCTAAGAATCAGGCTCCTAATAAGTATCCTGAACCTATTGTTGTTAGGGCCCTTCCATCTTCAGATGGGCGTAAGCCTTTACTCTGTCCTGTTAGAGCAATACGTATTTATAAACGTAGGTCTGAGTTTATTAGAAAGGGACGTAAGCGTTTCTTTCTGTCTTTGATGCCTAATAGAAAGGACATTATGATTCATTCTATTGCTAGATGGATTCAATTAACTATACGTACTGCTTATGAAAAGTTATCTTCTTCTCAGCAGTCTGCTCTCAAGATTTCGGATCATGAAGTAAGAGCTCTATCAACATCTTGGGCTTATGCTAATAGTGTTGCTATTACAGATTTAATGAAGGCTGAATATTGGTCTCAGTCTTTCACTTTCACTAATTTTTATCTTAGAAATATTGAGTCCATTTCTGGAGATCTACATTGTTTAGGTCCGTTATCTGTTGCTCAGAATATCGTCCACTAAACAGTTGCAACTATAGTTATGTAGACATTCTGTTCTGGCAGTGACTCTGTCCTGCTGCCCTCTTCGCTCTGGGGTATTTTTAGGTCACCTGCTTTATAGTGAAAAGCAAGGGAATACCTCCCCCATTCCGAGTTGGTACCGGAATGGTTTTAAAGTGTAAAGCTAATGTTTACTCATGTCATGTAGTATTTTTAAAGTGTAGCTCGGTGTGAAGCCTTTGTATATGTCACGTGTCAAACGGGTGTTAATATACAATCCTCGGACACTTTTAATCAGTATAAAGAGTCTCATTTCTCTGGACTGTCTTTATTTATTGGCTTACCTTTAAAAATAATTAGTATAAAGGGTTATACTGGATTTTAATAGAGATCATTGATGTATTTGTGCTCAATTACGGAATGGTTTTGTGTCTTTCTTTTTTGATAAAATAAGAAAGATACATATAAATCCTATCTCTCCTTTTCTCCTTGAGGGGATAATTCTGTTATATGTAATTGAGCCTATTGGATTTTCCTTCATGTCCTGGGCCCTCCAGCCTGTTTACTATTCAGCTAAGTCTGGGTCATTGGTACAGTATAAAAATGTTAAAAAATTTATGGTAATTTATATATTTTTTATACTTACCAATGACCCAGATGGGGATGGCCCTCCCAGGAGTTGGGAACTCTTGCCTCGCCGCTGCATACATAACACTTACCAGGCACTGGTCATAAGAATGACATTTTGGCGGGAATTTCGAAACCTCCTTGACACTGCACATGCGCAGTACAGTAAAAGGATGGAGGACCTACCAGGACATCTAATTTTCGTTTTTGATGCAAATTTTGGGGATTGGTGGGGGGGGGCAAAATTTGTGTTTGGCCCTGAATTTTATGGAGTTTGCACCAGCTAAGTCTGAGTCATTGGTAAGTATAAAAAATATATAAATTACTATAAATTTTTTAACATTTGCAGGGTCCTAAGGGAAAGTGGGGAGGGGAGAGGAGTGGGCTGGGTGATCTGTCTGAGATAAATTTAGATAATTTGAAGCTCTATACTGGAAGAGCTTGATGGATGTGTCAGTGTTATTTCTCTGAGAAAGTTTTAGATAACATGAAATCTTTTGTCTTTTTGCGATCTCATGTCCCTTGAGGATTTATGTATGAAATATTTTACTCCAAGATTATTGTTTTGTGAGTCTTTTGAGATTTATGCTAGAAATAGATTACTGTGGAAAAGAAAACACACTACATATAATGAAATGTCGAAAACATACTGACAATTACGCAGCATATTTTTACTGTTTCACACCAATTTTGATATTGTTTGCTGTGTAGTTCTTAACCCTTTACCCAACGCAGATGATATCAAAATTTATTGTTTTAAATATCATTTATTTTTATACTGTACCAATGACCCAGACATAGCTGGTGCTAACTCTTAAAATTCCAGGGCCAAACACAAATTTTGCCCCCCCAATCCCCAAAATTTGCATCTAAAACCAAAAGAAATCATGTCCTGAAGGTCCTCCATACTTTGCCTTCACTGCGCATGCGCAGTGTCAAGGACGTCCCGAAATTGGTGTCAATTATCATTCTTTGTTTGGCCCTTCATCAGTTCACATCTGACTGATCTTTGTGCTTGTAAATCTCAGTTTAAATGATGCCAGACACATAAATATTAGAGAAATGGTGGATCTAAGAAGGATATAGAAGGAGGAGAGGAAAAATGAGTGGCAGAAAATAATCAGGGCTGTAACTTAAAATTTTTTAATGAAATTATGTTAAGTTGCCTATTTTCGAGGCATGGGCCTGTTGTTGTCATTCTTGCTATGATGTTTCACTGCTTGTTCAGTGTTTCCTCTCTCCCTTTCCTTTAAATCCCCCCTTGCTATTCTCCCATGCTTTTGGCATATTTTCAGTAATATTTTTACAAAAATTTCTTGGGAGTTTTAGCTGGGTAACAGAATGAATTCTGTTCTTTTCCCCATGTTTATGTTCTCACCCATGGGTGTTTAGGCGTAGTGTTCTGCATCTACCATCTGATGTTCTGCAGTTTCTTCCCTGGAAGTCTCTGTTTTGCATCAGATAGTGTATTATTGGTAACTGATTTCGGGCCAGGGTTATCAGTGCCTGGAGTCATGTTTCTGGTGTTTATACAGTTCTTGTTTACATTGGCAACAGTCTCTGTGTGAGGGGGACTTTTTTGTCTTTGTGCTAGTTTAATTCTTTACAAGATACATTATTATTATTCGTAAGTGCTGCATTAATTGTTTAAAATATGTTTAAAATTTTTGTCCACACTTAGGCTTGGGATCCATTGGGGCTTAACGTTACTTTCAGAAACTTGGGCTTTGCTGAAAAAATATTTTTTCAAAATTTCTTTTTGATTTCAATTATTTTTTCTGTGTTAATGGATCATGTTGTTATGTATCTTTGTTTTCAGGGGTTTGTGCGAGTATTAGGACTTTTTGTTTTCTTTTCACTATGAAAGGATATTGTTCAAATTGTAATAAGAGGAAATCTTCCTCTGACTTTCATGATCATTGTATTAATTGTAGTCAGTGTACTCGCACTAACCCCTGCTCAGTATGTGAATTTTGGGATGACAAACATTGGAAACGTGTGTCACGGTATGTTGTTAGCGGGGAAAGAGCCATGCCGGTCCTTTCTCCGCAGGGTCACTCTAGTTTATCAGTCTCTATTTCAGAGGAACAAGAACAGGGTGATGTTTCCGTGATGTCTTCCAATAGTGTGCCTCCGTCGTCACAATCAAATGAAGAGCTAGCGGCAAAAGTGCTCATGGAGATACGCCAATTGCCTAAGAGGTCCCTAGTAGGATCGATGGCATTGACGTCCGCTAGCTCGCCTGGTGTAGCGTCCATTCATCGAATGGTTCGGCAGCCGGGTTCGTCCATTGCGGTCCAGGAAGGAGATTTGGGTGATGTGAGCACTATAAATATTCGAGGTGCACACCCAGTGACGGCGGATAAGAGGAGAGATCGGAGGAAGCCTAGTAGTCCGGTTCCTAGCTCGTCCAGGTCCATCCGGGCTGCGAGTGAGAGAGGCCCCTCTCTCGTACAGCAACATCTGGGACCAGATGTTGTGGTACAAAATGTGTCGCAGTCGGAGCAGACGTCCGCCGCTCGGGACGCTCCGTTATATAGACAGTCCGCAGAGACTGTCCGAAAGGCTTCCTCATCCTCTCAGCAGCGCACACGACTGCACCTTGGCTACGTGACCGAGGAGATCCAGCCAGCTTCGCCATTCACGGATTCCACGGCGACCAGGTCACGCCATCCGGTAGCCAGGGATAAGAGGCCTGTTGACTCCGGACGTTCGCATAAAAGAAATACCCAGGAGTCAGTTTACACGGAGCTTCCAGCGGCTAAGCAGCGTAAGACCGCTACTCCACAGGCCTCAGTGACGGACGTGCTATCCCAGATAGCACAAATTATCGCAGCATCCCAGCAAACGACGGAACCTATGTCGGAGCAAGAATTATCCGACGATGCTGGGTCGGTACGCTCCGCAGAAGCATCGGGTGCGGACATCCGAGAACATCATGAGGTCCGACAGGATGGCGAAAGGGATACTGACGATTTGGGGCTATCCTTTTCGGAACAACATAAAGCCGCCGTAGATTTCATCCGGCATTGCCTGCCACAAGTTGTTCCGTCGGAGCAGACTGCTGCGATGCCGGATAAGAGACTGATAGCGTCATTGGACACAGAATTCTTTGAGCGGTTCAGAGACATCGTCCCTGAGTTTCCGACACAGTCCAATAATGTCACAAGAACATTCAAATTATTGAACGACGCTATCTTTAAGCTTGCTTCCAAGACAGGCAAGGCTGGTTTCTTTTCCGCTAGTGCTCTCAATCTGCGTTTCATCAATTCAAGGAATAAATTCGAAATGGCAGGTCAGGGCATACCGAGAGTTCCTCTGCGCCTAGACGACGAGGCGGAAGACTTGGAATTGTCGTCTATGTCTATTCCAACTGCGACGTTGGAAACGACTATAACGTCTAACAGAGCAAGCTTAGACGCTTTATCATACGCAGACCACCTTACTAAGGTGTTATCTTTGCATCTTCAAGGGAAAGAATACCAGGATTTACAATCGTCATTAAGACTTATTTCAAGGGCAGTAGCTTATTCCACGTATAACTCTGCCCTTTCAGTGGCAAACCTGGAGTTGGTTAGACGTGACGCAGCCCTAGCTACATCCACGCGTGTGGATAGTAAGGTGAAGAACTCCCTCAGAGTCGCTTCGGTCTCCGGAGAGCTTCTCTTCGACGGCAAGCTTTCGGCAATCTATGATAAAATAACTAAGAAAGCTTCGGATTCTTTGCTTTTTAAATCCGCTTCTAAAAAGTCGGATACAGCAGAAAAGAGTAAGACAGGCACTTCTGGGACTAGTACGCCCAAGAGAAGTTCCTATAGAGGTTCTTATACGTCCTCTAGGTCTTATTCTAGAGACCGTCAAGGCAGCGACTCACGTACGGGACGTTATTCTGGCCGAGACAACCGGTCAGACGTTCCGAGGTCGACGGGACGAGGTGCGGGTCGTGGAGGACGTGGTTTCTCCTTCCGCAGGCCTCGCAGGTCCAGGAGGTGATGGTTTGAACCTCTATCGTGTTCTGGTTGGCGGAAGGTTATCGAGTTTTATAGACGAGTGGGCGTCGATTACGGACGACCCCTGGGTCCGAGGGGTAATTTCGGAAGGACTAAGAATATCCTTCAAACGAAAGCCTCCTTTAACTCGAAGTCCAAAATGGACTCAGCTTCCGTCAAATCCGCAGAAGAGAGATGCTCTTTTATCAGAAGTACAGTCTCTTCTGTCAAAGAACGCAGTAGAGGTCGTAGAAGACCAGGAATCTCCGGGCTTCTACAGCCATCTGTTTCTGGTTCCGAAACCAGACGGCTCGTTCCGTCCAGTCATAGATCTGAGCTGGATAAACAAGCTGATCGTCGCTCCGAAGTTCTATATGGAGACGATTTGGTCAGTCAGAGCGAGTATTCGGGTGAACGACTATGCTACGAGCATAGATCTCAAAGATGCGTACTTTTACGTCATGCTACATCCGACATTCAGAAAGTATCTACGCTTCGCAGTCCTAGGGGTGGTTTATCAGTTCCGAGCGATGTGTTTCGGCTTGAACCTAGCGCCCTGGGCTTTCACTCGAATAATGAACTCGGTAATGATTCATTTCCGAGCTCATTCGTCTGCGGTAACGTCGGCCTACCTGGACGACATTCTTCAGAGGTACGGCAACGAGTTAACGCTTCAGAACGATGTGCAGAATCTGCTTCTATTACTCCGACGTCTCGGTTTTATTATAAACAAGGAGAAGTCGGATCTGGTGCCGTCCAAGTCATTCACTCATCTGGGAATGAGCTTCGAGACGCACAACAATCTCATTCGTCTGCCATCAACCAGAGCGAAATTAATCAGTTGTTACGCTTGCTATTGTCTTCACTCAGACAAAGTCACAGCGAGAGAGTTCATGAGACTGATAGGTCTGTGCGGAGCCGCTGCAGATCTCATTCCGATGGGGCGGTTACGCACTCGTCCTCTCCAAATTTTCTTGACTCAGAATTGGAGTGTAAAGATTCATTCGCTCGATATAGACGTTCTCTTGTCAAATCAAGTGAAACAAGAGATTCAGACTTGGGCAAACATTCAGTGGTTGACTCAGGGAGTCCCACTGCAGTTGCCGGATCCGGGTTTTACGATTATGACGGATGCCAGTCAAACAGGTTGGGGTGCAACATTGATCCCAACGGATTCAAAGTGCCAGGGTCTTTGGGTTCCGCAGTTTCTAGGCAAGCACATAAACATCAAGGAAATGATGTCAGTTTGGCTTGCACTACGTCATTGGATAAACATTATTCAGAAAGCACATGTCCAAATCCTGTCCGACAATACGACAGTAGCTGCGTATATCCGGAACCAGGGAGGCACTCATTCCGTTCCGTTATTCAATTTAACGGAAAGAATCCTTCTGTTTGCACTAGAACACCAAGTTCTACTCTCGGTCCGTCATATTCCGGGTCGTCTGAATGTATTAGCAGACTCCCTTTCACGGAAGGGTCGCTTGTTGCCGTCGGAATGGACTCTCAACAAACAGGTATTCAATCAGATTTGCTACCAATGGGAACGGCCAGTGATAGACTTATTTGCGACACATCTCAACAATCAGTTGCAGACGTATGTGTCTCCATGTCCCGATCCCCGAGCTTAAGCAGTAGACGCTCTATCGATTTCGTGGGACGGAATGATAGGATATGTGTATCCTCCAGCGCCGTTGATTCAGCAAATATTGCTAAAGATAAAACTATCTCAGTGCAAAATTTTGTTGGTAGCATCTCTGTCTCCACAGAGACCATTGATAAATCTACTCAGGTGTCTGTTGTGGGACTTACCGCGAAAACTTCCTCCACGAGAGGATCTTCTTTCGCAGGGGAGATCGCGTCAACTTCATCACAACCTGCAAGGTCTCAACCTTCACGTATTTCCGTTGTGCGGTCCTTCTTGCACGGCGAGCATTTTACAGGACGAGCTGTGGACGCGATTTCTAACTGTAGGAGGACCTCCTCTTCGCTAAATTATGCGGCTAAGTGGAAGGTCTTTCGTCGTTGGTGTAGGGATCATTCTGTTGATATTTTTGATCCCTCCATACCAGACATTGCAAACTTTCTAGTATACTTGTTTGACGAGATCAAACTGCAGCCTGTTACTATTAAAGGTTATAGGTCTATGTTATCTGATACCTATGCACACCATGATAGTTTACAAATTGGATCTAATGTCTCTTTATCTAAATTAGTTAGAAACTTCTTGATAAATAGACCCAGAACTCTTAGATTAATTCCTAAATGGAATTTAGCTTGGGTTCTTCTTAAACTGAAAGAAAAACCAGTTGAGCCTCTTGGGACAGTAGATTTCAAATTCTTGTCTTATAAGACAGCATTTCTCTTAGCTTTCTCTTCTGCTAGAAGAGTCAGTGAGCTTCATGCGCTATCGGTGGATGATTCTCACTACCGTAGTGTCGGTAACACTATTACCTTTACTACTAATGTTGGATTTTTAGCGAAGAATCAGGCTCCTAATAAATATCCGGAACCTATTGTTATTAAGGCACTTCCGTCTTCTGATGGGCGTAGGCCTTTACTCTGTCCTGTTAGAGCTTTGCGTATTTATAAACAAAGATCTCAGTTTATTAGAAAGGGACGAAAATGCTTCTTTCTGTCTCTGATGCCTAATAGAAAGGACATTTCGGTCCATTCTATTGCTAGATGGATTCAATTAACTATCCGTACTGCTTATGATAATCTATCTTCAACTCAGCAGTCTGTGCTTAAGATTTCAGCTCATGAAGTAAGGGCTCTTTCTACATCTTGGGCTTATGCAAATAGTGTTGCTATTACAGATTTAATGAAGGCTGCATATTGGTCTCAGCCATCTACATTCACAAATTTTTATCTCAGAAATATTGAGTCCATTTCTGGAGACCTGCATTGTTTATGTCCATTATCTGTTGCTCAGAATGTTGTCCACTAAACAGTTGCAACTATAGTTATGCAGGCTTTCTGTTCCGGCAGTGACTCCGTCCTGCTGCCCTCTTCGCTCTGGGCTATTTGACCTAGGGCAAGGGGAAGGGGGGGGTGAGGGTGTTCCCTTAGGTCACTTGCTTTATAGTGAAAAGCAAGGGGATTCCTCCTCCGGAGTCCGTAATTCTGAGTCGGTACAGGGATGGTTTTAAAGTGTAATATTAATGTTAAAAATTCATTCATGTATGTTTTTAAAGTGTAGCTCGGTGTGAAGCATTTGTATATGTCACGTGTCAAACGGGCGTTAATATACAATCCTCGGACACTTTTAAGAGAATATAAAACGTCTCAATTCTCTGGACTAACTTTATTTATTGGCTTACTTTAAAAACAAATTAGTATAAAGGGTTATACTGGATGTTAATAGAGAATATATATGTTATTATGCTCAATTATGAAGGGTGTTGTGTCTTTCTAATTTATCATAAAATAAGAAAGATACATGTAAAGCCTTATACTCCTTTTCTCCTCAAGGGGTTGACTCTATTTATATAGTTGAGGTTATTGGATTTTCCTCTATGTCCTAGGCCCTCCAGCCTTTTTACTATTCAGCTATGTCTGGGTCATTAGTACAGTATAAAAATGTTAAGAAATTTATAGTAATTTATTTATTTTTTATACTTACCAATGACCCAGTCGGGGATGGCCCTCCCAGGAGTTGGGAACTCATTCCTCCCCGCTGAGTACACAGCGCTGACCAGGAACTGCTCGTAAGAATGATAATTGGCGCCAATTTCGGGACGTCCTTGACACTGCGCATGCGCAGTGAAGGCAAAGTATGGAGGACCTTCAGGACATGATTTCTTTTGGTTTTAGATGCAAATTTTGGGGATTGGGGGGGCAAAATTTGTGTTTGGCCCTGGAATTGTAAGAGTTAGCACCAGCTATGTCTGGGTCATTGGTAAGTATAAAAAATATATAAATTACTATAAATTTTTTAACTTTTTAATGTTTTTAAAAATTTCAACAAAACCATATCATGTGACCCCTCATTGGAACGAGCTCGACGAGCTCGTTCCAACGAGGGGTCACATGATATGGTTTTGTTGAAATTTTTTTAAAAATAATATTTTTTCGACTGCTGAATTTGCATATTACGTGGGCGGATGTGGGCGATTCGTTGGGTAAAGGGTTAAATGTGAATTATAGAAGGGATCCCTATTATACCATATACTATTTGACCATTGTACACAAAAGTGTAGCCTGAAGGTTAGTATTGGTCATATTTTGGGAGTTCTTCAGCACCAGGGGGTGCATCAAATTGCTAACCATAGAATATTAGAGATGTACCATCAGTATGTCTCAAAAACCTAAGTTATGATCCCTCATTGGAACGACCTTGACGAGCTTGTTCCAACTACTGGCATAACCTATTTTTTTGAGACAAAAGATGAAAACATAATGAAAATTAATTGGCGATTTTTGAGAATAGCGCTGGCCTGTTTTGACCGTTACGTTGGGTAAAGGGTTAACACTCTGCACACAGGTGTCAAAATTTCAAGAAGGAAAGTTTTTCTGAGGTCAGTGAGGTCTGTCAAAAAAGTTTGAATTGCCCAAATTCCTTTTTTGATTATGTGGAAATATTTAGCTGTGACAAGCAGCTCTATGTGGCAATATTGGGCCTTCAGTCTGTCAGTTGGCTGGTCGGTCTGTCAGTTGGTTGGTTGGTCAGTCTGTCTGTCTGTGACCAGTAGTTTTTAACCCTTCTCCTAACACACAGGATATCAAAACTTTATTATTTTAACTATTGTTTTTTAAAATTTGAAAAATTTCAACAAAACCATATGATGTGAACCATCACTGAAATGATCTTGTACCATTCAATGTTCACACGATATGGTTTGGGTGAGATTGTTTGAAAAATATATTTTTTTCAACTGCTTAATTTGTAAATTATGCAGACGGTTTTGTTAGGTAAAGAGTTAATTACAATAGATTTTGACATTCTTGGTGGAATGACATCATATTGGATTGCAAGTGTAGTTTATAGATGTCTTGGCCCACATTCAGTGTACCATATTTACTCTATGTATTGGAACAGCTAAAAATTATTATTTTCACAGGTGTCCCAATTCTTAGAAAATGGGAAAAGAACACAGCCTGGTCTTGATTTGATGCTGAATAAAATTGTGTGTGATTCGTTTTCCATCACTATACACGAAAATTGCTTCGAAAACATAGCTTATGATCCCTCATTGGAACGTGTGCATTGCACACGTTCCAATAGGGGATCATAAGCTATGTTTTGGAAGCAAAAAATGAAAATTTTTAGTTACTCAAGAATTTTTTTTTATGAGTGTCGTCTGCTACTAGCGACGGGTCAACTGGAAACAAATCTCCTGAATGTCACAAACTTTGGAGCATAAAAAAAATATAGTTTTCTGGAAAAAAGTGTGTCCCAAATCATAGAGTGTCCCAATACATAGAGTAAATACGGTAGGTGTTCTTTGGAGTAATTTTGTCAGTCCCCTTTATGGACTAGGAATTTGTATAAGTTTGACCATCAATCTCAATAACATTTAAAATACTTTGTGGAATGACATCATATGTGGTATGCAAGTTAGGTGTCTGTGAATATTTGGTCTTCAAAATGATATTCGGTCACAATATTCAATTCAAATTTGATTCAACAAGTGGCACCAAAATATCGATCGAATATTTTCAATATCTTTTTCAATGTTTTAGTTGTCAAAAATGCAACAGATATCAACATTAACCACTGACTGCTTTCCGATTTCCTGAGCCTGTTAAGCACTAATGCTTGCTACACGTACAGCCTACAACCTTACAAAGCTATTTACTGTCTAATGCCTACGACAACTCATTGAGATCAGGTTCATACCAATATGTGTTGGGGTCAGTGTTCAGTTCCCATTATTAAATCGATTACCAATGAATGCTATGTGTAATATGCTGACAGTTCACTAGCATGGCATTTGTCAACACCATAAGATAATAAATTTTTAAGTTTCATTTCAGACATTTTTCAGGATGGGGATGTTCCATATTTTAAATGAACCCAGACTTTCTGAGATGTAGGGAGAATTTGGTTATTGCTGAAGTAAATATGGAACCAACTGCAGAATGTTTGCCTGAATCTGACCCTTGAGATCTTGCATTATCAAATTTTGGTGTATGCGGTAGATCAATTAATGTTTTCAACGTGCAGCCTTGGGGCAGCACATTGAAAATATTAATTAGTCTACTTCACACATTCATTTAGCATCCATCCTACTTAACAAGATTATAACATATCATGTTCCAGGTCTGGAAAAACAGCCTCTCAGGTTCAAAGGGTTAATATTTTGTCATTTGTAACAGGTTAATTTAACTGTACACACTGGATTTAAATATGATTTCTTTCTCCATCGAAGTACTACCGATAACAATTGTTTTGTATTCAATTTGATATTTGATTCCTTTTGTGAATAGTGTGTAGCATTTGATTCGGTATTCGATTTGGTCATATTCAAATTTTCGCATAAGCCTTATGCAAGTGTATCTTTTTGATGTTTTGTCCCATGTTCAATGCAGGTGTTATTTAGAGTATTCTTGTCTGAGTTATTGCTCTTTGTGGACTTGGAATATGTCATCCATCACAGCTAAGATACTTGTTTGCAATTTTAAAAGAAATTTATATAGAAGTTTTAAACTTATATTAACCCTTTACCTAACATAACGGCCAAAACCGGCCAGCGCTATTCTCAAATATCGCCTATTAATTTTCATTATTTTTTTCATTTTTTGTCTCAAAAACATAGGTTATGACCCCTCGTTGGAACGAGCTCATCGAGCTCGTTCCAATGAGGGGTCATAACCTATGTTTTTGAGACAAAAAATGAAAAAAATTAGTTATTCAAGAATTATTTTTGCAAGTGTCGTCTGCTTTTCATGTTAGGTAAAGGGTTAAAATATGACGTGACTAGTACGATAATTGCAAACTTTAATCACATGATTACCGTATACAGTCTTCAAGTTACAGTCAAAACTAGAAGTCATGTCACGAAATGTGAACTTATCTAGGCTTAATTGTGCATAGGAATTACGCGCAATTGCCATATCGAATGGCATCCAAAGCATGGTAGGTTCTTCTTGTTACACATAGCAAACACAGGCAATATTTCTGCAAATGGACCTCCGGGTAACATTGGCTGAAACATTGCTTGTGCACAGCTATATGTACAGAATTTGGTAGCCTTACTATGGCCATAACATGTAGATTAATGTGCAGGTCGACGTGCTATTTGTGCGCATTACATGACAGGACTTCTAGTTCTAACTGTACTTTTCAGTCATTCACAAAATAAAATTTCTGCCATTCTTACTGACTAATTTCAGGGTGCCTACAGCATTTTGAAATTCTTGAAAACTGATGGAAGTTTGTGCCTGTTTGGAAGAGATCTTGAAAAATATAGAAAAATGGCATTTAATCCTAGAGGGTATATTTTCTAACAATGCTTGGGATCATTTGAAATTAAAAAATCCAGTTGAAACGAGTCGTAATGTAATAGTCATTATCTGCTCAAACAAAACTCAGAATTCACTGAAAAAGTGGATATCAAAAACTTGTTACAATTTACAATAGAAGATACTCAAGATGTTGGATAGTTGCTGAATTGGAGATAGATAACAGATCTGTTGATAAAACACAACATACATCGCTCATTGAACGATTATTTAATGCATCCATTCAAATTTACATATGTGAATGATGAATGCAGATGTCTACTCAATTCAATATGGGACATGGGGGTTTGGGGGCATAAGCATATATATTTGATGAATTTCATTTTTTCCTGCTGTAAAATGAGTGGCAAAGGGTTTCATGCGAAAAAAAATGCTCCCAATTGGCCCCAGCTGTATTCTTTTGCCTTGATTTCAAGTGATTCAATGCAGAAATAAAATGTCCAAAAAGTTGGCCTCCTGGGTGGAAAGGGTGGGTAGTGTCCTTTTTAAATTTTAAATAAATGAGTGGTGGAATCGTATCTTGGTAGGAAAGATTCAATTTTGGTTTCGATAGTGTTTATCTCATCAGTGATGTTTTGAACATGTAAGTTTGGACAGATTGTGTCTCTTATATACTATTTGAGGCGGATATGTTATCCGTCCAATTCGGATATGTTTTCCATTTGATGCGAAGAAAAAATCTGTCTGTGGCAGATATTATTTCCATCTGCTTATGGGCAGATATTGTTTCCACCGAGGTACTGTGACAATAGGCGGATAATTTGTCTCTAAAGTAAACCCTAATCTTAAGGACCTGCTTGCAATTGTTAGGGCAAAAACCACTTTTCCGGCAAACAATGCCGCACTATCCTGCAAAATGATTTACGAACCAGAACCATGTACGGACTTTAAATGCAGCATATGTCCTATGATGGACAAACAAAAACACTTCAAAAGTACACAAACAAAACGACGCTACACTTTCAAGGGAAGATCAACATGCAGACAACAAAACGTTATTTACATGATTACTTGTAAACGTTGCCATGTACAATACATTGGAGAAACGAAAAGAGAAACAACACGCATGAAAGAACACCTTTACGTCACCAGAAAACATCTTGGAAAAACCTATACCGAACTATTACAACTCGGACAACCACTGCGCCATGACATGTCAGTCCAAATAATACAAAAGCTCTCGGGAAACCTGGATACTGAGCGCAACACACGTATCAGAAAACAAAGGGAAAAACATTGGATATACACATTGCACTAATTGCAACCATTCGGCCTCAACACTCTCGACTGAGGTCACCCCACATACTTTTTAAATTTTAGTTTGTTTTTATAAAATTTTATTCCATATTATTAAAGTGGGGACATTATTGTACCATGGACACATATGGCGGGCTGCTTTATTCATGAGATTTAATGAGGATTGGCATCTGTGATGATGGGGCACAGGGGCATAGCCACCCTTGGCATAATTCAAGTTTTCTCAATAAGTGTATAAGGCCTCTAATTTACTACTCTTTTCACAGGACTACATGAAGGTTGTGTTGGAGAAAGAACTGAAATCCACAATCCACTTTGGTAGAGTATTTATGAAACCAGGGTATGTATATATTTTTAATGTTTTACAAAACCTCTTATACTTTCTTAACTTTAAGGGCCTGGAGATTTAATTATTATCAATTCTTTGTGCGTTACCAACACATTAACAGTAATTTACATAGATGGTAAGAAAGCCCAACAGACTTATAAATAGATGTGCTGGTCGATAATGTCTATAGCCATTATCGACCGGGGACCAGAGTCAAATATGACATCATGACCTACTTCTGGAAGCATTGTTTATGTTTACAGTTCACGGACGACAAACGTTAATTTTAGTAATAATAAGTAATAAGTAATAAAAGTCATGTCACAATTGTGAATATTTAACGGGTAACCCCAGCAATCCTACTAATACTACTGTGTCTGAATGCAAAGTACCACAGAGCAGTATTGATAATACATGTAATAATAATAACAAGATTTTCTTGGGTGTTTGGCTCCATTATTGGACTGATATCAGAGATTAGCAGCCCTACGGTCATTAGCAGCCCTCGGCTATCACCTCGGACTGCCAATAACCGCTGGTCTGCTAATCACTGATAGCAGTTCGATAATGGAGCCCAACACCCTCGAAAATCTTGTTATTGTATATTTGTGCCCTACAGTTGAAACTAGAAGTCATGTGACAGTATTGTACAATAGTTTGAAGTAATAATGCAATGAGTAAGTGCACTTTTGTCCCTATCAAACTACACCATTTAGTGTAACTCAATTCCCATAGAAAACACAGTACACAATGCAACTGTGCCCCCATGTGGGCAGAGGGGGTGATGTGTCTTCCCCAAGGACACAATGTGGGTGTCGCAGGTGGGATTTGAACCGAGGTCCTCTCGGCTTACAGTCTGCATCTCTACCTACTGAGCCACTGTGCCCCCACCTCTACTGGGATACATGTACTTGTAATGATGTAAATAGATATTAAAATTCGACTGCATGTACATAATGAAGAGAGTGGATTACTACTTAATTGCAGCGCCATATATTACCCACTTGAAAAGTATTTATCATTGTTTGTAACAGCACAAGAAACATTTGCAAGATCTCATTACATGGACCACTGGGTGCAACCTGGTGGTCCATGTGATGAAAGTTTGCAAGTGTTTCATGTGTTTTGAATCAGAAGTTGTAAATTATTACTGAGTGAAAAATTTATCACACGATGATTTAGTAGTAATCCACCCTCCACATACTGTAGTCTCAATAGTTTCTTTGTTTGACTGGTTCTGTTCATGATTTCACTGCCGGACTCAATAATAGCACATTTTATCTAACAATCATATAGATTTTGGCCTGAAAACCACGAGAAACGATACGTATCACATAATGTATTCCGATTCCGTATCATATAGACGACTCATTCTGATTCCGTATCATATAGACGACTCGTTTTCGGTAGCGCTGTGGACTATCATAACAGGCGCGTGGATACATTCTATGTGCATTTCAGTGATTGACCGAACATTATGTCCCAAAAATGTTTAAAAATAATTTAACCCATTACCTAACATGAAAAGCAGACGCCACTTGCAAAAAAAATTCTTGAATAACTAATTTTTTTCACTTTTTGTGTCAAAAACATAGGTTATGACCACTCATTGGAACGAGCTCGATGAGCTCGTTCCAACGAGGAGTCATAACCTGTGTTTTTGAGATAAAAAATGAAAAAAATAATGAAAATTAATTGGCGATTTTTTTAGAATAACGTTGGCCGATTTTGGCTGTTACGTTGGGTAAAGGGTTAAGATTTAATCTGTTTATGTGACAGTATTGTTAAATAAATGAATTATCATGATAATGTGCATGTCCTGTGATTGGTATCAGATTCTTGGTGGTGTCCAAAAATGGGACCACAACTCGCCGGCAAAGCCGGCTCGTTGGGATCCTATTCTGGACACCACCTTTATTCTGATACAAATCACAGGACATGCACATTATCATGATAATCTGTATATATTTTGTATTCCACAGCGCAAATGCTCTTGTGTATTTCAGTCTACTTCATTCTTTTGCAGTTAGGAGTACATAAACTAATGAGCATTTTCTCCACTAATTGTGACAGGACTTCAAGTATCAAATGTACCATGACAGTCCACATACTGTTCCCCTACAACTGTTTTTATGCAAGGTTTGGCTGCCTATAGAGGCAGCCAAGACTTACCAAGAAACAACTGCCAAGGCACTTTGAATGTAACTTGCAAGTTTACCCAAGAACTGTGTGTTGGGTATCTGTTTAGTTGTAGAAAAATGTGATTAACCCTTTACCCAATGAATCGGCCGCATCCACCCGCGTAATATGCAAATTCAGCAGCTGAAAAAATATTATTTTTCAAAAAATTTCAACAAAACCATATCATGTGACCCCCTCTATGGAACGAGCTTCTCGAGCTCGTTCCAATGAGGGGTCACATGATATGGTTTTGTTGAAATTTTTTGAAAATTTTTAAAAAATGATATTTAAAATAATAAATTTTGATATCGTCTGCATTGGGTAAAGGGTTAAAAGTTGGAATTAGGCCCATAAGGGTTAAACTTTCTTTTTCCATTATAGTCATACAGGGTCTCTAATGAGTTATGATTTAATATGAAATTTATGAGCCAAGTGTAATAAATTTAAGATTAACCAAGGATCAGACAAAATTTAATTGAATGCTCAGCAGAATTCTTTTTATCAAATCATGACGAATTTGAGATTCTTTTTATCACGTAATGTTATTTCCTGGAATGAGTGGCCACAGCTGTTCACAAAAATTGACAACCAAATTTTATTTTTTAAATTTTTTCTTGAAAACATAGCTTATGACCCTTCATTGTAATGAATGTATCCAGCTCATTCCATATGAGGGATCACAAGCTATGATTTCGAGGAAAAAGGGAAATTTTTTGTTATTCAGAAAGTATTTTTGCTAATGTCATCTGCTGGTCATGTTAGGTAAACAGTTTGAAATATTTAGAAGATTAATTCAGTTCTACTTCTGAAAGCAACAGTGTTAACTTTTGACATCACACGTTTATTATATCCCCACTTTTTAAAAAAAAGTGGGGTATACTGGATTACACACGCCTGTCCATCCATCCATCCATCCACCCATCCACCCTCTGATGTCTGTCTGCCAGATTTTGATGACATTTCATACAGATATTCACTATCATGAGATCTTTCAGAAGCTTCAGCAGCCGTTTTGCTGTTGGAATATTTTTTCTGTGAGTTATGCACCTTTGAATATACAAAATACAGTTAAAACTGGAAGTCCTGTCACAAACTGTGCGCTTATCTAGGCTTAATTGTGCGTAGGAATTGCGTGCAATTGCCATATCGAATGGCATCCAAATCACGGCAGATTCTCCTGGTTACTCATAGTAAACACAGCCAATGTTTCTGCCAATGGACCTCCGGGTTACCCGGAGGTCCATTGGCTGAAACGTTGCTTGTGCACAGGCCGTATGTACAGAATTTGGTAACCTTACTGTGGTGATAACGCATAGATTAACACGCAGATCGATTTGCTATTTGTGCGCATTTCGTGACAGGACTTCTAGTTTTAACTGTAGGCAAATTTTTTGTCTGTTCACTTGGAATCTCAGGTTTGTGTTTTCTGATCTCAATGAAATTTGGAAAAAAGATTGTTTACAGAAAAGACTTTCAAATGGGTTTCTAATAATATTTCTTACATTTCACTTTCTAGACATATGCCTCATTTTAACTTTGGAAATTCGCTGTTTGCCTCGTAAAATAGCCATTTTTTTGTCTGTTCACCTCGGGTTTGGGCTATCAGATCTCATTGAAATTTGGAATGAAGATTGTTTATGAGAAAGGCTTTCACAGTACCATGGTTTATTTCTTCTCTTGCCATTGTTTGGTGCTATGCACCATGGGGTGTTCACCGGGGTGGTGGCCCACCTCTTGTTAGACCTGTTGCAGACAATATCTTTGCAAATGGGCTCTTTGATGATTATGTGATAACATCTTTTCCATAACAGTAAAAAAGTGAAGTGTTTACTTTAATGATATAGAAAAAACTTCCCCTCCAAAATTTTAAATTTTTGAAACAAGACTTTATTGATATTTATATGGTTAATTTTAGCTTATTACCCAGAATTAGAACATGCTCATCTTGAGTGTTCCATTGAATGTTGACAAATAATGATCTAGAATAATCATTCAGTTCTCTGTTAGACCTCTTGGAGCAAGAGCAGTGCTCATTTACCATAGTAGACCAGGCTTGTCATTTTGAGGCGGGTGATCGCCCCGGTCTGCAATCGCCCACCTGAGTTCAAAATTCTGTGGACGGTAAATGTCTGCCTAACCCCAATTTCTGCGGCCCATTAATTCAGTTGAAGGCACCTCAAAATCGGCCCGCCTCAAATAGCAATATTTTTATACTGTACCAATGACCCAGACATAGCTGGTGCTAACTCTTAAAATACAGGGCCAAACACAAATTTTGCCCCCCAATCCCCAAAATTTGCATCTAAAACCAAAGAAAACATGTCCAGAATGGCCCTCCACACTTCACCTCTACTGTGCATGCACAGTGTCAAGGACGTTCCGAAATTGGCACCATTAATCATTCTTAGTTTGGCCCTTCATCAGTTAACATCTGACTGATCTTTGTGCTTGTAAATCTCAGTTTAAATGATGCCAGACACATAAATTTTAGTGAAATGGTGATTCTAAGGAGGATATAGAAGGAGGAGAGGAAAAATGTGTGACAGAAAATTATCAGGGCTGTAACTTAAAATTTTTAATGAAATTATGTTAAGTTAACTATTTTCGAGGCAGCAGCCATTTTGTTGTCATTCTTGTTATCAAGTTACACTGATTTTTCAGTGTTTTCCTCTCTCCCTTTCCTTTAAGTCCCCTCTTGCTATTCTCCCATGCTTTTGGCATATTTTCTGTAATTATTATTACTAAAATTTCTTGGGAGTTTTAGCTGAATAACAGAATGAATTCTGTTCTTTTCCCCATGTTTACGTCTTCACCTATGGGTGGTTAGGCGTTGTGTTCTGCATCTACCATCTGATGTTCTGCAGTTTCTTCCCTGGAAGTCTCTGTTTTGCATCAGAAAGTGTATTTTTGGTAACTGATTTCGGGCCTGGGTGCCTGGAGTCTTATTTTAGTGTTTTTACACTTATTGTTTACATTTACAACAGCCCTCTGTGTGAGGGGGGATTTCTTGAAAATAATATCTTGATGTTAATTTAATCATAACTAGATACATTATTATTGTTCGTAAGTGTTGCATAAATTGTTTAAAATATTTTTAAAATTTTTGTCCACACTTAGGCTTGGGATCCATTGGGGCTCAACGTTACTTTTCAGAAACTTGGGCTGTTCTGAAAAAATATTTTTTCAAAATATTTTGATTTCAATTATTTTTTCTATGTTAATGGATCATATTATTATGTATTTTGATTGTCAGGGGTTGGTGCGAGTACCAGGACTTTGTTTTCTTTTCACATTGAAAGGATTTTGATCAACTGTAATAAGAGGAAGTCTTCCTCTGACTTTTATAATCATTCTATATGTAGTCAGTGTACTCGCACTTCCTCCTGTTCTGTATGTGATGATTTCGATGACAACATGGGAAGCGTATGTCACGGTATGTTAGTGGGGAATTGGACATTCCGGTCCTTTCCCCGCAGGGTCACTCTACTTTATCAATTTCTATTTCAGACGATCAAGATTAGGGTGATGTATCTGTGATGTCTTCCAACAGTGTGCCTCCGTCGTCACAATTAATGAAGGGCTAGCGGATAAGTGCTCATGTAAATACGCCAATTGCCGAAGAGGACCCTAGTAGGTTCGACGGCCTTTGACGTCCGCTAGCTCGCCCGATGTAGCGTCCGTTCATTGAATGGTTCAGCAGCCGGGTTCGTCCGTTGCGGTCTAGAAGGAGTTTTGGGGTGATGCGAGCACTATAAATCAACCAAATGCACACCCAGTGACGGCGGATTAGAGGGAGAACGGAGGAAGCCTTTTAGTCCAGTTCCTAGCTCGTTCAGGTCCATCCGGACGGCGAGCGAGAGAGGCCCCTCTCTCGTACAACAACATCTGGCCCCAGATGTTGTGGTACAAAATGTTTCGCATTCGGAGCATACGTCCGCCGCTCGGGACGCTCCGACATATAGTCAGTCCGGAGAGACTGTCAATAAGGCTTCCTCATTGTCATGGTAGCGCACACGACCGCTCTTGGCTACGTGACCTTGGATACCCAGTCAGCTTCGCCAGTCAGAGAATCATCGGCGACCAGGTCACACCATCCGGTAGCCAGGGACACGAGGCCTGCAGACTCCGGACGTTCGCATAGGAAAGTGTGCGGGAGTCAACGTACACGGAGCTTCCGGCGGCAACGCATCGTAAGACCGCTACTGCACAGGCCTCGGGGACGGACGTGCTATCCTAAATAGCACAGCTTATCGCAGCATCCCAGCAACAACTGAATCTGTCGCATAATGTTTTATCTGACGATGCTGGGTCGGGACGCTCCGTGTAAGCGGGTACGGACGTCCGAACATTTCATCCGGTCCGATGGGATACCGAAAGGGATTCGGAGGATTTCAAGCTTTCCCTTTCGGAACAACATATGCTGTTGTGTATGTCATCTGACTTGATCTTCTACAGGTTCTTTCGTCGGACCAGAATGCTGCGATGCTGGATAAGAAACTGATAGCGTCGGTGGACTTAGAAATTTTTGGTTCGGTTCAGGGACATCGTCCCTCAGTTCCGACATAGTCCAATAATGTCACACAAACTTTCGAATTATTGAACGACGCTATATATTTATTATTATATGCTTGCTATTACCAAGCATTTCTGGTTTCTTGTTCGCAAAGTTACGGAGATGTCTTTCAAAAGTGTGCCTCTGTCGTCATAGTTTATGAAGAGCTAGCGGCAATAAGTGCTCATGGAATATGTCTATCGCCTAAGAGGTGCCTTGTAGGATCGACGGAGTGACATTCGCTAGCTCACCCGGTGTAGCATACATTCATCGAATGGTTCGGCTGCCGGGTTCGTCCGTTGCGGTCTAGGAAGGAGATTTGGGTGATGCAAGCACTATAATAACTTTAGTACTCACCCAGTGACGGCGGATTGAGGACAGATCGGAGGAAGCCTGTTAGTCTGGTTCCTGGCTCGTCCAGGTCCGTCCGGGCTGTGAGCGAGAGAGGTCCCTCTCTCGTCCAACAACATAGGGGACCGCATGTTGTGGTTCAGATATTTTACATTCGGAGCATATGTCCGCCGCTCGGGACGCTCCATTATATTGACAGTCCGAGAGACTGTCGATAATGCTTCCTCATCCTCACAGCAGTGCACACGACTGCACATTGGCTACGTGACCTCGAGTATCCGACCAGTTTCGTCATTCAGTGATTCCACGGAGAACAGGTCACGCCATCCGGTAGCCAAGGGACACGAGGCCTATACACTCCGTTCGCTCGCATAATAGTAGTATGCACGGGATAACGATCACGGAGCTTCCAGCGGCAATGCATCGTAAGACCGCTTCTCCACAGGCCTCAGTGACGGACGTGCTATCCAAGTTAGCACAGTTTTTTTGCAGCATCCCAGCAATCGACAGTTTCTCGGTCAGATCAGGAATTATCCGACGGCGCTGGGTCGGTGCGGTCCGCGGTTGCATCAGGTTCGGACGACCGAACGCTTTATAGGGTCCGACAGGATGGCGAAAGGGATTCGAAAGATTTCGAGTTTTCCCTTTCGTAACATCGGAAGCTGCCATACATTTCTTCCGGCATTATCTTCCAGTGGTTGTTCCTTCGGACTACATTGCTGCGATGTTGGATAAGAGACTTATAGCGTCATTGGACACGGAATTTTGGATCGGTTCAGGGACATTGTCCCTGACTTACCGCCACAGTCCAATAATGTCATTAGAACATGTGTATTATTTATCGACGCTATATATATATAAGCCTGCTACCAAGCATGATAGTTTAGTTTCTTGTCCGCAATGCTCATTTCTGCCTTTTATCATTTATAGGAACTATTTATTTTGGCAGAACAGGGCATACCGAGAGTTCATATGCATCTAGACGGCGTGGTTAAAGACTGGAAATAATCTTTTTCGCTGTCTATGTCTTTTCCAACCACAATGTTGGAAACGACAATGATGTCTAATAGACTTAACTTAGACGCTTTATCATACGTAATCCACCTTACTGAGGCATTATCATTACGTCTTCAAGAGAAAGAATTCCGGGATATGATCCTCAATGTGATTTCTTTTGAGGGCTGTAGTTTGTTCACGTATAACTCCGCCCTTCAGTGGCTACTTGGAGTTGGTTAGACGTGACGCAGCCCTAGCTACATCCACACACGTGGATAGTAAGGTGAAGAACTCTCTCAGAGTCGCTTCGTTCTCTGAGAAGCTTCTCTTCGACGGCAACTTTTCAGCAATCCATGAATTGCTCGATTTACACGTTCTCTTGTCTATCTAGTGTAGCATGAGATTCAGACTGGGGCAAACATTCGGTGGTTGACTCAGAGAGTGCCACTGCAGTTGCCGGATCCGAGTTTTATAATTATGACGGTTGCCAGTCAAACAGGTTGGGATACAATATTGATCCCAACGGATTCGAAGTGCCAGGGTCTTTGGGTTCCGCAGTCTCTAGGCAAGCACTTTTCTTCCACAGAATAATGTTTTTTAGGCTTGCTTTATGTCATTGGATGAACATTATTCAGAAACGCATGTCCAAATCCTGTCCAATAATACGACAGTAGTGGCGTATCTCCGGAACCAGGGAGGCACTCATTCGTTTCCGTTATTCAATTTAATGGAAAGAATCCTTCTGTTTGTTATAGTACACCAAGTTCTGATTCGGTCCGTCATATTCCGGGTCGTCTGATTGTATTACCGGACTCCCTTTCACTTATGGGTCGCTTGTTGCTGTCAGAATGGACTCTCAACAAACAAGTATTCAATCAGATTTGCTATCAATGGGAGCGCCCAATGATAATTTATTTATGACACAACTTGCTAATCAATTGCAGACGTATGTGTTTACATGTCCGTATCTCTGAGCTTATGTTGTTAACGCTCTATTGATCTAATAGGACGGAATGATAGGATATGTGTATCCTCCTGCGCTGTTGTTTCAGCAAGTATTGCTAAGATAAACAACCACAATACATTTCTGTTGATAGCATCTCTGTCTTCACAGAGACCGTGGGTAAATTTACTCTGATGTCTACTGTGGGACTTAACGCGAAAACTTCCTCCATGAGAGGATCTTTTTTCGCTGGGTAAAATCGTGTCATCTTCATCACAACCCGCAAGGTCTCAACCTTCACGTATTCCATTGTGTGGTCCTTATTGCATTGTAAGCATTGTACTGTACAAGCTTTGGTCGCGATTTCTTACTGTAGGAGAACCTCTTCTTCGCTATACTATGCGGCTAAAGTGGAGGCTCTTCCGTCGTTGGTGTAGGGATCACTATGTTGATATTGTTGATCCCTCCATACTAGTCATTGCAACTTTTTAGTATACTTGTTTGACAAGATCTACTGCAGCCTGTTACTATTAAGGGTATAGGTTTATGTTATCTCATACCTATGCACTCTATGATAGTTTACAATTGAGTCTTATGTCTCTTTATCTAAGTCAGTTAGTAACTTTTCGATAAATAGACTTAGAATCATTAGATTAAATTTCTATACGGAATTTAACTTCGGTTCTTATTTAGCTAAGTAATCATTTGAGCCTCTGGAAATAGTAGTTTTCAAATTCTGACCTTTTAGACAGTAATTCTGTTGGCTTCTCTTTTACTGAAGAGTCAGTGAGCTTCATGCACTATCGGTGGATGATTTTCACTTTCGTAGTTTCGGAATCACTACTTTCTTTACTATTTAGGTTGGATTTTTGCATAAGAGTCAGGCTCCTAATTAATATCCGGAACCTATTGTTATTAAGGTCCTTCCGTCTTCGTACGGGCATAGGCCTTTACTCTGTCCGGTTAGAGTTTACGTATTTATAAACAGATATCTGTTTATTACTACGGGCGTAAGCTTCTTCTGTCTTTGATGCCTAATAGAAGGACGTTACGCTCCATTCTGTTGCTAATGAATTCAATTAACTATCGATACTGCTTATGGTATATCATTGACTCAGCAGTTGTGCTTGAGATTTCGGCTCATGAAGTAAGAGTTCTTCTACATCTTGGGCTTACATTAATAGTGTCGCTATTATAGATTTTTGAAGGCTGCTCATTGCGCTCAGCCATCCACATTCATGAATTTTTATCTCAGAAATATCGAGTCCATTTCTGGAGGCCTCTATTGTTAGGTCTATTATCTACTGCTCAGAATGTCATTCACTTAACAGTTGCTACTATAGCTAGGTAGGCTGTCTGTTTCGGCAGTGACTCCGTTCTGCTTCCCTCTTCGCTCTGGGCTATTTGACCCAGGGCAAGAAAAAGGGTGGGTGGGGGGAGGGTGTTCCCTTGGGTCACCTGTTTTACTATGAAAACAAGGGGATACCTCCTCCGGAGTTAGTAATTCTGAGCTGTTATTGGGATGGTTCTTTAGTGAGAAGTTTATGTTTTAAAAATTCATTCAGGTCTTAGTTTTTAAAGTATAGCTTTTGAATATAGCACGTGTCAACGGACATTATTATACAATCCTCAGACACTTTTAAGGAGTATAAAGAGTCTCTATTCTCTAGACTTACTTTATTTATTGGCTTACTTTAAAAATTATTAGTATAAGGATTATATTAGATATTAATAGAGTACATGGATTTATGATGCTCAATTTTGGAAGGTGTTGTATCTTTCTATTTATCATAAATAAGAAAGATACATGTAAGGCCTAATACTTCTTTTTCCCTAGACGGGATGACTCTATTTTATATAATTGAGCGTATTCCAACTTGCTCTATGTCCTTGGCCCTCCAGCCTTTTTACTATTCAGCTATGTCTGGGTCATTGGTACAGTATAAAAATGTTAAAAAATTTATAGTAATTTATATATTTTTTATACTTACCAATGACCCAGACGGGGATGGCCCTCCCAGGAGTTGGGAACTCATACCTCCCCGCTGAGTACATAGCGCTTACCAGGCACTGGTTATAAGAATGATTAATGGCGCCAATTTCAGAACGTCCTTGACACTGCGCATGCGCAGTAGAGGTGAAGTGTGGAGGGCCATTCAGGACATGTTTTCTTTGGTTTTAGATGCAAATTTTGGGGATTGGGGGGCAAAATTTGTGTTTGGCCCTATATTTTAAGAGTTAGCACCAGCTATGTCTGGGTCATTGGTAAGTATAAAAAATATATAAATTACTATAAATTTTTTAACTTTTGTGGATTGAAGGAGGTACATGTAACAAAAGTGCAGTTTGTGAAGTTTGTAGTGTGTTGTCAATGCAGTCACCCAAAGGCAGTAAGTAACTTTCCAATATACATTACGTGATGATGTACATCATTATTACACAAACCATGTATAGTACGTGGAGAGTATTATCACTAAATCACCTGCAGAGTGGAGATTCCACCCAAGCAATAATTGCAAATTTGTTGCAAAGCATAACAAGCACAGGCAAAGTTTCAACCAATGGACCTCCGGGTTAAACCCGGAGGTCCATTGGCTGAAACATTGCTTGTGTTTTTTGTCCATATGTTTAAAATTTGAAAGTTATAGTTTGGGTGATAACTTCACTCCATAGTTGAATTAGTTACAATCCACTCTCCATGTACTGTACCTTAAAATGATATTAGTTGTCTACCCAGCAGACTGAAACAAAATGGCCCCCCACAAATCATAAATGACCCTCCTGGGGTCATTTTAGGTGAACCCAAAATGGCCCTCCTGTGGTGATTTGAGGTGAACCATAATGGTCCTCCTGCAATTTTCAAAATGACAAGCCTGGTAGACAGAAATTGGAATATGCCCATCCTGATTCTTTCGTTTAATGCTGTAATGACAAATAATGATGTAGAATGATCATTCAGTTTTCTGTTGGATCACTGGGAACTAAAGCAGTGCTCATTAGACAAAAATATTGTTCTACAGATATAATGTGAAGTGGTAATGAATGCATGTAGCAGTGAATTACAGTTAAAACTAGAAGTCCTGTCACGAATAGTGCACTTTTCTAGGCTTAGTTGCGTGTTAGAATTGCGCGCAATTGCCATATCGAATGGCATCCACAGCACGGCAGGTTTTCCTGGTTACTCATAGCAAACACAAGCAATGTTTCTGCCAATGGACCTCCGGGTTACCCGGAGGTCCATTGGCTGAAACATTGCTTGTACACAGGCCATATGTACAGAATTTGATAGCTTTACTTGGGTCATAACGCGTACATTAACGCGCATATAAACGTGCTATTTGTGCGCATTTCATGACAGGACTTCTAGTTTTAACTGTAGGGGTGAGCATGAGATAGAAATACCCCACTTTCAGGGTTTGGGACCTCCTTGAGGAAAATTATGGGGACTAAAAGGTCAGTGTGACTTACCAGTGGCTTTTTTTCACATGAACACTTCGTTTTCCTACCAAAATGTTCCAGCAATTTTATACAGACTCATTTAAATTTTGTAAAAAGGAAGTCATTATATAACAGCTGATGAGAGACCCATGCAGGAACTGCAGAGTATGTGGCAGTGGTGTGCAAACTGCACAAATGGTCATTTTGGTTCAGCGCCGTTCATGTGATTCTGTTTGTGCAGATGTTTGGAACAAAATTGTCATCATCGTTACGGTCGGTGATAATGACGAGAGCTGAAAAGGAAAATGCACAACTTAACTTAATGTTAGTACTTACTACTGACTCAGAGTTTGCTTCTGGTTAAACACTTGTCATCACTGTCTTCTGCCGAGTTGTGAACATGGATACACTATGGCAAATGTTCTGCGAAGTTTAATGAACAGGATTAATCCAAGCTATGTTTACTGGTAAAATTGGATCTGGTAACCAATGCCTGGGGTGGAAGTCCTCTAAATTGGACAACTTGGGAATAAACGATTGGTGGGACTTGACTTTATATCCAAGTTGCAGTCAGGTCACGATTAGCCATTGTGCAGAAGTATGTGACCTTAAACACCAACTTAGATGTGAGTCTTCCATGGAAGATGTGTGTCGCCTGGCGATTCAGACAGAATTCTAAGTGGAAAAGGGGCATAACTCTGGAAAAAATACAGCGGATCAAAAAATAAAATAGGAGGTGCACAATGCCATTATGTGATAAAGAATCACTGAAAGTTTCATCAAAATCCATTCATAGGTTAAAGAGGAGTGGCGGATAAGAGAAAGTATGACGCGGAAGATGCGGACGACGCAAGACGACAGGGCATAACTCTGGAAAAAATACAGCGGATCAAAAAATAAAATAGGAGGTGCACAATGCCATTATGTTATAAAGAATCACTGAAAGTTTCATCAAAATCCATTCATAGGTTAAAGAGGAGTGGCGGATAAGAGAAAGTGTGATGTGGACGATGAGGACGACGACGTGGACGACGCAAGACAACAAAAGTAATCCCTATATGTCGCTCCCCACTTCGTGGGGCGGCGACACAAGAAATAAATAAATATGAGCCAAGCACAAGACTATTTCCAAACATTGCAAGTCACAAAGTTTTGAACATTTGTAAGCAGGGGTCATATTAATTGCCGTCCATTAAACAGCAAAGTGGAGCTTGTGGTGAGATGACCCATTCCCCATAGGCAAATTGGTCTATACACTGTGAAACAAGCCCTCAGGACAACTCACCCTGGAACAAGTTGGCCTAAATTGGACAACTCGCCCTGGAACAAGTCAGCCCAAATGAGATACATGAATCTAATAAAGTTGAATTATCATATATTTCTTTGTGATTTAAAAACAAAAAATTCTCATAGTCTGAAAAACAATGTCATTTGTGTGCCCATTTTGCAAATCGACCAAGTATACAATGAACATTGTTCCCAGTAACGCTTTCAAAACAAAATTTGTTTGCATACCTAAGTCTTCAATCATCACCAATGTTTCAAATTTGCCCCCATCTTACTGCCCACACCTCCGGGACTAAATACGTTTACATGGTATATATTTCAGTGTGTCACAGTGTGTGTACTTGTCTATCCATGGGTAACAGGATAGACAAAGGAAACATTTTTTATCATGCCCATATGAAGTTTTTATTATAGCAAAATGCTCCTAGAAGATGATAGATGATTAGATCACTAAAATTTGGTGAGTCAGCTTTGGTTAGGAGCCATTAGCAACCCCTGGCTTGGTAAGAGTTGGACTGAAGTTCTGTTATCTGTCAGAACACTGACTGAAGCAACCCCTGGCTTGGTAAGAGTTGGACTGATGTTCTGTTATCTGTCAGAACACTGACTGAAGCAACCCCTGGCTTGGTAAGAGTTGAACTGATGTTCTTTTGTCTGTCAGAACGCTGACTGAAGCAAGCCCTGGCTTGGTAAGAGTTGGACTGATGTTCTGTTATCTGTCAGAACACTGACTTCAGTCAGTGTTCTGACAGATAACAGAACATCAGTCCAACTCTTACCAAGCCAAGGGTTGCTAATGGCCCCTAACAAAAGCTGACTCACCAAAACATCCCCAGTTTTCAGGTACCAGTAACCTCCTTGGAGTTAAATGAAACATTCCTGGATGAACATATATTATTTAATAATATTGATGCTTATTATATGCTAACCTGTGAATTATCCCAGTCAGTGTTCAGACAGATAATAGAACATCAGTCCAACTCTTACCAAGCCAGGGGTTGCTAATGGCCCCTAACCAAAACTGACTCACCAAAACATCCCCAATTTTCAGGTACCAGTAACCTCCTTGGAGTTAAATGAAACATTCCTGGATGAACATACATTATAGAATAATATTGATGTTTATTATATGCTGGCCTGTGAATTATCGCAGTCAGTGTTCTGACAGATAACAGAACATCAGTCCAACTCTTACCAAGCCAGGGGTTGCTATTGGCTCCTAAACAAAACTGACTCACCAAAACATCCCCAATTTTCAGGTACGAGTAACCTCCTTGGAGTTAAATGAAACATTCCTGGATGAACATATATTATAGAATAATATTGATGTTTATTATATGCTAGATTGTGAATTATCGCAAATTATCTATCAACTCGATGGATATCGAGACATATCCCTCACTAGCTCCTAAATGACGTCATGCTTAAATTTGGCGCATGACATCAACTTGAACATCGCCTTGAAGGAACGATCAGCTGATTTTTGTTATTGTCATGAAGCTGTTTGCAGTCGAATTGTGCTGAATATTGTGCAGTAAAATGTCATGTAGCATAAAAAAAAAGAAAATCTATGCTATTTTACAGAATATCGGGAATTACCTCATGAGCGTGGACCTGAAAGTTTTATTTTTTTTTACGAGCACATGCACGAGGTCCCCACTAAAACGGCGTAAATATTCTCCATATCTATAATAAAAATTAAAATAAATATTTTATTTCTAGGTACATCATACATAGATAATATCATACTCTGGAATGTTTAATATTTCATTCAATATTAATAAAAAATTAGTTTGTGACACAATAATTACACAATGATTGAATGAACATAGAAAAAGGTATATCTGAGGTTAGTTTCCCAGTTTTCTCTTGTTTCTCTTGTTTATTAACTGAAAATGGGTTTCTGCAAACCAAAATGGGTTGGGCAAAATATTTTTGTATAACCCATTTTCCATTCCTGCAAAAAAAAAAAAAATGTGCACACCCATGATAGTGGTAGTGAGTGTCCATCTGTGTCTGAAGGAGGATTCAGAGGTATCTAGTGGAGACCTCTGTCCTTCAATCCGTCCATCCATCCATCTGTCTGTCCATCTGTCTGTACAAACATTTTGGATTGTAATTCCAAAGCTATTGGTTGGATGATGGCAAAGAAATAATTACAGATATAAAATTTAAAAATGCTCACCCTCATGTAATTTTACAAACAATGGCCTGAGAAACAGAAGATCTACTTTGTGTGACCAAATATAGTTAGAACAATATATTTCTCTTTCAGAAAACCAACAACCTTCTCAACTTTACAAAGAAATGGTAAACAGAAGTTAATTTTTGGACTTCCAGGAAACCCTGTTTCTGCTGCAGTTACATGTAACTTGTATGTCATTCCATGTTTAATGAAGATGTGTGGCAATCCTCAACCTCAGAGAACTTTAGTTAAGGCTCAAGTGAGTTGTAAATTATTTTACATTTAATTTATTTATTGAGGTTTAACAACACCATCAGCAGCCTGGATCACCTCCTTTCTGACATGAGTGGAGGGAGCCCGAGTACCAGGAGAGAATCACCGAGCAGCAGCAAGCTGTGGTCAGACTCCCCCAACATACTAACTCCACACACGCAGAGTTTGCATTACAGTACCCAGTGCATCATTAATTAAATGTTTGATGATTATTCCTATAATTAATGTTTGGAATCTAATATTATTGCATCCGAGGAAATATTGCCCACTCGTGGAAAGTGACCAGTCCACGGAGGCCATACTGTAGTTGAAGGCAAGTGCACATTAACATGCAGTATGACTTAGTATACAGTTCCCCCCTTATGGGCAATCGGATTAAGTGCCTTGCCGAAGGACAAAATGCTGTTACCTCTGGTCAGGATAAAACTGTAGACCGTTCAGTTTGAAGTCCATTGCCCTAACCACTGAGCTACTATGCTTCCTATTTAACCTTTAAATGCCTGAATTTTTTTGTACCTTTTTTGAATACTTTGGCAGTCGACATCATGTGGTTTTGAAGTTGTTTCTATGCAAGTGTTGGCTGCCTATAATTCTTGCAAAGAAACAATTGCCAAGGTTCTAGAAAGCATGCTGCGAGTTTACAGAGAGGTTGCATTTTGGGGCACCTGTACTCTTGCAGTAAGAAGTGATCAATGTTGTAATTATTTCTTCAACCCTTGAGGGCCTGGAGATTTTGTTATACATTTTTACTTTACTTTGACCATCCACATCCTTTGACTTTGCAGTTGTGTCTTGGCTACATATATGGGAAGCCACGACTTGTTTAGAAACAAATGCCATGGCTCTTCGAATGTAACTTGCAAGCTTGCCCCAAAACTGCATATTGGGGCACTGGTTTTGTTGTAGAAAAATGTGATTAAAGTCAGATTTAGCCCCTTAACTGGTAGAGTGCTAAATTATTTTTGGCCATCAAATTTTGTGCACATGTCTTTGACTTGTTACAATTTATGGGAGAGTGCCTATGGGCACTCTCCCATAAATTGTAACAAGGCACACCCTTTCAAACTAAATATTATCACTTTGAAGATAATACAAAACACATCCACTGAACATAAGCCTTCAAGTTGTGGCACCTCCTCTTCAGAATAAAGCACAGATATGGGCTTCCAGTACTCTACCAGTTAAGGGGTAAAGGTTAACTTGATAGCCATTGATACCATATTCCGGGAGCAGGTCTGTACAAATCGGGCAAACAATCACTTTGTTCCCTTAAAAAGGAATAGGGCCACCAATTTATTGTTCACCTACATCACAATATGTTTTAGAAATATCTTTATTTGAATTACTACAGTTAAAACTAGAAGTCCTGTCATGAAATGCGCACAAATAGCACGTCTATTTGCATGTTCATCTGCGCATTATGGCCATAGTAAGGATATCAAATTCTGAACATATGGCCTGTGCACAAGCAATGTTTCAGCCAATGGACCTCCGGGTGACCCGGAGGTCCATTGACAGAAACATTGCCTATGTTTGCTGTGAATAACCAAGACAACCTGCCGTGCTTTGGATGCCATTTGATATGGCAATTGCATGCAATTCCTATGCGCAATTAAGCCTAGATAAGCGCACAGTTCATGACAGGACTTCTAGTTTTAACTGTAGGCTGCCAAAACTTGCTTAGAAACAACTGCCATGGCTCTTCGAATGTAACTTGCAAGCTTGCCCCAAAACTGCATGTTGGGGCACCTGTTTTGTTGTAGAAAAATGTGATTAAAATTAGCCCCTTAAGGGTTAAAGGTTAACTCGATAGCCATTGATATCATATTCCAGGAGCAGGCCTGTACAAACTGGGCAAACAATCACTTTGTTGGCTTAAAAAGGAATAAGGCCACCAATTTATTGTTCACCTACATCACAATATGTTTTAGAAATATCTTTATTTGAATTACATGTGTACTAGTGTTTTAATTTGGTAACTCTCCAATACAGTACAGTCACTGTGGACTGGTTGTAATCCATGTGTGGACACTGATATCCATGTATGAGCTTACCAGGTAATAAAAATCATCAGCAGCAAACTTTTAATTAATTCATTAATTACATTTTTGATGATTATTCCTACAGTTAGTGTTTGGTATCTAATGTCATTCAGGGACCAATCAGGACTATTTAAAATACTCTCTAGCCTCGGAGCCTATTTTTTCAATTCATGCGCCAGATTTCAATTTACGGAGTCACACTGCTGTTTGTAACACACCCTGCAAGTATGTAATAGCTCTCATCATTTTCATTTAGTACACTATAGCAAACATTAATCTTTACTGTGGTTTCTGATCAAGTCTTGGCTGCCTATTTAGGCAGCCAAGACTTGATCAGAAACCACAGTGAAGATTAATGCTTGGTAATTAAGACTTGAAGTATTGGAAGTGGTATTCATCGAGGATCATTTCTGTATGTGGTAAGGGTATAAAAAAAAAACTTTAACCCATTTGGGGTTGGCTATAGAGAGACACCCCTTAAAAGTTTAAAAATTTATGTTTTCTGTGGATTTCTGTAAACCCCTCTTGTACATTTTCAAAGAAAAAATTGTCTGTTCGCAGGGCTTGGTGTGATATTACAAGTTCCATGGACAAAATATGCTGGCAAGTGTTCATTCACCTCCCCCCACAAACTGACAAACTTCAAAATTTTAGATAAATTTGAGATAAAATGGGCTACTTTAAAATAGATAACGCACTCAATGGGTATTTTGCAAACAAACATAACTCCTTTTGTCGGACATACACTTGTCGGACAATGATATTAATATTAACCCTCACCACCAATAAAAATGATTTGAGACTTTTTTTTATCAAACTTAGTCATTTGAGACTGCTATAACCGCCTTTCTCAGGGCATCAATAAAGGTACTTTAGTGATACAGTTCAAAACAATTCTTCAGGCACTCTGGGGTCATGAAAAATCAAGGAATCTCATCTGGAAAAGCCTATGATTCTCTAGAATCATTAAGTCTAGTTCTTGCCTGAATTTTAATCTCTGTGATGACTAGATGTATAGCTGTAAGTCACGCTTGTGGAACGAGTAGCTATACCACACCAAAAATGAGTCAAGTCATGATAAAAGATTGCATACAAGGAAAATGAGTATATTACAAACACTATTATTTACCTTTCAGTCAACAAAACTCATAAGTATACCCCTTCTTGAAAGTACACTACAGCCGCCTTGGACTGGTCACTTTTCAGAGGTGGGCTATATTTCCATGCTCACAATAATGTTACATTGCAAACAATCATTTATAGGGATAATCATCAAAAATTTAATTAATGAAGCCCACTTCATTAATTAAAATTTTGCTGATGATTATTTTTATTACCTGATAAACGCATGGGTGGACATCACTGCCCACACATGGATTAATACCAGTCCACCGTGACTGTACTTTAGCTATTAATAGGGATGTATTGTTCAAGCTTAGTTGCTCGCAGGGACAAGGGGCCCATCAATTTTGTTTTTTTTGCTGAGGCACTGTTACCAGCACCTTAGGACTCCAATGGTTAAAGGCACTCTGCGCCATAGCGATACATGTACATATGTATTTATCCATATAAAATATTAGTAAGTAACACCTTGAAGACCTATTTTAGTCATTTAATCACGAGCTTTCGGCTTTCAAAGCCTTCATCAGGTGACAGACGAACAACAATGAGACAAAATAAACCAGTACTGTAAAAGTTAAGTACGTACGTAAACAATGACGTTAAGCATACTAGAACGTCAAGATAAACAACTGCAAGCCTACGGGGCGCTATAGGGATAACATATGGAAGTACGAATGGAATATCCTCAATAACCCCAAAATGTACCCCCACCCCACCCCCAACACCCACCTCCACCCACCATTCGCAACTACAAGTTGCGAATGATAAATGGAGGAGGGTGGTGGGGGGGGGGGGGGGGGAGGTGGACTAAACTAAGTAACCGGGTGGGTATAAGAATTAGAGTATAACACAAGGACGTGACAGCTGGACGACATATAGGATGATTACAATCCTAATTCCAAAGACACGGCAAGACTGTCCCACCTCCGTCACCCCAAGATAACATAAGGTAAATACTGACAGAATCCTAATCAAAACTAACCCCAACACATCCCACCCAACCTCCCTCATCACTCCCCCCAACTCCCATATAAACTACTAAGAACAGTAAACACTAAAACGACGAGGCTATAATAAGACAATAAAACCTAGACGACTATAAGGTGAATACTACCCAGACCCTTATAGGAACAAACCCCACCCCCTACCCCCACCCCACCAGTAAGACCAGGCGACATAAATAAGAGCAAACTGCCTAAACCCTAATGGAAACGTACCCCCCACCCCCACCCCCTCCCGGGGCCACACTCCAGCCGAGGGGGGGGGGAAGTGGGGGGACGGGGGTACCAGTAGGCTCCCTCCCCACAATGCTCCATGTACCAACAGGAGTATGTACATAAATCGCGCTGGGTAGGGGAGCGAACACAGTAGAAACAACGCCCCCCCCCCCCCCCCCCAAAAAAAAAAAAAAAAAAAAAAAAAAAAAAATTTTAATTAATTTAGTGGGGGGGGGGGGGGGGAGGAGGAGGGGCAAAGAACAACATGTATTTATCCATATATATACTCTCATATACTGTATATATATTTATATACAGTACATTATTTTAATGCTTATTTAAGTAAGTTGTAAGTAGAATTCTTCAGGAGACCCGCAAGTATAGGGCTATGTACTGTGGCATAGTGCCTACCGTACCAGGGTCAGGCTGTCAGCTGTAGTGGGGTGAAAATTGGAGTGCCAGAGGGGGCCACATCCCGAAGTACCTAAAAGCCTAGGGGCCCAGCCATGGGTTAATACGGCACTGAACATTAACCCTTTACCCAACGTAACGGCCAAAACTGGCCAGCGCTATTCTCAAAAATCGCCAATTAATTTTCATTATTTTTTCATTTTTTGTCTCAAAAACATAGGTTATGACCCCTCGTTGGAACAAGCTCGATGAGCTCGTTCCAACGAGGGGTCATAACCTATGTTTTTGAGACAAAAAATGAAAAAAATTAGTTATTCAAGAAATTTTTTTGCAAGTGTCGTCTGCTTTTCATGTTAGGTAAAGGGTTAACAAACAAAATGCCACACTGAACAGATCAAAATCTTCCCACTCCACATTTTCATTTCTCTGAATGTGACAGCATGTGAGAAAATTTCTCAAACATGAACGAAATTGTTCATGTTGATAAAAAAGAATGAATCTCTGCCCAATTTCTCTTGTTCTGCCGGGTAATGATATTTGGAACCAAACTTAGTTCAATTCTTAAAGTCATCCAAGGAATATGTAGGTGGTTTAAGAAAACAACTGGGAAATTTGATATTTGTAGTGTGCAAAGATCTCTTGAAAGACATCACGTTATCTCCCCTTGGGAACCCCGGGAAGTAAGCAGCACTTGTTTACTGTGTAAACCAGTTCCGCTTTACTAGTAAAATAGGACCCAGTCACCAATGCTTGGGGTGAAAGTCCTCTAAAATGGGCAACATGTAGGTCACCGATTGACTAAACTTGACTTCATCTCCAAGTTGTGTCACGATTGGTGCATAAATATGTGACGTTAACCACTAACAAACAAACAAACAAACATCACGTTATCATAATTTTTAGAAGCTTGTAAGCTATAATAAGACTGACGTTATGTTTCAGAATTGTCTTCCTGTTACATTTAGTTATTGCCTTCCGTCTTCATTTTTTTTTTGGGAGGTGGGGGGGGGGGGGGGGGGTTCTTGTGTACCAGAGTTATGCCATACTGTTTGTATTGAACTCTTCTGAGCAGATAGAATAATGTCCATCCATTTCTGTGCTTTTTAAAATGAGCTGCAACACATGAAGCACTAGCTGTGTTTTTCAACTGAACTGCCTATTACAACTGCATGGACTTGGATTTTTCCAAATGTGTAACATCTCTTAATTTGATGGGCTTAAAGTTATTTTGACTGGGTATTTTATGCAGAATGCAGAAACAATGCAGGATGAATTTAAACCAATAAAATTCACGTTACATATGAAGTTGCTAATGCGAGACGGAGAGTTAATGTTATATTAGGAGTAAAGCATCAGTGAACTGCTTGCAAAGATTTGTTGCAAATTTTCATTTTTACATCTTGCAATACAAGATATTCAACTGCAGCCTATTAGGCTGCAGTTGAATATATTGTATCGCAAAATGCTATACATGATTGTAAATTGTGTAGCTTTTAGCATATTTTCCATAGCAAACAGTCATGCAAAACCACTTATTTTGAGCCCTGTTTGCTATGGAAATGTTTTGGAATTTCTCATCCGGTGTTTAAGAAAATTGTTCTAAATCCTTGAAAATTTTTGAAAAAGTTATGGAATTTCCAAGTAGGAATAGTGTATGAACCCTGTCCTCCAGCTATGATACTTCAGACACAAGGTAACCCTGAGTGTTGAGGGGGTCATGATATGGTTTTGTTGAATTAGAAATTTTTATGAATCTTGAGGATCAGCCTTTTGTCAGGAACCTCTCATTATTGACATTCATACACAGAACGACCCATGCACATGAATGGGTTAACTGATACAGTAAAACCTGTCTTGAGAAACCACTGTCTTGAGAGACCACCTGTCTTGAGAGACCACATCTGCCAGGCACCGATTGGTTTTACTCTATAATGGACCTGCTATGGGCGACCACCTGTCTTGAGAGACCACTGTGACCTGGTACCAACTTGCATTTTTATGCCATAATGGACCTGTCTTGAGAGACCGCCCCTTTGAAGACTGAAACCATGACAAAAGCTTTTTACCTGTTCTGGAATTGGAAAATCCATTGTGGTTATACTAACATAATTAAAAGTATTAAAAGCTATTAATTGGGTTTCAATTGCTAACTCATTAAAGATTGAGATGTTCTTATAAGACCCCTGTGAAAAGATTAGGATTATTGCTGAATAAACAATTTCATACATACCTGAAATGTGACAGATAGGAATAGAAATAAATTTGTGTTGAAAATCTTTTTGTAACAAATTGAAATGGACTGTTATAAAAATTATAAAAATAAATTGGTGTTGAAAATCTTCAATGAAGATTTTCAACACTAATTTATTTTTATAATTTTTATAACAGTCCATTTCAATTTGGTACAAAAACTTCATAAAAAAGAACAACTACAAAGTAAATACAAAAATCCATTCTTCTCCATTTCTGAATTTTGTGGTTGGTTATTCACTGACTTGAGAAAACCTGAAACCTGTTTTGAGAGACCACCTGTCTTGAGAGGGCGGTTTCTCAAGACAGGTTCTACTGTATGGCATGAGTGCCAGAGCGGAAGGATAGAACAAGAAGCTGCAGACCTAGAGTTTTATAATTCTGTGATGGCACAAGTGCTACATCGATTAACCCATTCTCATGCGTAATGTCGTTCTGTGTTTACTACATGCCTTCACATCTATAAAAACAATTATTGGAAGGACACTGCAATTCAATTGACAACTATCAACACAAAGAACACATTTTATCGCCAACCAAATTTACAAGGGGAACCTGTGAACTATTTCATCCCCTGACTTCCTATGTGTTCTACATGTATGTGCCATCTGGAAAAACGTGCAGCTTGAAATTGTGGAAATCTCGACATCAGTAGAAATCCATTCATTCAGTGGCTGTTAATGGGGGTGGGGGAACCACTTACCAAAATATACTTAGAGATGCATTGGGACAGAGTGGCACCTTAGGTTGCCTGCCCCCCTCCCCCCCGACGGGACTCTATTTCTTGTTTGCAGCTGTATTCGATACAATGAACAGGAAAATAGTCTTGCCTCATTCTCTTTTGCTTTACAGGTTGAAAATGACATATATTTAGATCCACGACCAGAGTATCATAGAGTGACACTGACCTGGACATTAGATGATGCCATTCCCATAGCCTCAAGTACAGGAAGTCAGATGAGTAGCCGTCTACTGAGTATGAGAACTGCCAATGCTCTATTGCTGTTACCACCAAAAACAGAGAACAAGGAACTGCTGCTCAAAAATGAAGTGGTCGATGCAATGATTATATCAAGAATTTGAGAATCATCTCTTCTGATTGTATCTCAAGAGACAATCTTTTGTAATTAATGCACGTTCCATTTTAGTCTTTTTATGAATAAGCAAGTTCCACCCAATAATATATACATACTCAGGGTATCTTACAGAAAAATAAATATGGGACAGTTTTAGAGAAAATAGTGCATTTTTGTTCACTTATTTTTTGAAAAATGATTTTGAAATATTACTACATGGATTAACAGTCTTACAATCAGTTATAATTAACTGAAATTAATGGAAATCAGATTATCACATAGAAATTTTTGTGCACGAAGTTTTGGAAAAATAATTTTCAAATATTACTACATAGATTAACAGTTTAAAAGTCAGTTATAATTAACTGAAATCAACAAAAACGGCAGAAACTAAACCGTAATAACCTCGGTGTGATTTACACTACAAGTCAGAAGTAGTTGCAACAAAACTGCAGTTATCTTGCGGTTTTATGCAAGGTCATAAATGATATATTAAACACAAGTTACATTTCTGGATCAAGCTAAAAATGATTAACACGGTTGCCAATCGTTTGTAAATGGAACGGGAAATGCAAATAAATGGTAGGCCTTCATGTATATCTTTTCCTGTTGGAGATTTGAGAAATCATATTTTGAATTGTTTTGAACTCGGATGTTTGTGGAATTCAGTTTCAAAGCTTGTCCATAGATTTGTGACCTTGACATGGTACCACTCGAGATCTCAACCACATTCAATAGAAATTGTTTTAGACTTTTAAAACGCTTTTAAAAGCGTTATTATTCCACCTCAAACTTGTGTTCAGTTTTGAAAATGTTCAGCCAGTACAGTTAAAACTGGAAGTCCTGTCACGAATAATATGCTTATCTAGGCTTAATTGTGCGTTGGAATTGCGTGCAATTGCCATATCGAATGGCATCCAAAGTACGGCAGGTTCTCCTGGTTACTCATAGCAAACACATGCAATGTTTCTGCCAATGGACCTCCGGGTTACCCGGAGGTCCATTGGCTGAAACATTGCCTGTGCACAGGCCATATGTACAGAATATGATAGCTTTAATTGGGCCATAACGCGCACATTAACGTGCATATCAACGTGCTATTTGTGCGCATTTCATGACAGGACTTCTAGTTTTAACTGAATACTCATATAATTAGTAATTTCACTTTAAATCGAAAATAAAAATACCACGACATACATGCAAAGGTTTGACTTGTAGACCTGCCTATTCCTGATGTTCCAACGATGTGAGTGAATGCTATGATCATAATTCAAAATAAAACACTCTGTAGTCAACAAAAAGGAGAAATTTTAAAAAAGTGTACTCCAAACAAAAATGTATAATGCCCCATGCATAGATTTGAATGGGTATTCATGAACAGCCTACAGGTCAACATAGACACAAGATTATGTTGCTAAATGACTTCCCCCCCCCCCCCACCTCCAACCCCCACATCATCAAACAGGAAATGAAATATATTTAGTTAACAGTCTCAACTATATATTCTCTTCTCATTTTTAGAAAGAAATGTGTGCTTTGTTTCTGCCCATTGTAATTGATATACATTTAGGGAAAAGTTTGATCCCCTTCCAAACTACTCTAATACAGTTAAAACTAGAAGTCCTGTTATGAACTGTGCGCTTATCTAGGCTTAACTGCGCATAGGAATTGCGTGCAATTGCCATATGGAATGGCATCCCAAGCACGGCAGGTTCTCCTGTTTACACATAGCAAACACAGGCAATGTTTCTGTCAATGGACCTCCGGATTACCCGGAGGTCCATTGGCTGAAACATTGCTTGTGCACAGGCCATATGAACAGAATTTAATAGCCTTACCATGGTCATAACGCATAGATTAACGCGCAAATCGACATGCTATTTGTGTGCATTTCATGACAGGACTTCTACTTTTAACTGTATGTTTGTTTTGGCCAGAAATTCAGTTGAAAGTAAACACGAAATCATGCAAAAGAAAATTCTGAGAAAGATATGGTCTGTGGTGCAATTCGCATTCAACAAGATTCATTCACACTATTTGGCCTACATCTGCCAAAAAAGGAACCATAGGTGAACAGATACATCCTCAGTCTCCCACCCCCACCCATTCAAATTTAACTATTTTTCCACTTCTTCTCTAAAGAAATATGGGCTGTGACTCCTAATGAATGGAACAGGTTATAGTTCTAAAGAGGGTCCATAAGCTGTGTTATCGGGGCCCCAAAATGATTTTTATCCCCCAGCAAGGGAGGGATATGTGTAGAGCTCTGTCCATCCGGCTGTCCGACCATCCATCCGTCCATTTGACCATCCATCTGTCCATCCGTCTGTCCAAACTTTGTTTATGGCATAACTTGAACAATAGTGAACAGATTTCAATTTTCTTTGGTATATGTCCCTATAGCAACAATGTCTACGTCAAGTTCGATAACCACCTATATCTATTGAAAATTATGGGAGTTATTGCCTTTTGTTATAAAAATATTCTGTAAATCAATAGTTAACAAATTTCAATTCTTTTTGGGGAATGTCTCTATAGCAACAATGTCTACGTCAAGTTCGATGCCCAGCGACATCCGATGAAAATTATTGGAGTTATTGCCCTTTGTTTAATAAAAAATATAGTGTAATGCTTGTTTATGGCATAACTTTAACAATAAAAACCAGATTTAATTTCTTTTACTTATATATATCTATAGCGACAATGTCTATGTCAAGTTCGATGACCAGCAACATTTGATGAAAATTATGAGAGTTATTGCCCTTTGTTAAAAAATATTGTGTTGTGCTTGTTTATGGAATAACTTAAACATTAGTAACCAAATATTAATTTTCTTTGGTATATAACCCTTTGGGAGCAATGTCTACCTCAGGTTTGATGACCACCATTATCCAATGAAAATTGTCCACCCATGCCAATTAGGCAATTTCTTTTCTTTGCTCAAAAATGAAATGCATTTTGAAGGATGTAAAGTGACTACATGCAGAAATTTTTTTTATTCCTATGACCCCCCTCCCCATCCGCTGTGAATTAGGCAATATTTTTTCTTTGCTCCAAAATGCGTTTTGAAGGATTTAGAGTGCATACATACAGAATTTTTTTTTTACTCCCATGACCCCCCACTGCCATCGGTTTCAATTAGGCATTTTTCTTCTTTGTTCATTTTTGAAGGATTTAGAGTGACTACATGCAGAAAAAAAAAATTATCTCCTATGTCCCCACCTGTCCCCCTGGGCTGTTCTGTTAGGCCATAAAATATTTTTTCTTTGCTCCAGTATGGGTTTGACTAGATTTAGAGTGATTTTATGTGGGGGGAAAAAAAAACACCTATGCTCCATTTGAGGGATGGGGGAATTAGCAGCTTGATAGTTGTTTTAGAAAAAAGAAACCCAAACAGTTGCTGGTTTGGGAGCAGCCGCAGCATATTATCCATAACAATTATAAAAAAGGAAAAAATGCACCAATATGTGTTTTTTTGAAAGCTGGGAGTCATCCATCAGTCTATAATGGAGAGTGGATTCTGAGCCTTGACCATCTGGTCTGCATTCAGGGGGAACAGATGACGGGGTGATTGGAGGGAAAAAAACAAAAAAAACACTCGGGCTTATATACGTAAAAGGGCAGTGATATCTTTATTCATATGTTGAGAGTTTTCTATTATAGATCTTTTAATCGCGTTTCAGTAGTTTGTATTTTTGCTAGGTCATAAAGTTCCTTTATCAGTGTCCACATGGAGTGTCGGCTTATTCAGACCTTGACTCTTTCAGACGTTAACGCTTATTCGGACCCTGGCTTTTCTTATCAACGTACCTCAATTTTTTTTTACCGTCATTGGGCACCGTTTTTAGCCAGCCTCGGTTTATCCCTCCAAGGGTCTGCAGGGATGTCTGTAGTGTGGTTGTGAGGTATCTGCCTCAGCCTTCCCCGACTTCAACTCAGGCGAAGTCGGATGGGGCTGCCGACTGAACCCCCTACTGTTTCCTCTCAGCCGTTGAGCACAGTAGTTTTATACCTGCAGTGGTCTGCTTCTGTTGCTGTTTGTGTGGACGTGGGGGTATCGGCCTCAGCCTTCCCTGACTTCAACTCGGCGAAGTTGGAAGTGGCTGCCAGCCGGACCCTCTACTGTGGTCTGTGCGCCGTCGAGCACCACAGTTGTCATTGGATTCGGATGTTCTTAGTGGGACACTATGAACTCCGTGGCGTTTCTGTCCACTCATTCTGGCCACACGACCAGTTTTGGGGGACCAACGTCTTTTGTGCAGCCTGGACCTTCTGCCCTGCAGAGGACCGCTGTGACTCTCATGAGTTCCCACTATGTTGAAACTCGGGGTGTCTCACACCCCTATACACGTCTGCCTTCAGACGTTTTGGCTGCCGCCCGTCATCCCACGTCGGGTGTTTTGGAGGATCGTGACCCTTCGCTGGTTAAGAGGGTCAGAGGTGAAGCCACTTTGCCGGTTCGTTCCCCTGTCGAACTGGCCAGTACAGGTAGTGAGCTTAGGGAGGCCCTCTCCTTACTCACTCAGGTTCTGTCAAAGAGCCTTCCCGTTGCTTCCAACGAGGCAGCGATTGGTTTCCAGGCGCCCCCTATGGCGCCGCCTCCCAGGATTGGAAACAGGCCGCTTTCTGATCCCCCTGGTGTTCCGACACCATGGGAGACGCAGGCTGGTTTGCCCACGATGGACTATGTGTCTTCCGACTCAGGGGAAGAGTCAGACATGCTTGATGTCGAGAGCCAGCAGTCATCGGACTTGGGGGCAGCTCTTGATTTCGTGTTTGGGTTCCTTCCGGATCTCAAACCATCTAACCAGTTGACAGTGTCAGCCAGGCCGCGATCATCGGTCGCGCGCCAACAGCCTATGGAGCAACCCGCTTCTGGTCGTCTTTGACCGTGCCAGTCGGTACAGTTGGTTGAAGCATTTTCAGCCTTGGACTCTAAGCTAAGTTCCAAGGCTATGAAGGCTCCGTTCTTCACCAGGGTTGACACCTTTTTGCATCCGGCACGTTATCATTCCTACGATTCCGCCAATCCGTCGGTTTACCAGACTTTGACGGTGTTGGATCAGGACTCCAATTCCCTCAGCCTTTCCAAGTCCAAGTCTGCCGTCATTCCGATGACGACTCTGGAGTCCACATTGGGCTTATCGAGAAAGATGCTTGGTATGCTTTCTCTCTCCGATCACATCGTCTCAGCTTTAGCTGCTTATCTGCCTCCAGATAAGTTTGACGAGGTACAAGCTCCTTTGCGTGTGCTGTCCAAGGGGCACATGCATCTTACTCATATGCATGCCTGTAACACGGCTAATCTGGAATTATTTCAAAGGGACTCTGTGCTGGACACAGGCCGATCCCTTCTGAGGAGCAGTGCGCTACTCTTCGATCTGCTTCTTTGGCAGATCCGCAACTTTTCCATGGTTCTGTGTTGACGGTCCAGGATGACGTCCTATGTCATTCCAAAGATCAGCTGCTGTTTCTTCAGCTTGATCAGCCTTCTAGGGTAGGCAGGGGCCGTTCCAAGCCCAACAAGTACCCTCTGCTTCCTCTGCGAAGCAAAGGGGCTGATCCTTCTGCCACTGCTTCTACTTCTTACTCAAGGGGTAAGGGTAAGCGTCGGCAGTCTTGTGGGAAGTCCCAGGATTCTTCATTCAGCAGAGGAGGTGTTTTCTCCTCTCGCGAGCCTCGTCGGGGTTCGAAATGAAGGTCCTCACCTCGACTCCAGATTGGAGGAAGGATAGCAGAGTTCGCAGACCATTGGGCCACCATCACATCCGATCCTTGGGTGTTAGATGTTATTCGGTTCGGGCTGTGAATATCCTTCTGAAGGCACCCCACTCTGTCCAGGGTGCCTCTTCCAACCACTGTTCCATCAGACATTTTACATCGGGAACTTTTGTCCACAGAGATAGACAATCTCCTGACAAAGGGGCCGATTGAGGTCATCAGGAACATTAGGTCAGTGGGTTTCTATTCCCGCCTGTTCTTGGTGCTGAAGAAGGACGGCCGACTCTGACCGGTTATCGATTTGAGTTTCCTGAACCAATCTATCATTGCTCCCAAGTTCAGCATGGAGACTTTCAGGTCGGTCCTCCATTCAATTCACCAGGGAGATTTCGCTTCCAGCTTCGACCTGCGAGACGCTTAATTTCACGTTCCAATTCATTGGACGTTACGGAAGTATCTCAGGTTCGCTATTCTGGGGCGAGTTTACCAGTTCAAGGCCATGCCTTTCGAACTCAACCTGGCTCCTTGGGCCTTCACCAGACTGATGTCGCATGTAATAGCTTTCCATTGCACACAGTCCAGGGTGACTACTTCGGCATATCTGGACGATATCCTCCAGGGGCATTCCAATGCTGCCTTACTGGAGTCAGATGTCGCCACTCTGTTGAGCTTGCTCACGTCGCTAGGATTCAGAGTCAACGAGGAGAAGTCGGACCTGGTCCCTTCTCAGTCCTTTTATCATCTGGGGATGGCTTTCTGCACACAATTCAATTTGATGGCGGTTCCCCAGGTCAAGGCTTTGTTTCGCTCAGCTTTTGCTCTGACTCTGTCCCAGTCCACATCCGCAACGGCTCGGAGTATTCTCCGGCTAATCGGTCTCTGCTGTTCGGTGACGGATCTCATTCCTCTAGGTCGGCTGCGTGTCAGACCTCTCCAACACTTTCTGCTCAGGCGTTGGAGGCCGAATGTAGATTCTCTGGATCTGGTGCTTCAATTTGCAGAATATCTTTATCCTCACCTTCTCCTCTGGGTGGATGTCCAGTGGCTTTCGCAGGGTGTTCCGTTGGACTTACCCACGTCTGATCACGTTCTGACGGCAGATGCCAGCGATCTCGGATGGGGTGCGACGTTGGATCCTCTAGGTCTTTCCATTCACGGGATGTGGGACCAGGATCATGCAGCTCTACACATCAATCAGAAGGAGCTTCTTGCTTGAGTTTCAGGCAGTGGATCCCTCACCTGTCGAATCGCCAGGTCCTTCTGTTGTCCGACCATTCGACGGTGGTTGCTTACATTCGGAACCAGGGCGGCATGCACTCTGTTCCAATGTACGAATTGGCTCGGGATCTTCTACTGCTCGCTCAGGATGTCCATGCCGGGGTGGCTGTTCGTCACATTCCCGGTCGTCTGAACGTCCTAGCCGACTCCCTGTCCCGTCGGGGCAGGGTCATTTCCCCCAGGTGGATGCTCCACATGGCGGGTTCCATCGATCTCTTGCGACTCGTTGGAACCATCCGGTGGACACTTTCGTGTCCCCGTGTCCAGATGCTCTGGCTTTCACCGTGGATGCTCTGGCCCTTCTTTGGGATGGTTTTGTCGGCTACGCCTTCCTACCGGTTCCCATTCCACCTCAGGTTCTCGCCCAGATATGAACCTGCAGTCGTCGAATCCTTTCGATCACACCCGTGGCCTCGGTGGGTGTCGATCAATCGGCTCCGCTCTCTGTTAGCGGCGGTTCCGGCATGTCTCACTCTACCTCACGACTTTCTTTGCAAAAGTCGCCCGAGGAGGTTTCACATTGACCCGACTTCATTGTTCCTTCGCACATGTCTTTTATCGGGTCCTGTCTCCTCCGTAGTGGTTTTTCGAGACACGCAGTGGAGTTGCTTTTCTTCTTCAAGGAGGCACTCACTCCACTGGTTTAGCCTCTGTGGCTAAGTGGAAGGTTCTTCTGTCGATGGTGTGCGATCACTCTGTTGCTTCTGTCACTCCTTCGATCACACCACTTGCAGAGTTTCTGGTATATGTTTGTTTCTGGGGGTCTCCAGCAATGGGTACAGGTCCATGCTTCGGAGACATTTTTTCATATGTGATACCGCATTGTTTCGACACTCATCCTTGCCTCTCCAAGCTTGTTCAGCTCTTTTCCTTGAAAAGGCCTAGGACTTTGCAGTTTACTCCAAGATGGTCACTTTCTTGGGCGCTGCTCTGCTTGGGGGTGGGGGGCATTCGCACCTTTATCCTGGATGGATATGCGTTTTCTCACATGCCAGATCTCTTCAGCATCCATTTCTTGATGGATTTGTCTTGCTATTCGTGCAGCTTCCGCTCGTCTAGCTACTGGTAATTGTATCACCGATTGTTTTTTCTGCCACGAGGTGCGTGCATTGTCTTCCTCTTTTAATAACTCTGTCATGTTGTTGGATGACGGATGTTACACTGGCAGCCTTCTAAGAAATGCTACATTCTCCTTTTATCTGCGACAGTTGCAGGAGCCGACAGAGAACCTTGGGGCCCTCTTTCTTTGGCTCAGGCTGTTGTCTATCCCAGCCTTTCTGCTTTTCTCAGGGTCAGTTCCAGCTTTGTGCTGTTACTGCCCTTTCTGTTTGTGCGTCGCACTTCACCATACGCCTCATCTTTCATTGTCTTTTCTAATGTTTGTGATGCTATGGTTTGATAGGCCTAGGGATCTCTTCCTCTGTCCACGGTCCAAGTGCTATTGAGTTATGTGTGGGTTGGTTATGTGATTTCCTCCATCCTTTTGTCTATTCAGCCTGTAGTTAACAATTGAGGTAGGTTAATAAGAAGTATAAATTTTATAGTAAATTTCCTTTCTTATTATACCTACCGAAATTGTTTACATGGAGGCCCTCCCGTCTTCTTATTCGGGTAAGAATCCTTCCTCCCCGCTGATCACATAACTCCTGTGTTGTTCGGAATCAAAAGAATGACGAATTGACGCATTGCACACTGTTTTACGGTAGTCGTGGATTTGTACTATGGAAGAGCGTCTCAAACCGGGTGTGCGCCGATGGCTCTCGACCCAGTTTTGGCTTATTTTTTCGTGGTGTTTTTTACACCACTTTTCTTTCCCAAATCTTGGGAAAGATTGAAATAGAGAGAATTTTATCCGAGTTAGGTTCTTCCACTGTAGTGCAAGCCTGTAGTAAACAATTTCGGTAGGTATAATAAGAAAGGAAATTTACTATGAAATTTATACTTTTGGACCGACGGCTCATTGAGACCTTGGCGTTTTCGGACCTCCGACTTATTCACCCCCTCAATTACATATTGATAATTAGGACAAGAATTTTAGGAACTTTCAACTATTTTATTACATTAGGAGCAAGCAACGAGGCCAATTTTTGGGGATTTATACTTGATAGCAACCTCAGTCTAAACAGTCATATAAACTCCATTATGGTTGGAGCTACTAAACGTATCAATTTTCGAAAGATGATCAGAAGTAAAAATGAAATAAATAAACATTCGAATAAAGATTTAGCAACCCTTTTAAGGGCTTTCGGGTGTGTATCTGTGCGTGTGTGTGTGTGTGTGTGCGTGGGGGGGGGGGGGGGGGTTATTGGGGTTTTTTTAGGTGGGGGGGGGGGGGGGGCCCTCCAATCACCCCATCGTCTTTTCTCCCTGAAGGCAGACCAGATGGCCAAGACTCAGCATCCACTCTCCCTTATAGGCTGATGGATGACTCCCAGCTTCAAAAACACATATTGGTGGATTTCTCAGAAGGGAAACTGAAACGCAAACAGCAGAAGAAAACAAGAGACGTAACAGGAAGATTAAGGGGACTGTGGCAGCAGTATTCAGACAGAGACATTTCAACGGGTCGGGGACAACTCGCCACTGATCATTTTAGTGGCGACTTGTCACGGATTTTGGTGCCAACTTATCCCAGGTTTTGATGGTGAGTTATCCCAGGTCTGGGTGTTGAGAAGTTATAAGTTTTATATAAGTTTATTATTTGAGTGTGCATTTTTAAATAAATATGTATTTTATTGATTTCCTTCAACTTTTCCATCATGTTAGTACTCCATATTGTTAGGAGTAGAGACTCAGGTAACAGTTCATGTGAGAACTGTTGACGGTATTTTTATAAACTGAATATCAATCAAGTTAATCTCAGCTTCAAAGGGATCACACGGTGTTTATACAGCCTGATTAGTTCGAGTTCGCTCATGTTTCTTTGCAATATATAAAGGCTGCTGAAAAATATTTCCTCACATTTTTCTCTTCTTCCCTTAAATTTGCAATCGCACAACATTATATTCTGGCTCACCACCATGGTGGGACTCAAACCTCTACCATCGCCAAGCTAGAACCGGATAGAGCCCACTCTCTAACAGTCTTAATGGCGGTGAGGGACTGATTATTAACAATCTATCACGCCAACATAAACTGCCGGGAATTCTAACCGCGTGCATACCCCCGCAGACCCCATTTGAGGCAATAGGAAAGCTAGGCCTGTGTGATCCAAGTGAAAAAAAATAAGGTTAACCAGGTCACAAGGGATTTGTAAATCCCACATCGTCCCTGCGCGCCTTCGGCGCGCTAAAACCATTCATTCATTCATTCATTCATACGTTTTTTCACGTCAATATAATGAGATCTATATAACAAAACCCTCCATATACTCCAGGATAGTGAATAAATGGTGAAGCTGAACGAACACCGAACCCTTAACAGAAAAACAAAATAATCCACAGTAAATTAAAATTACTCAATAGAATTAAACTGGGTGGAGACAGTGAGGATTGCCTCGATACTCATTGAGATCTTTAGGATTGAGTCTGTGAGGGGAGTGGGCTCCGAAGAAACACACCCCTTACCCCATCCATAGCAACAATCGCACAACAGGCACAATATACAATAGCAGATACCTATCTTTCTCTCTACCTATAACTTTTCTAATTGAACATTCTCAAATTTTCTTGCAACACTCTTATAAAGAAGACGCATGGAAATGGTAGACAAAGCATAGGAAGAATTGGTGCAACCTACCTTTTTGCAACATACACAAGAAACCACCAAACACTAGGCAAGGATTGAAACAAGCTTGTCTGGCTGAGGACGAGTGTACATTTTATGTAAATAAACATTTGAATAAAGATTTAACAGCCCTCTTAAGGGCTTGAGGGTATGTGTCAGTGAGAGGGTGGTTTTTTTTTTGTTGTTTTTTGTTTTTGGGGGTGGAGGAGGCCATTTGGAATTCCCGAAGGATAACCAGATACCTCACAATCACATACGGCATCCTATCTCCCAGAAGGCTTGATGGATGACTCTCCGTTTTTCAAAACTAAACTGTTGGAACTTTCTCCACTCCTTTTTTGTAACTGCTATGGTCATATGCCGGGGCTGCAAACAAACCGGCATTGCTGTTTGGTTTTCTTTCCTTAAACTTTCCATCGCACAACATTACATTCTGGCTCGCCACCATGGTGGGACTCAAACCTCTACCATCGCCGAACTGGAACCGAATAGAGCCCACTCTCTAATAGTTTTAATGGCGTTGAGGGATTGAGTATTGACAATCTAACACTCCAACGTAAACTGCCGGGAATTCTAACCGCGTGCATACTCCCCTCAGACTCCATTTGAGGGTATAGGAAAGCTAGGCCTGTGTGATCCAAGTGAAATAAAATAAGGTTAACCGGTTCGCAAGGGATTTGTAAATCCCACATCGTCCCTGCGCACCTTTGGCACGCTAAAACCTTTCATTCATTCATCATTTCCTCACATCATTTTTGTCTTTATCTACATCTTACAAAATGAGTTACAATCTATGGCCTATTGTAGGCGGAATGTGAGACAGAGAGCCATCGACTGCGACAGTTGCGGAAGGTGGCAACACCGAACACTATGATGCAGGAGTGGCGTACCGCAAAGTAATTAGAATTATTTTATTTATTACTGCATTTATATTTCTTATCAACCTACCTCAATTGTTTACTACAGGCTTGCGCTGCAGTGGAAGAACCTGACTTGGATAAAATACTCTCTATTTTAATCTTTCCCAAGAGATTTGGGAAAGAAAAGTGGTGTAAAAACACCACGAAAAAATAAGCCAAAACTGGATCAAGCGCCATCGGCGCACACCCAGTATGGGACGCTCTTCCATAGTACAAATCCACGAGTACCGTAAAACAGTGCGCAGTGCGTCAATTCGTCATTCTTTTGATTATCTGCACACGTGGTGGATGTGTGCCATCTTGCTCTGTAACAGTGATATTTTAACTCGTCGATAATAGTTTTCCTGTGACTGGAATTATGGATCTGAAGATCGTATAATAACAGGACTGTGTTTTATATATTCTCGTTTATATTTTCAACCACATTCTCATTGTATATTATTTACTATTCCGTTTTCGCGAATGTTTTGTTTTTGACATCACGCGATTCGACAATGAATTTTTCGGTTGATGAATTTAATTGTTATTGGAGTTAGGTGTCAATCAGGGACAGTCTGGACAGGATTTCTTCACTCTGTTGAGGGCTGAATTTCTGTTTCTTCGGACCCTGTTGACCGTCTGGGTTCTGTCGTGTACCCACCGGTTTTTTTTTCTGCCATCTTCTCTCGTAGTTGAGGGTGTTCTTCTACTTTCTGTTTCTGTTGAGTTCACCTTTTTCTTCTACTGCTCTCACCTTTGTTATTTCCACTTTGGTTCCTTTAGGGCAATTCCTTTTGCCCTCGCCTTGGTGCGTTCTCGTGGCCGTTTCTTCCGCGGGTGGTGTGGAACGCTGTCGGTTTGGGAGCCTCCCGACTCGACCACGTTTGGTGTGAGTTTACCCCTCATTAGGGGGGATGTACAGCACCTCCCGCCCCTGTGGGGAGGGGGAACACTGTCGTTTCGGGCCCTCCCGACTCGACCATGTCTGGTGTGAGTTACCCCCCCCCCCCCCCCCCCCCGTGGGGGATGTGCAGCTCCTCCCGCTCCCGCGGGGGGGAGAGAGGGAAACGCTGTCGTTTCGGCGTCGCCCGACTTGACCACGTCTGGTGAGAATTGCTCCCCCTCTGTGGGGGATGTGCAGCTCCTCCCGCACCAGCGGGGTGGGGGGGGGACGCTGTCGTTTCGGGGCTTCCCGACTCGACCATGTCTGGTGAAAGTTATTCCCCTTCCGTGGGGAATGTGCAGTTTTTTACCGTGATGGATACTGCGGAAGCTGTTGGATTTCTGGTGAAGAGATGCCTGGTTCCGGGACTATGCGCCCTCTCCAGTCGACATCTGAGGCTGTCACTAGGGTTGTGACTCCTCCTTTGGAGGTCGAGCTAGGTGGCTCTCTCCGCTTTTCCGCCAGTTCCAACAGCTCCCATCGTATCTGCTGCTACTGCTGTTCCGTCTACAACGTCATTGGGCACCGTTTTTAGCCGTAGTCTGTAGTGTGGTTGTGGGGTATCGGCCTCAGCCTTCCCCGACTTCAACTCGGTGAAGTCGGAAGTGGCTACCGACTGAACCCCCTACTGTGTCCTCTCAGCCGTTGAGAACAGTAGTTTTATACCTACAGTGGTCTGCTGCGGTGCCTGGGAGTGTAGACGTGGGGATATCGGCCTCAGCCTTCCCTGACTTCAACTCGGCGTACGTAGTTGGAAGTGGCTGCCGACCGGACCCTCTACTGTGGTCTCTGCGCCGTCGAGCACCACAGTTTTGTTATTGGATTCGGATGTTCTTAGTGGGGACACTATGAACTCCGTGGCGTTTCCGTCCACTCATTCTGGCCAGACGATCAGTTTTGGGGGACCAACGTCTTTTGTGCATCCTGGACCTTCTGCCCCGCAGAGGTCCGCAGTGACTCTCATGAGTTCCCGCTATGTTGATCTTCGGGGTGTGTCGTACCCATATACATGTCTGCCTTCAGACGTTTCGGCTGCCGCCCGTCGTCCCACGTCGGGTGTTTTGGAGGATCGTGACCCTTCGCTGGTTAAGAGGGTCAGAGGTGAAGCCACTTTGCCGGTTCGTTCCCCTGTCGAACTGGCCAGTACGGGCAGTGAGCTTAGGGAGGCCCTCTCCTTACTCACTCAGGTTCTGTCAAAGAGCCTTCCCACTGCTTCCAGCGAGGCAGCGAGTGGTTTCCAGGTGCCCCTATGGCGCCGCCTCCCAGGATTGGAAACGGGCCGCTTTCTGATCCCCCTGGTGTTCCGACACCATGGGAGACGTCGGCTGGTTTGCCCACGATGGACTATGTGTCTTCCGACTCAGGGGAAGAGTCAGACATGCTTGTTGTCGAGAGCCAGCAGTCTTCGGACTTGGGGGCAGCTCTTGATTTCGTGTTTGGGTCCCTTCCGGATCTCAAACCATCTAACCAGTTGACAGTGTCAGCCAGGCCGCGATCATCGGTCGCGCGCCAACAGCCTATGGAGCAACCCGCTTCTGGGCGTCTTCGACCGTGCCAGTCGGTACAGTTGGTTGAAGCATTTTCAGCCTTGGACTCTAAGCTAAGTTCCAAGGCTATGAAGGATCCGTTCTTCACCAGGGTTGACACCTTTTTGCCTCTGGCGCGTTATCGTTCCTACGATTCCACCAATCCGTCGGTTTACCAGACTTTGACGGTTTTGGATCAGGACTCCAATTCCCTCAGCCTTTCCAAGTCCAAGTCTGCCGTCATTCCGATGACGACTCTGGAGTCCACATTGGGCTTATCGAGAAAGATGCTTGGTATGCTTTCTCTCTCCGATCACATCGTCTCAGCTTTAGCTGCTTATCTGCCTCCAGATAAGTTTGACGAGGTACAGGCTCCTTTGTGTGTGCTGTCCAAGGGGCTCATGCATCTTACTCACATGCATGCCTGTAACACGGCTAATCTGGAATTAGTTCAAAGGGACTCTGTGCTGGACACAGGCCGATCCCTTCCTGAGGAGCAGTGCGCTACTCTTCGATCTGCTTCTTTGGCAGGTCCGCAACTTTTCCATGGCTCTGTGTTGACTGTCCGGGATGACGTCCTATGTCATTCCAATGATCAGCTGCTGTTTCTTCAGCTTGATCAGCCTTCTAGGGTAGGCAGGGGCCGTTCCAAGCCTAACAAGTACCCTCTGCTTCCTCTGCGAAGCAAAGGGGCTGATCCTTCTGCCACCGCTTCTACTTCTTACTCAAGGGGTAAGGGTAAGCGTCGGCAGTCTTGAGGGAAGTCTCAGGATTCTTCATTCAGTAGAGGAGGTGTTTTCTCCTCTCGCGAGCCTCGTCGGGGTTCAAAATGAAGGTCCTCACCTCGACTCGTCCCAGGTTGGAGGAAGGATAGCAGAGTGCGCAGACCATTGGGCCACCATCACATCCGATCCTTGGGTGTTAGATGTTATTCGGTTCGGGCTGCGAATATCCTTCTGAAGGCACCCCACTCTGTCCAGGGTGCCTCTTCCAACCACAGTTCCATCAGACATTTTACATCGGGAACTTTTGTCCACAGAGATAGACAATCTCCTGACAAAGGGGTCGATTGAGGTCATCAAGAACATTAGGTCAGTGGGTTTCTATCTCCGCCTGTTCTTGGTGCTGAAGAAGGACGGCCGACTCTGACCGGTTATCGATCTGAGTTTCCTGAACCAGTCTATCATTGCTCCCAAGTTCAGCATGGAGACTTTCAGGTCGGTCCTCCATTCAATTCACCAGGGAGATTTCGCTTCCAACTTCGACCTGCGAGACGCTTAATTTCACGTTCCAATTCATTGGACGTTACGGAAGTATCTCAGGTTCGCTATTCTGGGGCGAGTTTACCAGTTCAAGGCCATGCCTTTCGACCTCAACCTGGCTCCTTGGGCCTTCACTAGACTGATGTCGCATGTGATAGCTTTCCATTGCACACAGTCCAGGGTGACTACTTCGGCATATCTGGTTGATATCCTCCAGGGGCATTCCAATGCTGCCTCACTGGCGTCAGATGTCGCCACTCTGTTGAGCTTGCTCACGTCGCTAGGTTTCAGAGTCAACGAGGAGAAGTCGGACCTGGTCCCTTCTCAGTCGTTTTATCATCTGGGGATGGCTTTTCACACACAGTTCAATTTGGTGGCAGTTTCCCCAGGCCAAGGATGTGATTCTCTCAGCTTTTGCTCTGACTCTGTCCCAGTCCACATCCGCAACGGCTCGGAGTATTCTCCGGCTAATCGGTCTCTGCTGTTCGGTGACGGATCTCATTCCTCTAGGTCGGCTGCGTGTCAGACCTCTCCAACACTTTCTGCTCTGTCGTTGGAGGCCGAATGTAGATTCTCTGGATCTGGTGCTTCAGTTTCCAGAATGGGTGGATGTCCAGTGGCTTTCGCAGGGTGTTCCGTTGAACTTACCCACGTCCGATCGCGTTCTGACGGCAGATGCCAGCGATCTCGGATGGGGTGCGACGTTGGATCCTCTAGGTCTTTCCATTCACGGGATGTGGGACCAGGATCATGCAGCTCTACACATCAACCACGAGGAGCTTCTTGCTCTTCTTCTGAGTTTCAGGCAGTGGATCCCTCACCTGTCGAATCGCCAGGTCCTTCTGTTGTCCGACCATTCGACGGTGGTTGCTTACATTCGGAACCAGGGCGGCACGCACTCTGTTCCAATGTACGAATTGGCTCGGGATCTTCTACTGCTCGCTCAGGATGTCCACGCCGGGGTGGCTGTTCGTCACATCCCCGGTCGTCTGAACGTCCTAGCCGACACCCTGTCCCGTTGGGGCAGGGTCATTTCCACCAGGTGGATGCTCCACATGGCGGGTTCCATCGATCTCTTGCGACTCGTTGGAACCATCCGGTGGACACTTTCGTGTCCCCGTGTCCAGATGCTCTGGCTTTCACCGTGGATGCTCTGGCCCTCCTTTGGGATAGTCTTGTCGGCTAAGCCTTCCTACCGGTTCCGATTCCACCTGAGGTTCTCGCCCAGATATGAACCTGCAGTCGTCGAATCCTTTCGATCACACCCGTGGCCTCGGTGGGTGTGGATCAATCGGCTCCGCTCTCTGTTAGCGGCGGTTCCGGCATGTCTCACTCTACCTCGCGACTTTCTTTGCAAAAGTCGCCCGAGGAGGTTTCACATTGACCCGACTTCATTGTGCCTTCGAACATGTCTTTTATCGGGTCCTGTCTCCTCCGTAGTGGTTTTTCGAGACACGCAGTGGAGTTGCTTTTCTTCTTCAAGGAGGCACTCACTCCACTGGTTTAGCCTCTGTGGCTAAGTAGAAGGTTCTTCTGTCGATGGTGTGCAATCACTCTGTTTCTTCTGTCACTCCTTCGATCACACTGCTTGCGGAGTTTCTGGTATATGTTTGTTTCTGGGGATCTCCAGCAATGGGTACAGGTCCATGCTTCGGAGACATTTTTTCATATGTGATACCGCATTGTTTCGACACTCATCCTTGCCTCTCCAAGCTTGTTCAGCTCTTTTCCTTGAAAAGGCCTAGGACTTTGCAGTTTACTCCAAGATGGTCACTTTCTTGGGCGCTGCTCTGCTTGGGGGTGGGGGGCATTCGCGCCTTTATCCTGGATGAATATGCGTTTTCTCACATGCCAGATCTCTCCTGCATCCATTTCTTGATGGATTTGTCTTGCTATTCGGGCAGCTTTCGCTCGTCTAGCTACTGGTGATTGTATTACCGATTGTTTTTTCTGCCAGGAGGTGCGTGCATTGTCTTCCTCTTTTAATAACTCTGTCATGTTGTCGGATGACGGATTTTACACTGGCAGCCTTCTGGAGAAATTCTACATTCTCCTTTTATCTGCGACAGTTGCAGCAGCCGACAGAGAACCTTGGGGCCCTCTTTCTTCGGCTCAGGCTGTTGTCTATCCTAGCCTTTCTGCTTTTTTTCAGGGTCAGTTCCAGCTTTGTGCTGTTACTGCCCTTTCTGTTTGTGTGTCGCACTTCACCATACGCCTCATCTTTCATTGTCTTTTCTAATGTTTGTGATGCTATGGTTTGATAGGCCTAGGGATCTCTTCCTCTGTCCACGGTCCAAGTGCTATTGAGTTATGTGTGGGTTGGTTATGTGATTCCCTCCATCCTTTTGTCTATTCAGCCTGTAGTAAACAATTGAGGTAGGTTAATAAGAAGTATAAATTTTATAGTAAATTTCCTTTCTCATTATACCTACCGAAATTGTTTACATGGAGGCCCTCCCGTCTTCTTATTCGGGTAAGAATCCTTCCTCCCCGCTGATCACATAACTCCTGTGTTGTTCGGAATCAAAAGAATGACGAATTGACGCATTGCGCACTGTTTTACGGTAGTCGTGGATTTGTACTATGGAAGAGCGTCTCATACTGGGTGTGCGCCGATGGCTCTCGACCCAGTTTTGGCTTATTTTTTCGTGGTGTTTTTTCCACCACTTTCCTTTCCCAAATCTTGGGAAAGATTAAAACAGAGAGTATTTTATCGGAGTTAGGTTCTTCCACTGTAGTGCAAGCCTGTAGTAAACAATTTCGGTAGATATAATAAGAAAGGAAATTTACTATAAAATTTATACTTTTGGACCGACGGCTCATTGAGACCTTGGCGTTTTCGGACCTCCGACTTATTCGCCCCCTCAATTACATATTGATAATTATTACAAGAATTTTAGGAACTTTCAACTATTTTATTACATTAGAAGCAAGCAACGAGGCCAATTTCTGGGGATTTATACTTGATAGCAACCTCAGTCTAAACAGTCATATAAACTCCATTATGGTTGGAGCTACTAAACGTATCAATGTTCTAAAGATGATCAGAAGTAAAAATGAAATAAATAAACATTCGAATAAAGATTTAGCAACCCTTTTAAGGGCTTTCAGGTGTGTATCTGTGAGTGGGTGTGTGTGGGGGTGGGGGTTCTTGGGGGGGTTGAGGTGGGGGGGGGGGGTCCCTACCATCCCCCATCATCTTTTCTCCCTGAAGGCAGACCAGATGGCCAAGACTCAGCATCCACTCTCCCTTATAGGCTGATGGATGACTCCCAGCTTCAAAAACACATATTGGTGGATTTCTCAGAAGGGAAACTGAAACGCAAACAGCAGAAGAAAACAAGAGACGTAACAGGAAGATTAAGGGGACTGTGGCAGCAGTATTCAGACAGAGACATTTCAACGGGTCGGGGACAACTTGCCACTGATCATTTTAGTGGCGACTTGTCACGGATTTTGGTGCCAACTTATCCCAGGTTTTGATGGTGAGTTATCCCAGGTCTGGGTGTTGAGAAGTTATAAGTTTTATATAAATTTATTATTTGAGTGTGCATTTTTAAATAAATATGTATTTTATTGATTTCCTTCAACTTTTCCATCATGTTAGTACTCCATATTGTTAGGAGTAGAGACTCAGGTAACAGTTCATGTGAGAACTGTTGACGGTATTTTTATAAACTGAATATCAATCAAGTTAATCTCAGCTTCAAAGGGATCACACGGTGTTTATACAGCCTGATTAGTTCGAGTTCGCTCATGTTTCTTTGCAATATATAAAGGCTGCTGAAAAATATTTCCTCACATTTTTCTCTTCTTCCCTTAAATTTGCAATCGCACAACATTATATTCTGGCTCACCACCATGGTGAGACTCAAACCTCTACCATCGCCAAGCTAGAACCGGATAGAGCCCACTCTCTAACAGTCTTAATGGCGGTGAGGGATTGATTATTAACAATCTATCACGCCAACATAAACTGCCGGGAATTCTAACCGCGTGCATAACCCCGCAGACCCCATTTGAGGCAATAGGAAAGCTAGGCCTGTGTGATCCAAGTGAAATAAAATAAGGTTAACCAGGTCACAAGGGATTTGTAAATCCCACATCGTCCCTGCGAGCCTTTGGCGCGCTAAAACCTTTCATTCATTCATTCATACGTTTTTTCACGTCAATATAATGAGATCTATATAACAAAACCCTCCATATACTCCAGGATAGTGAATAAATGGTGAAGCTGAACGAACACCGAACCCTTAACAGAAAAACAAAATAATCCACAGTAAATTAAAATTACTCAATAGAATTAAACTGGGTGGAGACAGTGAGGATTGCCTCGATACTCATTGAGATCTTTAGGATTGAGTCTGTGAGGGGAGTGGGCTCCGAAGAAACGCACCCCTTACCCCATCCATAGCAACAATCGCACAACAGGCACAATATACAATAGCAGATACCTATCTTTCTCTCTACCTATAACTTTTCTAATTGAACATTCTCAAATTTTCTTGCAACACTCTTATAAAGAAGACGCATGGAAATGGTAGACAAAGCATAGGAAGAATTTGCTCCTACCTTTTTGCAACATACACAAGAAACCACCAAACACTAGGCAAGGATTGAAACAAGCTTGTCTGGCTGAGGACGAGTGTACATTTTATGTAAATAAACATTTGAATAAAGATTTAACAGCCCTCTTAAGGGCTTGAGGGTATGTGTCAGTGAGAGTGTGTTTTTCTTTTGTTTGTTGTTTTTTGTTTTTGGGGGTGGGGGTGGAGGAGGCCATTTGGAATTCCCGAAGGATAACCAGATACCTCACAATCACATACGGCATCCTATCTCCCAAAAGGCTTGATGGATGACTCTCCGTTTTTCAAAACTAAACTGTTGGAGCTTTCTCCACTCCTTTTTTGTAACTGCTATGGTCATATGCCGGGGCCGCAAACAAACCGGCATTGCTGTTTGGTTTTCTTTCCTTAAACTTTCCATCGCACAACATTACATTCTGGCTCGCCACCATGGTGGGACTCAAACCTCTACCATCGCCGAACTGGAACCGAATAGGGCCCACTCTCTAATAGTTTTAATGGCGTTGAGGGATTGAGTATTGACAATCTAACACTCCAACGTAAACTGCCGGGAATTCTAACCGCGTGCATACTCCCCTCAGACTCCATTTGAGGGTATAGGAAAGCTAGGCCTGTGTGATCCAAGTGAAATAAAATAAGGTTAACCGGGTCGCAAGGGATTTGTAAATACCACATCGTCCCTTTGGCACGCTAAAACCTTTCATTCATTCATCATTTCCTCACATCATTTTTGTCTTTATCTACATCTTACAAAATGAGTTACAATCTATGGCCTATTGTAGGCGGAATGTGAGACAGAGAGCCATCGACTGCGACAGTTGCGGAAGGTGGCAACACCGAACACTATGATGCAGGAGTGGCGTACCGCAAAGTAATTAGAATTATTTTATTTATTACCGCATTTATATTTCTTATCAACCTACCTCAATTGTTTACTACAGGCTTGCGCTGCAGTGGAAGAACCTGACTTGGATAAAATACTCTCTATTTTAATCTTTCCCAAGAGATTTGGGAAAGAAAAGTGGTGTAAAAACACCACGAAAAAATAAGCCAAAACTGGATCAAGCGCCATCGGCGCACACCCAGTATGGGACGCTCTTCCATAGTACAAATCCACGACTACCGTAAAACAGTGCGCAGTGCGTCAATTCGTCATTCTTTTGATTATCTGCACACGTGGTGGATGTGTGCCATCTTGCTCTGTAACAGTGATATTTTAACTCGTCGATAATAGTTTTCCTGTGACTGGAATTATGGATCTGAAGATCGTATAATAACAGGACTGTGTTTTATATATTCTCGTTTATATTTTCAACCAAATTCTCATTGTATATTATTTACTATTCCATTTTCGCGAATGTTTTGTTTTCGACATCACGCGATTCGACAATGAATTTTTCGGTTGATGAATTTAATTGTTATTGGAGTTAGGTGTCAATCAGGGACAGTCTGGACAGGATTTCTTCACTCTGTTGAGGGCTGAATTTCTGTTTCTTCGGTCCCTGTTGACCGTCTGGGTTCTGTCGTGTACCCACCGTTTTTTTTTTTTTGCCATCTTCTCTCGTAGTTGAGGGTGTTCTTCTACTTTCTGTTTCTGTTGAGTTCACCTTTTTCTTCTACTGCTCTCACCTTTGTTATTTTCACTTTGGTTCCCTTAGGGCAATTCCTTTTGCCCTCGCCTTGGTGCGTTCTCGTTGCCGTTTCTTCCGCGGGTGGTGTGGAACGCTGTCGGTTTGGGAGCCTCCCGACTCGACCACGTTTGGTGTGAGTTTACCCCTCATTGGGGGGATGTACAGCACCTCCCGCCCCTGTGGGGAGGGGGAACACTGTCGTTTCGGGCCCTCCCGACTCGACCATGTCTGGTGTGAGTTACCCCCCCCCCCCCCCGTGGGGGATGTGCAGCTCCTCCCGCTCCCGCGGGGGGGGGGGGACGGAGGGAGGGAAACGCTGTCGTTTCGGGGTCGCCCGACTTGACCACGTCTGGTGAGAATTGCTCCCCCTCTGTGGGGGATGTGCAGCTCCTCCCGCACCAGCGGGGTGGGGGGGGGGGGGGTACGCTGTCGTTTCGGGGCTTCCCGACTCGACCATGTCTGGTGAAAGTTATTCCCCTTCCGTGGGGAATGTGCAGTTTTTTACCGTGATGGATACTGCGGAAGCTGTTGGATTTCTGGTGAAGAGATGCCTGGTTCCGGGACTATGCGCCCTCTCCAGTCGACATCTGAGGCTGTCACTAGGGTTGTGACTCCTCCTTTGGAGGTCGAGCTAGGTGGCTCTCTCCGCTTTTCCGCCAGTTCCAACAGCTCCCATCGTATCTGCTGCTACTGCTGTTCCGTCTACAGCGTCATTGGGCACCGTTTTTAGCCGTAGTCTGTAGTGTGGTTGTGGGGTATCGGCCTCAGCCTTCCCCGACTTCAACTCGGTGAAGTCAGAAGTGGCTGCCGACTGAACCCCCTACTGTGTCCTCTCAGCCGTTGAGAACAGTAGTTTTATACCTACAGTGGTCTGCCGCGGTGCCTGGGAGTGTAGACGTGGGGGTATCGGCCTCAGCCTTCCCTGACTTCAACTCGGCGAAGTTGGAAGTGGCTGCCGACCGGACCCTCTACTGTGGTCTCTGCGCCGTCGAGCACCACAGTTTTGTTACTGGATTCGGATGTTCTTAGTGGGGACACTATGAACTCCGTGGCGTTTCCGTTCACTCATTCTGGCCAGACGGTCAGTTTTTGGGGACCAACGTCTTTTGTGCAGCCTGGACCTTCTGCCCTGCAGAGGTCCGCAGTGACTCTCATGAGTTCCCGCTATGTTGATCTTCGGGGTGTGTCGTACCCATATACATGTCTGCCTTCAGACGTTTCGGCTGCCGCCCGTCGTCCCACGTCGGGTGTTTTGGAGGATCGTGACCCTTCGCTGGTAAGAGGGTCAGAGGTGAAGCCACTTTGCCGGTTCGTTCCCCTGTCGAACTGGCCAGTACGGGCAGTGAGCTTAGGGAGGCCCTCTCCTTACTCACTCAGGTTCTGTCAAAGAGCCTTCCCATTGCTTCCAGCGAGGCAGCGAGTGGTTTCCAGGTGCCCCCTATGGCGCCGCCTCCCAGGATTGGAAACGGGCCGCTTTATGATCCCCCTGGTGTTCCGACACCATGGGAGACGTCGGCTGGTTTGCCCACGATGGACTATGTGTCTTCCGACTCAGGGGAAGAGTCAGACATGCTTGATGTCGAGAGCCAGCAGTCTTCGGACTTGGGGGCAGCTCTTGATTTCGTGTTTGGGTCCCTTCCGGATCTCAAACCATCTAACCAGTTGACAGTGTCAGCCAGGCCGCGATCATCGGTCGCGCGCCAACAGCCTATGGAGCAACCCGCTTCTGGGCGTCTTCGACCGTGCCAGTCGGTACAGTTGGTTGAAGCATTTTCAGCCTTGGACTCTAAGCTAAGTTCCAAGGCTATGAAGGATCCGTTCTTCACCAGGGTTGACACCTTTTTGCCTCTGGCGCGTTATCGTTCCTACGATTCCACCAATCCGTCGGTTTACCAGACTTTGACGGTTTTGGATCAGGACTCCAATTCCCTCAGCCTTTCCAAGTCCAAGTCTGCCGTCATTCCGATGACGACTCTGGAGTCCACATTGGGCTTATCGAGAAAGATGCTTGGTATGCTTTCTCTCTCCGATCACATCGTCTCAGCTGTAGCTGCTTATCTGCCTCCAGATAAGTTTGACGAGGTACAGGCTCCTTTGTGTGTGCTGTCCAAGGGGCTCATGCATCTTACTCACATGCATGCCTGTAACACGGCTAATCTGGAATTAGTTCAAAGGGACTCTGTGCTGGACAAAGGCCGATCCCTTCCTGAGGAGCAGTGCGATACTCTTCGATCTGCTTCTTTGGCAGGTCCGCAACTTTTCCATGGCTCTGTGTTGACTGTCCGGGATGACGTCCTATGTCATTCCAAAGATCAGCTGCTGTTTCTTCAGCTTGATCAGCCTTCTAGGGTAGGCAGGTGCCGTTCCAAGCCTAACAAGTACCCTCTGCTTCCTCTGCGAAGCAAAGGGGCTGATCCTTCTGCCACCGCTTCTACTTCTTACTCAAGAGGTAAGGGTAAGCGTCGGCAGTCTTGAGGGAAGTCTCAGGATTCTTCATTCAGTAGAGGAGGTGTTTTCTCCTCTCGCGAGCCTCGTCGGGGTTCAAAATGAAGGTCCTCACCCCGACTCGTCCCAGGTTGGAGGAAGGATAGCAGAGTGCGCAGACCATTGGGCCACCATCACATCCGATCCTTGGGTGTTAGATGTTATTCGGTTCGGGCTGCGAATATCCTTCTGAAGGCACCCCACTCTGTCCAGGGTGCCTCTTCCAACCAAAGTTCCATCAGACATTTTACATCGGGAACTTTTGTCCACAGAGATAGACAATCTCCTGACAAAGGGGTCGATTGAGGTCATCAAGAACATTAGGTCAGTGGGTTTCTATTCCCGCCTGTTCTTGGTGCTGAAGAAGGACGGCCGACTCTGACCGGTTATCGATCTGAGTTTCCTGAACCAGTCTATCGTTGCTCCCAAGTTCAGCATGGAGACTTTCAGGTCGGTCCTCCATTCAATTCACCAGGGAGATTTCGCTTCCAGCTTCGACCTGCGAGACGCTTAATTTCACGTTCCAATTCATTGGACGTTACGGAAGTATCTCAGGTTCGCTATTCTGGGGCGAGTTTACCAGTTCAAGGCCATGCCTTTCGACCTCAACCTGGCTCCTTGGGCCTTCACTAGACTGATGTCGCAGGTGATAGCTTTCCATTGCACACAGTCCAGGGTGACTACTTCGGCATATCTGGTTGATATCCTCCAGGGGCATTCCAATGCTGCCTTACTGGAGTCAGATGTCGCCACTCTGTTGAGCTTGCTCACGTCGCTAGGTTTCAGAGTCAACGAGGAGAAGTCGGACCTGGTCCCTTCTCAGTCGTTTTATCATCTGGGGATGGCTTTCCACACACAATTCAATTTGGTGGCAGTTTCCCCAGGCCAAGGATGTGATTCTCTCAGCTTTTGCTCTGACTCTGTCCCAGTCCACATCCGCAACGGCTCGGAGTATTCTCCGGCTAATCGGTCTCTGCTGTTCGGTGACGGATCTCATTCCTCTAGGTCGGCTGCGTGTCAGACCTCTCCAACACTTTCTGCTCTGTCGTTGGAGGCCGAATGTAGATTCTCTGGATCTGGTGCTTCAGTTTCCAGAATGGGTGGATGTCCAGTGGCTTTCGCAGTGTGTTCCGTTGAACTTACCCACGTCCGATCGCGTTCTGACGGCAGATGCCAGCGATCTCGGATGGGGTGCGACGTTGGATCCTCTAGGTCTTTCCATTCACGGGATGTGGGACCAGGATCATGCAGCTCTACACATCAACCACAAGGAGCTTCTTGCTCTTCTTCTGAGTTTCAGGCAGTGGATCCCTCACATGTCGAATCGCCAGGTCCTTCTGTTGTCCGACCATTCGACGGTGGTTGCTTACATTCGGAACCAGGGCGGCACGCACTCTGTTCCAATGTACGAATTGGCTCGGGATCTTCTACTGCTCGCTCAGGATGTCCACGCCGGGGTGGCTGTTCGTCACATCCCCGGTCGTCTGAACGTCCTAGCCGACACCCTGTCCCGTTGGGGCAGGGTCATTTCCACCAGGTGGATGCTCCACATGGCGGGTTCCATCGATCTCTTGCGACTCGTTGGAACCATCTGGTGGACACTTTCGTGTCCCCGTGTCCAGATGTTCTGGCTTTCACCGTGGACGCTCTGGCCCTCCTTTGGGTTAATCTTGTCGGCTAAGCCTTCCTACCGGTTCCGATTCCACCTCAGGTTCTCGCCCAGATATGAACCTGCAGTCGTCGAATCCTTTCGATCACACCCGTGGCCTCGGTGGGTGTGGATCAATCGGCTCCGCTCTCTGTTAGCGGCGGTTCCGGCATGTCTCACTCTACCTCGCGACTTTCTTTGCAAAAGTCGCCCGAGGAGGTTTCACATTGACCCGACTTCATTGTGCCTTCGCACATGTCTTTTATCGGGTCCTGTCTCCTCCGTAGTGGTTTTTCGAGACACGCAGTGGAGTTGCTTTTCTTCTTCAAGGAGGCACTCACTCCACTGGTTTAGCCTCTGTGGCTAAGTGGAAGGTTCTTCTGTCGATGGTGTGCAATCACTCTGTTTCTTCTGTCACTCCTTCGATCACACTGCTTGCGGAGTTTCTGGTATATGTTTGTTTCTGGGGATCTCCAGCAATGGGTACAGGTCCATGCTTCGGAGACATTTTTTCATATGTGATACCGCATTGTTTCGACACTCATCCTTGCCTCTCCAAGCTTGTTCAGCTCTTTTCCTTGAAAAGGCCTAGGACTTTGCAGTTTACTCCAAGATGGTCACTTTCTTGGGCGCTGCTCTGCTTGGGGATGGGGGGCATTCGCGCCTTTATCCTGGATGAATATGCGTTTTCTCACATGCCAGATCTCTCCTGCATCCTTTTCTTGATGGATTTGTCTTGCTATTCGAGCAGCTTTCGCTCGTCTAGCTACTGGTGATTGTATTACCGATTGTTTTTTCTGCCAGGAGGTGCGTGCATTGTCTTCCGCTTTTAATAACTCTGTCATGTTGTCGGATGACGGATTTTACACTGGCAGCCTTCTGGAGAAATGCGACATTCTCCTTTTATCTGCGATAGTTGCAGGAGCCGACAGAGAACCTTGGGGCCCTCTTTCTTCGGCTCAGGCTGTTGTCTATCCTAGCCTTTCTGCTTTTTTTCAGGGTCAGTTCCAGCTTTGTGCTGTTACTGCCCTTTCTGTTTGTGTGTCGCACTTCACCATACGCCTCATCTTTCATTGTCTTTTCTAATGTTTGTGATGCTATGGTTTGATAGGCCTAGGGATCTCTTCCTCTGTCCACGGTCCAAGTGCTATTGAGTTATGTGTGGGTTGGTTATGTGATTCCCTCCATCCTTTTGTCTATTCAGCCTGTAGTAAACAATTGAGGTAGGTTAATAAGAAGTATAAATTTTATAGTAAATTTCCTTTCTCATTATACCTACCGAAATTGTTTACATGGAGGCCCTCCCGTCTTCTTATTCGGGTAAGAATCCTTCCTCCCCGCTGATCACATAACTCCTGTGTTGTTCGGAATCAAAAGAATGACGAATTGACGCATTGCGCACTGTTTTACGGTAGTCGTGGATTTGTACTATGGAAGAGCGTCTCATACTGGGTGTGCGCCGATGGCTCTCGCCCCAGTTTTGGCTTATTTTTTCGTGGTGTTTTTTCCACCACTTTCCTTTCCCAAATCTTGGGAAAGATTAAAACAGAGAGTATTTTATCGGAGTTAGGTTCTTCCACTATAGTGCAAGCCTGTAGTAAACAATTTCGGTAGATATAATAAGAAAGGAAATTTACTATAAAATTTATACTTTTGGACCGACGGCTCATTGAGACCTTGGCGTTTTCGGACCTCCGACTTATTCGCCCTCTGAATTACATATTGATAATTATGACAAGAATTTTAGGAACTTTCAACTATTTTATTACATTAGAAGCAAGCAACGAGGCCAATTTTTGGGGATTTATACTTGATAGAAACCTCAGTCTAAACAGTCATATAAACTCCATTATGGTTGGAGCTACTAAACGTATCAATGTTCTAAAGATGATCAGAAGTAAAAATGAAATAAATAAACATTCGAATAAAGATTTAGCAACCCTTTTAAGGGCTTTCAGGTGTGTATCTGTGAGTGGGTGTGTGTGGGGGTGGGGGTTCTTGGGGGGGGGGGGTGAGGTGTGGGGGGGGTCCCTACCATCCCCCCATCATCTTTTCTTCCTGAAGGCAGACCAGATGGCCAAGACTCAGCATCCACTCTCCCTTATAGGCTGATGGATGACTCCCAGCTTCAAAAACACATATTGGTGGATTTTTCAGAAGGGAAACTGAAACGCAAACAGCAGAAGTAACAGGAAGATTCAGGGGACTGTGGCAGCAGTATTCAGACAGAGACATTTCAACGGGTCGGGGACAACTCGCCACTGATCATTTTAGTGGCGACTTGTCACAGATTTTGGTGGCAACTTATCCCAGGTTTTGATGGTGAGTTATCCCAGGTCTGGGTGTTGAGAAGTTATAAGTTTTATATAAATTTATTATTTCAGTGTGCATTTTTAAATAAATATGTATTTATTGATTTCCTTCAACTTTTCCATCATGTTAGTACTCCATATTGTTAGGAGTAGAGACTCAGGTAACAGTTCATGTGAGAACTGTTGACGGTATTTTTATAAACTGAATATCAATCAAGTTAATCTCAGCTTCAAAGGCAGCACACGGTGTTTATACAGCCTGATTAGTTCGAGTTCGCTCAAAATGTTTCTTTGCAATATATAAAGGCTGCTGAAAAATATTTCCTCACATTTTTCTCTTCTTCACTTAAATTTGCTATCGCACAACATTATATTCTGGCTCGCCACCATGGTGGGACTCAAACCTCTACCATCGCCAAGCTAGAACCGGATAGAGCCCACTCTCTAACAGTCTTAATGGCGGTGAGGGATTGATTATTGACAATCTATCACGCCAACATAAACTGCCGGGAATTCTGACCGCGTGCATAACCCCGCAGACCCCATTTGAGGCAATAGGAAAGCTAGGCCTGTGTGATCCAAGTGAAATAAAATAAGGTTAACCAGGTCACAAGGGATTTGTAAATCCCACATCGTCCCTGCGCGCCTTCGGCGCGCTAAAACCTTTCATTCATTCATTCATACGTTTTTTCACATCAATATAATGAGATCTATATAACAAAACCCTCCATATACTCCAGGATAGTGAATAAATGGTGAAGCTGAACGAACACCGAACCCTTAACAGAAAAACAAAATAATCCACAGTAAATTAAAATTACTCAATAGAATTAAACTGCGTGGAGACAGTGAGGATTGCCTCGATACTCATTGAGATCTTTTGGATTGAGTCTGTGAGGATTGCCTCGCAACTCTGCGTGTGGGGAGTGGGCTCCGAAGAAACACACCCCTTACCCCATCCATAGCAACAATAACACAGCAGGCGCAATATACAATAGCGGATACCTATCTTTCTCTCTACCTATAACTTTTCTAATTGAACATTCTCAAATTTTCTTGCAACACTCTTATAAAGAAGACGCATGGAAATGGTAGACAAAGCGTAGGAGGAATTGGTGCAACCTACCTTTTTGCAACATACACAAGAAACCACCAAACACTAGGCATGGATTGAAACAAGCTTGTCTGGCTGAGGACGAGTGTACATTTTATATAAATGAACATTTGAATAAAGATTTAACAGCCCTTTTTAGGGCTTGAGAGTGTGTGTCAGTGAGAGGGTGTTTTTTTTGGGGGGGGGGGGGGGGTGGAGGAGGCCATTTGGAATTCCCGAAGGATAACCAGATACCTGACAATCACATACGGCATCCTATCTCCCAGAAGGTTTGATGGATGACTCTCGGTTTTTCAAAACTAAACTGTTGGAGCTTTCTTCACTCCTTTTTTGCAACTGCTATGGTCATATACCGGAGCCGCTACCAAACCGGCATTGCTGTTTGGTTTTCTTTTCTCTTCTTCCCTTAAACTTGCCATCGCACAACATTACATTCTGGCTCGCCACCATGGTGGGACTCAAACCTCTACCATCGCCGAACTGGAACTGAATAGAGCCCACTCTCTAATAGTTTTAATGGCGTTGAGGGATTGAGTATTGACCATCTAACACTCCAACGTAAACTGCCGGGAATTCTAACCGCGTGCATACTCCCCTCAGACTCCATTTTAGGGTATAGGAAAGCTAGGCCTGTGTGATCCAAGTGAAATAAAATAAGGTTAACCGGGTCGCAAGGGATTTGTAAATCCCACATCGTCCCTGCGCACCTTTGGCACGCTAAAACCTTTCATTCATTCATCATTTCCTCACATCATTTTCGTCTTTATCCACATCTTACAAAATGAGTTACAATCTATGTCCTCCAACAGCTACAGCGGACTACCCCTGTATAGATTGTGGGCGGAATGTGAGACAGAGGGCCATCGACTGCGACAGTTGCGGAAGGTGGCAACACCGAACACTATGATGCAGGAGTGGCGTACCACAAAGTAATTAGAATTATTTTATTTATTACCGCATCTATATTTCTTATCAACCAACCTCAATTGTTTACTACAGGCTTGCACTACAGTGGAAGAACCTGACTCGGATAAAATACTCTCTATTTTAATCTTTCTCAAGAGATTTGGGAAAGAAAAGTGGTGTAAAAACACCACGAAAAAATAAGCCAAAACTGGATCGCGCGCCATGGGAGCACACCAAGTATGGGACGCTCTTCCATAGTACAAATCCACGACTACCGTAAAACAGTGCGCAGTGCGTCAATTCGTCATTCTTTTGATTATCCGCACACGTGGTGGATATGTGCCATCTTGCTCTGTAACAGTGATATTTTAACTCGTCGATAATGGTTTTCCTGTGACTGGAATTATGGATCTGAAGATCGTATAATAACAGGACTGTGTTTTATATATTCTCGTTTATATTTTCAAGCACATTCTCATTCTCATTGTATATTATTTACTATTCCGTTTTCGCGAATGTTTTGTTTTTGACATCACGCGATTCGACAATGAATTTTTCGGTTGATGAATTTAATTGTTATTGGAGTTAGGTGTCAATCAGGGACTGTCTGGACAAGATTTCTTCACTCTGTTGAGGGCTGAATTTCTGTTTTTTCGGTCCCTGTCGACCGTCTGGGTTCTGTCGTGTTCCCACCGTTTTTTTCTGCCACCTTCTCTCGTAGTTGAGGGTGTTCTTCTACTTTCTGTTTCTGTTGAGTTCACCTTTTTCTTCTACTGCTCTCACCTTTGTTATTTCCAGTTTGGTTCCTTTAGGGCAATTCCTTTTGCCCTCGCCTTGGTGCGTTCTCGTGGCCATTTCTTCCGCCCCCGCGGGTGGTGTGGAACGCTGTCGGTTCGGGAGCCTCCCGACTCGACCACGTCTGGTGTGAGTTTACTCCTCCGAGGGGGGATGTACAGCACCTCCCGCCCCTGCGGGGAGGTGGGGAATACTGTCGTTTCGGCCCCCGACTCGACCACGTCTGGTGTGAGTTTTACCCCCTCCGTGGGGGATGTGCAGCTCCTCCCGCTCCCGTGGGGGTGGGGGGGGAACGCTGTCGATTCGGGGTCGCCCGACTTGACCACGTCTGGTGAGAATTGCTCCCCCTTCGTGGGGAATGTGCAACTCCTCTCATACCAGCGGGGTGGGGGGTGGGGAACGCTGTTGTTTCGGGCTTCCCGACTCGACCATTGTCTGGTGAAAGTTATTCCCCTTCCGTGGGGAATGTGCAGTTTTTTACCGTGATGGATACTGCGGAAGCTGTTGGATTTCTGGTGAAGAGATGCCTGGTTCCGGGACTATGCGCCCTCTCCAGTCGACATCTGAGGCTGTCACTAGGGTTGTGACTCCTCCTTTGGAGGCCGAGCTAGGTGGCTCTCTCCGTTTTTCCACCAGTTCCAACAGCTCCCGTCATATCTGCTGCTACTGCTGTCTACAACGTCATTGGGCACCGTTTTTAGCCGTAGTCTGTAGTGTGGTTGTGGGGTATCGGCATCAGCCTTCCCCGACTTCAACTCGGTGAAGTCGGAAGTGGCTGCCGACAGAACCCCCTACTGTGTCCTCTCAGCCGTTGAGCACAGTAGTTTGATACCTGCAGTGGTCTGCTGCGGTGTCTGGGAGTGTAGACGTGGGGGTATCAGCCTCAACCTCTTCCTGACTTCAACTTGGCGAAGTTGGAAGTGGCTGCCGACCGGACCCTCTACTGTGGTCTCTGCGCCGTCGAGCACCACAGTTGTGTTATTGGATTCGGATGTTCTTAGTGGGGACACTATGAACTCTGTGGCGTTTCCGTCCACTCATTCTGGCCACACGACCAGTTTTGGGGCACCAACGTCTTTTGTGCAGCCTGGACCTTCTGCCCCGCAGTGACTCTCATGAGTTCCCGCTGTGTTGATCCTATATACACATCTGCCTTCAGACGTTTCGGCTGCCGCTCGTCGTCCCACGTCGGGTGTTTTGGAGGATCGTGACCCTTCGCTGGTTAAAAGGGTCAGAGGTGAAGTCACTTTGCTGGTTTGTTCCGCTGTCGAACCGGCCAGTACGGGCAGTGAGCTTAGTGAGGCCCTCTCCTTACTCAGGTTCTGTCAAAGAGCCTTCCTGTTGCTTCCAGCGAGTGGTTTCCAGACGCCCCCTATGGCGCCGCCTCCCGGGATTGGAAACAGGCCGCTTTCTGATCCCCCTGGTGTTCCGACACCATGGGAGGCGTCGGCTGGTTTGCCCAAGCTGGGCTATGTGTCTTCTGACTCAGGGGAAGAGTCGGACATGCTTGATGTCGAGAGCCAGCAGTCTTCGGACTTGGGGACAGCTCTTGATCAGTGTCAGCCAGGCCGCGATCATCAGTCGCGTGCCAACAGCCTATGGAGCAACCTGCTTCTGGGCGTCTTCGACCGTGCCAGTCGGTACAGTTGGTTGAAGCAATTTCAGCCTAGGACTCTAAGCTGAGTTCAAAGGGTATGCAGGCTCCGTTCTTCACCAGGGTTGACACCTTTTTGCCCCTGGCACGTTATCGTTACTACGATTCCGCCAATCCGTCAGTCTGCCAGACTTTGACGGTTTTGGATCAGGACTCCAATTCCCTCGGGCTTTCCAAGCCCAAGTCTGCCGTCATTCCGATGACGACTCTGGAGTCCACGTTGGGCTTATCGAGAGAGATGCTTGGTATGTTTTCTCTCTCAGATCACGTTGTCTCAGGTTTAGCTGCTTATCTGCCTCCAGATAAGTTTGACTAGGTACAGGCTCCTTTGTGTGTGCTGTCCATGGCACTCATGCATCTTACTCTCACGCATGCCTGAAACGCGGCTAATCTGGAATTAGTTCGAAGGGACTCTGTGCTGGACACAGGCTTATCCCTTCCTGAGAAGCAGCGCGCTACTCTTCGATTTGCTTCTTTGGCAGGTCCACAACTTTTCCATGGTTCCGTGTCGACGGTCCGGGATGACGTCCTACGTCATTCCAAAGATCAGCTGCTGTTTCTTCAGCTTGATCAGCCTTCTAGGGGAGGCAAGGGCCATTCCAAGCCTAACAAGTACCCTTCTGCTTCCTCTGCGAAGCAAAAGGCTGATCCTTCTGCCACCGCTTCTACTTCTTACTTGATGGGTAAGGGTACGCGTCGGCAGACTAGAGGGAAGTTTCAGGATTCTTCATTCAGTTGAGGAGGTGGTTTCTCCTCTCGCGGGCCGTGTCAGGGCTCGAAATGAAGGACCTCACCTCGACTCATTCCAGGTTGGCGGAAGGATAGCAGAGTTCGTAGACCCTTGGGCCACCATCACATCCGATCCTTGGGTGTTAGATGTTGTTCGGTCTGGGCTGCGAATATCCTTCCGAAGGCACCCCACTCTGTCCAGGGTGCCTCTTCCAACCACAGTTCCTTCAGACGTTTTACGTCGGGAACTTTTGTCCACGGAGACAGACACTCTCCTGACAAAGGGGGCGATTGAGGTCGTCAAGAACATTCAGTCAGTGGGGTTCTATTCCCGCCTGTTCTTGGTGCCGAAGAAGGACGGTCGATTCCGACCGGTTATCGATCTGAGTTTCCTGAACCAGTCTATCATTGCTCCCAAGTTCAGCATGGAGACTTTCAGGTCGGTCCGCCGTTCAATTCACCAGGGAGATTTCGCTTCCAGCTTTGACCTGCAACACGCTTACTTTCACGTTCCGATTCATCGGGCGTCATGGAAGTATCTCAGGTTCACTTTTGTGGGGCGAGTTTACCAGTTCAAGGCCATGCCTTTCGGCCTCAACCTGGCTCCTTGGGCCTTCACCTGACTGATGTCGCATGTGATAGCTTTCCATCGCACACAGTCCAGGGTGACTACTTCGGCATATCTGGACGATATCCTCCAGAGGCATTCCAATGCTGCCTTACTGTTAAGCTTGCTCACGTCGCTTGGATTCAGAGTCTACGAGGAGAGGTCGGAACTGGTTCCTTCTCAGACGTTTTGTCATCTGGGGATGGCTTTCCGCACCCAATTCAATTTGGTGGCGGTTCCCCAGGACAAGGCTGTGATTCTCTCAGCTTTTGATCTGACTCAGTCCCACTCCACATCCGCGACGGCACAGAGTATTCTCTGGCTGATCGGTCTCTGTGGTGCGGTGACGGATCTCATTCTTCTAGATCGGCTGCGTGTCAGACCTCTCCAACACTTTCTGCTCAGCCGCTGGAGGCCGAATGTCGATTCTCTGGATCTGGTGCTTGTGGGACCAGGATCGGGCATCTCTACACATCAGCCAGCAGAGCTTCTTGCTCTTCTTCTGAGTTTCAGGCAGTGGATCCCTCACCTGTCGAATCGTCCGCTCCTTCTGTTGTTCGACAATTCGACAGTGGTTGCTTACATTCGGGACCAGGGCGGCACGCACTCGGTTCCAATGTATGAATTGGCTTGGGATTTTCTACTGCTCGCTCTGGATGTCAACGCCGGTGTGGTTGTTCGTCACATTTCTAGTCGTCTGAACGTCCTAGCCGACTCTCTGTCCCGACGGGGCAGGTTCTTTTCCACCGAGTGGATGCTCCACATGGCGGGTTCCATCGATCTCTTTGCGGCTCATTGGAATCATCAGGTGGACACTTTCGTGTCCCCGTGTCCAGATGCTCTGGCTTTCGCCGTGGACGCTCTGGCCCTCCTTTGGGACGGTCTTGTCGGCTACGCCTTCCTGCCGGTTCCGATTCCGCCTCAGGTTCTCTCCCAGATATGAACCTGCAGTCGTCGAATCCTTTCGATCACCCCCGTCGCCTCGGTGGGTGTGGATCAATCTGCTCCGCTCTCTGTTAGCGGCGGTTCCGGCATGTCTCCCTCTACATCGCGACTTTCTTTGCCAACGTCGCCCGAGGAGGTTTCAAGTTGACCTGACTTCAATGTGCCTTCGGACATGTCTTTTACCGGGTCCTGTCTCCTCCGTAGTGGTTTTTCGAGACAAGCAGTAGAGTTGCTTTTCTTCTTCAAGGAGGCACTCACTCCACTGGTTTAGCCTCTGTGGATAGGTGGAAGGTTCTTCTGTCGATGGTGTGCGATCACTCTGTTGCTTCTGTCACTCCTTCGATCACAGCGCTTGCAGAGCTTCTGGTTTGTGTTTGTTTCTGGGGGTCTCCAGCAATGGGTACAAGTCCATGCTTCGGAGGCCTTTTTCATATGTGGTACCGCATTGTTTCGACACTCGTCCTTGCCTCTCCATGCTTGTTCAGCTCTTTTCCTTGAAAAGGCCTAGGACTTTGCAGTTTACTCCAAGATGGTCGCTTTCTTGGGCGCTGCTCTGCTTGGGGGTGGGGGGCGTTCGCTATCCTGGGTGAATATGCGTTTTCTCACATGCCAGATCTCTCCTGCATCCATTTCTCGATGGATTTGTCTTGCTATTCGCGCAGTTTCCGCTCGTCTGGTCACTGGTGGTTGTATTACCAATTGTTTTTTCTGCCACGAGGTGCTTGCATTGTCTTCCTGTTTTAATAACTCTGTCATGTTGTCGGATGACGGATGTTATACTGGCAGCCTACTGGAGAAATGCTACATTCTCCTTTTATCTGCGACAGTTGCAGGAGCCGATAGAGGCCCTTGGTCCTTGAGGCCCTCTTTCTTCGGCTCAGGCTGTTGTTTATCCCTGCCTTTCAGCATTTTTCAGGGTCAGTTCCAGCTCTGTGCTGTTACTGCCCTTTCTGTCTGTGCGTCGCACTTCACCATACACCTCATCTTTCATTGTCTTTTCTAATGTTTGTGATGCTATGCTTTGATAGGCCTCGGGATCTCTTCCTCTGTCCACGGTTCCACTGCTATTGAGTTCTGTGTGGGTTGGTTATGTGATTCCCTCCATCCTTTTGTCTATTCAGCCTGTAGTAAACAATTGAGGTAGGTTGATAAGAAATATAAATTTTATAGTAAATTTCCTTTCTTATTATACCAACCGCAATTTTTTACATGGAGGCCCTCCCGTCTTCTTATTCAGGTAAGAATCCTTCCTCCCCGCTGATCACATAACTCCTGTGTTGTCAGAATCAAAATAATGACGAATTGGATCACTGCGCACTGTTTTACGGTAGTCGTGGATTTGTACTATGGAAGAGCGTCCCATACTGGGTGTGCGCCGATGGCGCTCGACCAAGTTTTGGCTTATTTTTTGTGGTGTTTTTACACCACTTTTCTTTCCCAAATCTCTTGGGAAAGATTAAAATAGAGAGTATTTTATCCGAGTTACGTTCTTCCACAGTAGTGCAATCCTGTAGTAAACAATTGCGGTAGGTATAATAAGGAAATTTACTATAAAATTTATATATTTTATACCTTGTACAACCCGGTGCTTCATCAATTGAATTTTTGCTGATGATCTTTTATTACCTGGTAAACGCATACATGGACATCACTGTCCACGTGTGGAATACGACCAATCCACTATATATTTTTCAAGGAATTTACTGCCTCTATGACCGGACCACCGACGATACCAAATTCAGAGAGTTCGTAGATTATGGGAAAAACAATGGATCGACAACACATCGTTTCCTCCACGTGACTGGAGTGTTTACAACCACACTGTCCATACCAACAATGATATGGGAAAGGGACAACCCGCCCCATGGACAACCCGGCCAAAACCAGGTGGGACAACCCGCCCCAATTATTATTGGACTAGGATTGGATTATGAGTACTAATTACCTAATTATTACTTAATTATGATTGTATTATAGGTAATAACCTGTCATTTTATTTAATTATGATTGTATTATAGGTAATAACACGTGAATAATTCAGAATGAATTTTTCACCTGTTATTACTTATCATACGATCATAATAATAAATACGCGCCGGGATATAAGGGACAACCTGGTATAATTCAAAGAGAAGCAACATGATGGTTGTTAACAGCTGAAAAAACACATTTATTGTCTTAGTGTTAGATAAAGGAAAAGAGATCAACGCAGTGATGAATCCATATCACGCTAAAACAACATGTCCTGTCATTTGATTTTTGCGGGCACAAATATCATTCCTCTTAGAGGGTACTCGACTGAAACAACATGTCTAAAACAACACGCCAGTTCTGACTGACCAGTGTCTGCATGCTACCATTTCAGTTTAGAAGTATTATTAGTTTGATTCAGTTATTATGGGATGTGTTAAGAGGATTGTGGATTATTTTCGTTAAAATTGGATAATTTTCTATAAAAAAGTGAGTAAAAATCTTTTTTTATATATATTACCATCTCCCCATTTTTTTATAAATAGCATAAAAAATCGGTTAATTGTGTATTGTGGATAATATTCGATTAAATTTGTTAATTTTCGATAAAAAAGTGAGTAGAAATCTTTTTTATATATTACTACAACTCCCCCACCCCCCCCCCCCCAATTTTTTGTCAAATATAAAAAAAAATCGGGACAACCCGCCCCAAAAAGTAGGACAACCCGCCCCAAAAATGGGCCTGGGGCGGGTTGTCCCTGATCCCATTGATATAAGAGAAGCCTGGTTTTGAAGAGTACAATGATGGCACCTTTGAGGGCCACTGTTGTTGAAGCTGAGATTGCGGTCCCTGGAGCTGAGGGGAAAAATTGGGAAAAACAGTGAAAAGGAGTGCCAGATGTGTAATTTGGGCGTGGTGGAGACCCTGGAACACTTTCTTATAGAATTCCCAAAATACCAGTCTAAAAGAATAAGATTCTCTGGGAGTATAATGGGGAAGTGGGATGGGAGAATGAAGGACATGTGGTTAGTGGGAGACTCAAAGGAGAGGGTTAATATGCTAATCGGAGAGATTGGGAAGAATGGGGCAAGGGATGTCATAAATCAGTTCATCTCTGAGTGTTGGGAGGAGAGAAGAAGCGTGGGAATAGGGAGGCAGTTGAGAGTACAGGGGTAACCAAGGCCTTCTCATCCGAGAACCGCGACAAATCAGCGGCCGGCCAAAGTGTTATTTTCGCCTCAGGCACTCCAATCGATAATCAATCGATAAATAAGTTGTGTACAACATTAAAATTTGGACACACGTCAGAAATATACGAAACAAAATTACTACCGAAGTTTACGGGTGTAACTCGTTCCAGTTCCCTTCCAGAACTTGCCGAAAATATAAGATTCATAACACCGCCGATCAAAATAAGAGACAAATCACGTGACTCAATAGTGTTTCTGCATACACATTTTAGTGTGTTTGAAAGACATTTTTCACGATATAAGTCAGAAAATGGAAAACAATTGGATTTTCTTTCACTATTTCGAAAGAAGATGGGTTTATACGACAAATATATAAAAATATCTCGTCAACACCTCGACATTAATGAGATATTTAAATAACTGATTTCTGTATACACCAATTCCGGACTCGGCCTCGGTATACACTTTTTTAGTGATAGCCACTTTTAGGGTGCTGGACGTTCCGTACACGGCCAATTTAGGACGTTTCGTACACAAAAAGCCTGGACGTTTCGTACACAGATTTCAATTTCGCATTTTCTCTTTATATCTCACTTTTTTCCTTCTAATTTCAGATTTCGGGTTTAAAAGAAAGAAGACTATTTTCTTGCATGAAATAATTCTATTTTCCAATAAGTACGTGGTGATTTTAGTTGAAATCTCATACATACTAAATTAAAATAAATTCATTAAACAAAAATAACTTGCGCCAGTAAATGGACGAACTTCCCAAGGTGTACACACGAATAAACAGTTCAATTATTTATTGAAGATACAAACAAAGCTTCGATGAGATGAGAAAACTGACGAACAGAATTACAATAATAAAAACAACGAGAGGACACTTGATAAGTCAGTTGGGAACAACCAGAGTACTCGAGTAAAGTCTGTGGGGTTGAGTGCATGCGATAACAACACTGGCGCGACCACTTTTTCTTCCCTCATTTGCGAGGAGGCAGTAGATATAATGTGAGGATAGTCAGTGCACAAGAGGTTATTGTGCTAAGGAACATAGTCATAGAGGTAATTAGGAGGATGATGAGGTCGTGTCGATCTCCTGGGCATCATAGCACTGTTCTCCGTAGTCGGCTTTACTGGGTCAGGATGGGACTCCAGAGTGTTTTCTGACTGCAGAGGGGTGGAACCTGAGTTGAGTGTTGTGGCATTTGCTCCGGTGTAGGTTTGATGGGGCAGTGTGAGTTCAGTGGGAACTTCAGGTGGTTCAGGCGGTAAAACTGTTGCAATTGGGAGCGATTCGTCATCAGAGTTTGAATCTGTCTCTTCCCGATGAGAACGGAGACACGATTTAAGTGCAGGATCAGTGGCAACAATAGAACACTCTGATTTTTTCACTAGATATGGAGTACTGCGTAGTTGGGAACCAGTAAATTTTCTGGCAGTACACCATAGTCCATCAACAGTAACAACTAAGTACGCGTGCATGTGTTTTGCTTCTGTCACTATTGATATAAACAATATCACCAACGGAAACTGAAGTAAGAGAGGCTGGTCTTCCTGAAGGTGATTTAGATAGCTCACTGTGGGGATGATTGGCAAGGCGCTGTTTGTGCTGGGCTAGAATAATCTCGCGATCGGATAACGGTAGTTGATCGTTGGTGAATTGGTCTCGTTGGAACCACAACTCGCGTGCGGACAGGCCTGATGCGCGAACACGAGAATTAAGCTGTGCAACTGCGACAGAGAGATTGATGGCTGACACAGGTCCCCCTGATGGATTCTGTCGTAAAAGTTCGAATTCTAGTTCCTGTATGGCTCTTTCAGCAACTGGGTTTTTATTGATGTTCTTTATACGACCCAGTTCAATGCATAGACCGTGTTGTTTCAGCAGTTCATCATGTGCGAGAGCAGCAAAGCCAGGAGCAGGATCTGTACGAATAACTGCTGTGGAACCGTCTAGGGGTCGGAGTTCGATACAAAGTTGAATCAGAGCCGTACGTAAAGAGTCGTGGCGTTCATTTTCGACAAACCTTGCAGCGGTATAAGAAGATACTGTTTCGCGCACAACAAGGATAAGTTGTCGACAGCGTTTGATTACATCAGCAGCAAAATTGATGCCAAAGGTTTCTGGTGGGTTACTTGTAGTCTGTTCTGCAAGAGTATGTGGCAGTGTTCTAAGAGACGCACATGTGTGGCACATTTTAGTAACGTTGTCAATTGAAGAATCCATGTCTAGAGCGTAAAAGTATCGGCGAAAAACAGTCTTCAGTTGGTGTGAAGTGGGATGGTCCAACTTGAGATGTAGTGCAGTCAAAATGCCGTCCAAGACTTGGCGAGGAACGATAATACATTCTTGATCTGGGGTGAGTGATTGTTCTCGTCGAACCACCAGGAGGCCATCGCGTGAAACGGTAGACACATTGAGATAACGTTTTATGTCTTTGATTTTGGTAGCCTTTTTAGAGGGACGCGTGCCTTGTACTAAATGAGCGTGAGTACGACGGAGGTCTGAACATTCGCGTTGTGTTTGAAGCCATGCAGACCGACTTGTGAAAGGAAGTCCAGTTTTTCCGGAAAGAACGTCCTGTACGGAAACAGTGCGAACAATAGAATCTTCTGTTGTATTGATGAATGACCATACATGACAGGTAGGATGGAGACACTCAGGAGCATTTCGGCTTGCAAAATCTGAAGGAACATTAGCACTACCCGGTATGTGTCGAATTGAGACCTGGTAGCGGCTAGCGATGGTTAGAAAGGTAGAGACTCGAGGGCTGGCTGAAAATTCCCTTCGACAGAGTTTTTCAAATGCTTGCACACAAGGTTTGCTATCCGTCAGAACGCACGTTGTGTGCTTGGACTGGATGATGAAAGGACTGAAATGTTTCACAGAAGTCGCGATGCTTAACGCTTCAACTTCGCATGGAAGCCATGTCACTTGTTGTTTCCTAAGTTTCGCGCTGAAGAAGCCTGCGAGGTGTAGTTTGTCATTGCGGGCAACGTACAGAGTAGCGCCGATACCATGGCTTTTAATAGCTCCATCAGTTACAATCCACAGATGATCACTAGGCTGAGGTAGAACAATTGTTTTATTTGTGGTAAGAGCCTTCTGAGCGGTAGAAAATGCAGCTATGAGGTCGTCAGACCAGACAATTTTGTCCTGAGAAACTCGTCCCGCGATAGAGTCGTCTAATGGTGCGAGAACATGTCCACAATGAGGGATGACTCGCGCGAGAGCTTTAAAAGCGCCGATGAACGACCTTAATCCGCGCACTGTTGAAGGAGGAGAGCAGGTTGATAGTGTAGCAATGCGATGTGGACTCGCTCGTAAGGAACCTTGTGACCAGATCCAACCTAAAATGGTAGTAGATTGGGGGCAAATAACAGTTTTTGAAGCCGATAGTTTCATATTAGAGTTTTGAAAAGCCATTAAAACTTGTCTCCAGTTTTGTAAAATGTCTACGGGTGAGTTTCCGCCACAGTACAGATCATCAGCAAGTTTGGCTACGTGCCCGGCTTCCAACTGATTGCCCAATATACGTGACAAGAGTTCTTCTAGGGCTGTTTCTGAACCAGGCATGCCCATTGTACACCTTGTGTAGACGCGTACACCTTTGAATGGAGTGGCTACACCACAGTACTTCATGGATTCTTTAGAAAGTGGTATCTGATGAAATGCACTAGTGAGGTCGGAGGTGATGGTATATTTCCACTGAGCGATGGTACGCAACGTGGTATACACGTCAGGCATTAATGATGGTTGAGGCTTACTATAGCGACCAACGTCGGCGAAAGCAGTGACAAGCCGAAAACCGCCGATGTGTTTCCTAACCAAAAAGGAAGGGTTCAGGTATTCAACTACAGTATCAATGTCTTCAGGTCGTTGGACAACACCAAGCACTTCAAGCTGGTCAAATTTCTGTTGTAGCTCTACTAATTTGTCACGAGAATACTGAGGAACTCTTCCTTTCCGTTGTGGGGGCTGAACCGGGCCCATATTTACAATTGCCTGGAAGGGGCCATTTGCGCAGTTGTAGCCTTGAAAGTTGGGGTCGAAGACAGAATCAAACTCTGCGTGTAGTTCCTTAAATTCACGTCGGATGTCTGGTGAGAGGATGTTGTCTGGGTCGAGTTGAATGGCGTGTGTATGGAGTGTGGACGAACTCTTAGGCTTTGACGACAGTGATGTAGACGATTGCGAATCAAGTGGGTGTTCTTTCGTGGAGTTGGTGTCCGTGATTACGTAGTGAACCTGGCAGAAATGTTCATTTCGGAGTAACACTTTAGGTTCAGATGTATTATTGAAGACACGTATCTTCCTCCGAACAGGAGAGACGATGTTGGGTTGAGGCCACAAATGGGATTCATCGGAATAGCTCATGTTGTGAGAGTCAGTTCGTGGTTCCAAAGCAAGAGAGTCAATACCATCAAGGTCAGCGGGGATGTCTACCTATAGAAATTCGCCTGGCCAAACAGTGGTAGAAGACGCTGGGGCGCGTATGGTGTAAGCTTGAGTACGCCGCACTGCATGAGATTCGGAATTAATGTTTTGAGGCCCATAGTGGTAAACAGATCCATCAGCGGTGATGACTTGGCGTTATAATGATGTCATTGATGTTCATGAATGGAACTCCTGCAAGAATGTCGACATCTAAATTTTCAACAACAAGGGCATCGAGATTGAAGAGTTGCGCGTCCCTTGACAAGGTCAGTTTAGTTTCCCCGACAACAGCTAAAGGCGACTGTCCATCTGCTTGAAAGGCTATCTGTGAGCTTTTAGTAATTTTGACACTGATGTAGTGTGCTGTTGAAGCCCTGATCATATTGGTTTCTGCGCTGGAGTTAATAATAACTCGTAATGAATGTTGGTTGTAAAACAAGTTGAGAAATGGTGATTGAGACGTTTGAACTCGCCGATTCACTGGTAAAACACTTTTTGTCATAAATGTCTCATCTGCGTCCTCAGGACACTCTTGGAAGGAAGCTGATGGATCCTCTTCAACCTGATCGTGAGCCAGTACATGACGTGCTCTGGTCATGAAGTGTTTGTCTCTGTTCGGAAGGTACGAGCATGTGCTTAAGTAGTGGTCGTATTCGGAACGTCCTGCTTGCTTACACAGTGGGCAAATTTTGACAGAACGTTGTGTCTGATATCCGGAACTGTAACGTGGACGCACAGGAGTAACTGTGTTACTTTCACTTCGTGTGGAGTTAAGACGACGTTGAGGGTTGTAAGTTAACGCTGAAGAAGTGGAACGTAGGATTTTCGTTTCGTCTGCAGTGGTGAGCTCATCTAGCAGAGAGATGAGAGATTGTGAAATTTCCGGTTTTATTGACGACAGAGTACGAGAACGAAGTTCAGTGCCGTAGCGCTGTTTGACGAGTTTTGGTAAATCTTTATGGATTAATCTCAGCCATGTCAGAACGATCACGTTTTCGAGGGTCGGGGTCATTTCTTCATCCTCAGATGGAAATTCGCCATGATGAGTTATACTACCGTCGCGTTTCAGCAGGTTATCTTCAGTGAATGCAGTGATGCGTTGAAATAAATCTTCCGGTCGCTCTTCGGGTTCCAAGTGTATTTCGGAGAAATCAATGAAATGGCCCCCCGTTGAATGAAATCCGAAATGCATTCTTATCGTTTGCCAAATAAAGTCTATAGAAACAGAGTTTTTCACAATCGTATTTCTAGAAATGACGGGGCAATAATTTGCGATCTGGCCTAACATTAGCTCTAGCATTGTCACTTTTTGTTGCGCCGTACGGCGTCTGGTGGAAGGAATATCCTCGGGGTCATCCTCGAATCCACGAAGTGGGGTCGTTTTGGTTTTCTTTTGCCAAGTAACATTGTCAAGTAGAAACGGGGCAAAGTTTGGGTCCAAAGACAAAGTGTATTGTAAATTTTGTCGCCAGCTCTCGAAAGAAGTGACCGTTTCTTGTTTTGTTAGGCACCACTGTTTCGGTGCTCGTATTGCGGAAGCCATGTTTGCGAGTCAATTCGCCACAGTATTTGTGTTGATACAACAAGAATGTTAGCAGTTAGAGGGTCCGTTTTTCTCCGAACTCTGCCACCACGCCAGTAAATGGACGAACTTCCCAAGGTGTACACACGAATAAACAGTTCAATTATTTATTGAAGATACAAACAAAGCTTCGATGAGATGAGAAAACTGACGAACAGAATTACAATAATAAAAACAACGAGAGGACACTTGATAAGTCAGTTGGGAACAACCGGAGTACTCGAGTAAAGTCTGTGGGGTAGATTGTATGCGATAACAACACTGGCGTTGCCTCTTTTCTCAGTGTTGGAACAAGTGCATAAAATGGTACATTAACACGACCTACGCAGGCATTAAGCCTGCGATGCCACCCCTCACAGTCATTATTAGTGCGTACAAGCCGTCTGGATAACGGGGTCGAGTAATGCCGCAGCGCTAGAAGCAACCAGGGGTGAGCTTGGGTGGATGGGGATCAAGTACAGCATAGACCTGTTGAAACTCGGTTATCTTATTTGGTAAATCTCCCCGACAGCCGATGGGGTAAAGTAATGATCCTGAGAATTTTCAACTCAAATACCAAAACGGGGTGGATGGTCCAAGTGAGGGAGCTAGTAGATAACTACTCATTGGATATCTCGGACCTGGACGTTGAGGCAAACCAGGGTAAAAAAAAATCGTCAGAGAAAGGGTCATGGAGGATTGTAACCGTAATTGGTGAGAGGAGGTCAAATCAAAGAGGTCTTTGGGTGCTTGCGTGACAAAGAGAAGCCAGGTTTTGAAGAGTACCTTGATGACACCTTTGGGGGGTCACTGTTGTTCAAGCTGAGGTCGCGATCCCTGGAGCTGAGGGGAAAAATTGGGAAAGATGGTGAAAGGGGGTGCCAGATGTGTAACTTGGGCATGGTGGAGACCCTGGAACACTTTCTTCTAGAATGCCCAAAGTACCAGTCTAAAAGAATGAGATTCACCGGGAGTATAATGGAGAAGTGGGATGGGAGAATGAAGGACATGTGGATAGGGGGAGACTCAAAGGAGAGGGTTAATATGCTAATCGGAGAGATTGGGAAGAATGGGGCAAGGGATGCCATCAAGCAGTTCGTCTCCGAGTGTTGGGAGGAGAGGAGAAGCGTGGGAATAGGGAGGCAGTTGGGAGTACAGGGGTAACCAAGGCCTTCTCGTCCGAGAACCGCGACAAATCAGCGGCTGGCCAAAGTGTTATTATTATTTTCAACTCCCCAAACGATGCTCTCAATCCATGTTGATTGGACATATTGACACAAGTCAGTTATTTGAGCAGATGTCTCAGCCTGTTCCTTTAACTCATTAAAAGCTGGTTCGATGGGTAATTCTCTCTCTCTCTCTCTCTCTCTCTCTCTCTCTCTCTCTCCCCTCTCTCTCTCTCAAACACACACAAACTAGGAAATTACTGTAAGGGTAACAACCTACCTCCCAGCGAATGGGTTGATCCTCAGGTAATTCTGATGGTATGCTCTCAGATGCTCTTTGCAATTTACCGCTGACTAGATTAGTCATCGCATGTACAAACAAACAAAATAACCTAAAAACATCCCGGCAATATTCAAACAAGTCACTCATCTGTAAAATCAAACAATAAATCAAAGAAATCAAGGAAAATTAACCTATTCAACATGCAATTAAACACCAATAGGATCTATAAAAACAGGAATAATTTTACATACATATTCACGAGAGATATTCATAAATGTAAAAATATTAATTTAATGTAACAAAAATAATAAATAATTTTATAATACAAGGTCTAAAACAGATAATTAAACACGTGTACGAAACGCTCACTTCGTGTACGAAACGTCCATTTTTGTGTACGAAACGTCTTATTTGTGTAAGAATCGTCGCGTACACGAAACGTCTTGTGTACGAAACGTCAGTAACCCTCACTTTTATATGCTGAGGCAAAGACAGTAGAGTTGAGAGTTTTGGCCTCAGATTTAGAAAGAGAGATGAATCATCATAACACTGTACAAGCCAAGAAGATCGCCGAGTATTGGGAACAGTACATGTCAAATCCTCCACAACTCACCACTTCAGCATTCCTGAAAAAGTGTTCTTCCTTGTACATCTGGCAACGTGGGGACTTCACTGCATATACTTCTCTAGATACTTAAGATGAATCTCCCTATTTCTACCCCTGTGTCAACTTTAAGAAAACTATAAGCCTAGAATCGACAATCACTGATTCTCTTGTTACCCCCCCCCCCCCCTCCTCTGTTTCTGCTTGGTTGGTTATCAAACTTCTGAAATCGAGAATAGCTGTTTCCCTTGCGATATTCGTCAGCTTCTGTTTGACTATAACCCTATTGAAATCATTAATCAATCATTGATTGATTCCCTTATCACCTCCATCTACTTCTGTTTGGCTATAATCCTACTATTGTCCGGTGACATCGAAACAAACCCTGGTCCAAATTCTGTTAACTCGGGTCATAATCAGAATATCCTAAAAATTGTGCACCTTAACATTCAGAGCCTTAAACCTAAGCTAGATATTGTCCAATGTGAACTCGATGCCTTCGATATTTTAGCCTTTACCAAGACCTGGTTGTGCGACAATGATTCCACATCTGATATCCAGCTCCAAGGGTTCCATGAACCACTACGATTAATCGCTCGACCAGGGGAGGGGGTGGCTATATTCATTAAAGACGGAATCTCGTATCGTCCCCGACCGGACCTTGACGTGTTGAATACTGAGTGCATTTGGGTTGAAGTCTTTACATCAAGGAAGAAGCCGTTACTATTAGGGGTATTCTACCGACCACCCAACAGTCCCCAGGATATTTGGGATGCTATATCTGCATCGATAGAAAAAAACCGAGACACGTCAATTGCTGACTTAATTGTAACTGGCGATTTTAATGACAACCAAATGGCTTCCTCACGAAGTAGTGTTTCTGAAATTATTAACTATTTTAATCTGAGACAGGTTGTGAGTGAGCCAACGTGCATTACTGAGTCATCGGCGACCCTGTTGGATCTCTTTGCTGTCAGAGACACAGTCAACGTTAAAACCTCTGAGGTATTAGAGCCACTTATTCCAGACATGATCCGCTATCACTGTCCCATTGCAATTGAAGTGAAATTTTTAAAACCCCACCTCTTTCTGTCAAGAGGAGGGTATGGCTGTACTCTCAGAGCAACTATGAGGCATTAAATGAGGCCTTCACTAACTTTGATTTGGGATTCTCTCTTTGACACCCCGCATCTTGATACTTTGGTCTCCAAATTTACTGATGGAATACTTAATGTTGCAGGCAGATTCATTCCTAACAAAACCATAACCTCAAGGATGAATCGACCGACATGGATGCACAACAACATACGATTACTAATAAGACAGACAAAAACGCTTATACCGCACAGCTAAACGCACGGACCATCAGACCGCATGGGCAAAATACAGAACCAAACGTAATGAAGTCGTCGCAGCTATTAGGAAGGCCAAAGCGTTTATCTATCCAAAGTCCAGTCTGCCTTGAGTAGCAAAGATACCCCTCCATCAACTTGGTGGAAGACTCTGAAAACATACATTGGTAGCAATAGCGCCCCAGGAATTCCTGATATTATCCACTTAAACAAAATATATTCCACTAGTGCTGAGAAAGCTGAAGTGCTCAACGAATACTTTAGTTCGATCTCGACAGTCGACGATTCGAATGCCTCCCTGCCAGACTCAGCTCCCAATGTCTCACAAGGCATTGACACTATCACCTTACATTGTAGTGAAGTATATGCAGCAATGAAGTCGTTAAAAGTGTCCAAGGCGTCTGGTCCTGATCTCATTAGCCCGCGACTTCTTAAAGAATGCAAATCTTCTTTATGTGAGCCTCTCACGATCTTATTTAACATACTACTGAACAATTCCCATTTCCCATCAATCTGGAAAAAAGCAATTTTAAAAAAACAGCCCTCAAACGTTATTACTAATTATCGCCCAATATCTTTGATCAGTTGTGTTGGTAAAATACTTGAAAAATGTGTCTTCAAGCGCTTGTGGCAGTTCTTGAATGATAACAGCGTCCTTAGTCAATTCCAGTCAGGGTTTACACCCGGTGACTCAACCGTTCTCCAGCTGACTGATATATATGACGAATTCTGTCAAGCGCTCGACCAAGGAAAAGAAGTAAGAGTGGTGTTCTGTGGCGTGAGTAAGGCTTTTGACAAAATATGGCATGCAGGTCGCATTCATAAGCTGGAGAAGATTGGTGTTTCGGGTGAGCTATTGCTGTTTTTGAAATCGTACCTCTCAGACAGGTCGCAGCGGGTTGTAATAGCTTCAGACATGGAAACCCATCAATGCCGTAGTTCCTCAGGGATCGATTCTGGGTCCCCTTTTATTTCTGATATATATTAACGACATAACGAAAGATTTACTCAGTAACATACGTCTCTTCGCCGACGATACGTCTCTATATTTAATTGTAGAGAATCCTGAATATGCTTCGACTTTGATTAATCGTGACTTGACCACAATCGAACATTGGGCCACGACTTGGTTGGTCGAATTCAACCCTAACAAAACCGAGAGCATGCTTATATCACGTAAAAACAACCCCAGCTTCCACCCTGCTTTATTTTTGGACGACTCGCAAATTTCGGAAGCAACCAACCATAAACACCTAGGAATCACGCTTAACAATACTTGCACATGGAACGATCACATTGACCATATATGTTCCAAAGCCTGGGCTCGCTTAGATCTGTTGAGAAGACACAAATTTCACCTTGATCGTAGTGTCTTGGAAAAAATATACTTTGCTTTCGTTAGACCTCTTCTTGAGTACGCTGGCCCTGTTTGGGACAATTGCACTGAAAACCCAAGCCGTAGAACTTGAAAAAAATCCAAATCGCTGCAGCAAGGATCGTCACGGGGGCAACCGTCAGTGCTAGCAAGTCCCTAGTATATACCGAAACTCAATGGGACCCCTGTACGAACGCCGTCGCAAACAAAAACTAATTCAGTTTTTCAAATTGAATCCTCACATGTTACCTCCTTACCTATCCAACAAAGTCACCCCTCTGGTCTCCTCAACTAACCCATCGCTCAGTCTTCGATCGAGTCACTGAGCGCCTTTCTGCCGAATTCAGTTATACCATCGTTTATCCCAAGCACCACTGATCAATGGAATAACCTGCCCTTATCCGTCCGTCTGAACACATCTCTATCCAATTTTAAGACTTACCTTAATGGTGCCAAGCAAAGGCCTCCAAAGTTTTACAGTAATGCAATGTCTCGCTCCTCACAAATATACCATTGCAGGCTCCGGTTGCATTGTAGTAGCCTTAACTCTCACCTATTTGATAACCACTTATTACCCAGTCCCTTTTGTCGGTGTGGCGAGCGTGAGACGACGGATCACTTCTTTTTCCATTGTCCAATCTACTCGGACGCTCGTAACTGTACGATCAATCTACTTCCATTTGAAGTGGAACAGCTACGCTTCTGTTCGGCTCTGAATTTTTGGACAACACAAACAACTGTCTTACTTTTGAAGTGGTACACGACTTCATTCCACTTACGAAGCGTTTTTAATAGTTGCCATATTCGGAAACCCTCGCGTAAGGTTCCTCATAAGTTTTTTGGACTAATACATACTACTCCCCCTCAACTACTGAATTAACATACCTCAATATGTACATTCAACTCCGCCTCAAATTTAAGAATGTATCTGTCCTCACATACGCCACTTTCCTTGTTCTAGGTAATGCACTATTTATTCAAGCTGGCACCCTCCCTTTTCTTTATCTCGTAATTTTTCATCCTCTTCTCTATTCACAGTTTAAACAATATCATATGCCGTTGCCTGAAATGATAATTTTAGTTCCCATCCACCACTTGGCTGTTGAATAGGGTTAGCCTCCGTTGTGACTCTGTTCCGGTGGGGTGTCTGTCTGCCCCACCACAGCACCTGTATTGCCTGTGTGAGTGATGTTGTTAATCGCTATGTCAACGATTATTAACTCCTGCATTCGAAGATTTTTAATGGGAGCATCTCCACATGAATCTCTTCTACCACAGCTCTCTCTTCTAATTGGCAGCAAGCGCTGGGGTGCGGCAGTCTGCCCTTATGTTGTAATGGGTGGGTGCAGTCAAACCTGTGACCAAGCCCAATCTGATGCACAACATGGGGTTGCTGCTTTCGGGCAACGACATGTGATTTTACCTGCTGACCTAAACCATCCACTTGAACCAGTGAAAAATTGTCTAGGGAGACGACCATCACAAGCTATAGGCTTCCTGTCAAATCCCCTCGTTGTACCTTTGTTTACTTCCTTATTTGTTATACTGTATAATTGTGTTGTAGTGCCTTTTGACTATGTATTGTTTAATGTATACAAATGCTAAACTCCAAATAAATATTGTTTAAGGGGATGTCCAACCTAACTTTGGTCAAATTTCATGTAATTTTCTTTCAAGTCTAAAAAAGGCCAAAAATGAATAACCCCAATAAATTATATACCAAAATGCTTGGAATGAAACATAGAACATGTGGAAACTGAAATTTGCTATGGAACTGCTGCCATATGTAAATAGCACCACCTGAAAGTCTGCCATGGCATAAGTAAGAGAACAAAAATCTTTACAATAAAATACCTCAAAATAAAATAACAGCTGTATTCTATAAACGTTGAAGTCCATACTCGAAGAAATCTTTTCCTAATTCATGAAAGTAATAAAGATTGAGACCAAATGTTATAAGTGGAGTGCTCACTGATTGAAGGCAGACATTTTCTTTTGTTTATGTTTTCATTTGAGGAGTTCAACAAAGGTCAACTTGAAGGAGTCCACCAGAAGGGGTATGGAAGGACAAAAGAGTGTCTCCCAATATAAAGATGTATGTGTCACTGTGGTGGTTTGGAAAGAAACTAATGATGGGTGGCCGCCGAGGAATAAAGAAAATTGACACCTCAACCGCCCCAATCGGACCACATTTAGGGGCCCTACTAAAGCCCCAAAAAGGGCCAGTTACAAAATATCACCAAAGCTGGTTAAAATCACGGGATATTTTGGTGTTGATGGATGGCCCTCGAGGAAGTAAGAAGATTGACACCTCAACCGCCCCAATCGGACCACATTTAGGGGCCCAACTAAGGCCCCAAAAAGGGCCAGTTACAAAATATCACCAAAGCATGTTAAAATCACGGGATATTTTGGTGTTGATGGGTGGCCCCCGAGGAATAAAGAAGATTGACCCCTCAACCGCCCCATTCGGACCACGTTTAGGGGCCCTACTAAGGACACCAAAAGGGCCAGTTACAAAAGCAAGTTAAAATCACCAGATATTTTGGTGTTGATGGGTGGCCCCCGAGGAATAAAGAAGATTGACACCTCAACCACCCCAATCGGACCACATTTAGGGGCCCTAGTAGGGTCCCCAAAAGGGCCAGTTACAAAATATCACCAAAGCAGGTTAAAATCATGGGATATTTTGGTGTTGATAGGTGGCCCCCGAGGAATAAAGAAGATTGACACCTCAACCACCCCAATCGGACCACATTTAGGGGCCCTAGTAGGGTCCCCAAAAGGGCCAGTTACAAAATATCACCGAAGCAGGTTAAAATCATGGGATATTTTGGTGTTGATGGGTGGCCTCTGAGAAATAAAGAAGATTGACACCTCAACCACCCCAATTGGACCACATTTAGGGGTCCTACTAAGGCCCAAAAAGGGCCAGTTACAAAATCTCACCAAAGCAGGTTAAAATCACGGGATATTTTGGTGTTGATGGGTGGCCCCCTAGGAATAAAGAAGATTGACACCTCAACCACCCCAATCGGACAACATTTAGGGGCCCTACTAAGGCCCCAAAAAGAACCAGCTGCAAAATATTACCAAAGCAGGTTAAAATCACAGAATATTTTAGTGTTGATGGGTGGCCCCCGAGGAATAAAGATTGACACCTCAACCGCCCCAATCGGATCACATTTAGGGGCCCTACTAAGGCCCCAAAAAGGGCCAGTTACAAAATATCACTAAAGCAGGTTAAAATCACAGGATATTTTGGTGTTGATGAGTGGACCCGAGGTATAAAGAAGATTGACACCTCAACCGCCCCAATTGGACCACATGTAGGGGCCCTACTAAGGCCCCAAAAAGGGCCAGTTACAAAATATCACCAAAACAGGTTAAAATCACAGGATATTTTTTATGTTGATGGGTGGCCCCCGAGGAATAAAGAACATTGACACCTCAACCGCCCCAATCGGATCACATTTAGGGGGCCCTACTAAGGCCCCAAAAAGGGCCAGTTACAAAATACTACCAAAGCAAGTTGAAATTACGGGATATTTTGGTGTTCATTGGTGGCCCCCGAGGAACAAGGAAGATTGACACCTGAACCACCCCAATCGAACCACATTTATGGGCCCTACTAAGGCACCAAAAGGGCCAGTTACAAAATATCATTAAAGCAGGTTAAAATCACGGGATATTTTGGTGTTGATGGGTGGCCCCAGAGGAATAAAGAAGATTGACACCTCAGCCACCCCAACCGGACCAAATTTAGGGGCTCTACTAAGGCCCCAAAAAGGGCCAGTTACAAAATATCACCAAAGCAGGTTAAAATCACGGGATATTTTGGTGTTGATGGGTAGCCCCCAAGGAATAAAGAAGATTGACACCTCGCCCATCCCAATCGGACCACTTTTAGGGCCCTCCACCGGCCCCAAAAAGGGCCAGTTACAAGATATTACCTAAGGAGACAAACTTTACCAGATATTTTGATGTTGGTGTGTGACACGAGAAGAATACAGAAGATTCCATGGAACGCCGTCACCAAATATGAGAATATGAGGAATGACGAATTGTGGCTCCCTAAGAATTTTCTCGTGGCCCTTATGACCCTGAGGATATGTGGATTGGCAAGTTGTCCCTCATTGCCCTCGGCTTTTCATATAATGAAAAGGGCGTCCTGGAGGCCAGCCAAGTAACAGAAAGAGATTCCACAAGTGTATCTCTATGTAACATGGTCCGTAAATATCCCAAACTGGGGCCCAACTTCCACTTCACAATTTACTTACCTTACCCTTACTTCCTTTCCTTCCTATCTCTATGTCTTGGCGTGCCCAAGGCCCTGCCTGATGTTTGCTGTCTTCTCCAAGCATAGCAATACCATCCATTTCCCTCCCACTTTCCTATTCTTTCTAAAAATCTGGCATAACAACGGGCCTGTTGGTATCTGCTTGCTACGTCTTGCATGCCAGCACTACCCATTCCCCCAACTTCCCTATTCTTCCTAAGCCCTGACATGCCCGAGGGCACACCTTGTGTCTGATTGCTACGCCATTCATGCTAACACTACCCATTCCCTTCCACTTCCCCATTCTGGTGTCTACTTACTATGCACTGTACCACCACCCATTCCCTTCTACTTGCTTATTCTTCCTGCAGCCATAACTTGCCCAAGGACCTGACTGATGCACGTCTGCTATGCCATGCATACTATCTCGTGCAGTTGAATACTTGGGTCAGAGAGTAGTCAGAACACGTCACAAAAGTTAATTATAGTAACAAAACACCGATCTTACTCCAAGTATGGGGTTCTTTTGCTCTACTGGAGTACATACCTCATCAATCGAAAATACCCCTTATGGGTCATATAACACTTCGCGCAACTCTGTTTCGGTAACATAAAGTCGATATCGGTGATTTGGGGTAAGTGTCGAGCTTATTTTGGTAATTCGCAAGACTCTCGTTGAATCGAACACACCCTTAGAACAGACCTCGTCTGTTTAGAGGTCATTGGGTCAAATGGCAACAACAAGTTAACATAGAAACCAAGATGGTAGTCTCCAATGTGCATGCTCACTAAAACCACGTATCAGTATCGGGATGAGGTCACAACATGCCCGCTCTCCTCCGCTTCTACGACAACCCACGTGACACCCACAATACCCCGTGGTATGCTGTCACCTCTGCGGTATGCTACTCCCCCCCATCCCGAAATCCCCCAGATGGGGCCCATTTGGCACATTTCATACTACTCAGAATAAATATAACGTGCGGCGAAATGATAATACGAGCACACGAAATAATAATCCATGCACACGAAATAATAATCCTTGTGCCCGAATTATTATTTTGTATGTACCGATTATCAATTCGCCTTCGCCGATTATTAACTCGTGTGCTCGGATTATTATTTTGTGCGCACGGATTAAAACATAAGGTGTCAGGACCCCCACCCCCGCTGTCCCAAAAGACGGACCTGCTATATTTTCTTACCACGCCATGCATGGGAATCCTTTTCAGTGGCGGAACCAGAATCCTTTATAGGGGGAGAATTCCAATGGAGGGGGAGGGGGGAGGGCGATATGACGCGGGTATATCTCAAAGACCACAGACAGGGAGGGGAGGGTGTAGTCAGATGAATCACCCTCTCCCATTTGTATGACCTGGCAGTGGTAGAGCCAGAAAAATATTTGCGGGGGGAGGGGGGGAGGGGGGATGGGTGGTGGAGAATGCAAGTAGGGGACTTGCTCCGTATGGAGGGGTATCCTGAGTGAAGAAGTCGACATGCCGTCTCCGGGAGTGGAGGGGGGGGGGGGGGGGGGAGTCGCCTCCCAGGCTAAAAAAAAATCACTGTGCATTTGAATCAAGTTTTCTGGTGGCTTTTAGGGTAGATCGCCACATTTTTGGATGACCCATATTTTAGAGACAAGGTTTATAAACGTACATAGCTCATAAGTATCTGCATCCGAGCTTGCAAAATTTTTGGAGCTCTGTAAGCGACTCTGAAGCCTCCTTAGAGGAGGTAAGGCCATTGGTGGGGGCCGGTTATCCTTCCTCGGTAAATTTTTCAATTTTAACTGTGAAGCTTTGAGAGCGATTCTGGAGCCTAATGGAGGATGGAGAGGTCATCGGTAAGGGCCTGAGTCTCTTTGAAATATTCTCAAATTTCGAAGCTATATCAACAGTTTTGAAGTCTCCAAATGGAAGGTGAGGGAGGGGGTCGAAACCATATGTGGCAGTTTGTATTTATTATGAAGAGGGGGGGGGGGGGGTGCAATGTAAGTCTATTTGGGGGCGAGCTGTGTGCGTTTTTGCATGCCTCCGCCTCTGATCCCGACCTTCCCAGGGCCTACCAAAAATATATATAATACCGCCAAGATTAGACACGTGGCGGACAAGCAAAGGCATATGTTGCCATCCCAGTCAACTTTAGGTGACGTCCCATGCCAAATTCCCCAGGCATTGTGAAGTACTTTTTGATGGCTGCTTTATAGGCCCTTTTAGTCATTCGAATTTTATATCTTCTGACATATTTTTGCGCCCCCACGTCTCAACAAGAGATCCCCCCTCTCCCGCCACGCATGCATACACCTACTTACTACCACAGGCCCAGAGTGCAGCGATGTGAGGTCTTACGCAGACTTCACTTCGTCCTAACTCGCCTATCGCACGTTAAAAAGGGGGAAGCATGCCTAACAAGGACGGACCTCGGGTCATTGGGTTACCCCTCCTGACCTTCCTTGTTTGAAGATATGAGGAGGCGGTAGCGGCCGAGGGCCGAAGGTCCTAGATAACTTAGGTTCAAACAAGAACAAGTAGACCTAAGAATTGCTATTTCAGCGTTAAGATGGTGGAATACCAGTATACCAAGGTCACAGGTTGGGTGCCATTTTGACTTAATAACCTATGCCATAGTTTTTATATCTTTCATTTCATGCGCACGGATTATTATTTCATGTGCATGGATCAAAGGAGTGGTGCTCGTTTCTTTCGAGCAAGATCTGGTGAGCCCCGCGGTGACCCCGGAAATGACGCCATAGTCACGTGACTGGGTGCCGCCATTTTGTGCTGTTATGGTAACGCGCTTGGCCGGCCATGTTGTGACGTCATCCCCATGGTGAAACGTTGTATCACTGCGCATGCGTGGCGCGTGTTGTTATGGTAATACGCGTTTTCGTCGTCCATTTTGTATACAGGGCGCCGCCATCTTGGTTTCTATAGTAGCACGCGGCTGCTAGGTAACCCAAAGGCATCTAAAAAGACGAGGGTTGTTTGGAGGGTACGTTCGATGCAATGGAAGTACAAATGAAGATACTAGAAAGGGATTCCAAAATTGAGATTCTGAGGACCGTGGTGACAAAATACCGAGATGAAGATGAGAGTAATGGAATTCTTTATGGCCCTCACAGCCCCCATGACCTCATACGAAGAAAACGGGGCACCGATGGCCCGTCGGGAAAGTATCAACTGCAGCTATGTCTAGGTCTACTGGTAAGCCAGATAATGGTAGACTAGTGCAGATAATAGTCATATCACGGGTAGAACAAGCCAAATAATCTGCTAAGGTAAGGGAGAGCCAGGAATGAGCGGACAATGCCATATCATATCATGGGTAGAAAAGGCATAAGAATCTACAAGGACAATCAGGGATAATTAGTATACTAGAGTAGATAGACGTCAAGTAGAACAGATATGTTATGAAATATGTAGTTGTAAACGAGGATTCTGATGGAATTCGAGCTAGATAAGGAACACATCTCTTATAGATCTTATACCACTACGTGGTACTATTAGGGCCAATATTCTAAGAGAATTCGGGTCCGTTTCGGTTATTTCGGGTGAACAGCAGTCGTTCTCGGGTTCATTTGAGTAATTCGCTGTAATCCCATTGAATCGAACGTACCCTCCAAACATATCCTCATCTTATTAGATGCCTCTCGGTCACCTAGCGACCACGTGCTACCATAGAAACAAGATGGCGGTACCCTATATACAAAATGGACGACGGAAACGCGTATTACCCTAACAACACGCACTGCACATGTGCAGTGACACCACGCATCACCATGAGAATGACGTCACAACATAGCCCCTCACGCGGGTAACCAAGACGCTACTTCCGGGGTACACCGCGCGGTCCGCTCGAAAGGTACGTTACATACTACTGATCAATAATCCATTTGCACAGCTTATTAATTTGTGTGCACGGAATATTATTTCGTGTGCACAGATTACAATTCACGTGAATGATTTTATTAATTCGTTCGCATTGATTATTATTGTGTTGGCATGGATTATCATTTCGTGTGCGTGGATTATTAATTTACGCACACGGATTATTAATTCAAACGCACGGATTATTAATTCAAACGCACGGATTATTAATTCAAACACACGGATTATTAATTCATTTGCCTTGATCATTATTTCATGCACGGATTATTAATCTGTGCGCATGAATTATTAGTTTGCGTGCATGGATTATTAATTTGTTCGCTCTGATTAATATTTCGTGTGCACAGATTATTAATTTGTGCGTATGGATTTTAAAAAAAATATGTCACCTCACCGGCTCCATCACCGGCTCCATACATATGCTTTCCGGACCATTGTCAATTATTTTTATTTTTAATTTTATAGATTAATTATACTCGAGTTTTCTTGGGTAAGACAATTAATTCCAAATGCCCATGTACAGACATGGTGGATTTGTGTGCTAAAGTGTACTACAGGTCTGTTTTTGCACCTGCATTCAACCGGAGCTAACCCGGTTTCTGTCGGGTTAGTAGGCTGGAGTGCTTGGTATTGGTTCGCCGCTGCTCGGTGGTTAGTAGTATGTAATGTGGTTTTCAGTTTTCACCCCTAGGTTGCCGGACCTCGGTGCCGTGCCTCGGAAGTGACGTCATGTCACGCGACCTAGTGGCGCCATGTTTGGTTGTCATGATAACCTGCGTGAGCGGCCATGTTGTGACGTCATCTCCATAGTAATACGTGTTGTTAGTACGCATGCGCAGCGCGTGTTGTTAGGGTGATACGTGTTTCCGTCATCCATTTTGTATACTGGAGGCCGCCATCTTGGATTCTATGGTAGCACGTGGTTACCATAAAACCTTCTTATAGGACAGGGATATGTTCGGAGGGTGTGTTCGATTGAATCGGAGTAAATCTAATTCCCCAAATAAATCCGACAATCCCTCTAAATCACCAAACTCCACCCAACTTTTACTATTTCGAATTCTTTCAGAATTCTCTGCTTCTATCTATATACGCAATAGTTTTCCTCTACCTAGCCATGTTCCTTTGTTCTGGAGTATATACAGTAGCGTAGAAGAGCCTATTAGTTGGAACAGTTTTACCTATTATTACTATAATTAGCTATTCTGGTCTATTCTTGTTAGTTCTGACCCTATTCCAAGTACTCTTGTTGTTTCATATATCTAGATCATTTATAACCAATCAGCTTGCTTGATTTCCCATAATCTGTATGCAGAGTTATCTCCCATTATTACAACGAAGTTGTATCCGATTCTCATCACCTCTATATCCAATGGCTATATCCCATGGAATCCCATTTTTGGGAAACACCCTTAGCTATGGAATCCCTTTTTTGTCGTATGAGGCCTTGAGAGCTATGTAAAAGCCCTCAATGAGTCCTCATTTACTATGCCTCATAGCCTCATTGAATTGTGAGGTTATGAGGACCATTAAAAATCCCTCAATGAGGTATAATTTACTACGACTCTTAGCCTCATTTCAGTATTTAACAGGTATATCCTATAGAATCCCATTTTGGGAAACACCCGTAGCTATAGAATCCCTTTTTTGTCGTATGAGGCCACGAGGGCTATGTAAAAGCCCTCAATGAGTCCTCATTTATTATCCCTCATACCCTCATTGAATTTTGAGGTTATGAGGACCATTAAAAATCCCTCAATGAGGTATAATTTACTACGACTCTTACCCTCATTTCAGTATTTAACAGGTTTATCCTATGGAATCCCATTTTTGAGAAACACATGTGGCTATGGAATCCCTTTTTTGTCGCATGAGGCCATGAGGGCTATGTAAAAACCCTCAATGATTCCTCATTTACTATCCCTCATAGCCTCATTGAATTTTGAGGTTATGAGGACCATGAAAAATCCCTCAATGAGGTATAATTTACTACAACTCTTAGTCTCATTTCCGTATTTAACAGGTATATCCTATGGAATCCCATTTTTGAGAAAAACATGTGGCTATGGAATCCCTTTTTTTGTCGTATGGGGCCATGAGGGTTATATAAAAACCCTCAATGAGTCCTCATTTACTATCCCTCATAGCCTCATTGAATTTTGAGGTTATGAGGACCATTAAAAATCCCTCAATGAGGTATAATTTACTACGACTCTTAGCCTCATTTGAGTATTTGATGATACCTATGGCCTGGTATTGTATTATTCGAGGATACCTATCGAGGATACCTTTTGGGGAATCCCATTTTTGTCGTATGAGGCCATGAGGACCATGAGTAATCCCTCAATGAGGTCTAATGTAGTCTTACCAACCGCTTCCATCTTGTCACCAAAGCTCCAAGGCCACTACAGGTCTATGGCCTACCTGTCCTATCATTAGCTTCTACAACAGTCTTGTTCCATTGCGGCCTTGTACCAGTACTATTGGCTTCTGTTATTCTGCCCCATATCTCATCCATTATTTCCTAGCTATACCTATCTCAGTCTCGACTATAAAATTGATCATGGTTGAATCAGATTTCCCCTGTATACATATAAGGCATTCCATAATTGAGATTCCTAGCCGATTCCGTAAACTTTGGATTCCGTGATTTTACATCAACACTCGAAGAATTCATTTCAATGGGTTGTAGTTCGTTCAGTTAAAATTCAGATCACCTTTGTTATATTTTCATTAAGGCTGTAAACTTTGTTCATTTCAAAGGTGTTAACATTGGGATATAGTTAAAAAATAGAGTTCATTCAGTTCAAAGGGGTTAATTATATATACATTGACTAGGGTTATAGTTCATTCAAACAGTTCAAAGGGGTTAATTATATATACCTTCATTAGGGTTATAGTTCAGAACTTTGTTCAATTTGTTATGGTCAATTAACTTCGAGTTTGGTTATATTCGATCAGATCAGTTCGATTTTCGTCACTTTGTTTTGTTCACTTCGATCTTAGTTGTGTTGGCTCTTTGTTCACTTTGTTCTGTTAAGTCTGTCAAACAAGTTCGATCAATCCGACTTGTATGACATTCTTTCACTTTGTTATGTTCACTTCGATCTTGGTTATGTTGTATCTTCGTTCTGTACCTTTATTGTTTTGTGGTGGCTGGATGTCTCTGTTCGGAGTCTTGTAGTCATTGTTGAATTGGTATTACCAATCCCTTTCCATACCCTCGAGTGTTGAGGTAAAGTCACGGAATCCAAAGTTTACGGAATCGGCTAGGAATCTCAATTACGGAATGCCTTGTATGTATACAGGGGAAATCTGATTCAACCTTGATCAATTTTATAGTCGAGACTGAGATAGGTATAGCTTGGAAGTAATGGGTGAGATATGGGGCAGAATAACAGAAGCCAATAGTACTGGTACAAGGCCGCAATGGAACAAGACTGTTGTAGAAGGTAATGATATGGCAGATAGGCCATAGACCTGTAGTGGCCTTGGAGCATTGGCGACAAGATGGAAGCGGTTGGTAAGACTACATTAGACCCCATTGAGGGATTACTCATGGTCCTCATGGCCTCATACGACAAAAAAGGGATTCTCCAAAAGGTATCCTTGACAGGTATCCTCGAATAATACAATACCAGGCCATAGGTATCCTCAAATACTGAAATAAGGCTAAGAGTCGTAGTAAATTATACCTCATTGAGGGATTTTTAATGGTCCTCATAACCTCGAAATTCAATGAGGCTATGAGGGATAGTAAGTGAGGACTCATTGAGGGGTTTTATATAACCATCATGGCCTCATACGACAAAAAAGGGATTCCATAGCCACAGGTGTTTCTCCAAAATGGGATTCCATAGGATATACCTGTTAAATACTGAAATGAGGCTAAGAGTTGTAGTAAATTATACCCCATTGAGGGATTTTTCGTGGTCCTCATAACCTCAAAATTCAATGAGGCTATGAGGGATAGTAAATGAGGACTCATTGAGTGTTTTTACATAGCCCTCGTGGCCTCATGTGACAAAAAGGGATTCCATAGCCACAGGTGTGTCTCAAAAATGGGATTTCATAGGATATACCTGTTAAATACTGAAATGAGGCTAAGAGTCGTAGTAAATTTTACCTCAATAAGGGATTTTTAACGGTCCTCATAACATCAAAATTCAATGAGGGTATGAGGGATAATAAATGAGGACAGTAGGTAATAAAGGCGCATTTACGACCACTTGTACATGTACGTGTACAAACATACGCACACGATGCGTTCACCAACGTGGAATTCAGTGTTAAATCACACGCTTGTTCACAAAAACTGTACATGGTCTTCAATCCCCCCCATGTACAGTTGTGACTCCTAGATCGCACTTTTAACGTTCAAATACTCGTGGTGAACGCGCGTTTTTAAAAAAAGGGTGAAATCGTACATCTTCGCTTGTATCTTGTACGTAATTTTTCGTCGACGTTCCCATCGCAGATCAGACCATCGATCCATCGTTGGCGAACGCGAGCAAAAGCAAAAAATTCTGGGTCATCATCAAAAAAACAGTTTTGGGGACTCTAGACCAGCGGTCCAGAACCCGCAATTGTGTTGAGACAGATGGTCCAGAACTCTCCCTTGTTTTTGAGGCGGTGGGTTTTTTCCCATTTAGGACATTATTAGGGGAATTCCCCACGGAATGTTTAAAACGCATTTTCCGCTCAAATAGGTTTTGAGTGGTAAAATTTTTAATATATTCATGATAGCAATCGCAGTCATCAAAAGGATTCTCTCTTAATTCGACACTCAGTGAATTGATGTGTGAATGAAAAATCTTTTGACAAATGTAAAAACTACTGTCAAAATGTGTTAAATCAGAAACCGGTTTGTCATGTACTGTTTAAACGTATTTTTTTAAACTTCAATTAACACAGTCAGTTGAGATGTGAATATTTTCAGATTATTATATATTAAGACGGAAAGAGTTTTTTTTATTACTTAAAAACATAAAAAAATATAATTAAACATTTAATTTTGAAAATAATAAAAACAATTAAAAACGAAAGATGTTTTTACAGATGGATCCTAGGCGCCGAGATTTAATTTTAGGCGAGTATGAACGTGCTAAGAAGAGCATTCAGTCTGCTGACAGAAGCAGATGTCTCGGTGAGATGGAACTCAGACGCGAAGCCACAAAAATATTTAAACCCGTGACGGAGGGTCAAGAGCGAAGCAGGAAGGAGATAGTCGAAGAATTGAGACCCATAAAGGAGAGTTCTTTGAGAATGGGTTCGTTGCCTCCTAGTTTTGGAAATCGGTATTCCGTTCAATCTACACCGGATTACGTTCCCACGGGAATTCAAACAGATATGAGCGAGAGCGACACCGATACGGCTTCAACTATCACCACTAGTAGCGTTGCATCATTCGATGATGATGGCGGTAAGAGAGATCAGTCGTATGGAATTTATAAGGATTCTGAGGGTAGAACTTTTGTAGGTGATACGGAAGTGGAAATGGATGATGATGAATTGATCGTGGGTTCGAATAAATATAAAGTAAGTGATGGTCTGCGGAGATTGCTCCTTTACGACAAGCCCGGCGATTACACGGAACAGGATTTCGACAATTACGGAGACATTCTGGTCCAGACCCACGCCATGAAGAGAAATAACGATGCCAGAGAGACGAGACCCAAAGCCAACAGAGGTTACAAGTGGACGAAAGTGGTGAAACCCATATGGGATATGAACAAGAAGTTCGTCGAATCGGTAACCGGCAAAGGGGTGAAAACCACTTTTCTTCCGAGCGATTCCAACGCTCTGTCTCAGAGATTGAGTTTGTTGATGGCGAGCAGACGGGCTGGTAACACGGGATTAGATAATCAGATAGTTGCTATATCTGACGAATTGTTAAGACAGAAGGTTTTGAATAAAAACCAGTATAAAAGGCTGATGACCGAATTGAAGGATTGATGTATATATAATAAGTAGAGAGAAACAAAACAAACAAACAAACAAAAATAAAACAGTAAATTCTTACACTAGAATAATAAAAGTATTTAAAAGCGACAAAACGATTTACCAGTGAAAAAAACACAAAATATATCATAAAAATAAAATATGTTGGTGATAAAGAACAGGGGATACGTCAGAACTTACGTTCAAGGTGGTTCTGGCATCGTCGATTCTATAATGCGAGCGTTCACGAGCAATGCGGGTAGAAAACTCACATCGACCGCGTTTGAGGTCGGTAAGAAGACGGCTTTGGATGCTGGTAAGAAAGCCGCTTCCGAAGCCAGTTGTAGGATAGCTTCTGTGGCTGGCAAGAGGGCAGCCGCCGCGTTGATCGACAAGTTGATCAGTCCGCCGGCGAAGCGAGCTGCGTTAGAGCGAACGCCAAAAAGTTGGAAAGATTTTAAGGATGCTGTGGTGCCCATACAAGATTTAGCCAAAATGACGAGTGGATCCGGATTGAAGAGAACTCGCGACGGTGCGATATAAATAAATAATAATAACATTAAAAAACAGAGTTTGAAAAACATAAAAAAAAAATTTGTGTTTGAAAAGAATCTAAAATAACAAACAAACAAAAATAAAACAAAGATGAACATTAAAGATATGTCTTGGAACGACGCCGCGACCAAGAGGTCGAATAACGAGTTCTTTCCCAAGAGCATAAGAGGTTTGATAGTGGGAAAATCGAATTGTGGAAAGACCAATCTGTTGATGAATCTGTTGTCCCGACCCAACTGGTTGGATTATGACAGATTGTTCGTGTTTGGCAAGAGCTTGTTTCAACCCGAATACAGATTGCTTTGAGAGTGCATGGATCGCAGATTGCCCAACAACGTCATAGCCAGAATCTTTGACAGTAGAGAGGAATTCGACAAGAGTGGAGCTCCACTCTCGACCATTTTGGACGGCGCGGCGACGGAGCTGACGAAGAGAAATGCATCTTCGAACGTCGAGTGTCGATTTTATGAGAACGCTAGCGACGTTCCGGATCCTAGAGAACTGAAATCGGAAGATAAGAATCTCATGATTTTCGACGATCTGCTTTTGGAGAGACAGAACCGATGCAAATCGTATTACGTTAGGAGTCGACACAGCAACGTGGACTGTTTCTACCTGTCACAGAATTATTTTTGATTGCCCAGACAGACGATAAGGGAGAACGCTAATTTTCTATGTCTCTTTCGCCAAGATCTCAAGAATCTCAATCACATCTACGGCGATCACGTCGCAAATGACATGAGCGCTGCGGAATTCAGGAGATTCTGCAAGAGGGTTTGGGATGGTGGACTTTACAATTTCATCGTGATCGATTTGACAAGCGAATTTAATCGCGGAAAATATCGGTGTGGATTCGACAAGTTTTATGTTTCCGATGATAATAATAAGATAGAGCGTGAAAATAAAAAAAAATTAGAAAAATAATAAATCTTCAAATAATTAGTTTTGAATAAAAAAATAAAATAAAATTAAATATAATGTTCGAACATGGAGAATTGTTAGAACGGATAGCCGAGAATACGGCTGCGAAACAATCCATTCAAATCATGGTGAGTGGCGATTCAACTTGATTCGCTACGAAATTCGAACCTTCCATCGAATTGAATAGAGAGAAAAGATACGAGATGGCGTTGGTGAATCTGGAGACTTATTATTCCTTTCCCAACGTCACCGAAAAGAATAACTCATTCAAGTATTCTGACGGAACGGATTGGTTGGAGGGAGTTACGACATAGACGATTTGAACGATTACATTCAGACGCGAATGAAGATGGATGAAAAGGGAAGCAACAAGATCAGACTCGCTCCCAATCCTAATACCTTACAGACGATGTTGGATTTGGAAGATAATTTTCGAGTGGATTTCAACACGGACGATTCTATAGGCAAGATGTTGGGATTCGATTGAAATATGTATCGAGGCCACGCGGCATCTGAAAATACGGTCGACATTCTCGCTGTCAATAGCATTCTGGTGAACGTGGACGTGATTGCTGGAAGCTACGTGAATGGTAGCACTCAACCGATGATCTATTCCTTCTTTCCAAACGTGTCGCCGGGTTATAAGATCGTGGAGCGACCTCGAAATTTAGTTTATCTACCAGTGATTTTAGACACGTTGTATAGTCACAAAACCACGTGGACGGATCAAAATGGTGAACTGTTAGATCTTCGCGGAGAAAGAGTGACGATACGATTTCACATAAGAGAAATATAAAAGCAAAAAAAAAAAAATAAAATAAAAATATTATATATATAGATAACAAAAATAAAATAAACGCAATATTAATTTTTACAAAATTATTTTAATATAATTATTAAACAAGAAACAATTGAAGTAAATATATTTAAAAAAAAAAAACAGAATTATGACAGAATACGTGGTTAAAAACGTGAACATATCCGCAGGACAGAGGAAGAAACTTAAGAGAGCGTTAACAACTCGAGGCGAGGCGGTGAGATTCAAATTCACTCACGAAGATCTGACGAGAGGCGGTCAGGATTCGATCGCCTGGACCAGAAGTCAAATCAAAAGGATGGAGAAAGCGATTCGCGATGGAAGAGGGTTGACGGTGAGAATGAGTCCCGCTCAATTGAGATACAATTTGAGAATGAAAGGTGGTTTCCTACAGCTATTGGCAGGAATAGCCGCAAAAGCATTACCCTTCGCCGCAAAGGCACTACCCTTTCTCGGAAAGACTCTCGGCGTGGGAGCTCTCACGGGACTCGCAAGTTCGGCAGTTGAGAAATTAATGGGTGGCAGCGGACTGTTTTTGAAGAAAGGAGGAGCCGTGTGTCGCGTCCACGTAGACGACAGCGGTAAAGGATTGTATCTAGAACCCGTTAGAGGTGGCAACTGAGAGGAAACGGTCTCTATCTGAAGAGTGGACGGAACGTCGAGCGACTCGGCAAGGGTTTGTTGCTCGGTGAGAATTCACCATTTAAGAACATAGCGATTTTGAATATGTTATTATAATATAAAATTATTTTAAATATAAAATCATAGAAAGTATAAAATAATATATTTAAAATGGAAAAAAAGGTGGAGAAACAAATTTATCACCTGGATGAAAAGGTGGAGAAACAATTTGACGATAATGACGAACATCGCGAGCCAGAGAGCGAAAAAATAAAAAAATGGTTAGACGCTAATGATGGATATCTAAGGAAAGAACTAATGAAAGAGATAGATGAAGTGCGGGATAGACGGTTGAGAATGAGATGATGCTTTCCACGGTCACCACTACCTTCTGAAGAGAATGGTAATGATGCGAGTGTTACCAAGAGATGCACAACATTCATTCATAATTATGATTCAGATAAACAAAAATGTTACCATAAACGTATCACATCACAAAGAAAAAGAAAAAAACAAAAAGAAGAATCAACGCTGAAATTTGAGAGAAAAGGAACTGTTATTATAATATATTATGATGATAGTGAAGAAGAAGGAAAACAAAAAAAAAAAAAAAAGTAATGAGATCTAAAGATGATCTTATTTTTTTCTTTTTTTTCTTCATTTTTCTTCGCTAAAAATCAATCACTCTATTGTTTATATTTCCAAGTCCGTTATTAGCATGTTGACACTCGTGTCTTCTCCTTTTTCGAAAACGTGTTGAATGTTTATCTTTACTCTTTTGAGTTTTTTTACATCGGTCAACTCGCTCTCACCACCCAATTTCTTCACGAGTTCGAATGAGATGTTTGGAAATATGTAATTTCCATAGGGCAATGACAAATCGTCCTTGTCGAATTCTCTATCTTCGGCGATGACGATGTTCTGCAGATCGCTTTGGTACTCGTAAATCAAATCGAGCGCGGCTTCGTCCAATTTCAAAGGCATCTTATATTTCTCGTATTTGTGCTCTAAGCCCTTCGTCTCGACCTCGTTCAATTCGATGGGATCGTGTCATTGTAATCTATAGATTTTATGACCGAATTTCTTATACGTTTCGACTCGTTTCAATTTCAATTCGCATCTTTTAGGTGTTGTTGTCTTCATGATCGATTATTTAGTATTTAAATAATAATTGGTTTAAAAAGTTTTTTTTTTTACTCTTTATATATATAAAAAAGTTGTTTTTTTTAATTTTTAATTTTCTTTAATGTAAAATTTTTTTAGTAAAAGTTTTTTTTCTCTTTATATATATATAAAAAGTTAAATTTTTAATTTCAATCTCTCTATTGTTTATATTTCCAAGTCCGTTATTAGCAAGTTGACATTCGTCATTTTTCCACATACAAAAATGGTGTGAATGTTTATCTTTACTCTTTTGAGTTTTTTTTCATAGGCGAATGCGCTCTCACCACCTGATTTCTTCACGAGTTCGGGTGAGATTATTGGATATATGTAACCTCCATAGGACAACAATAAATCACCCCTGTCGAATTCTCTGTCTTCGGCGACGATGATATTAATCAGCAGTTCGCTTTGGTATTCGTAAAACAAATCGAGCGCGACTTCATCCACTTTCAAACACATTCGATATTTGTGGTAGTAGTGCTCTAAGTCCACCATCTCAACCTCATTCAATTCGATGGGATCGTGTGGTTGTAATGTATAGATATTAAAACTGGATTTCTCATACTTTTCGTCTCGTTTCAATTTCAATTCGCATCTTTTAGGTGTTGTTGTCATGATCGATTATTTGGTTTTTATGAATTCTTGCAAATAACGTATATTTTAAATTTTGTATTTTAAATAATAATTTGTTAAAAAAAAAAAAGTTTCTCTTTATTTCTCTTTATATATAAATAAAAGTTAAAAAAAAAAAATCTTACAAACTCAATTTTGAGGAAAAAACAATGATCAAGTCCAAACATCCGAATTATAGTCTAACGTGCAAGACTTCAAACGTTTAAAAATTGGCCTTCACATCTCACTCAAAAACCCGAAGACTTAGCCTCTGCGGGTTTCGTTTACGTGGGTAGAGACGACAAAGTCAAATGTTTTTGTTGTGACATACATTTGATGAATTGGGAACCTCACGACGTACCTTTACTAGAACACATAAGTAATATTGAAAAAGGCGAATGCGATTATTTGAACAAGATCCTAACCTTGGGATTGATCAAAATCCAATTGTACGATGCGTTAAACAAAGCGAACAAGACCCTGTCTCAATTCATAACTTTAGAACATCTCATCAAATTCATGGCGGAAGTGGACGAGTTATCGTCACTTGTCGTAAACAAACCGAGTAAAACGTCCACCACCAAGTGTCTGGTCTGCGAAGGTGTTGCAAACATCTTGTTTCTACCGTGCGCACACCTGCATTACTGTAGAGATTGTCATTCCGAAGACGAGAAAACGTGTTCGGTTTGCGAGCGAGAAATAAAAGCTGTCTTAAATTGCTTTTGAATAGAAACACATTAAAGAAAAAAAAATTGAATTTAAAATTTAACTTTTTTTTTTTTCTATTATATATATATAAAAAGAGTAAAAAAGCAAAACTTTTTTAACAAATTATTTAATACAAAATTCCCCCCCCCCCCCAAAAAAATATTCTTACAAATGAAGCAAACAGATAAAACAATGGTAAATTTAAATGAGAAAACCATACCTCAGTTAAACGAGATTTGTATACTATTACAAATTTCAGATTTCAGAAATCATAGAACTAAATCAAAAAAAATTGAAGTCATACAAGAATATTTGCGAAACGCTAGAAAGGCAAATGAAATGTCGATAGCAACGACGTCAAAAGATGCATCGGTTGTGAAAAATAAGAAGATGACTAAACGAAAAGCCGTTGAAGAACATCAAGTTTCCAAAGAAAAGAAAAGAAAAACTAAAATGAAAACGAGTGATGCACTTAAGATTCAAGACAAACGAGATATATCGAGCGAAATTCAACGAGCAATCGACAAAGAGAAAGGAGAAGAATATGTAACATGACTCGTTACCTTCGAAAGATGATTTTTATTCGAAATTATACGAATCCGACATTTCTGACGAGAATTACGAACACGCCAAAAACGTGTGGAAATCATTCGATATGAAAACCATGAGAGATTATCACGATCTCTATCTGAAGACCAACGTTCTGCTCTTGGCAGACGTGTTTGAAAATTTTTGAGACATCTGTCGTCGAAATTACGAGCTGGATCCCACTTGGTATTTCACCGCACACTGTCTGGCGTGGGACGCTCTGTTGAAGACCTCCGAAGTCCAATTGGAATTATTATCCGACGTGGACATGTTGCTCATGTTCGAAAGGGCTACGAGAGGTGGCATCTCGATGATCTCCCACAGACATTCTGAAGCTAACAATCCCTACATGAAAGAAGGTTTCGATTCGAAACGGTCGACTAAATACATACAGTATTGGGACGCCAATAATCTGTATGGTTGGGCTATGAGTCATCCTTTACCGATTAGAAATTTCGAATGGGTGAAGGAACCGGAAGAGATGCAAAAATGGAAAGACTATCCTTGCATTTTAGAAGTCGATTTGAACTAGCCGGAAGAATTACACGGTCCACACAATGATTATCCGCTGGCTCCCGAATGAATGGAACCGAACGAAGGAGACGAGGAAAAACTCATTCCCAATTTATTTAACAAACGGAACTACGTCATCTACAGCGAGAATTTGAAACAGTACATCGATTACGGGATGAAATTAGTCGACATACATCGCATCATTCGATTCGACAAAGAGCCTTGGATGAAAAAATACATCGATCTCAACACGAATCTCAGAACTTGAGCCGAGAACGATTTCGAAAAAGATTTCTTCAAACTCATGAACAACTGCGTGTACGGCAAATTGATGGAAAACATCAGGAAGAGAACCGAATTTCGACTCGTCACGTCTGAGAAAAGAGCTAAAAAATTAGTGGCGAAACCCAATTACAAACATCAAACCATATTCGACGAAAATCTAGTGGCCATTCACATGTTTGAAGTTTGACAAACCGTATTATCTCGGACCGATCATCTTAGATATCAGCAAGCGATTGATGTACGAGTTTCACTACGATTACGTCAAACAAAAATTTGGTGACAAAGCCAAACTACTGTTCACCGACATGGACAGTTTAGTTTACGAGATAGAGACGAAAGACGTCTACTGAGATATATCTCCGGACGTGGCCGATTGGTTCGACACGAGCAATTATCCCGTCGATCACCCGTCCAACATTCACTTGAACGACAACAAGAAGGTGTTGGGTAAATTTAAGGACGAGAGCGGTGGTAAACAGATCGTCGAATTCGTGGGCTTGAGACACAAACTGTATGCTTATCGTCTAGAAGATGAAGAGATCAAGAAGTGCAAAGGAGTTAAAGCGTGCGTGGTGAAGAAAAACATCTCTTTCCAAGAGTATAAAGATTGTCTGTTAGGAAGTGGTCCGGTGTATAAGACTATGAAATCGATTCGAAGCGAAAATCACGACTTGTATACTGAAATAGTCAACAAGATTTCGCTGATGGCTGACGATGACAAGAGATTCATGTTAGATGATAAAATAAGCACTTTGGCTAATTTTAGACGATATGAATGGAGATGATTGGATTCTAGATGCGATTGTGGATGATAAGATTCCAGATACGATTGTGGATGATAGGATTCCAGAAAATCAAGAAGAATTAGATGAACGCAAAATTATAGAAATGGATAGTGACATCGAGAAAGTTAGTTTAAAAAGAAAAAGAAAAAAATAGAAAAAAAAATAACGTCATTTTTAGTAAATTATAATAAAATAAATGAAAAAAATATATACTTATTTATGAATAAGAAAATAAAGATATCCGTAGAAGGTGTCGTCTTACCCAACGAACCCCTATCCAACATCGATCTGTTGAATGCGGCAAAAGATTTGAAAATCGAAGATTTTCTAGGAGTGTTTTCCAGAGATGCCTTGCCGAAGAGAAGACCTCGACAATCGGAATGCGGAATTTTAAATCTAGACGATTCATCGGGTGAAGGCACTCACTGGGTGGCGTGGATGAAGAACGGGAAGAAGAAAAATTATTATTTCGACAGCTACGGAATCTCGCCGCCAAAAGAAATAAAGAACTATTTCAACAAATCGATGGTTCGTTACAACACGGAACAAGTGCAATCACCACATCAAGTGTTTTGCGGTCACCTGTGTCTCTACGTTCTCAAGGGATTTTTTTTATAGTATATATAAAGATAAAAAATATTTTTAAAAAATTTTAATCGAATAAAAACGAAAAATAAAATAACATAGTTCATTTTTAATAAACTGCATTTTGAACATATTTCTCTAAAAAACAAAAAAAAAATCCCACAACAACATGCCAGTCGATAAATTTGGTAGAAGTGACGACGAAAAAGTCAACCCCAAGAAAGAAGAGGAAGACGTTCGAAGTCGACGATGATTACGACGTTGCCAACTTGGACGAACGTTACGTTCGGAGATACGAACCTCGAGAAGAACCTTTGAACATGAACGATAAGAAGCTCTACAATCTTCCTGAGCTGATAGATCTCGCAGATGCTGCGACTAAAAAATACGTCGACAGGGGGAACGCCGATTTCGAACGAATCCTGCTGGATAATTACGTGGATAAAACCATGACCGACGATCTCGATCTGAAATCCAAACGTTTGGTGAACGTCGCGAATCCCATAGATCCCACCGATGCTGCGACCAAGAAATACACAGACGACTCTCACGCGAGATTCAGTGAACACCTGAGAAATAGATACGTTCTGAAAACGATGCACTCGGAATTAAACGCCAATTCTAACAAGATAACGAACGTGGCCACTCCCACGAATCCCAACGACGTGGCGACCAAACACTACGTAGATCTGGAACAGAGAAAGTCTGACAGACGAGAAATGAAATCGGATCTGAAAGCAGGATTCCACAAGATATTGAATCTGTCGAAGATTGACGACACAGATGCAGACTCAACCGCAGTCAACAAGGGCTATGTAGATTCTGCCGTGATACAATCGCAAGAATACCTAGAATCGCAAATGGATGATCTCTACCTGAACAAAGAATCTGGCGGAACCATGGAGGGTGGCATCAACATGAACGGTCACAATTTATTCGGTCTCGATCACGATCCCGAATTCGATTCCAGCATGGTAAGCAGGAAGTACGTGGACGACAACTCGGTCTGGAGAAAGGGCGACATCATGGAAGGTAAACTAGACATGGGTGGACACGCGCTCACGAATCTACCGGATCCCGTGAACATGACGGATGCCTGCACCCTGATTTCGGTGGTGGAGAAAGTCAAATATGCTAGACAATTGATCACTGTGTGGGCCGAAGAGGCTGGCGCCTTAGATGAGGGAAAAGCCGAGTGGTCTTTTGGAAATGGAGGTAGTGGATCGAAACATGGTCAGGTTGGATATCCCATGCCGTTGGGAGGTGAAATCCTTCGAATGAGTCTGGCTTCCTCGGATTTGAATAACAGAGCGGTCGTCAATCTCATGGTGAATGGTGTGGAGAGCGATAAGAGATACAGCATTGAAAAGACTGAGAATCAATACACGAATGTTAGCACGTTGGTACACCTCTCAAAGTGAACGCTGGAGACAGGATTAATTTCGTCACGAAAACCAATAATCCCGAAGCCGCCACTTCCGTGGTGAGTCTACTGATCGAACTAGCTCCTTTGAACAAACAGTGAAAGCATGGAAAATAATGAATTAAAAAAAAAAAAATAATGTGTGATTATTAAAAAACAAAAAAAAACACAAAAAAAAGTAATGAGATTTAGAAAGATGTTCAATCTCTCTAGATCACATTACTTTATTTATTTTTTTTGTTTTTTTTTTGTTTTTAATAATGACTCAGGCACGTTCCTATCGAATTGCATCTTGATCTGAATGTCTAACACGCTACTCTTGTGTCGTTCACTCTGTTTACTGACGTCAAACACGAACATGGGATACATCGACTTGTATTCGCCGGGAGATATGTTAGGATTGCTCATCAATTCGTCTAGACCGTGATACATCTTTCTAAAATCAGCAGTGTCGCCGTACAGTCTGGAGAAATCGTTCTTGTCGAAAGACGCATTGTAATCGATTGCTGGATATCTCGTGGCGTTCAGAAATACTTGCATGTTTCTCAAATGGCAGTGATCGAACAGCGACGCATTCTTTTCCTGAGACCCGTCCCTATCGGCCTGAAATGCATCCACGATGAAACGCGGTCTCTTGGAAGCGGATTTCACCGTCAATCTCCAATCGAAGTGATTCGTGGAGAGAGGAATGCTAGCCGTGTCGCACTGTCTCATTCTAAATCCCACGGGTAATTTACTCTTGGATTCTATGATCTTGTAGAGAGGCGCTTTCTCCATGATCGAAGGCTCCACGTGCGGAACGAACCACGATATCTTGTGTAGAGTTATCTTACCTGCATCGGTCACAGTGAGTTTCACTATTGCATCGTCGTTTCCTTTTGGAATCAACATCAGATTGTTTGAATCCGTACATGATCTTGTGATCATCTGCGAATCCGAAGATGTGTTTCAAAGGTATCCTGAACGAAAACGTTCCTTTAGGTCTGGACGTCTTGACGACGTAGTCGAATATCGTGACGGCGCATGCACTAGCAGGGCCTACGGTCTCTTTCACCCACAACTGATTAAGTCCTCTGGATTTCGAAAAATCATCAGGATACGTCAAGGGTCCGAACATCGTGGTAGCCTGACAGGGATGAAAAACAGATTCTATCTCTTGTCCAGATAGCATGTATTTTATGTTACTGAATAGATGCATGATGCCATTATTGGCAAGAGTAACCGTGTCGTCGTCGGCGTAGTCGCTCCCATCTTCCTTGGTGAGACGTCCCTGCACCACTATGTAACTCTCGCTAGGATGTACGATTAGATCTTGAGTTTTGACGTTGATTCTTATCTCTCCCGCATTGTTCAAACTCGTCCCGGTTACCGGTTCGTATTCGTGAACCTCATATTGTTGAATACTTTCATCTTTCACTATGCTTTGTGCTATATCTAGTATATTTGTCATTTTAAAGGATTTTTAGTTTTTTTTTTTGTTTATTAATTCACTTGCTTTCTTTATCTAAAAAAATAGTTTTTAATTATTTTTTATTATTATTTTTTTTTCTCTCTTATATATATATGTGTGTAAACAAGAAAATGTCAAAGAGAGTAAATAAAAAAAAATTTTTGTGTTCTCCATCAAAACTTCGTCTTCTGTAATTGTTGTTCGTAAAACTTTCCGATGATCTCTTCTCCATCCAAAGCTTCGATTTCGTAAGTCACCGGATCGGTGTGAAATATTTTGATGATCACGAAAATTTCTGAGGTCCATCGAGGAGTATAACCCTTTTCGAAGTGCTTCTTATAAGCGTAGATTCTCACTCGATCGCCGACTGCAAATTTCGGCGTTCTAGACTTCTACCTGATCTTAGATCTCTCGGGATATTGATTCGCGTAGACCCGTTTTTCGTTTCGAGGATCGCTAGCTTCCGCGGGAGTCATCTTGATCGATCTGTGTTGCGTGTTGTTGTAATCTTTGACCAGACCGTTCAGAGCATATATGTATTTCTTGGTCGAATTCGCCGTGAAGTATCTGTACATCTTCTCCTTCATCGTTCGATTCCAACGTTCCACCACGCTGGCTTTCTCTTCATTTTCGATCGAGTAGAGGTCTACCAATCGACGAACGTGCTTGTTGTAGAATTCCTTTCCCTTGTCCACCCACAATTTACTTGGTTTTCGAGAAGACGAGTCGAACACGCTCTTCAGAGCCTCGGCGACGCAAGGTCCCGATTTATCCTTCAAAGCTCTGATCCAACCGTATTTGGAAAACACGTCGATGACCGTCAATAGACATTTGACACCCTCGTTCCACCTCGAAAACGATCTCATGTCGACCAAGTCGGCAGACCAAATGTCATCCAGACCCTTCACGAACACCCTTCTCTTTCGAAATTTACGCACTATGGGTTTGTGTAACTCCTCGGCCAATTCGCTCGTCAATAATCGTTTCATCGTTTCTTCTTCTTTTCAGATGCGCTTTTTTTTTTGAACGCCCCATCCGAATTGACGTTTCGCACCGATCAGATTGCCGACCAGCGAACGTTCCATCTTCTCTCTCCTGGTCAGATTCGATATGCCTCTCAATCTCCCCAACATGTTTTTGTCGCAGACGTCGTTGCGAGTCTTGGTGTCGGGATGTCCGGCATAGCACAGATCGTGATCGTACGCGGCCGCGTCCACCCTATTCACGTGTTTGCTCCATGATTTGGGAGCCAGATCGGTGTTGAGTCTCTTGTTCAATTTCGTTCCGGGTCCCGTGAAACTGTGACCGGGCAGATGCATTTCGAAAGGTAGATTGTTGATCATTTTATTCACGATGCCTTTACCTTTGCTCGCGTTCTTTTTTTTGACGAATCGAGTCTTGATAGAACCACACACGTCGCAAATTCCGCGAAGCATCTGTCTGTCGTTTTTAGTTTGCACTTCTCTAGAATTACTCGTCTCGGTAACTCTCTTACACTTTACGCAATACATTTTTTTTAAGAGTTATTTAAATTAATTTCGTTTTTTATTTTATATATAAATTTAATATTTTTTTTTTTAAAATTCTGTTCTTATTATATATATATTTTTTTTTTCAATCGCTGCTCTTGAGTTCTATCATCTTACTGAATTCCTCCCTAGCCTCTTTCCTCCCCTTTTCCACGAGAGAATCCTTCATCTCTTCCTTGATGATCTGACGAGCCTTGATTCTCACGGCTTCTTTCATGGCATCGTATTTCGTTTTCTCGCTCAATATCGCAAAGTATTCACCGTCCGATATCCTACCGTCTTTCAACGCCATAGAGATCATTTCGGATATCGTGTCGATCTTGGAGTCGTCCAAGACGCGAATCTTGTCGTGTTTCCTCGCCTTCAGATATAATTTCCTACTCAAAAAGTTTCCGAGCGTGCTAAACAATCCAGCGGCGAGAGCCACTCCTTCTACGGTTAACACGATCGGAATGCCGACCGTGGTCGACAACAATCTGATGCCGGCCACGTGTAAACCCATGGAAATCGTGATGAGTGTCATGTCGATCGCGTTGACGAATTTCACGAAACGCGAATACTTCTTCTTGAGGGAACGACGAGAATCTCTCTCTCGAGTCAGATACAATTGGATTCTACTGATTTGATCGATGCGATACCTCTCTCCTCCTTCTTTTTCTTCTAGCGACGGCGCCGTCGGCAAAACGCCGTTCGGCTTCTCGTCCTCATCCTCCACTAACGTCGGATACAATTTATTTCTGGTTCTCATTTTGTGTTTTTTTCTTTCTTTCTAATATTAGATAAAAAAATTTATGTGTGTATTTATTTATTTTTTTTTTTTCTACTCTCCCTTATTTTATATCAACGAAAAAAACTTAGACGTATGCTTCGTTCAGCAATAATTTCTTGATGCATCCCTTGTCTTCTAAAGTCAAACTTCTACGCGCCAATTTCAGTTTTTCCGAATCTGTGGGCCTGTCTCGATTCTTACAGAAGACTAATCTCTTCCAAAACGTGATCACATCGTTGAATTTAACGCGTTCGAACGCCGGTTCGAAATACATGACGACCATATCTTCCCTTTCCATCGTCAGACACGAATGGTTCTCGTGATTGAAGTCTAGATAATCCCGACATCCGACGCATCGTTCTAACAAGATGGGACGTAGTTGTTCATTCACACAGATTTCGTATGCTCTCATCATCATGTTTAAAAGAAACCTCGCTCTAATAGTCTGAGAATCGCTCATGATTTACGTATTTTTTTTTATTATCTATTCGATTTGATATATTTAATTTTCTAAATAACTATTTATTTATATATTTTTTTTTCTCCCCTATATATATATCAATCAAAAACGTGACAGCGGGTTCGCGAATTTCCAACACACCGACGACAACAACACTCTTTGTTCAGATCGAGTTTTTACAAGAATCGAGTGATCCGATCGCTCGATCAGCTGAGTTTTTGAGAATTTCTCATAGTGGGGGGAATTCCCCTAATAATGTCATAAATGGGAAAAAACCCACCGCCTCAAAAACAAGGGAGAGTTCTGGACCATCTGTCTCAACACAATTGCGGGTTCTGGACCGCTGGTCTAGAGTCCCCAAAACTGTTTTTTGATGATGACCCAGAATTTTTTGCTTTTGCTCTCGTTCGCCAACGATGGATCGATGGTCTGATCTGCGATGGGAACATCGACGAAAAATTACGTACAAGATACAAGCGAAGATGTACGATTTCACCCTCTTTTTAAAAACGCGCATTCACCACGAGTATTTGAACGTTAAAAGTGCGATCTAGGAGTCACAACTGTACATGGGGGGGATTCAAGACCATGTACAGTTTTTGTGAACAAGCGTGTGATTTAACACTGAATTCCACGTTGGTGAACGCATCGTGTGCGTATGTTTGTACACGTACATGTACAAGTGGTCGTCAATCCGCCTTTATTATCTACTGAGGACTCATTGAGGGCTTTTACATAGCCCTCATACGACAAAAAAGGGATTCCATAGCCACGGGTGTTTCCCAAAAATGGGATTCCATTGGATATAGAGGTGATGAGAATCGGATACAACTTTGTTGTAATAAGGGGAGATAACTCTGCATACAGATTATGGGAAATCAGGTAATCTGATTGGTTATAAATGATCTAGATATATGAAACAACAAGAGAACTTGGAATAGGGTTAGAACTAACAAGAATAGACCAGAATAGCTAATTATAGTAATAATAAGTAAAACTGTTCCAACTAATAGGCTCTTCTACGCTACTGGAGTATACTCCAGAACAAAGGAACATGGCTAGGTAGAGGAAAACTATTGCATATATAGATAGAAGCAGAGAATTCCGAAAGAATTCGAAATAGTAAAAGTTGGGTGGAGTTTGGTGATTTGGAGGGATTGTCGGATTTATTTGGGTAATTAGATTTACTCCGATTCCATCGAACACACCCTCTGAACATACCCCTGTCCTATAAGAAGGTTTTAGGTAACATAGCAACCACGTGCTACCATTGAAACCAAGATGGCGGCCTCCAGTATACAAAATGGACGACGGAAACACGTATCACCCTATCAACACGCGCTGCGCATGCGTAGTAACAACACGTATTACTATGGAGATGACGTCACAACATGGCCGCTCACGCGGGTTACCATGACAACTAAACATGGTGCTACTAGGTCACGTGACATGATGTCACTTCCGAGGTCCGGCAACCTAGGGGTGAAAACCACATTACATAGTACTGTGGTTCTCTCCAGCTTCTGCGGCGCATAATCCACTGTAGTACTGCCCGATATGATATGGCTTGGTCCATTAAAGTGTCATAAAAGCCCAGTAAAACATGAAAACAATAAATGATAAACTAACGATCAAAGAGTTTGCATATTTAGTTTATAAGCACATAAACAAAGAACAAATATTGGATAAATGAATACTGTAAACATTATGTGCAAATGGAAGCAGAGAATCCAAAGTAAAACAATTTGAAGCAGAAGAATACCTTAAAATACAGTGCATGTATGATCAATTATCTAAGAGTAATTACAGCTCTTGGATAACCGTGTGTATTTGTGCTTCCAAAGCTGAATGGAATAGTTCAAAATATTATGCATAGCGACCAGTGTTCATACTACATTCACGTGTAAATGCCATTGCCCCTGTATCGATGTGCAACCCATCATCTAATTCGCAAAAGTGACCGAAACAAATAGCCGTGACCGGGTAATTCAGTAAAAACATGCAGGTAATAAGAGCACGCGCTTTTGTTTTCAGTTTAGCGTTCGAATCACATCCAGGTTCAACTGAAGAATAAATTTGATCCCAACTGGGATATACTTTTTGCAGGTAAAAAGTCCGGTATCCGGTAATTTTTCCGGTGAGTGTATAAAACTACGTTTTAAAGTACTAAAAGTAGCCCCGAACGTGTGAAAAGTGGCAATTTAATAAAACTTACGCACTGATATGTGTATAAATGAAGGTGAAGCAATGTTTATTTTATTGAAGGCTATCTTCAAGCGAAATTTACGGCAGCGTAGAACCGCCACACCGTAGTATATTTCCAGGGATTTCTTATCTGTTTTTACAGATTACTAATCTGTTTAAATAGATTACTAATCTGTTTTTACAGATTACTAATCTGTTTAAACAGACTACTAATCTATTTTTGCCGATTAACTAATCTGTTTTTACAGATTACTAATCTGTTTAAACAGATTACTAAACTGTTTTTTACAGATTACCAATCTGTTTAAACAGATTACTAATCTGTTTTTACAGATTAACTAATCTGTATTTACAGAATACTAATCTGTTTTGACAGATTAACTAGTCTGTAAAAACAGATTACTAATCTGTTTAAACAGATTACCAATCTGCTTTACATATTAACTAAGTAATCTGTAAATACAGATTAGTTAATCTGTTTAAACAGATTACTAATCTGTAAACACAGATTATTTAATCTGTTTAAGCAGATTATTAAATCTGTTTAAACAGATTACTAATCTATAAATACAGATTAGTTAATCTGTAAAAACATATTTGTAATCTGTAAAAACAGATTAGGAATCCCCGGAAATATACTACGGTGTGGCTATCAACACACTATTTATGTCAGAAAAACGATTTAGCCGAGGTGCACTGTGGGCGAATTTTGCCATACTTGTCAAATGGAGGTGTAGCCAATTCGTGTGCGTGAAATATGGATCTGTTTGTTAACAATGAAGGCATTTAGCAGAAAGTTTTGAGGAAAGAAAACATTTATAATTTGAAGAAATAAAAATAAAGTTGTCCAAAAGCCCTTTTTAAAAAAGGGGGTTCATAATTTATTTTCAGTTACCGTTTCGTCAAACACATGCCGAGGTGATAATAAATATTAAAACCAACATTCGATTTATTAATCATTATATAGTATTAAGGCGCGAGAATGGGAAAATCATCGGCAATATTATTGGAAAAGAGTACTATTTATATTAGTGGATACCAGTACTAGTACCAGATTTCTGCATGCCCTACCCCTTGATACCCACCTAAAGCCTCGGAACCATCACGACTGGGGCCCCGCACGCTCACTTCATCCATCTTTCAGTGTTGGCCCCCCTTGTGGACCGGGCCTGCCCCTCCCCCCCCCCAAAAAAAACAAAAAAATTCAAACTGTTATTTACAGTTTTTAACCCTTGTCTTCGCTCCGGAGACACCAGAATGGACCCCAGAGCTTCTGAATTTAAAACAAAAACTCCGGGAAAAAGTCTCCTGACTCACAGCCGTGGGAAGAAAGCTCTACTAGTTGTTAATTCCAGTCGCCCACTTAACATATTGTATATGACACACAATAATGTGTATAATGGACGATTGGAATGAATAACTAATGAATTGTTTAGGATTTAAAACTTCGACCCCTCCACCTTCCCCTCAAAGAGGTGCCATCCAGGTACTCCTCAAATTTTGGTTTCTCTTTATCCCGTATGCCACACAAAAGCCAGAATCATTTACCACAATTTCGGTTACAATCAGGCTTGTCAAAGTTCCGCCGGTACTTGGATTATCGGAACCCAGACGGTACTGGGCGGTACCGTGGTACCAGTACCGGGGTCGGTACCTTTAACAACACATAAAAAGGTCATTAAATGACAATGAAACAATGTATGCTATGGAATATATTCCTAACAAATAAATCGGTTATGTGAACCGAGTCGTCCTTGGGCAAGACACTTCACCCCTATTGCCCACGTGGGGGCACGGTGACGCTGTGTACTAAGGCGTACTGCACGTCGATGGCGCACCTGTCTTCAACCAATGCTAACCCTGCTTGTGTGGAGTTAGTATGTTGGGGAGCTGACAGTTGCTCGCCGCTGCTCGGTGGTTCTCTCTGGGTACTCCGGCTTCCCCGTAAAACTGTCGTGGTCATGATTAGCCATTGTGCAGAAATATGTGACCTTAAACACCAATGAATAAATAATAATAAATAATGTGAACCGAGTTCTTAAGATTCGAATATTCGTGGGACATCGCGTCACTTCCAGTATAAACTTATGGGTGGACGAAACTTAGAACTATAAACCTGCTCTCTGCGTCGACTCGGCACCTTCAGCGATCTTAGGTAGATGCCTTCGACGTTCTAAATAACCGATTTTATAATTAGACACACGCGCACTGGAAACTTGAAAAATACAGCTATCCAGTACTTAGAGAACACTGAAATAACACTCAAACATGGTCTCTCAATGTGCTACAAAACATGGAGTCCAGGAGGGACCATGTTTGAGTGTTGCTCTGAAATTTTATATACAGTCCGAGGTGTGACTGACTCGGGTACCGAGTACCGCCGGTACTTGGCTTCAGAACCGGTACCGCAATAACTGTCCCGTTTCTGCGGTACCGGTGTCGTTACTGGTACCGGTTGACAAGCCTGGTTACAATTCTTGTGATTTTTTACGCTCTCTTTTGATAACTGATAACCCCGGCCCGTCCCGGCACACGATGTCTTTTAAATATTTTTTCGTAACACCCTCACTTGCCCACTGAACCCTTCCATTGAACGGCTCGCTAATAAGTCCCTCACCTGCCTACTCAATCCTGTTGGGTTATTGGAATTCCAAATAGTGAATGTCCTGTTCAGAAATGGCCCATCTCTATTTATCAGTTCAGAGATAGCTCATTTCGGACTGAGTCCCTGAAATTATGTGCGTGTTAGATAATAGAAAAGAAATAAAATAAGTCGGATTGCTATTGAGCAAAACAAACGCAACCGTCACTTTTTATTATTAGGATGTATTTCGGCATGCGTTTGAAGAAAGGACAAAACTCTTTTCTCGGCAATATTTCCGGTAATTTCCCCATTCTGAGGTCTAGATATATAATCCATTTTCCTATTTTCGAAATTGGGGATGTGGAAGACGGCACGGTCGATATGCCGGTGACAGATTTCGAACATGGGATTGGCGTCTTCGGTCCTACTGCTGTTAGTCTAGAGAACCTGCCCCGGATATTTTTTTTCAATTTCTGAAGTTCCTCGGGTATCGATTCATGTGCCTGAGGGAAGGTGAGGGTTAAAATAAAAGCAATAAGTGACAGTTTGGATTTTTGATTTAGGGGCCGTTAGTCCCCCCCCCCCCAAGCCTCAACTGGGAGCTCAGAAATAGGGATTGATGGCGTGAGCTCACAAGGTCCCATTCTTAATGGCTCCTACAGCTTTGGGTGAGAATCATGGCGTAGAGCATTCATGAATCTAGAACTGGTACTGATTTTAATCTGCTTTGGTGATATTTTGTAACTGGCCCTTTTTGGGGCCTTAGTAGGGCCCCTAAATGTGGTCCGATTGGGATGGTTGAGGTGTCAATCTTATTTATTCCTCGGGGGCCACCCATCAACATCAAAATATCCCGTGATTTTAACCTGCTTTGGTGATATTTTGTAACTGGCCCTTTTTGGGGCCTTAGTAGGGCTACTAAATGTGGTTCGATTGGGGTGGTTGATGTGTCAGTCTTCTTTATTCATCGGGGGCCACCCATCAACACCAAAATATCCCGTGATTTTAACCTGCTTTGGTGATATTTTGTAACTGGCCCTTTTGGGATTTAATAGGGCCCCTAAATGTTGTCCGATTGGGGCAGTTGAGGTGTCAATCTTATTTATTCCTCGGGGGCCACCCATCAACACCAAAATATACCTTGATTTTAACCCGGTTTGGTGATATTTTGTAACTGGCCCTTTTGGGGGGCCTAGTACGGCCACTAAATGTGGTCCGATTGGGGTGGTTGAGGTGTCAATCTTCTTTATTTTTCGGGGACCACCCATCAACACCAAAATATCCCGTGATTTTAACTTGCTTTGGTGATATTTTGTAACTGGCCCTTTTGTGGGCCTTAGTAGGGCCCCTAAATGTGGTCCGATTGGGGGTTGAGGTGTCAATCTTCTTTATTCATCGAGGGCCACCCATCTACACCAAAATATCCCGTGATTTTAACCTGCTTTGGTGAAATTTTGTAACTGGCCCTTTCTGGGGCCTTAGTAGGGCCCTAAATGTTGTCCGATTGGGGCGGTTGAGGTGTCAGTCTTCTTTATTCGTCGGGGGCCACCCATCAACATCAAAATATCCCGTGATTTTAACTTGCTTTGGTCATATTTTGTAACTGGCCCTTTTTGGGGCCTTAGTAGTGCCCCTAAATGTGGTCCGATTGGGGCGGTTGAGGTGTCAATCTTCTTTATTTCTCGGGGGCCACCCATCAACACCAAAATATCCCGTGATTTTAACCTGCTTTGGTGATATTTTGTAACTGGCCCTTTTTGGAGCCTTATTAGAGCCCCTAATTGTGGTCCGATTGGGGCGGTTGAGGTGTCAATCTTCTTTATTCCTCGGGGGCCACCCTTCAACACCAAAATATCACGTGATTTTAACTTCCTTTGGTGATTTTGTAACTGGTCCTTTTTGGGACCTTAGAAGGGCCCCTAAATGTGGTCCGATTGTGGCGGTTGGGGTGTCAATCTTCTTTGTTCCTCGGGGGCCACCCATCAACACCAAAATATCCGGTTATTTTTTTTCGAATTTTGAATATCGAATAAGGAAACTGGTATAAGTAACTAAATTCACAGTACTAATAAACCCAAAGTAGTTTGGTGTACCAAATGTTCACCACTCGTGGTGAATATTTGGTATACCAAGCTACTATGGGTATATTCTTTATGTTACTAACCGTCATACGGAGCGTGGTGGTTCTGTGGCTACGGCATTAGACTTCACACGATAAGGTCCGCAGTATCCTGACTGTCCATGTGGGGACACTGTGGAGCTGTGCACTAAAACGTACTGCACGCCGATTATGGTGCACTTGTCATCAACCAATAATTCTAACCCTACGTGTGTGAAGTTGGGGAGTCTGACAATTGCTAGCTGCTGGTTCTCTCCTGATACTCAGGTTTCACCCACTCGTAAAACTGTCCGACATAAGATGGCTGTCGAAAGTGTCGTTAAACCTCAATAAATAAATTATAATAAATAACCCTTATACAAAATGACTATAATACTACCTACGCATTTCAATAAACAATTCTAATAAAGCTATATAAATATTAATACCATCAGAATCGGCGCAGATTGTTTTGACTGCCATTATTCCAATAAAATTTTCCAGACTGCTCCTACATTTCCTACTCATTTAAAGCCATGAAAATATTAATACCATTATTGTTAGTAGACACAGGTGGTATAAACAATCTCCGGGCTTCTGGTGCCCACAGCGGAGATTCATTTATCCAAGTGTTTTAAATATATATCTGCAAAAAATCTTAAGTTCCTCGGTGTTTGCACGGTTCTTAACCCTTTAAACCCGGAAGCCCATTTTCGGACTAGGAACATGATACGTCTTAATTCCATTTACTAGGATGTGTGTTAAGTGCCCCAAGACTGCTCGATGAAAACATTAATTAGTCTATCGCCAAATAATGAATATGGCCTTTTCCAATTACTGTCATTAACTGGTTGAGTGCTGGAAGCCACTATCATGGCTTTCAAGAAACATGAGGGTACCACACTAAAGTCTGCATATTCTTTACACAAGTTTCATATTCAGTCATAAGCAAATACAGTTGTGTCCATATAGATTTGCATTATTAAAAATTATTGGAGAGTGCCTTAAGGCACTCTCCAATAATTTTTAATAATGCAAATCTATATGAACAAATTCTGACTTCCAAAAATAATCTAGCACTCAACCAGTTAAACTGTGAGGGAAGGTGCCACCGAGGTTTAACTGGTTGAGGGCTACAATATTTTTGGTGGTCTGAATTTGTTCATCAAAATTTGTTTTATTACAAAATATTGAAGAGTCCCCACAGGCACCACACCCACAGGCACCACACCCACAGGCACCACACCCACAGGCACCACACCCACAGGCACCACACCCACAGACACCACACCCACAGGCACCACACCCACAGGCACAACGCCCACAGGCACCACGCCCACAGGCACCACACCCACAGGCACCACACCCACAGGCACCACACCCACAGGCACCACACCCACAGGCACCACACCCACAGGCACCACGCCCACAGGCACCACACCCACAGGCACCACACCCACAGGCACCACACCCACAGGCACCACACCCACAGGCACCACACCCACAGGCACCACACCCACATGCACCACACCCACAGACACCACACCCACAGGCACCACACCCACAGGCACTCTTCAATAATTTGTGATATAACATTTATAAAAAAATATATTATTTGCATTTGACTGAATATGAAACATGGGAAAGGAAAATGTTGGCTTTTGCTCGGGTATCCTCATTTTTTTGAAAGCCCTGATAGTGGCTGCTAGCACTCAACCAGTTAACTGGTAAAGTGCTGAGTTTTTTCTGACAACAAATCAAAGCTCATCATATACTGCTCTATTACATTTAATTGGATAGTGCCTTATAGGCACTATCCAATTAAATGTCAGAGAGCAAGGTATTGTATAAAAAATCTGATTCATACCAGGAACAATAAAGGCTTCCTCAGGCAGAATGTAGCTACAGACATTTATTGCCTGTCACTTTTAGTAAAGCCCAAAATAGGGCTTCCAGCACTCTACCAGTTAAAGGGTAAAATGTACTGAAAATACCTGGATGTTTTAGCTAATTGCAAAGGAGGAGCCAGCAATCAATATTCTGCATTATTTGTGGGTTGAATCTCGTGTGACATTAGCCGTCTCCACGCTTGGGCCGTGTGCGTTTGCCACTGGGCCGAGTGTATTTATCTCTTGGGCCGAGTGGACTCTACCTTGGACCGGGTAGACAATGGACCGAGTAGACAATGGGCAGATTGGACTAGATACCACTGTAGAAGGTATGTATAGACGAAACCCTCATAACAACCGATCGGCAAAGTCAAGTTTTGGTCGGGCAAACAGGGGAGTTACCCCCACCCCATATCTGAGGATAGTTGTGGGCCTCTGAAAAGATTATTGGCCGTTCGTCTTAACCCTATTTCTGTCACCGTGGTCGAAACGAACTGTCTTTGTCTGTCTCTGTGTGTGTCTTTCTCTCTCTCTCTCTCAGACAGAGAGAGAGCGCGAGACAGGGAGAGAGAGAGTGAGACAGAGAGAGAGAGAGGGGGGGTATCGGAGGGACAGAGACAGAAACGAAGGGTTAATGAGATAGACAGAGACGTAGAAACATGCAAAAGGGCTCGAACCAGGCATGGTGACATAGATTGGGTTAAGATCAATACTTGATACCATAATAAACAGACCTGGGCAACCCTTTGGGTATAAAGGCTGTTTATGTAAAGTACCTGACTGTCTCAGCGAGTACGCGTTCGTCGCACACTTATCGCTACCTACTTGTGAATGCAATCAAAGACATTCATCACTATTGCAAGAAACGTATGAGAAGAGAACCACTCCAAGGATTGTACAAGTTTAAAAGAGAAAAAAAAACCCCGTACTTCTACAAATACAACTAGCTGACTGTTGGTCAAGTGCCACTTACTTGTAGAAAGATTGTTTTTTTATAAACCCTTGTGAAATCTCGACATCACGACAACAATACCTCAAACTATTCATGAAAGAAGAAGTTTGAATTGCGTAGGTACTTGTTTTTTATTGGAATTTAACACATTCATCAACCCAAGTCATATTGCGTCGGAGGGTTTTACGGGCGAGGGAAACCTAAGAAAGAAGTTTTTAGACATTTCTAGAACTTAGGGGAGACCGGGGATAATTATAACATGTTTTGGACTTTCCAAGGTTACCATGTAATCACGAGGTAATGGAAGAGAACTTCTGCGTGTTGTACTCACTTGACCTTCCTGTTGAAATATTATAAAATTGTTATTTGCGAAAGAATCGCAGGCTATGAGGAACACGTCACTTTCTGTGGTCACCCTTGCTGTTACAACTGTCTCCGTATCGTGCCCTGTTGTAACACCGGCAGGAATAAGATGTAGCGGTATTGATGATGTCTTAACAGAAATAGACATGGTTTGATTTTCATCCTGAACAAGCCGGAAAATAAGCATACTGTCATCTGCAAAATGATTTTCCCAGACGGTGAATTTTGTGATGCTACCCTGCACAGCAGGCTTGAATGAAAGGCTTATAAGAAAAACCCCAGTCTTCGAAACATTCTTGTGAAAGCACTTCTGAGATGAGTTCATTTTGTCATAAAGTCATATAACTCTTCAAAAATATTAAAACAACATTGAATTCCATAGAAATAATTTACAACAGAAATCGATTTCCCGTCCTACGCCCGTTCTCCTTTGTTTTGAAAAATATCTATCCGCCAGTGCCAGACTTTTTGAATTATTTCTATTATAAAAACATTAATTATCTGTCGATTTGTTTTGCGCATTGTCATGAGTTTGATTTCCAACGGTCTTCAGTCAGTGATCACAAGTCATTCAAATGCCATCAAACATTAACAGTAGAAATACCGCTAAGGTTTGATGACATTTGAATGGTTGTTTTCCACTAATCACTGAGTGAATCCATCTCAGTCACAGTGATTGGCCAGTTTGGCCTCATCAACAGATGAAGTGAAGGTATTTAAACGCTTTGGGATAATTGGAAAATCGAATATATTTCGACGGTGTCGCTCTGTTAATAAGGCAGGAGATTAAATACAAACCAATACCATGCGACCACCTCAATGCTGAAGTGATTGCAGCTGAAATTGAACTTGACCACAAACACGTGGCCATCATATCATATTATAACAAGCCGCAAGCAACAGTAGACAGTAAAGTATTTGAATTTTTTACCAACAAGTACAAGCACTGCATATTCTTGGGTGATTTCAATTCCAAACACCAGGTATTCGGTTGTCATAAGACTGAGCCTAATGGTGACGCCCTTTTCCATATCATTGAAGAACTCGATCTATTCGTGGTAAATAACGATCAAGACGTAACATACATAAGCAACAACCCACTCCATCAATCAGATATCCTAGACTTGATTATCACCAGCAAATCACTAACCAGCCAAATGCAAGACATATTTGTAGGAGATGATGATCTAGGCAGTGATCACCTGCCGGTTCACGCCACTCTGAAATGTAATACTGGACCCGCAAGGTATCCTCCCGTGAATAGGAGGAACCTATCAAAAATTGACTGGAACCTCTTCAGAAACATTATCGAAGCAAAAATAAAGGCAAATGACCCCTCAAATGTTCATGAACTAGAAAAAGCCTGCACCCACCTTAACGAGGTTATCAACAGTACGCTAGATGAAATCTGTCCCAAGCAAACAGTAAAGACGCGGATAAACAGAATAACCCAAACAACTCTTCAAATAATCAAACAAAAAAGAAAAGCCTTCCGGGCTTACCAATCAGAGAATGATCAAATGAAAAGAGCAGAACTTAAAACCGCGTATAATCGCCTTCATGGGGAAGTAAAAAAGGCCATAGCTAACGACAATCGCGTGAGATGGGAAAAAGCAACCGAAAACCTAAATGGGCTGAGAGAACCTAAGAGGTTCTGGGATACATTTAAAACTCTTACTGGCCAAAAGAGCAAAATTGCCAATAATAATGCGCTAAAGACTAGCGACGGATCTATGGCCATAGACGACAAGGCAAAGGCCAGTGCTTTTGCCGAACTTCTAAAGAAGGCACATCGTCCACAAGAAGGGAACAGATATGACAACGATTTTAAGGTACGAGTAAATAAATTTGTCCAAGATAACAACTCAATCTTCAATGAACCGAACTTCGGCCAAAGGCATGAAGACGGGGACGACCATGAATTAACCGAACCAATAAGCGTAGAAGAGGTCATGGGTATAATCAGAAAATGCAGGTCATCTTCGTCCCCAGGAGAAGATGAAGTCTCTTACAAGATAATGAAACAGTGCCCCAACATCTTCTACTGCAGACTTACCAAACTCTTGAACTGCTGTCTCTCCTGTGGGTACTTCCCAAAATGCTGGAAAGTGGCCACGGGAGTCATGATACCTAAACCCGACAAAGACCTTACCAACCCTTCTAACTACCGCCCAATCAGCTTGCTTAGCTGTGTTGGGAAAATATTTGAGCGGATTCTCACTACGAGACTTCGCAGCTATCTCGAATCAATCAATTTTTTCAACAAATGGCAAAGAGCGTATAGGAGTCAGAAAGAGGGAATCGAACACGTATATAGACTGGTCGATTATATGAAAACAGCATTTAGTCAAAACGAAATCGGAACCGCAATTTTCTTGGATGTAGAAAAAGCGTTCGACTCGGTATGGCACAATGGCGTGAGATATAAACTAGCGAAAATGGGATTACCCACTAAAATTCTAAGGATCATATCATCATTTCTAACTGACCGAAAAATCAAGGTGAGGGTTAATCGCGAGGTGTCAGAGGAAGTAATACTCGAAGCGGGAACACCACAAGGGTCGGTTCTAAGTCCGCTTCTTTTCATAATATATGTGAATGATATAGAAAAAGTAGGGAAAAATTTTGTTGAACTATCGCAATTCTCAGACGACAAAGGCATTTGGACAGCCAGCAAGTCCAGAAACATAATTAAAAATCGTCTGCAGGATACCATTCGCGATCTTGAGAGCTGGTGTGCCCTGTGGCGCATCAAACTCAATGCCGCCAAAACTCAAAAAGTTACGTTCTTCAAAAAGCAAAGGAAAAAACCAGTCCCGAGTATCGATCTCCAGTTATACGATCACAAACTAGAAGCAAACAAAGAGGCCAAATTTTTGGGATTTATCCTAGATAGCAATCTCAGTCTAAACAGTCACGTAAACTCTATTACGGTTAGAGCTACTAAACGTATCAATTTTCTGAAGATGATCAGAGGTAGAAATTGGGGAGCAAACAAAGATGTGCTTCTCAAGCTCTACAAAACATTTATACGCCCGGTACTAGAATACGGTGCCATAATAACAAGCGACCTAAGCAAAACCAACATTCAGAAGCTACAGAGGGTTCAAAATTATGCCCTGCGAGTGGCACTATGCAAACCGAAATGGACACCGATAAAGGAACTTCACGAGCTAGCAAAAATAGAAACTATTGATACGCGATTAAAAGACCTACAAACCAAAACCCTCAACAGACTCCAAGATAGTGAATTAATGGTTTAGTTGAACGAACACCGATCCCTTAACAGAAAAACAAAATAAGTTTCCAGAAAAAAAAAATAATAAAATAAAATAAAATAAAAATTATACAATATAACTAAATCGCGTGGAGTCAGTGAGGATTGCCTCGCTACTCATTGGGAACGTTAGGATAGAGTCTGTGAGGACTGCCTCGCAACTCTGCTGAAGCGCGATTGAAACGCGTTTAATAAGATCTATATAACAAAACCCTCCACATACTCCAGGACAGTGAATCAATGGTGAAGCTGAACGAACACCGAACCCTAAACAGAAAAACAAAATAATCCACAGTAAATTAAAATTACTCAATATAATTAAACTGCGTGGAGTCAGTGAGGATTGCCTCGCTACTCATTGAGATCTTTAGGATTGAGTCTGTGAGGATTGCCTCGCAACTCTGCGTGTGGGGAGTGGGCTCCGAAGAAACACACCCCTTACCCCATCCATAGCAACAATCACACAGCAGGCACAATATATAATAGCGGATACCTATCTTTCTCTCTACCTTTTACTTTTCTAACTGAACATTCTCAAATTTTTTTTTTTTTTTTTTTTTTTTTTTTTTTTTTTTTTTTGGGGTGGGGTGGAGGAGGTCATTTGGAATTCCCGAAGGATAACCAGATACCTCAAAATCACATACGGCATCCTATCTCCCAGAAGGCTTGATGGATGACTCCCGGTTTCTTAAAACTAAACTGTTGGAGCTTTCTCCACTTCTTTTTTGTAACCGCTATGGTCATATACCGGGGCCGCTACCAAACCGGCGTTGCTGTTTGGTTTTCTTTTCTCTTCTTCCCTTAAACTTGCCATCGCACAACATTACATTCTGGCTCGCCACCATGGTGGGACTCAAACCTCTACCATCGCCGAACTGGAACCGAATAGAGCTCGCTCTCTAATAGTTTTAAAGGCGTTGAGGGATTGAGTATTGACCATCTAACACTCCAGCGTAAACTGCCGGGTATTCTAACCGCGTGCATAACCCCCTCAGACTCCATTTTGGGCAATAGGAAAGCTAGGCCTGTGTGATCCAAGGGAAACAAATAACGTTAAACGGGTCGCAAGGGATTTGTAAATCCCACATCGTCCCTGCGCGCCTTCGGCGCGCTAAAACTTTTCATTCATTCATTCATTCGGAAAATCGAATTCACCTGCTTCCTGAAGAAGGGCATTTAACCCGAAACGTCGAGGCAACGACAGTGCGCTCTATTTATTTCATCAACATTTTCATTAGGTATTCACATTTTATTTATTCGTTCATTTTCATTTTTGCATCATTTTTTCATTACTTTTTCATCATTTTTGCTTGTATTAATAATAATTTATTTCAGTCTAAATTAAAACCGGGAAAAATGGCTAATAATAATTCCACAAAATCCAAATTTGTTAATCGCCAAGAGCGGCAAAAAGACCCGGCATATTCGGCACATGCAAAATTGGTAAAATCCCTTTACCAAATTCTTCAACTTTTTCATCATTTGGCTTTTCTCGAGGACTGTTTGGCACAGAAAGTCCTCCCAAAAACATTCCAAAAAACAGTGGACGAGCGCAACAAAACCTTTCGGCCGGCTTTGCCAACCATCCAGATTTCGGACGCGCTCAATAATCTTACAAAAAAAATGGGCTTTTGAAGTTATACTAACTTTGGTAGATTATTACAAAAAAAACTCTAAAAGAAAAACAAGACCTGGTTCTTTCGGCTCCTTTTCTAAAACCCCAGGACTTTCCACGAGCACAGAATACGGCAGTTAAATGGGGACAGAAGAATTTTGGTAATCGACTACAAGAAAGTACTATTGACAAATTTTATTCTCTTTCGGATCAACTTCTGTCCCAGTTCAAAAAACCAGCGGTCATTAGCCAGACCTCTTTCAATCAACGTGCTCGTTCTAAATCGCCGGTGGCCCGCCAGCAAATTTCATTTTCTACTTCCAGAGAAACTCCATCGAAAAGAAAAAGACGGGAAACCATCTCTCCAACAGCACCAGCGACCAAAAAACCATCATTTGCAGCACGTTGCTCCACAACACCGGAATCGCCATCGTACGCCAGCATAGTCAAGACACCACCTCAAAAGAAACCATCTACAAACGGCAAGTCGTCATTCTACCGATTCTGGAAATCTGGTGAAAACAAGAACAGCTGGACCCTGCCAGTCAAGCCAAACAAACCTGTTTGGATCATGCCAACCTTCCACCCAACACGTTCATCGCATCATACTCTGGTGGAACCTTAAATCACATTCGTCAGATGGCTAAGAACATGGAAAAAGAGAAAGGTCGACAACATCCCAAAGCAATTTTATTCAACGTTGGGGTCAACAATAGAGAAGACTGGCGCATAGACGTGCAGAACAGAAAAAAGATTGGCCACACATCAACAGGTAGACTAGGTAATATGATAAGCAATTTCCGCAAATGTTACCCTAATACAAAACTTCTTTTTCAGGAACATAATTTTTCTTCTAGTTTATGTTCTAGAGACCAACAAAATTTGACTGTTATCAACGAGGCTGCGAAGTCAACAAAGAATTTGGAGATAATCCCGGCAATTCCAGCAAGCCAGTTTAAATGTTGCCCAGGTGATCCCATCCACTGGTCGACGGAAACAGCGAATAAAATCTACCAAGGATGGCTGCCACGCATAGAACCATACATCAAAGAGCAGCCTTTAAACTAATTACAGAAGAAGGCATCAGCCATGGAGAGAAAGTAGGACTAGGAACCGAAATAGTGAACTTGGTTCCTGATCTAAAATTAACTGAAGGTGAGAAAGATCTACTCAGGTATGGTTTAACTTTCGTTCCCGCCCCAGCCCCATTAAAACCTAAGCCCAAAATCGTAGATTTGGGGACAGCTGCAGTTGTCATGGATGATTACAGTTACATTAACGAAATGAACGGTGGTCCAGCAAGCCAACAATTTTTTAGGGCAACAGCATTGGCAGATAAATTTCGAAATTCAACAGGCTCAAAAGACCTCTTTGCCAATCCAACCGGGTGGTGCCCATCACCTCGGAAAGTTAAACCTGAAATTAATGAGATTTCTCAAAAAGTTAAAGAACAAGTAAGCCAAATCCCGGAATCATTTTTGAAAGACAAACAAAATTTGAACCAAATCGAAAGAAACGCCCTGAAGACGCTGAAAAACAACAAACAAATTATCATCAAGCCTGGTGACAAAGGGTCTGCTACAGTTCTGATGTCAAAAGATAATTATATTAAAGAAGCTGAACGCCAATTAAATAACACAAAATATTACAAACCTTTAGAAGCACCAATTTGGCAAGAAAATTGTTCAAAATTTAATGGAATTCTAAAAAGCGTGCTGGACCACGACTTCATTGAGAAAAAACATGTCGAGTATTTAATTGCAGAGAGGGATTCAAACAATCGTAAGTTTTACCTTTTGCCTAAAATACATAAACCCCTCAGCAGTTGGAGTGACGAATTTACCCCTCCTGGTCGACCTATTGTCAGCGACTGTGGCTCGGAATCTTACCACATTTCACAGTATATTGATTTTTATTTAAAACCATTTGCTTGCCGCCATCCGAGCTTCCTCAAAGACACAGAAGACTTTTTAATGAAAATTAGCAAACTGCAGGTTCCTTCCGACAGTCTCCTCATTACCCTAGACATTGAAAGTATGTATACTAACATTGGTATTGACGCTGGTCTAGAGGCAATAAGGAAATCATTCAAAAGGTACGATGACCCAAACAGGCCATCGAAAGAAATCTTGCAATTGTTAGAATTATCATTGAAAGGTAACGACTTTGAATTTAACAATAAATTTTACCTCCAAATAAGTGGATGTAGTATGGGTAAAAAATTCAGTCCAAATTTTGCTAATATTTTTGTTGCAGAATGGGAGAGAGGTGCTCTTGCTAAAGCAAGAAAACAGCCATTATGTTATCACAGGTTCTAAGACGACATCTTCATCATATGGCCCCATTGTCGTGATGACTTCCACGAATTCTTGGAAATCCTGAACAACCACGATGAATCCATTAAATTACAGCCCTGCATTTCAGAAAATATCATTGATTTTCTGGATGTGACTGTATTCAAGGGCCCTCAGTTCCGGCATAGCAATGTACTAGATACAAAAGTCTTTTTTAAACCGACCGATTCTCACCAACTTCTCCATAGAGCTTCTTACCACCCACCCAAACTATTCAATGGGTTGGTAAAATCTCAAATTATTCGATTCCATAGAAATTGTACGAACAGAAGCGACCTCAATCACGCCTGTTCAATTCTTTTCAAAACACTTGTTAAACGCGGTTACTCAAAACGCCTTTTGCGGAAAATTAAATCTGACACAATCCATGACATAGAGACACCCATTCGGGACTCTGAGCCAACGCACCCCACGAAAATTCGGCATAACCGCCCAGTTCTGGGAAATGGATCAGTAAATCTATGTCAGCGCAAAATTTGTTACATACATCGTATGAACTACATGAATACCGGTAAAACATTTTTTAGCGAACAAACCCCTATGTTTTACCAAGTTAGAAACAGCTTCAGATGTGATTCTGAAAACATTATTTATTTATTTAATTACATGCAAATTATGCCATATTCAATATGTCGGCCAGACGAAAAACCCTCTGCGCGTCAGAATGCAAAACCATTTATCAAATATCCGTTTAGATTCAGGAAAGGCAGTCTCGGACCACTTTAACCTCCCGGGTCATGACATTAAGTCACATTTCAGTTTTCAACCCATTGAGCAAATTCCGTTTTTGGACGATGATGAAACCACAACAGAAAACGACTTGAGCGTGAAAACTATTGGATTGGTATGCTCAGGACCTATCCCCCATACGGACTCAATAGAGAGTACTCTGGGTTGCCAAATAAAATTATTTGTTTTCCTTTGGTTTATAATCGACGCAATGTCGAAATTGCAAAAATTTTCAAAAACAGCTTTACAGAATTAAACACAAAACTGCCAGAAGCCATTAACAAACGATTCATCATAGCTTATAAGAAAAACCCCAGTCTTCGAAACATTCCTGTGAAAGCACTTCTGAGATGAGTTCATTTTGTCATAAAGTCATATAACTCTTCAAAAATATCAAAACAACATTGAATTCCATAGAAATAATTTACAACAGAAATCGATTTCCCGACCTGCGCCCGTGCTTCTTTATTTTGAAAAATATCTATCCGCCAGTGCCAGACTATTTGAATTATTTCTATTGTAAAAACATTAATTATCTGTCGATTTGTTTTGCGCATTGTCATGAGTTTGATTTCCAACGGTCCTCAGCCAGTCTTCACAAGTCATTCAAATGCCATCAAACATTAACAGTAGAAGTACCGCTAAAGTTTGATGACATTTGAAAGGTTGTTTTCCACTAATCACTGAGTGAATCCATCTCACACACATTGATTGGCCAGTTTGGCATCATCAACAGATGAAGTAAAGGTATTTAAACGCTTTGGGATAATTGGAAAATCGAATTCACCTGCTTCCTGAAGAAGGGCATTTAACCCGAAACGTCGAGGCAACTACAGTGCGCTCTATTTATTTCATCAACATTTTCATTAGGTATTCACATTTTATTTATTCGTCCATTTTCATTTTTGCATCATTTTTTCATTACTTTTTCATCATTTTTGCTTGTATTAATAATAATTTATTTCAGCCTAAATTAAGACCGGGAAAATGGCTAATAATAATTCCACAAAATCCAAATTTGTTAACCGCCAAGAGCGACAAAAAGACCCGGCATATTCGGCACATGCAAAATTGGTAAAATCCCTTTTCCAAATTCTTCAACTTTTTCATCATTTGGCTTTTCTCGAGGACTGTTAGGCACAGAAAGTCCTCCCAAAAACATTCCAAAAAACAGTGGACGAGCGCAACAAAACCTTTCGGCCGGCTTTGCCAACCATCCAGATTTCGGACGCGCTCAATAATCTTAGTTTAAACATTATTTTATTTCAATACTGCATATAAATATACAAGGTATAGAACAGCATGCCGAGATACAGTATTAGAAAGTGGATTCAGCAGCAAGCCGAAGCTAATGTAAGCTGTCTCCTGCAATCAACAAATACATCAGACTTTCATGGCATGGAAGAGACTATGATTGAAACAAAATAATATGAAAGAGGAAAGAAGGGGAAAGGTGGAGGGGTGGGGGTATCTGGGGCAAAGGCAGCTGCTTCCTTTAATAAAGGGAGAGCACAAGAGGGGCGAGCACTGCAGGTGTGTTCAGTAAAATCTCTTGGAAGCAGTAATATAACTCTGTACTTTTTCAAAAATTAGGCTGTTTGCTTCCGCTGTGTATTCAGCATTTCCATTCAAGAGAATATCCGTTGAGATTGTGAATGGCAGTGTTGCTAGTGTGCGCTGTCTGCTCTCTACATAGAACGGACAATGCAACAAATAGTGAGCACTCGTTTCACGGGCTCCACATGAACAGTATGGGGAGTTTGATAAATGGTTTCTAAACAGATGATCGTTAAGATTGCTACAACACAAGCGAAGTCTACAATGGTGGGTCTGTGCCTTACGGTCTTTACTTCGTTTGAAGCAGTTTGGAACGAACAGTTTATTTCTATTTAGGAACGAGTTGAAATTTTGCAATGAACTGTTTTCTCTGATGTGTGATGGCAGCGCATTCCATAATCGTGTTGTTGATGGCAAAAAGGATTCGTAATGATGCTGGGTTCGACAGAATGGGGCTGCGAGGTCGGCGTTATGGCGTAGGCCGTAATCGTGGGGCGCCGAAGATCGTGGCGGAATCAGCATGGATACATAAGCAGGGACCATCCTATGATACATTTTGAAATATTGTTTTAATTTGTGCTTCTCTCTTCTTGCTTTTAGAGTTTCCCATCCCGTTTCCAAATTAATAAGTTCCCTACTGGCGCTACGGGTTGCACCTGTTACGATCCTGGCAGCTTCCAACTGGATACGTTCCAGTTCGTCGGATTCGCCCTCAGCACAATTATCCCAAACTGTATCTGAATACTCAAGAACCGGCCTAATAAAAGTCAGATATATTGTTTCTAATGTTTTGCGATCAAATTTGTATTTATACTTTCTTAGAAGACCAATTCGCTTCCATGCTTTGGAGGCTATTGCTTCAATGTGTTCTTTCCAGGAACCCTGACTGTTTAAACGTATACCAAGATGTGCATGACTACTTACTTCGGAAATGCTCTCGTTACGCATTTTCAGAGGAGGGTGACAATTTCTATCACTTTTTCGTGAAACTAATAGGGACTCAGTCTTTAATGGGTTGAAGTCAACAAGCCATTTATTGGACCAATCTTCGAGTTGTTTCAAGTCTTGGTTTAAAATATTAGCAGCCAAGTCTGGGTTCTCTATTATTAAGTAGATCGTTGTATCGTCGGCGAACAAGCGGATGTTACTTGAAATTTTTTCAACTATATCATTGATGTATATGATGAACAGCAGGGGACCAAGAATCGATCCTTGGGGCACACCAGCTGAAACTGATTTCCATGAGGAGGCTTCGGAATCAATGACAACCCTCTGTTGGCGATTGCTCAGGTACGACTCAAACCACCGAAGCAGATTACCTGTCACTCCGATTTGTTCCAACTTAAACAGAAGACCTTTATGCCAAACTTTGTCAAAGGCCTTGCTCACATCACAGAAGACAAGGCGGATTTCTTTACCTTCGTCAAGGGCACTACTGACAGTATTGTAAATTTCGGTAAGTTGTAATGTAGTCGAATCTTTGGGGGTAAAACCGGATTGGAATGGAGTAATCAAGGTGTTTGACTGCAGAAAAGCCAGAACTTGTTTGAATATACATCTTTCGAACACCTTGCCAACACAGCTGAGCAACGATATAGGCCTATAGTTAGTGACTAGATTCGGATTCTCCTTTTTAAAAATTGGGGATACATTAGCTCTTTTCCACTCAATTGGAAAGTAACAATGGGAAAGGAAAAAATTGAACATTTCAGTAAGTGGTTTAGCGAGACCTAGTCTACATTCCTTGAGAATTTTCGGACTTATATTATCTGGACCACTTGCTTTAGAGCTTTTAAGAGTTTCTAGGACGTCCATAACTTCACTGGCCAATACACTAATGTTGTCGAGGGTCGGCCGGTTAGTGTTATGGACGCTCGTGGGAAGAGAGGCGTTCGAGTCATCCACGTGGGAGATGGTACAAAAATAATCATTAAATGCTTCCGCCTTTTCGGTATTAGATATTAGATCACAGTTGTTATACTGAAGGACTGGGATGTCTTGTTTTGATTTACTCATCAGTTTACCGAGCGTTTTCCACCAGTTAGCCGAGGAGGTTACTTCGTTGTTCAGGATGTTTTCAAGTTTCGTGAAATATTTTTCCTTTGACTTTTTAATTGCAGAGGTAGTTTGATTTCTCTTTTGGCGATATTTGAACCACGCTTGCGTCGTATCGACTTGCTTTGCATGTTTGTGAACACGTTTACGTTGGCGGATTAGTTTTCTTATGTCGTTGTGAAACCATGCTGGCTCATTTTGCCTACATGTAACAAATTTGTTCGGGATATATTTTGAAACAACAGATTCGAGATAGTTCTGGAATTCACAAGTTACGGCGTCCTCGGAAGAGAAAGAGAGGGTATTCTCCCAGTTCGTTTCCTGTAGTGTCTTGTTTAGACCAAAGTAGTCGCCTTGGTTAAACAACCACATGTGTCTTTTGTGTGCTTGGGTGCGTTTGACGGAAAACTTTAACACTGCCTTTATGGGACAATGATAGCGTATACGCTCGTCACAGAGAGGACCATCGACGCCACTATCCGATACAAAGGAAGCATTGTTAGTTATAATTAAATCAAGAAGAGAGGATGATGTTTCAGTAAAGTGTGTTGGTTGATGCAAGAGTTGAGCTAAATTATATTGTTGGAGAATACATTTCATAGGACCGTTAAAATTTGACAGTTGATCGTCATTAAAGTCACCGGTTATGACAACATTCTGAGAGTTTGTATCCAATGCTCGTTCGATGGAGGTAGCAATCAAATTCCATGATTCCGCTTCAGAATTTGGAGGACGATAAAAGGATCCCAAGAGAAAATGGCCAGATTTATTTGAGATCTGAAGCCATATACACTCAATGCCAGGAACTTCAAGATCATTTCGAACCTTGAATAGGATGTCATTCTTTATATAAATGATTATTCCACCACCTCTGGAGTTTCTGTCTTTTCTAACTGGTTGTTGGAACCCCTGGAGCACGATATCGTTATTATCATCGTGGATACTCAACCATGATTCTGTGAAAACACAGATATCGTATTCCAAGGCTTCACAACGCAGTGTATCAATTTTTGGAAGAAGACTTTGAACGTTTAGGTGTAGAAGGGACAAACCATTAGGCTTCCGGTTGGAGTTGGATAAGACGAGTGACTGTTCTGATAATCTGGATGATGAATCAGTAAATGGACCTGGGTTAACCTCCACATCACCTGATCGAATAATAAGTAAAAACATGCCACAGTACGTGCATGCAAACAGGATCATAAGTGACAGATCAGCACAAGATTGTTGGTAATTTGGACGCGCACCTGAGGGTTTGAAATAAGTCTGGAATATCCTTGAGGTGTTATCGATCCGGGCAATTTTTGGGATGTTGTTGAGAAAGATAATTATTCCCAAAATAAATGGTACAAAACTATAGAAGCCGTAGCATATGGTAAACGCTGAGAGATGACTCTCATCCCGATTCAATACTCCACTGCAGTGAGCGCCATGTCGTGCTACAAGACAAAATAGACCTACTCTCATTCTGTATGTTGCTATATCAATCATTATGCGGACTTAAGAACACTTTCAAATAAGCTTGGTATCCTCTGAGAATAGGTCCAATTCCATGAAGGAGCAGCTGCCTGTGCCTGGGGAATGACTGGGAGGAAGTAGTCTGAGGATATGTGGGTAGAGGGGAGTCGTGATCAATAGTATCTCTTGAATATGTATATTCAGCTTGGGTCTCGGGGTAGAATGAAGTTAATCTAAAAAAAGAAAATATATTGTGAATATATATACACAGGTAGAATATTAAGAGAAGCAAGGGTATCATGGTACCTTTTGGCTGAGTTGTATATTTTCCCTGGCTATTATCCAACAATGGACACGTGCTGAGTCACTATTATTCGAGTGTGGCTTAGTAAGTTCAACCCGATATTAACATTATCTACCAGGCCATTTGTCCCCAAATTAGAAATAGATGCACTCTCATTCTGTGTGCGTCTCCTATCGGATCACCAATTACTAATATTCTATTTAGAAGTCAGAAGAACAAACGACAATAAAGTCTGGTATAATGTCGGCTCAAATCCTTATCACGTGCTATGATTGATTCCTAAGTAGTATGGGGAGAAAAGTGGACTAAGGATTTCGATCGAGTGGCGACTGGCCCGATCGAAAACTCACGTCTTAATTTAGTGATACCAACACTTTTGATGTAATGGCAGAGTCAGTGACAGGTCAATTACCTTCACCGAAACGAGCTCAGTGAGCTGGCGTCCATGAAGATGCGTAATGGCTATATTTATGAGACGAGAACCAAAAACATTAAATTTGAATAAGGATTTTGTATACATACCGTTGGCCAGTTTATTCCGTACCTATAGGCACACCCCAATAATACTTAAAAAACGAATACCAATGAACAAATTCTGACTTTCAAAAATGATCCAGCACTCAAGACGCAGCCCCATGACCCCTCATTGGAACGACCTCAACAAGTCCGCTTCAATGGGGGCGCACAGTCTACAAGCATGTCTCCGAGACGAGGGCTGAGAAATAATTCATTTTTACAGGCTTTTTGTATACAGGGCTGGCTAAAGAATTAAAAAAACGCAGCCCCATGACCCCTCGTTGGGACGATCTCAACAAGTTCGCTTCAATGAGGGCTCATAGTCTACAAGCATGTCTCCGAGACGAGGGCTGAAAAATAATACAATTTTTACAGGCTTTTTGTATACAGGGCTGGCCAATTTGTGCCGACACGAGGAGCGAAGGGACAGCAATGAACACCCTCCAATAATTTACAGGAAAGCTGATGCCGTTTAACAGTAAAACACAGTTCGAGTGAATTGTGGGTCCAATAATGTAATATGTACCGTATCCCAAGATAGAGGTGAATCATTGGTCCAAAGTACACACCTGCTTCTTTCGTGAACGTCGTACACTTCGGAGACTATTTCTTGTGCTATTTGATATTTATTGGGAAATTTTCATGAAGTCATATCACGGCGGCCTCGCGACATCCGTGCCATGGCTACGTGAGAATTCCAGTTAGCATTCCCCTCAGGAATGAGCTACTTCGATAATGGTGCATACAGGCTAATTTTTCGGAGCCGGTAACTGAAAACATAAGAAGATTTGGATAGAGAGTTTTGTATACATGAATATGGATAGAGAGTTTCGTATGCGATTAGCCCGGTCACGTTGAGCAGAGGGTCAACAGTACACACACCTTCCAGCAAATTGCATGAAAGCAGTTCACGTAGTTTGGATGAGCAGTACAATTAAACTGAGAGACATTCACCATGCAGCCGCCCGGTTACGGTCTGCGACCACTAATCCCTGCTCAACGCAAGAAATAAACCACCATTACAAAATAAAATCTTGAGAACATAAATTTAAGTGAAAGTTTATCGGATTCCGCGTAGGTCGGTTTATGCCATTGTGTATGGGAAAAGGTTACCCAACTGATATCAGGAAGGCAGCTTAAGAGGTTTGAATGAGCAATACAAATTACAATCAAGGTAACATTCGCCAAATATATACATGCTCCTGGCTTCAGTCCGATGACAGGTAGTAGATGATAATGACAAAATAAAATCCCGAATAACTGAGAATTTTTCATTTATTATTTATTTATTGGCGTTTGAGGTCGCATATTTATGCATATTGGCTAATCGTGACCGCAACATGGTGATAAAATCAAGTTTATTCAAACGTTTATACCCAAAGTTGCCCACTTTAGAGGGCTTTCACCCCAAGCATTGATGACTGGGTCCTATTTTACCGGAAAAACTTGTTTACCATAGTAGACAAGCAAGCCTTACTTCCCGGGGTTCCCACGGGGGAATGACTAACGAGAAAGTTTAAATCCCCATCGCAGAAACAAGAACTTAAGTCGTGACACGTCACCGGAGATCCATTTCAATAATGTAATATTTTCAAGATATGCGTGAGTCCAGTACTCCACTGTTTATTTATTCATTGATATTTAAACACAATAGTCAATCGTGACCGCAACATAATCTTACAAAAAAATGGGCTTTTGAAGTTATACTAACTTTGGTAGATTATTACAAAAAAACTCTAAAAGAAAAACAAGACCTGGTTCTTTCGGCTCCTTTTCTAAAACCCCAGGACTTTCCACGAGCACAGAATACGGCAGTTAAATGGGGACAGAAGAATTTTGGTAATCGACTACAAGAAAGTACTATTGACAAATTTTATTCTCTTTCGGATCAACTTCTGTCCCAGTTCAAAAAACCAGCGGTCATTAGCCAGACCTCTTTCAATCAACGTGCTCGTTCTAAATCGCCGGTGGCCCGCCAGCAAATTTCATTTTCTACTTCCAGAGAAACTCCATCGAAAAGAAAAAGACGAGAAACCATCTCTCCTACAGCACCAGCGACCAAAAAACCATCATTTGCAGCACGTTGCTCCACAACACCGGAATCGCCATCGTACGCCAGCATAGTCAAAACACCACCTCAAAAGAAACCATCTACAAACGGCAAGTCGTCATTCTACAGATTCTGGAAATCTGGTGAAAACAAGAACAGCTGGACCCCGCCAGTCAAGCCAAACAAACCTGTTTGGATCATCGGATCATCGAACATCTCGAGGATTGATGCCAACCCTCCACCCAACACGTTCATCGCATCATACTCTGGTGGAACCTTAAATCACATTCGGCAGATGGCTAAGAACATGGAAAAAGAGAAAGATCGACAACACCCCAAAGCAATTCTGTTCAACGTTGGGGTCAACAATAGAGAAGACTGGCGCATAGACGTGCAGAACAGAAAAAAGATTGGTCACACATCAACAGGTAGACTAGGTAATATGATAAGCAATTTCCGCAAATGTTACCCTAATACAAAACTTTTTTTTCACGAACATAATTTTTCTTCTAGTTTATGTTCGAGGGACCAACAAGATTTGACTGTCATCAACGAGGCTGCGAAGTCAACAAAGAATTTGGAGATAATCCCGGCAATTCCAGCAAGCCAGTTTAAATGTTGCCCAGGTGATCCCATCCACTGGTCGACGGAAACAGCGAATAAAATCTACCAAGGATGGCTGCCACGCATAGAACCATACATCAAAGAGCAGCCTTTAAACTAATTACAGAAGAAGGCATCAGCCATGGAGAGAAAGTAGGACTAGGAACCGAAATAGTAAACTTGGTTCCTGATCTAAAATTAACTGAAGGTGAGAAAGATCTCCTCAGGTATGGTTTAACTTTCGTTCCCGTCCCAGCCCCATTAAAACCTAAGCCCCAAATCGTAGATTTTGGGACAGGTGCAGTTGTCATGGATGATTACAGTTACATTAACGAAATGAACGGTGGTCCAGCAAGCCAACAATTTTTTAGGGCAACAGCATTGGCAGATAAATTTCGAAATTCAACAGGCTCAAAAGACCTCTTTGCCAATCCAACCGGGTCGTGCCCATCACCTCGGAAAGTTAAACCTGAAATTAATGAGATTTCTCAAAAAGTTAAAGAACAAGTAAGCCAAATCCCGGAATCATTTTTGAAAGACAAACAAAATTTGAACCAAATCGAAAGAAACGCCCTGAAGACGCTGAAAAACAACACACAAATTATCATCAAGCCTTGTGACAAAGGAGGTGCTACAGTTCTGATGTCAAAAGATAATTATATTAAAGAAGCTGAACGCCAATTAAATAACCCAAAATATTACAAACCTTTAGAAGCACCAATTTGGCAAGAAAATTGTTCAAAATTTAATGGAATTCTGAAAAGCTTGCTGGACCACGACTTCATTGAGAAAAAACATGTCGAGTATTTAATTGCAGAGAGGGATTCAAACAATCGTAAGTTTTACCTCTTGCCTAAAATACATAAACCACTCAGCAGTTGGAGTGACGAATTTACCCCTCCTGGTCGACCTATTGTCGGCGACTGTGGCTCGGAATCTTACCACATTTCATAGTATATTGATTTTTATTTAAAACCAATTGCTTGCCGCCATCCGAGCTTCCTCAAAGACACTGAGGACTTTTTAATGAAAATTAACAAATTGCAGGTTCCTTCTGACAGTCTCCTCATTACCCTAGACATTGAAAGTATGTATACTAACATTGGTATTGACGCTGGTCTAGAGGCAATAAAAAAATCATTCAAAAGGTACGATGACCCAAACAGGCCATCGGAAGAAATCTTGCAATTGTTATAATTATCATTGAAAGGTAACGACTTTGAATTTAACAATACATTTTACCTCCAAATAAGTGGATGTAGTATGGGTAAAAAATTCAGTCCAAATTTTGCTAATATTTTTGTTGCAGAATGGGAGAGAGGTGCTCTTGCTAAAGCAAGAAAACAGCCATTATGTTATCACAGGTTCCAAGACGACATCTTCATCATATGGCCCCATTGTCGTGATGACTTCCACGAATTCTTGGAAATCCTGAACAACCACGATGAGTCCATTAAATTACAGCCCTGCATTACAGAAAATACCATTGATTTTCTGGATGTGACTGTATTCAAGGGCCCTCAGTTCCGGCATAGCAATGTACTAGATACAAAAGTCTTTTTTAAACCGACCGATTCTCACCAACTTCTCCATAGAGCTTCTTTCCACCCACCCAAACTATTCAATGGGTTGGTAAAATCTCAAATTATTCGATTCCATAGAAATTGTACGAACAGAAGCGACCTCAATCACGCTTGTTCAATTCTTTTCAAAACACTTGTTAAACGCGGTTACTCAAAACGCCTTTTGCGGAAAATTAAATCTGACACAATCCTGAGATAGAGACACCCATTCGGGACTCTGAGCCAACGCACCCCACGAAAATTCGGCATAACCGCCCAGTTCTGGGAAATGGATCAGTAAATCTATGTCAACGCAAAATTTGTTACATACATCGCATGAACAACATGAATGCCGGTAAAACATTTTTTAGCGAACAAACCCGTATGTTTTACCAAGTTAGAAACAGCTTCAACTGTGATTCTGAAAACATTATTTATTTAATCACACGTAAATTATGCCATATCCAATATGTCGGCCAGACGAAAAACCCTCTGCGCGTCAGAATGCAAAACCATTTATCAAATATCCGTTTAGATTCAGGAAAGGCAGTCTCAGACCACTTTAACCTCCCGGGTCACGACATTAAGTCACGTTTCAGTTTTCAACCCATTGAGCAAATTCCGTTTTTGGACGATGATGAAACCACAACAGACAAACGACTTGAGCGTGAAAACTATTGGATTGGTAAGCTCAGGACCTATCTCCAATACGGACTCAATAGAGAGTACTCTGGGTTGCCAAATAAAATTATTTGTTTTCCTTTGGTTTATAATCGACGCAATGTCGAAATTGCAAAAATTTTCAAAAACAACTTCACAGAATTAAATACAAAACTGCCAGAAGCCATTAACAAACGATGCATCATAGCTTATAAAAAAAATCCCAGTCTTCGAAACATTCTTGTGAAAGCACTTCTGAGATGAGTTCATTTTGTCATAAAGTCATATAACTCTTCAAAAATATTAAAACAACATTGAATTCCATAGAAATAATTTACAACAGAAATCGATTTCCCGTCCTACGCCCGTGCTCCTTTGTTTGGAAAAATATCTATCCGCCAGTGCCAGACTTTTTGAATTATTTCTATTATAAAAACATTAATTATCTGTCGATTTGTTTTGCGCATTGTCATGAGTTTGATTTCCAACGGTCTTCAGTCAGTGATCACAAGTCATTCAAATGCCATCAAACATTAACAGTAGAAATACCGCTAAAGTTTGATGACATTTGAAAGGTTGTTTTCCACTAACCACTGAGTGAATCCATCTCAGTCACAGTGATTGGCCAGTTTGGCCTCATCAACAGATGAAGTGAAGGTATTTAAACGCTTTGGGATAATTGGAAAATCGAATTCACCTGCTTCCTGAAGAAGGGCATTTAACCCGAAACGTCGAGGCAACGACAGTGTGCTCTATTTATTTCATCAACATTTTCATTAGGTATTCACATTTTATTTATTCGTTCATTTTCATTTTTGCATCATTTTTTCATTACTTTTTCATCATTTTTGCTTGTATTAATAATAATTTATTTCAGTCTAAATTAAAACCGGGAAAAATGGCTAATAATAATTCCACAAAATCCAAATTTGTTAATCGCCAAGAGCGGCAAAAAGACCCGGCATATTCGGCACATGCAAAATTGGTAAAATCCCTTTACCAAATTCTTCAACTTTTTCATCATTTGGCTTTTCTCGAGGACTGTTTGGCACAGAAAGCCCTCCCAAAAACATTCCAAAAAACAGTGGACGAGCGCAACAAAACCTTTCGGCCGGCTTTGCCAACCATTCAGATTTCGGACGCGCTCAATAATCTTACAAAAAATGGGCTTTTGAAGTTATACACACTTTGGTAGATTATTACAAAAAAACTCTAAAAGAAAAACAAGACCTGGTTCTTTCGGCTCCTTTTCTAAAACCCCAGGACTTTCCACGAGCACAGAATACGGCAGTTAAATGGGGACAGAAGAATTTCGGTAATCGACTACAAGAAAGTACTATTGACAAATTTTATTCTCTTTCGGATCAACTTCTGTCCCAGTTCAAAAAACCAGCGGTCATTAGCCAGACCTCTTTCAATCAACGTGCTCGTTCTAAATCGCCGTTGGCCCGCCAGCAAATTTCATTTTCTTCTTCCAGAGAAACTCCATCGAAAAGAAAAAGACGAGAAACCATCTCTCCAACGGCACCAGCGACCAAAAAACATCCTTTGCAGCACGTTGCTCCACAACACCGGAATCGCCATCGTACGCCAGCATAGTCAAGACACCACCTCAAAAGAAACCATCTACAAACGGCAAGTCGTCATTCTACCGATTCTGGAAATCTGGTGAAAACAAGAACAGCTGGACCCTGCCAGTCAAGCCAAACAAACCTGTTTGGATCATCGGATCATCGAACATCTCGAGGATTGATGCCAACCCTCCATCCAACACGTTCATCGCATCATACTCTGGCGGAACCTTAAATCACATTCGTCAGATGGCTAAGAACATGGAAAAAGGGAAAGGTCGACAACACCCCAAAGCAATTTTATTCAACGTTGGGGTCAACAATAGAGAAGACTGGCGCATAGACGTGCAGAACAGAAAAAAAAATGGCCACACATCAACAGGTAGACTAGGTAATATGATAAGCAATTTCCGCAAATGTTACCCTAATACAAAACTTCTTTTTCAGGAACATAATTTTTCTTCTAGTTTATGTTCTAGGGACCAACAAAATTTGACTGTTATCAACGAGGCTGCGAAGTCAACAAAGAATTTGGAGATAATCCCGGCAATTCCAGCAAGCCAGTTTAAATGTTGCCCAGGTGATCCCATCCACTGGTCGACGGAAACAGCGAATAAAATCTACCAAGGATGGCTTCCACGCATAGAACCATACATCAAAGAGCAGCCTTTAAACTAATTACAGAAGAAGGCATCAGCCATGGAGAGAAAGTAGGACTAGGAACCGAAATAGTAAACTTGGTTCCTGATCTAAAATTAACTGAAGGTGAGAAGGATCTACTCAGGTATGGTTTAACTTTCGTTCCCGCACCAGCCCCATTAAAACCTAAGCCCAAAATCGTAGATTTTGGGACAGGTGCAGTTGTCATGAATGATTACAGTTACATTAACGAAATGAACGGTGGTCCAGCAAGCCAACAATTTTTTAGGGCAAAAGCATTGGCAGATAAATTTCGAAATTCAACAGGCTCAAAAGACCTCTTTGCCAATCCAACCGGGTCGTGCCCATCACCTCGGAAAGTTAAACCTGAAATTAATGAGATTTCTCAAAAAGTTAAAGAACAAGTAAGCCAAATCCCGGAATCATTTTTGAAAGACAAACAAAATTTGAACCAAATCGAAAGAAACGCCCTGAAGACGCTGAAAAACAACAAACAAATTATCATCAAGCCTTGTGACAAAGGATCTGCTACAGATCTGATGTCAAAAGATAATTATATTAAAGAAGCTGAACGCCAATTAAATAACCCAAAATATTACAAACCTTTAGAAGCACCAATTTGGCAAGACAATTGTTCAAAATTTAATGGAATTCTAAAAAGCGTGCTGGACCACGACTTCATTGAGAAAAAACATGTCGAGTATTTAATTGCAGAGAGGGATTCAAACAATCGTAAGTTTTACCTCTTGCCTAAAATACATAAACCACTCAGCAGTTGGAGTGACGAATTTACCCCTCCTGGTCGACCTATTGTCAGCGACTGTGGCTCGGAATCTTACCACATTTCACAGTATATTGATTTTTATTTAAAACCAATTGCTTGCCGCCATCCGAGCTTCCTCAAAGACACAGAGGACTTTTTAATGAAAATTAGCAAACTGCAGGTTCCTTCCGACAGTCTCCTCATTACCCTAGACATTGAAAGCATGTACACCAACATTGGTATTGACGCTGGTCTAGAGGCGATAAAAAAATCATTCGAAAGCTACGATGACCCAAACAGACCATCGGAAGAAATCCTGCAATTGTTAGAATTATCATTGAAAGGTAACGATTTTGAATTTAACAATAAATTTTACCTCCAAGTAAGTGGATGCAGTATGGGTAAAAAATTCAGTCCAAATTTTGCTAATATTTTTGTTGCAGAATGGGAGAGAGGTGCTCTTGCTAAAGCAAGAAAACAGCCATTATGTTATCACAGGTTCCAAGACGACATTTTCATCATATGGCCCCATGGCCGTGATGACTTCAACGAATTCTTGGAAATCCTGAACACCCACGATGAGTCCATTAAATTACAGCCCTGCATTTCAGAAAATGCCATTGACTTTCTGGATGTGACTGTATTCAAGGGCCCTCAGTTCCGGCATAGCAACGTTCTAGGCACAAAAGTCTTTTTCAAACCGAGCGATTCTCACCAACTTCTCCATAGAGCTTCTTACCACCCACCCAAACTATTCAATGGGTTGGTAAAATCTCAAATTATTCGATTCCATAGAAATTGTACGAACAGAAGCGACCTCAATCACGCTTGTTCAATTCTTTTCAAAACACTTGTTAAACGCGGTTACTCAAAACGCCTTTTGCGGAAAATTAAATCTGACACAATCCGTGAGATAGAGACACCCATTCGGGACTCTGAGCCAACGCACCCCACGAAAATTCGGCATAACCGCCCAGTTCTGGGAAATGGATCAGTAAATCTATGTCAACGCAAAATTTGTTACATACATCGTATGAACTACATGAATACCGGTAAAACATTTTTTAGCGAACAAACACGTATGTTTTACCAAGTTAGAAACAGCTTCAACTGTGACTCTGAAAACATTATTTATTTAATCACATGTAAATTATGCCATATCCAATATGTCGGCCAGACGAAAAACCCTCTGCGCGTCAGAATGCAAAACCATTTATCAAATATCCGTTTAGATTCAGGAAAGGCAGTCTCAGACCACTTTAACCTCCCGGGTCACGACATTAAGTCACATTTCAGTTTTCAACCCATTGAGCAAATTCCGTTTTTGGACGATGATGAAACCACAACAGACAAACGACTTGAGCGTGAAAACTATTGGATTGGTAAGCTCAGGACCTATCTCCCGTACGGACTCAATAGAGAGTACTCTGGGTTGCCAAATAAAATTATTTGTTTTCCTTTGGTTTATAATCGACGCAATGTCGAAATTGCAAAAATTTTCAAAAACAACTTCACAGAATAATACAAAACTGCCAGAAGCCATTAACAAACGATGCATCATAGCTTATAAAAAAATCCCAGTCTTCGAAACATTCTTGTGAAAGCACTTCTGAGATGAGTTCATTTTGCCATAAAGTCGTATAAAAATATTAAAACAACATTGAATTCCATAGAAATAATTTACAAAAGAAATCGATTTCCCGACCTGTGCACGTGCTCCTTTCTCAACACCAATTTAACCCTTTACCTAACATGAAAAGCAGACGACACTTGCAAAAAAAATTCTTGAATAACTAATTTTTTTCATTTTTTGTCTCAAAAACATAGGTTTTGACCCCTTGTTGGAACGAGCTCGACGAGCTCGTTCCAACGAGGGGTCATAACCTATGTTTTTGAGACAAAAAATGAAAAAAATAATGAAAATTAATTGGCGATTTTTGAGAATAGCGCTGGCCGGTTTTGGCCGTTACGTTAGGTAAAGGGTTAACAGCAGAGAGTAGTTCGTAATATGTTACATCTGTCTCCGAGGTTTTTGTTACAACCGACCCCACAGCATGGTCAAGTAACGAAAACGTTTGCCGAATATTTACAAGGAAAATATGTTTAAAACGCATGCATGCTTCCACTTGAATGAGAAATGTGAAAAGTTTCGAAAGTGAAGTTCAACCGTTATTATTATAAGCCTCTCTGGTGGCTATCACGTTGTTTTTTTTTAAAAGTGCCAAAATTTACTCGACAGGTTGAAAAAACGCTTTTTTTTTACTTTTCAAATGGTCATAAAGTATTTAATCAATGAAACATTCCGGCGGAGTGTCATACGAAGTTGTCTCCAATTCCCAGATAGGGCACATATCGAGCATCTCTCAGACTGCAGCAGATATTAGTCATGTTACAAATGAGCCGTGTTACAATTGTCCCCGGTCTCCCCTACCTCTGGCATGAAAGACGAGCGCACTTATCCACTCGGCAGCCACTCAGTGGCGTAGATAGCTTTTCGCTGGCGGAGAGGGAAGCCCAAAATTTTCCGACAGATCGAAAATTTTCCGACAGTGTAACAACAACAAAAACCCAAACAAACAGAAAGAATCTGTTGTTTACTGCAAATGTACTGAAAATTAGTCTTTTTTACCCAAAATGGCATGTTTTTATCCCCAAAGCCAGTATTTTAATGTTATTAGGCATAAATTCGCCTAAAAATGGTCCCAAAAAATTTCCGACAAAACTTCTGGTGGGGGGTCTCCGCCCCGATCCCCCCTTTTATCTACGCCACTGCAGCCACTCTCATCGTGTCCCATTTGACATGTGAATAGTGGCCGCAAGTTGTTAAACAATTTTTATGTCAGTCCACCCTGAATGCCTGTAACGAGAAAGATAAATACGTCACATGATACAAAACCCGAAACACCACCGCGCAGACAGTGGTGTTTAAAGCACGATCTATCGATATTGTAAATGAGTGCCATATTGTAACGCCTGGTTCCCTAATTACCGTTTTTATAAGCAAGTATTTATTCTTTAACATTATAAATTATTGTGATAAGTTCGCGTCTCGGTTGAACATACGCTCCGAGCCGCAAACCTCAGACCATGTTACCGTCAACTCATCACAATAATGTGTATGTTCGAATAAGACACAACCTATAGCCTAAAACCTACATCGTAAAACACGAGAGGCTTATTTACTAAACTTGTGATCGTTAAAAGTTGCCTTGTTCAGGGCAACTTTTAACGATCACAGGTAACTTCTCGTGTAATCACGACGGTACAGGATAAATAATCAATAAACCAGATAAACCCATTTCATCTTTGTTCAAATCGTAAATCGGTTTGTAATTTAAACAGCACTTCATCCGGAACACCATCTGCTGCACATGTGAAACATCCGAGAAAATGAAGCGGCTTGCTAATCACTCCGTTGTTGAAGCAGTTACGAAACGGGCGACGTCATTTCAAATATTTCGCGTTGTGACGTCAGACCGTAACATTTGCCAATTCAGTCGTAAACATAGAATAATTTAATCATTTGCCCCGCCTCTGCGTTTGATTGGTTGAAAGCATACAGCGTGAAAGTCGTCAAAATCGTATAAACCAAATCACGTAATGATTTGGAATGTCAACACGTTCGCACATGTATCCGATCCAACTTTGAAGACCCTAGAAGCCCCGCCCACTCAATCCAGTTGTCTCCGTGAGGGCGTGACGGCAGACTGATAGATGGATAACAAGCTTGTAAACAAGACCAATGATCGATTTTTCATCGCCTCCAGTCAGCAAGAATACAATGATAATTTCTCGGGAACAATTGAATTTAATAAAATATACCGAAGTGGGAGACGAATAAAATTTTCATACATCCCAACATGATTTTGGGGGAACTGAAAAAAAAATGTTTTTAATGATATTGTTACGTGACTTGCTAAATATCTGTCGTCTGCGATCGAAAATCAAAACAACAAACAATTTGACAACGATTGACGTGACCTGTTTGTGGCACACTTTCCTGAGTTTGACTGTTGTCTTTTGCGAAAATTAAAAGTTTTTTGTTCACGTACACATAGTTTTTTTATATTTTAATATTACAGCTGGATTAAATTATAAGAAATAACTGTTGTTTTCCTTCGGTTTATGCGATATAAACCGAAAATTTTCTGCACAAGCTTAACACTTTTTCACCACAAGCTGAAAATGTTCAGCAAAAGCTTAACAAATTTTCAGCACAAGCTTCATAACTCGCTACGCGAGTTATGAAGCTTGTGCTGAAAATTTTCGGTTTATATCGCGTAAACCGAAGGGAAACAACAGTTATTTCTGAAATAATTAAACTTTTTTTCAGTTCATGCGTTTTCAGATAAAACGATTGGCTCACACGATTCTGTTTTTTCTTTTCATAACTCAATGAACCGAAAAAAACACAATTAGGTCCGCCCCCCCCAGCCACGCCCCTAAAATACCAGTCTTCGGAGTTGCAACATGGTGTCAAATCAATAGAAGTTAGAACACTGGCACGTTCTAAATGTGAAAAATAAAAATAAATTTATATTACTAATTTATCACCATGAAATTATTTATAAAATATTTAAATGACCGAGGTGGGTCGATTTTTCTTTTTCTTCACAACTGTATTTATTTGACATTTCAATTTTTACGCACACTGGGTGATCGTCTGCGTTCATCGTTTTACCCAAATCGATTGTAAACAATGGCTGGTCACGACGAATACGGCAATTTTGACATTGCTAATTTGAATAAAATTTTTAGAAATCAAAATGATTTTATATTTGAGGAAGAAGAATATTTTGACAATTTATCTTTTCTCGATGAAGAGTTTGAGGACGAGAGCGCAGAGGTGGGCGACCTGGTAGCATCGACGCCAGAGACCGCAAAAAGTTCTAATTTAGAAATGGAGAGAGCTATGGCTGTCACGGTTGAGGAAAAATTGACTGTCACAGCTCGGTTTAAAAAATTAACTGAAGAAAGCCTCCAGTTATCAGACGAAGGTCGCCAATCAAAGTCGACCAAGAAAAATACTAAGTGAGGGGTCAAATTATTTCTGGAGTGTTGAAAATTGCGGCCAGCCTGTAAACTTTATGACAATCGAGCCAAGTGAATTGAACTGTCATTTACGAAAATTCTATACTGAAGCACAGCCTAAAAATCAAGAGAAACGCTTTTCAAAATTAGACCCAAGCCAAGCTGCAGAATATCATAAAACACTATGAAAAATGTTAGATCCGCCATAAATAGGCATTTGCATGACTTGGGCCTGGAAATTGACATTGTGACAGACAAAGCTTTCAAGGAAGCAAATAATATGTTGGATGCGAAACTAAAATTCAGTTTGAAACATGGTTTGTCACGCCCAACCTGTCATAAGCAGATTATTGACAAAACTGATTTGAGTAAAATTGGCGCATACCTGCACTCTTCAGTAAATCCAGTCATTTCTGAGATACCGATTAATTCCATGAAAATTTAAGTTTCTCCATTTGATCTTCTTACGGTGTTATGGTTGGATATTACTGCTATGTCTCGTAAATGAAATAATTTGCAGAAATACATACACCACAAGCACAAAATCTCAGCTTTCTTTGTAAACAATTCGGTTTCTTCAAAAATTAACACTATCCTATAATGCCTTGGTTCGTTAAACTTCCCTTGCCTCTGATTGGACAATTTGCAGTTCATGGGCATCGGAGGGTATAAAAGGATTTAGTCTCTCTATCTAGTCCGTGTGGATCTTGTGAGTCAATACGGCGTTCGATAAAGGCCTGCTGAAGTAGAAATGGTAGGTGAAATTTACACCTGGTAAATTCTCCTCCTAAGATATAATATACTTGGTAAAAAAAATAACAGAACCAACTTTGCGATCAAGACAAAATGAATGTTTCTTTTAACGTCCGCTTATCCAAGCGCAATGGCGAAACTCTCCCACTACGGAAGGTGAGTTGTATGTAATGTGGTTTTGGGGCCTTAGTTGGGGGACCCCGGTGGGGGACCCCGGAAGTGACGTCATGTCACGTGACCCAGTGCCGCCATGTTGTGTTGTCATGGTAACCCGCATGAGCGGCCATGTTGTGACGTCATCTCCATAGTGATACATGGTGTGAGTGCGCATGGGACCAGATAGACAAAAACTATTGCATATACAGATAGAAGCAGAGAATTCTGGGTAATGACGAAAGAAACGTGTCTTTTAATGGGAAAAACGTCATGGGATAGGGATCCAAAAAGGGATTCTGGGAGAGTTCTAAGCAAGAACATTACTCCTGTTCAATCGAACGCACCCCTTTGTACCCCCTTAGTACTATAGCACTACGTGCTAAGCCGATAAATTGGGGAAATAAAGTCGACGAGCTCGTTCCAACGAGGGGTCATAACCTATGTTTTTGAGACAAAAAATGAAAAAAATAATGAAAATCAATTGTCGGTTTTTGATAATAGCGCTGGCCGGTTTTGGCCGTTACGTTAGGTAAAGGGTTAACATTATTTGCAAGAATTTGAGTTGTGAATTATAATTAAACCTCGGTCGTTTAGTTACAGTGTCTCCAGTTCTGTTCTAACTATCAGTTTCACTAAAATGTTTTATTATAAATTATTGTAGACCAGAATAATAGAATACAGCCTTTACACAAATATTGTCTCAGCGTTTAGAAACGATTTAATAAAATATGAAAACTTAATTCAGTGTCGCCATAGTGATCTTTGCAGGGAACCATGTTGTTGTATCACGCCGGGTGTGATATCATGTACACATTGCAAGGCATGATTGGAAATAGTAAGTTGTCAAAATAATATATGAAATTACGTCACAGTTATAATTCAAGCTCGTAGCGTGGGATCGTCCACGTGATGGTCTTAGATTTACTCCCCGTGAATCGAACACAATCTCCGAACACACCCGTCCTATTTAGATAGTTTTGAGTCACACAGCAACCAGGTGCCACCATAAAAGAATAAATTAAGATGGTGGCCTCCAGTAGACAAAATGGGGACGACGGAAGCACATAACTGCATGTGCGCACTGATACCGCGTATCACTTTGGTAATAATGTAACAATATGGCCGCCCACGCGGGCTATCATGGCATTACGTAACAATTTGCGTGACTATAACGTCCCTTCCGATGTGCTGATGGGGTCCTGTAAATGATCCCTGAAAACCACATATGATACCAATGCTGATGTTTGGAGACAACAATATTGATCTAATTTATTTATTGGGGTTTAAGGTGAAAGTCAGCATCTTTGGCTATATCATGTATGACATCAAGTTAGCCAATCGTTTATACCTGTTGCCCGTTTAGAAGGCTTCTATCCCAGGCGTTAGCTACCGTGTTCTACTTTCTCAGTAAAGCAAAATTTAATTGCCACGGTCAACAAGCACTCCTCCACTTCCTGGGATTTTCACGGGTGAAATGATATGCAATGTCAGGAAAGTACTACTCTAAAAATTTGTTTTTGGTATCACATCCGAAGGTAACACGCAACAAGGCGGTACGCCACTCTTAACCCTTTACCCAACGAATCGCCCGCATCCGCCCGCGTAATATGCAAATTCAGCAGTTGAAAAAATATTATTTTTCAAAAAATTTCAACAAAATCATATCATGTGACCCCTCATCGAGCTTGTTCCAACGAGGGGTGATATGATATGGTTTTGTTGAAATTTTTTGAAAAAATTTAAAAAATGATATTTAAAATAATGCATTTTGATATCGTCTGAGTTGGGTAAAGGGTTAAACTTAGGTTCAGTTGTTATAAGCTGTACCAGTAGATTGTCAAATTTGTCCGTGGCACTGAAAGTGTAGCGAAAAATATTTGTCTTGGTGGCTCAGTTCTTCGCACGTTAACGGGTAAGGTGGTACGGGTTTAATTGGTTTGCTGAGGATGCAAGATATGCATAACGGGCGGGTAGTACGAGCATTGAATGTTGTTTGGTTGATGATAATTGGGTCGTTGAGGGGAAGAAAATCATTCCGGCGTTTGGCTGCCCTCGTGCAACATCACATTTTTAAGGAGTACAGTTGGATACGACTGTTTAGGGGTGTGCCTGGAGGGGAGGGGGGGGGGGGGGCTTGGCGTAGAGCAAAACTTCACCAACATTAAAATTTTGTCAATGCATAATTATTTGTTTCTAATATTTTTTTATTTTTTATTTTTATTTTTTCATTGTATTGATGAGGTTCGGCATCAACCCCGGAGACGGCAAGATTGCCTTGGCAATCCGAACACAGGGTTTTCCAGAGTGATTTTTTTTCAAAACAAAATAATAATTTTTTTATCTCTGGTTTTTCTACCTGGCAGGCTGAGCCGTCAATGAAGGGTTTATATGGTTTGAGTACAGTGCTTCAATAAACTGCGGGTCTGTGAGCAGCACAAGACCTTTTTGCTAGTTTTCAGTGTGTGTTGTCGACATTGAGTAGTCAAGACTGCGTTTTCATGTCGCGCACCGCGTTTGGTGTGTTGCGTTTTACAGAGTCCCCCCCCCCCCCCCCCCTTATAATAATCCCATAATAAATCATGAAAGTTTAGCGGAAAAGTGGAAGAAGTACAGTCGGTATCAGAGAGCGCTAGTTTCATTGTGTAGCCCACACGACGCCTCGTCATATTTGTTACGTAAAGTTTATCGAGCAAGAAATATGGGTGCTTTTAATTCCACAAGCAACGTTCCCTTCGAATGCAACCTAAGTAGCAGTGTATGTTTCCCTACAGGTACAGGTTGCAGGACCTCGGTGCAGGACCTCGGAAGTGACGTCATGTCACGTGATGTAGTGGCGCCAAGTTGTGTTGTCATGGTAACCCGCGTGAGCGGCCATGTTGTGACGTCATCTCCATAGTGATACGTGGTGTGAGTGCGAATGCGCAGCGCGTGTTGTTAGGGTGATACGTGTTTCCGTGGTCCATTTTGTATACTGGAGGCCGCCATCTTGGTTTCTATGGTAGCACGTGGTTGCTATGTTACCCAATTTTTCTGCAATAGGACAGGGTATGTCCGGAGGGTATGTTCCTTTGTAGAAGAGTATTTTCCCGATTCACAGAATTACCACAAACAACCCGACAATTCCTCCAAATCACCAAAATCTATCCCAACTTTTACTATTTCGAATTCTTTCAGTATTCTCTGCTTCTATCTATATATGTAATAGTTATCGTTTATCTGGCCATGTTCCTTTATTTTAGAGTATACTCCAGTAGCGTAGAAGAGCCTATCAGTTGGAACACCCTTGCTTATTGTTACTATATTTTGCTATTTCTGGTCAATTCTTGTTAGTTCTGACCGTATTCTAAGTACTCTTGTTGATTCATTTATCTAGAACATTTATAACCAATCAGATTGCTTGATTTCCCATAATCTGTATGCAGAGTTATCTCCCTTGTGTATCATAAAAGCCTATATCCAATGGCCATATCCCGTGGAATCCCATTTTTGGGGAAACACCCGTGGCTATGGAATCCTTTTTTTTCTTAGCCTCATTTCAGTATTTGAGGATACCTATGGCCTGGTATTGTATTATTCGAGGATACCTATCGAGGATACTATATAGGCTGTACATATCCCTGTAGGTCTCTTGCTGGCCCTTACTACTATTAATCCACCTGATGTTTCATGTTATCCTATGACTGGTATAGATAGTATGCAATACTAGGCATAGGGGTACTGCCTGGTAGTTTAGAACGGTACTATAGTATGGGCGGTATATACACATATAGGGCCCTGTTAGTGCTTGGTACTATTAACCAACCGATTGCTTTATTTTGTTATATGGCTGGTATATGTAGTACGTTATGGTAGACCTAGTGATTTTGTGGGGTGGGGGTAATGCTTGGTAGTTTAGAACGGTAGTATAGCATAGGCTGTACATATCCCGGTAGGTCTCTTGCTGGCCCTTGGTACTACTGAACCACCAGGTGCTTCATATTATTGAGCGGTATTCTGGGGTGGGGTCAATGCCGGGTAACACAGAACGGCAGCAGAGTATGGTAGGTATATTCCCCTGTAGGTCTCATCCTAACCATTGATAATATTAACCTACCAAATGCTTTGTATCATCCTGTTACTGGTAAGATGGTACGTAATACCAGTAGTTCCTACCCTATTCCAAGTACTCTTGTCGTTTCATTGATCTAGATCATTTAAATAAATTATAACTAATCATTCATTTCCCATAATCTGTATGCAGAGTTATCTCCCTTGTGTATAATAAAAGCCTATATCCAATGGCCATATTTCCAGGCACCCCAATTCCGGCACCCCTTTTTTAGGAATCCCATTTGTGGAATCCCTTTTTGTCAAATGAGGATAAGAGTCGTAGTAAATTAGACCTCAGTGTTGTAAAATCCTCAGTGGAGGAATGAGGAATTCCTATAACACAGTTTTATCACTATCGATGCACGAAAATTGGAGATTTATCCCCAAAATGAGAAAATTTTGACCATTTTGAGCCATTTTTTAGCCATCAACTGTGTCATTCGGCTGAGTGTATTTTAGTGATATTGTAAGATTTTTGTTGTGTACAGTTGTCTCCAGAAAGGGCCATATTCAGAGCTTCCAGAAACTATATACGCTGTGAGTATTGTGAATAGGGGAGGTAATTTAAATGCGAAATATCCTCGGCCATGTTAATCATAAGCTGAACATTTCTTGAAAAGCCGACATTTTCACCTGAATAACTGTAACGAGACCTTAAGTAGAAAACTGTTTGCTTTCATTGCAATTTCTGGCCTCCAATCTCCATAGCAACCAACTGTATTAGTGGGAATATGTTGTAGGATAACTAAAAGAAATATTAAAACATATTTTTCTTTTTTCAGTGGTATCCTGTACAGATATAATTTCCTGGAAAGTTCTCCCTCTTGAGGTATTTTAAGTCCAGTAATGGTGTTATCAAGAGAATTATGTAGGTTTTTTAACACAATTTTATTTGAAAATGCTGTTTACTGGTACAGTCATATGGAGAACTCTTTCTAAGAACTTTCCAGGGAATTATCAGGGTGTAGTCTGATTAGTAGAGATAATTTGGGACTGAATATTCTTAATCGTTACATTTACATAACTCTTTTCAAATAGCATATACTTCAAATGTCAGTCTTTTGGATCAGGTCAGGAACTGAAATGGGTCTATTTTGAACCCTTTAGCAAACACAATGTATGCTATGCAGGAAAATGTGGTTACAAGAGATTTATAGAAGTTTTTCTTTTATGATTCCATTATATTATAATTGATAGAATCAGTGAATGATGCTTAGCCAAATGAGGAAAGTGAATTGAGAATGCTGTGGAAAAGAGTGGGTGGGTGGGGACTGAAATATGCAGTTTACAAATGAATGTAATTTCTGTTTTTTTTTTATTTTATCAGTTAATGTGTGATCCTGATGTAGCTTTTGGTGCTGAAAGTGGCTGTGCACATCAAAAATAAATCATCCATCACCATTGGTTTAGTCTGATCATTGGCCAATATACCAACACAGCTGCCATGATAGCTATTGTCCATGGTGTTACAGCTGTGCATCCATCTAAATTGAAATCTATTTCCTTCTCTCAGGTTAAAGCATACTGCCTTGGTAGAATAGGGAAACCACTGGTGTTACATGCTTTCATCTAATGCAAAATTTACTCTACAGAGCTTTTATGAGAGTCAGAAATGTGAAACAACAGGCCTTCTCTCACTGAACATTACTGCGTAAAAAAACATAAAGAAACTGGCTGTCAGAGTGCTCGGTCTGCCGCTATCCATGGGGCTTAAGGGCACTAAGTTAACAATTTTTTCATATGTGCCATACATCATTTTACTCAGAATTAAATACAGATGCACATTTACTGTTTCTGAGAGTGTGAAGAATTTTTTCTTTTTCACTTAAGGTCTCGTTTCCTGTTAAAAGGTCATTCCCGAGGTTATTGGATATCCTCAGCCAAATGACTATTTTGAGCTATAGTTTTAGTTTATGGTGGTGTGGATTTAGTAAATAATTCTCTTTAATGGTCATATGGCCAAAATAATCTGTTGATGGTCTTGATTCAAACTGTGTATTGTCAAGTGCATTTTAATTGGGGGTCAAGGTCACATGGAAGTGTTAAATGACAAACCCAGACCTGTTTGGGACCTGACAATTTGTAGTTTACAAATGGGACAATTTTTTGGTAAATTTGCTTTGAGAAAGCCTTCTGAAAAAATAAATAAGAAACCCATATGTTTTTTATTTGTCAGAATGATCATGTTATGTTGTAAAATCCTCAGTGGAGGAATGAGGAATTCCTATAACACAGTTTTATCACTATCGATGCACGAAAATTGGAGATTTATCCCCAAAATGAGAAAATTTTGACCATTTTGAGCCATTTCTTTAGCCATCAACTGTGTCATTCGGCTGAGTGTATTTGAGTGATATTGTAAGATTTTTGTTGTGTGCAGTTGTCTCCAGAAAGGGCCATATTCAGAGCTTCCAGAAACTATATACATTGTGAGTATTGTGAATAGGGGAGGTAATTTAAATGCGAAATATCCTCGGCCATGTTCATCATAAGCTGAACATTTCTTGAAAAGCCGACATTTTCACCTGAATAACTGTAACGAGACCTATAGGCTTTTATTATACACAAGGGAGATAACTCTGCATACAGATTATGGAAAATCAAGCAATCTGATTGGTTGTAAATGTTCTAGGTAAATGAAACAACAGGAGTACTTAGAATAGGGTCAGAACTAACAAGAATTGGCCAGAAATAGCTAAATATAGTAATAATAAGCAAAGCTGTTCCAACTGATAGGCTCTTCTACGCTACTGGAGTATACTCTAGAATAAAGGAACATGGCCAGATAAACGATAACTATTACATATATAGATAGAAGCAGAGAATTCTGAAAGAATTCGAAATAGTAAAAGTTGGGATAGATTTTGGTGATTTGGAGGGATTGTCGGGTTGTTTGTGGTAATCCTGCGAATCGGGAAAATACTCCTCTACAAAGGAACATACCCTCCGAACATACCCCGTCCTATTGCAGAAAAATTGGGTAGCATAGCAACCACGTGCTACCATAGAAACCAAGATGGCGGCCTGCAGTATACAAAATGGACGACGGAAACACGTATCACCCTAACAACACGCGCTGCGCATGCGCACTCACACCACGTATCACTATGGAGATGACGTCACAACATGGCCGCTCACGCGGATTACCATGACAATGCAACATGGCGCCACTACGTCACGTGACATGACGTCACTTCCGGGGTCCTGCACCGAGGTCCTGCAATCTGTACCTGTAGTGGAACATACACTACTACTAACCTAACATGAAAAACAGACGACACTGGCAAAAACAATTCTTGAATAACTATTTTTTTTTTCATTTTTTGTCTCAAAAACATAGGTTATGACCCCTCATTGGAACGTTCCAGTGATGGGTCATAATCTATGTTTTTGAGACAAAAAAAATGAAAATTAATTAGCAATTTTTGAGAATAGCGCTGTCGGGTTTTGTCCGTTACCTTAGGTAAAGGGTTAAATACATTTTCTGATTCTTTCTGGAAGGTCGATGGAATCCAGTTCTAGGCACGTTGCTAGGGGGGTCTTCAGTGGGGTGGGGGTGTACGTATTTCGTGCAAGTAGATTTCTAACTGGGATTGATGTGTCACCACGACATACCGTAGGCATATCCTGAGATCCGCAGGCCAATGTTGGGAGAATTCGAGTTGGGGTATATCCCTATCGATGGTGAGGGCCCTTCTCCGGGAATATGTTTAATTCTTGAAACTCTGTGATGGATTCTGAGGCTCCCTCTGGCTTAAATCTAGTCATTTTATCCACCAGGAAAATGCATTTCCCCAGGTAGGTCCATGGGTTTTCCCTTGCGCTGACCAGGCTACACACGGACTGTAGACTGACAGCTATTCGGCCAATACCTACTCCTTCCAACTGCCAGACAGTTGGAAGGAGTAGATATTGACTGAATAGCTGCCAGTCGGGAATCGGAACAATGAGTTGAAAACCGGGCCAGTCACAGATTCGGGTAGCTGATTAGAAACGTTGTAGAATATGATCGAACAGTGGGGTTTTATTGAAAATGTGTCTCTCAACTCCGCCAACTCGTTCAAACTTTAGTCAGTAAATTAAAATGTTGGAATCCGGAAATTGACTGGAATCCGGAGACGGAGCACAGCCGATGACAAAAGCTGGTAATCTCAACCGATCGTCGATTGCAGTCGTGAAAACTATGATCACTGGTAGAAAGTTTAAAACGGCTGATCAGAAAAGTTGAAAACATGAAGGAAATTCATTTCTTTGAATTCCCAACAAACGAAATTTTATGCCATCAAATTTCCAACAATTGAAAATTATGATTGTTATTAGGGGTGACCCCCCCCCTCCTTCACCCCCCGACCCCCTTCGCAACATGCCTGTCTGATTCTCTTATTGTGGTGTGCGTGAAACATTGGACGCAGTATTAACGATATATCGAAGTTTAATAGAAAGAAAACACTTTTCATAACCCTTAACAATCATCACCACCTCACACAGAATTCAAGGAAACCTCTCATGTGAATAAGAAACGGAATAATTGTTCTCTTCCTTCATGGCGAATTGTTGTTGCTTTTTTTCAACCAAAATACAATCAAAATACAACCAAATACATTAACGGACAACTGTACATGACGTGCAAAGAACACAAGTGAATCAGAATCCATTTCCGATCCCCAGCCCTCACCCTACGCCACAAGGTCCATTCTTGTGCAACGACACCAGGAAATTTTGTATTTTACGTTCTGGCGTATATGATTCAGGAGTTTGTGACAGTCATTTAGCCAAAAAGTGTAACATATATCAAGTTTATGGAGCCCCCACCCTCCCCACCACCGAAAAAGCCCTCTAAAACGAAAACGCCCGGAAATTTTGTTTCTTAAGTTGTAGTTTATGATCAGGAGAGGTTGCGGCTCTCATTCGACCGAAAATAAGCAATGTACACATTACACGAAAGTGTAAGTAAAATCGATTTGGGAGTGTTTCGGGGGATCGTAGCTCAGGAATACCCAGAATACAAAACTTAAGAACTGGCTTTTTCTTCCCTTTACGGATACTGATGGATTGGAAGTGTTACACATTTTGTACGCAATAGTGTAAATAAAACTCTACAGTTAAAACTTGAAGTCCTGTCACGAACTGTGCGCTTATCTGGGCTTAATTTCGCGTAGAAATTGCGCGCAATTGCCATATCGGATGGCATCCAAACCACGGCAGATTCTCTTGGTAACTCAGAGCAAACACAGGCAATGTCTCTGCCAATGGATCTCCTGGATACCCGGAGGTCCATTGGCCGAAACATTACTTGTGCACATGCCATATGCACAGAATTTGATAGCCTTACTGTGGTCATAACGCGTAGATTAACGCTCAGATCGACGTGCTATTTGTGCGCATTTCATGACAGGACTTCTAGTTTTAACTGTACTTGGGTCCCTGACTGGTGGACATTCTTATTGACCACTTGTGTTATTGCACTTAGAAGTACTTATGTATTTTGAAGAGAATATTTGAAGCCGGACGTTAACCGTGTTCCATTTTGTCGAAGACATGAATCAATATCTCCGTGTTGTAAAATTGTACTCTTTGTAGATGGGCTTTGACTTTCAGATCTGTAACACGCAGCGATGGTGTGTCACTCTGCAACTTTCGCACTGCTGTCTGTTCTAGTATGCCGTGCACTTTGTCAGTGTAACATTCTTACACCAGAGCCTGAATTTTCTGGAAAAGTATCATTTGCTTGGGTCATTTTCTCTGGAGCGCGATCTCTTGGTGCTTGCTACCACAAATGTGTTGAAGATCTTGACTGCATGTCCTTTGCTCAGAACAGAAAGACAGGGCAGTGCTGGACATATTCGGTTGTTTTCTTACAGCCTACCAACCTCCAGCTGAGTAGTGGAAGTGAATACTACAGGATGAGTAATGGTAAGTTTTATAACACCAGGCACGTAGCTAGATAGTCTTCAATGAGGGAGGGGGATCAATTAGATTTCTAACTGGGGCACGAGGTTACAGGCTCGTGATGGGAGAGCGTTCGAGTGGGATTATCTCTCTCTCGATGATTTTTGAACCCAAACAAAACAAACGGTGTCGTAATCTGGACCCTCGGAGGTGTCAGTGCAGTGTATGGTAGTTGCGAAAGAATAGTAATTTGCAGCAGCAATTTAGGATTCTGGGTTTAGAGGGCGTTAGATTGTTAGCATGTGTGAAGATGAGATCATGCATCACTCGATATCACCCGGTATCCTTAGCGGCGAATTGGGGCGAACACGAAATGGATGTGTCCCACTCACGTGGGCAATGTCAAGGAGGGTGGAGGGAGGGGGTGGGGCTCCCTCCGGAAAATTTTAGAAAATGGAAGGTCAGTGTGACCCTCCAGTATTTATGGGGTGAGGTATTACTAGGAACAACACATGTACATCCAGTACCTCCGCTTTTGGATGCCCATATATTATTGTGGATAATGTCTTGCCCCTTGTCTATATATATACTATTTTGCCCAGTTCATGAAATGGGTAGCACCATCTATAAGATTTTAAACTTCGTTCACAATCTACCTATTTCATGAACTGGACAAACTAAAATACTTGTTTTGAAACTTTTAAAGATCGTTGTATTTTTTTCCCAGAGTTTTCCCTTCTTCAGGGCTTAGTAATAGATTCACTATTTTGTGTACTATATGGGTAAATAATTGTACAGTTGTGCAGGTGTCCGGAGATATTTTGGACGAGGCGAAGCCGAGTCCAAATATTGGAGGACACCTGCACAACTGTATAATTATTTACCCATATAGTACACAAAATATTGATATATGTGATTTAATCAACAGCCCCTCAATGTTAACAAAAGTGAAAAAAATTATATTTTCAAAAGTTTGACACGAGTAAAACCACATTTTAAAACACTTTTTGCTTGCTCTACCCCCGAAAAACAAAATGGGCATAACTCATTGTTTGCTTGCTAGAAAGTCCATTGAAGTGATGACACGCATCAGGAGTTCAGATATTGTGAACAGATCTGTGGCTTCGAAGTGAACTCACATCATGACGTAATTTGTTCTCCAGCTAATATAATGTCTCAGCTCAAGGGTGGAACACTTATTCAATCCCTCATCGAAAGTGCGGCAGATAAATTTAATAATCGTTCATTTTTAAAGCATTTGGAACAATAATTCTTTTTTTTCTGAAGAAGAGGTTCGCTTTCCCTCAGGGGTGGCGGGTGGTGGTGCCTGATTGCCGTCTTAATATTTGAAAAAGGGCGTTTTTTAGGTTATTTATTTACTGGTGTTTAAGGTCACTTTTCTGCAGGTATGTCTAATAGTGACCGCAAAAAAAGGTGTAAAGTCAAGTTTAGCCAATCGTTTACACCCATGCTGCCCATTTTAGGGGACTTCTACCCCGGGCCCTGGTGACCAGGTCCTATTTTACCAGTAACACTGAACTTGTTTACCACAGCAAACAAGCACTGCTTCAGTTCCGAGGTTTCCACAAGAGTCCTTTTTATATTACCAGGGCTGTTGGTTATTAAAAGCAACAAAAACTTAAAAAAGTACATTATAATTTGTACACGATGCACACTCAACTCAGTAGCTCTGTCGAGAAAAGCTTGTCGATAATTCATGTGTTAGAAAGTTTTTCACACCTCCTTTACAGCATCTTTACTTTTGAATGGTTATGATTACAGTACCGTGACAATCGTACAAATATCTAGTTATTGGGACTGTTTCAAAACCGCCCCAACATCCAGATATTGGTACTGTTTTACTGAGCTGTTCTCATCAAAACCGTACTTGGTGTGATTTTATAGGGCTTGTTTTCATGACAGAGAACAAAAGAAATATTAGGTAGCTGTGGATTAAGTTTGTTTTCAGTAGTTTGTTTTCAAACCATCACTTTATACATCCAACTTACAGAGAATTTATCTTACCTACAGTGTTATGTCATCAGTTGATTGTCTGGACCGTTACGTGCTGTTAATGATATTAAATATTATGGATTAACAGAGGGGACAAAAAAAATAAAGCCTCAGTTGTATTTGTGAGACAAATTGGATTTAATCCGATTAATATTCATATTTATTTATGAATTAAAACACAATTATTATTAATTGAAACAAAATAGAGAGTAAAATAAAAAACAAATGTTTCAATAAGACTAAAATCCTCGCCCTCTGATTGGATGAGGGCTCGTCCAGTTTCTTCTATTTTTAAGGCTTCAGAATATGTTCCAATGGAAGATAGAACCTTATGGTTCTCACACGACGATATGTTACCGTCTGACATCATCACACAAATTATTTCCGAATGAAGTGATGTTTAAATTACAAATCAATTTAGGATTTGAAATAAGATTGAGTTACCTCGACCTTTTTTATTTATTGGTTATTTGTCCACTGACGTTGTGGATGTGGGGGGGGGGGGGGGGCGATACAGTGTTATTTCTCACAATCGTAGATTGCTTTAGTGGAACAACTTACAATAACCCCAAGGGTATATAGTAGACAGCACGGTCGAGGACCTTGATTTTGCTGGTGACTTCTGCATGCTTTACAATCGCTACCAAGACTCACAACAGCAAGCGCCACCAGTCTTGAAACTATACAGCAAAACGAACAGTCCTCAACATAAACCCACATGAGACCAAAACAATGAGATTGAATTAGAACGAAGTAGATAAAATAAGAATTAGAGACACTGAAATAGATGATGTCAAAGAATTTACCAACCTGGGAAGTATCAGGACCACATGGGGCACTGACGAAGACATCAAATCTCAGAAAAGAATAGCACAATAAGCCTTTGCAATGTTAAAACCAGTTTGGAGAAGCAAGGCACTTAGAAGAGTTTTCAACATTTGGATATTTAGCTCTAATGTAAAAAATCAGTACTACTCTGTGGATCAGGACATGGAGAGATATATCCTCCTCCATAAAACCCTACAGGTCTTTGTAAACCGCTGCCTACGAAACATCTTTGGAGTGAGGTGGTCAAATACCATTAGTAATAGAACTCTATGTCAAAGAACCAAACAACAGCTAATAGACAAAACCATTATGACCCGTAGGTAGAAATGGATAGGGCACACTTCCAGGAAAAAAAATCTCCAATATTGGAAAAGAGGCTTTGGAGTGGAATGAACAGGGACAATGAAAAAAAAAGGCAGAAAATTAGCAAATCATGGGGAGACGCAAAAAGCATGGCACAAGACACAAAGAGATGGAAAGCAACTGTGGTCAACCTATGTCCCCATGGGACGAAATGGATTAAGTAAGTAAGCTATTTGTCTAGTGACGTCGTGAGATGCAAGAGGTTTATTTACTAAACTACGCGTCTCGATTAAACATATACGCCGAGCCGCAAATCTCAGACCATGTTACCATAATTCATCAAAACAGTAGAGGATATTTCATTTTGATAAAAGTGAGATATATGAAGAAATATTTTTATATTTTCATCAAAAGGACAGTTAAGGCATTGCAATGTGACATCTGATGAATGATTTCAGCGATAGTTGGGTATCTGACAAGCACACATTCCAATGCACTGAGCTGTAGAAGACATTGATGGTCAGTCAGAGAATTCACCACATTCAGTCCAAGACCTCAATACCTTATATATACTCCTCAGTTCGCGAGACAAGCGCGGATCGGACGTGGCATACTACTCACCAAACGCCCAATATTAGCTTGACTGATGTTATTCCATTCTTCCTGCAGTGCAGCGGCGAATTTCTGGACATTGGTAGGGAGCTATTGACATTGTTGTAGGCGCCTGTCAAGCATATCCCATTCGTGCTCGATTGGTGAAAGGTATGGACTTAGTGCTGGCCAAGGCAGTGTAGTGATGTTCTGCTCTGGAGGAACTCTGTGGCGACACGGGCCCTGTGTGCTCTTGAATTGTCATGATGGAAAATGAATCGACGGCCGTGATGTCGCACAAATGGCACCACATGAGCTGCACATGTTGTCATGGTAATACTGCCCTGTGACACACCCTTGGATGACATGTAATGCTGTTCTGCTTGTCATGGTTATGCCTTCCCTCCACACACCATAACCGACCCACCCCCAAAACGATCGTGCTGCCTAACGGTTACATAATGGTATCGTTCGTTCCGCCATCGCCACACTCTGTTTCGCCTGTCGTGGAAGTCGAGAGTGAATATCGATTCATCGGAAAACATGACGTTGCTCTACCGACGATTGTCTCAGCGCTGCCGTGCTCCACACCAATTACACCTTTCTGTGTAGTCTCCTGCGCAGCCCACAAGGTATTCACCACGATGTCTGCTATCAGCTTCAGCCATTTTAAAATGGCGGATCAAATAGAGTAGAAGAAAGACGTTTTTCGGTAGGGAATAGAAATTGTGCTGTTGTGTACGTTAAAATGCCCAGATCATGTTTCAAGAGATTTTGTGATCGACTTGAACACAAATGCGCGAGAGTCACGTCGATAATTTATGTTTTGATCTCAAATGTTTATTTCTAAGTTCGGCATAGCAACTCGGTGTAGTGTGCCCTAAGATACACTCGACACCCGCCATTTTGACACCAACCACGCTATTATGCTACAATTAGTTTAAAAGTCACATCTGATTTTATCTTTTCGACACCCTCCCCCCCCCCCCCTCCCCCGGTGGGGTAGGCTTCACCCACGGGCTATGGACGCATTGGACTTCGCGTACAACGTGATACGGTATGGCGGAAGGACACATTTTCTCACTTTAAAATAAAAAAGTTATATGTATCGACAATATGAATGAAAATCCCGGTCCAATTCTCAAGTACAGATAACAGGATTTTCAAATGTTTATTTCCAAATTCTAGGTGTAGCATTACGTCCCTACATGATACATCTGAAAATAAGGTCCATGGCTGTTATAGTTGTACCATCTGCACCCCTTGGTTACACTTCTTTAAAATGCTGCAGGTACCCCCCCCCCCCCCTCCCCCACACACACCACCCAACCCTTTGCCCACACACCCGTAGATTAGAGGTTTACAAAACGTGCTGCCCTTTATTCTTCCAAGTTGAAAGAAAATATACTAAAGAAAGAACTGGGAATTCAAATGTTCAGTAATATAACATTTTTTCAACTTATTCAGATATACATGTAAAGAACGGATATTAAAATGTCAACCTGACTGCTAAAGTTAAATAGCATTATTACCACTTTGGCGGGCGTTCTATAGTATATTAACGGAGTTTAGCGGGGTGGTAAGACTCAGTAATTCATGACGCCATGCAACCGGAAGCGAGCCGCGGGCGTTAATAAAAACAAAATTCATTAACAGCCCACAGCCTGCTTTCGGTCATGGTAATAATATTAATAACATGGTTTTGTCAAGCGTCCCTGTTTATTAACGGCCCTCGAGGAATGAATAACAGCCCTCTGGCTTATTAACGGCCCTCGACTTCGTCTCGTGCCGGTAATATACTCTCGGGCTGTTATTCATTCCTCTCGGGCCGTTAATAAACCGTAACGCCCTCCAAACTCATGTTATTGTTATATTAATGTAATATCAGCAAAGTTAACAAATGCACATAACCCTTTACCTAGCACGAAAAGCTGACGACACTTGCGAACAAAATTCTTGAATAACTAAATATTTCCATTGTTTGTCTCAGAAACATACGAGCTCAAGTAGAGCGTTCCAATGAGAGGTCATAAGCTATTTTTTTGGAGACAAAAAATAAAAAAATAATGAAAACTGAATGGTGATTTTTGTGAATAGCGCTGGCCGGTTTTTACCGTTACGTTGGGTAAAGGGTTAACTGAACATGAATGCATCTGGAGAGTGGATTGTCACTAAAACACTTGCAGAATGGACTTTCAACACAGACTACGGTACCCATAGAGTAATATAAAAAAGTTTCTCGGTGGGGAGTAGAAATTGTGCTGCTGTGCAAGTTAAAATGCCCAGATCTTGCTTATTTGTATCCCCGTCTATTTCCGAGAGATTGTGTGATCGACTTGGAACAAAATTAATTGCATGTCGCCGCCAAATAACAGCATTCAATGTGTTTTAATGTCCGAGAGTCACGTCGATTATTCGTGTTTCGATCTCAAATGTTTATTTCTGAGCGCGGCTTAACACCCCAACATAGTGCACCGTAAACTACGCCTGACACCCGTCATTTTGACACGAATTACACCTCTGTTCCGCAAGAGTTACAGTTGATTTTATCTTTCCGACCCCCACACCCCGGGGTATGGCTCACCCGCGGTCGGTGTACGTATGGAACTTCTCGTACAACATGATATGGTATGACGAAATAACACAGTTTTTCACTTTAAACTAAAAAAGTTATAAATGTCGACACAGATGATGGGAAATCTCGTTCTAATTCCCAAGAACAGGTAACAGGATTTTCAAATGTTTATTTTCAAATCCCAGGTGTGGTATCACGTCCTCACATGATGGATCTGAAAATAAGATCCATGGCTGTTAAGGTAATACCAACTGCACCCCTTGGTCACACTACTTTGAAATGCTGCAGGTACCCTCCCCCCCCCCCCCACACCAAACAAAAAAAAAAAAAATCCTCGCGCCACCCAACCCATTGCATACACACCTGTCGAGTGGAGGTTTACAAAACGTGCTGCTATTTATTCTTCCAATTTGAAATAAAATATACGAAAGAAAGAACCAGGAATTTAAATTTTCAGTAATATAATGTTTTTTTTCAACTTATTCACATGCACATGTAAAGAACAGGTACTAAAAATGAATGTCAACCTGATATTCACCGATCCGATAAAAATGAATGTAACAATTCACAAAAAATATAAATACCCATTTGTAAAAAGCAAAATAGTATTTATGACATATCCATATCAGCAAAGTTAATAAATGTACTTAATGAAACATAAATATATCTTGAGAGTGGATTGCACTAAAATGCTTGCAGAGTGGCATTACAACACAGACTTTACATTCATTTTTATCGAATCGGTGAATGTCAGGTTGATATTTTAATACCTGTTCTTCACACAGTGGCGTCGCCAGAATTTTTATTTTTTTGTTTATTTATTTATTTATTTTTGTTGTTGTTGAGTTTTTGAGGAAGGGGGGGGGTTAAGTAAGATATGGAGGAGGGAGGGAAGGATGTAGCTCCTCGCGGATGTGGGGGTCTGGTGGTCTCCCCATGAAAACTTTTCATATTTGGACGCCCTGGGGGCGTTATCTGAGCGTTTCTACAACACCCGACATGATGTATTGTTATGTGCCGTTTGCGGGTGTGATATTGGGTGGGAAAACCACGGTCAGATAACAATTTGAGGTTTGATTTGGGGGGGGGGGGGGGGCAAAGAAAAAATGAGGGGGGGCAGTCCTCCTCCCCCTTGCGCCATCACTGTCTTCACATGTATATCTGAATAAGTTGAAAAAATGTTGTATTACTGAACGTTTGAATTCCTAGTTTTTTTTTCTTTTGTACATTCTTCCAACTTGGAAGAATAAATGGGAGCACGTTTTGTAAACGTCTACTCTACGGGTGTGTGGGCAATGGTTTGGACGGGCGGGGGGGGGGGGGGGGGGGATTACCTGCAGCAATTAAAACAAGTGCAACCAAGGGGTGCAGCCGGAATCAGTATAATAGTCATGGACCTTATTTTCATCGTTGTCACTTCTTATAACATTTTTATTTTAAAGTGCGAAATTGTGTCCTTTCGCCATACCGCCATATCACGTTGTACGCTAAATCCCAAAAGTCCATCGTCCGTGGGTGAGGCCTACCCTCCTTCCGCGGGAGTCGGGGGGGGGGGGTCGAAAAACTAAACTCAACTGTAACTTTTGAACTAACTGCAGCACAGTAATGTGGTTTGTGTCAACATTACGGGTATCGGGTGTAATGTACGATACACTATACCGAGATACTATGCCGAGCTTAGAAATAACCATTTGAGACCAAAACATGAATAATCGACACGACACTCGTACATTAAAACGCGTCGAATGCTGTCGTTTGGCGGTGACATGCATATTTTTGTTCAAGTCGATCACAAACGAAAAATGATTGGGACAGAAATGGAAAAGATCTGGTCATTTTAACGTACACAACAGCACAATTTCTACCCCCTAGCGAGAAACCTCTTTTTTCTACTCTATTTGATCCCCCATTTTAAAATACCTATAGTGGGCTGCGAAGAAGACTCCAGTTAAAACTAGAAGTCCTGTCACGAATAGTGCGCTTTTCTAGGCATAATTGCGCGTTGGAATTGCGCGCAATTGCCATATCGAATGGCATCCAAAGCACGGCAGGTTCTCCTGGTTACTCAAAGCAAACACAGGCAATGTTTCTGCCAATGGACCTCCGGGTTACCTCCGCGTACATTAACGCGCATATCAACGTGCTATTTGTGCGCATTTCATGACAGGACTTCTAGTTTTAACTGTACTTCCTGCGATGTGATGTTCAGTCAAATGTTTGTCCAAGTCGATCACAAACGAAAAATGATTGGGATAGAAATGGAAACGATCTGGGCATTTTAACGTACACAACAGCACAATTTCTACCCCCTACCGAGAAACCTCTTTCTTCTACTCTATTTGATCCGCCATTTTAAAATACCTAGTGGGCTGCGCATGAGACTACGTGCTGCGATTTGACGTTCAGTCAAACGTGGAATTATTTGAGGTCGTCGAGAATACAAATTTCATCTGTGTATGCGATTTCGAATAGTCTGACCACTGACTCGCACATCTGTCGCTCGGTGCAGCTGCTGTCCAATTTCTGAGGCACTTTGATGGCGGGTGCGTAATGCTGTGGTTAGGATGAACAGTCCTGGTTAGCAGTTGTCGCTCTTGGACGACCTGGCCGTCGTCTTCATCAACATTGCCTGTCTGACCAGGGGAGGGGGAGGGGGGGGGGGGGGGTAGGAAAAAAATTGCAGACTCCGATGCCGATTTTTTGTTCTGAAAGGTCGGAGGACCCACCCACCCACCCCATGTAATTTGTTTCCAGTTTTACAATTTTTGTCCGGGTTTATCTGAACCACCCACCCCCAATAAATACATGCTTCTGAACCATCCTTCCCACCATACTGCACCATAACCAATTTTATCATACAGTATCGAGTGATTGATCTTGTACAGTAGGACAGGTCTTGAAAGAACATCCGTTTTATCAGACCAAAGTGGTCTCTTAAGGCTAATAAACTAACAACATTCAAAGTGGATTATATATCCAAATATATCCCACAATAAAGCCACACAAACATGGATAACATTACAACTAACTCTTCGAGCCAGTTCTAATGTTAGCCATACATGTGTTTATTTCAAGTAACCTTATTGAACACTAATGGTTATATGAGAATTTTTATTTTTTTTTTTTGTATTTTAGAAAAGAATGTTAGGTAAAGGGTAAATATCATAAATTACTTAACCCATCAGAACCTATTGCGTTCTCCATTCATATATACAGTGGAACTTCTCTTGAGAGACCACCTTTTTGAGGAACCACCTCTTTTGTGCTAGAGCATGTATATGTGGACAACACAGGACAGCATACCATTTCGGCCAGACAAAAGTGGTCTTTCAAGACAGTTGGCCTTGACAGACCACCCGTCTGAAAGACCCCTTTTGTCTGGCAAAAATGTTGGTCTCTCAAGAGAGGTTCCACGGTATGTGTATGCAAAAAGAATGAATGAATGAATGAAAGGTTTTAGCGCGCCGAAGGCGCGCGGGGACGATGTGGGATTTACAAATCCCTTGCGACCCGATTAACCTTATTTTATTTCACTTGGATCACACAGGCCTATCTATCCTATTGCCCAAAATCTAGTCTGAGGGGGGTATGCACGCATTTAGAATACCCGGCAGTTTACGTTGGAGTGTTAGATGGTCAATACTCAGTCCCTCAACGCCTTTAAAACTATTAGAGAGTGAGCTCTATTCGGTTTCAGTTCGGCGATGGTAGAGGTTTGAGTCCCACCATGGTGGCGAGCCAGAATGTAATATTGTGCGATGGCAAGTTTAAGGGAAGAAGAACAAAGAAAACCAAACAGCAACGCCGGTTTGGTAGCGGCCCCGGTATATGACCATAGCGGTTACAAAAAAGAAGTGGAGAAATCTCCAACAGTTTAGTTTTGAAAAACCGGGAGTCATCCATCAAGCCTTCTGGGAGATAGGATGCCGTATGTGATTTGAGGTATCTGGTTATCCTTCGGGAATTCCAAATAAATGACCTCCTCCACCCCCCCCCCCCACAACAAAAAAAAACAAAAAAAAAAACACCCTCTCACTGACACACACCCTCAAGCCCTTAAAAGGGCTGTTAAATCTTTATTCAAATGTTTATTTATATCAAATGTACACTCGTTCCCTGCCAGACAAGCTTGTTTCAATCCTTGTCTAGTGTTTGGTGGTTTCTTGTATATGCTGCAGAAAGGAAGGTTGCACCAATTCCTCCTACGCTTTGTCTACCATTTCCATGCGTCTTCTTGATAAGAGTGTTGCAAGAAAATTTGAGAATGTTCAATTAGAAAAGTTATAGGTAGAGAGAAAGATAGGTATCCGCTATTGTATATTGTGCCTGCTGTGTGATTGTTGCTATGGATGGGGTAAGGGTGTGTTTCTTCGGAGTCCACTACCCACACGCAGAGTTGCGAGGCAATCCTCACAGACTCAATCCTAAAGATCTCAATGAGTAGCGAGGCAATCCTCACTGACTCCACGCAGTTTAATTCTACTGAGTAATTTTAATTTACTATGGATTATTTTGTTTTTCTGTTTAGGGTTCGGTGTTCGTTCAGCTTCACCATTAATTCACTATCCTGGAGTATGTGGAGGGTTTTGTTATATCGATCTTATTAAACGCGTTTCAATCGCGCTTCAGCAGAGTTGCGAGGCAGTCCTCACAGACTCTATCCTAAAGTTCCCAATGAGTAGCGAGGCAATCCTCACTGACTCCAAGCTATTTAGTTATATTGTATAATTTTTATTTTATTTTATTTTATTATTTTTTTTTTTTTTATTTTCTGGAAACTTATTTTGTTTTTCTGTTAAGGGATGGGTGTTCGTTCAGCTCAACCATTAATTCACTATCTTGGAGTCTGTTGAGGGTTTTGTTTTGTAGGTCTTTTAATCGCGTATCAATAGTTTCTATTTTTGCTAGCTCGTGAAGTTCCTTTATCGGTGTCCATTTCGGTTTGCATAGTGCCACTCGCAGGGCATAATTTTGAACCCTCTGTAGCTTCTGAATGTTGGTTTTGCTTAGGTCGCTTGTTATTATGGCACCGTATTCTAGTACCGGACGTATAAATGTTTTGTAGAGCTTGAGAAGCACATCTTTGCTTGCTCCCCAATTTCTACCTCTGATCATCTTCAGAAAATTGATACGTTTAGTAGCTCTAACCGTAATAGAGTTTACGTGACTGTTTAGACTGAGATTGCTATCTAGGATAAATCCCAAAAATTTGGCCTCTTTGTTTGCTTCTAGTTTGTGATCGTATAACTGGAGTTCGATACTCGGGACTGGTTTTTTCCTTTGCTTTTTGAAGAACGTAACTTTTTGAGTTTTGGCGGCATTGAGTTTGATACGCCACAGGGCACATCAGCTCTCAAGATCGCGAATGGTATCCTGTAGACGATTTTTAATTATGTTTCTGGACTTGCTGGCTGTCCAAATGCCTTTGTCGTCTGAGAAATGCGATAGTTCAACAAAGTTTTTCCCTACTTTTTCTATATCATTCACATATATTATGAAAAGAAGCGGACTTAGAACCGACCATTGTGGTGTTCCCGCTTCGCGTATTACTTCCTCTGACACCTCGCGATTAACCCTCACCTTGATTTTTCGGTCAGTTAGAAATGATGATATGATCCTTAGAATTTTAGTGGTTAATCCCATTTTCGCTAGTTTATATCTCACGCCATTGTGCCATACCAAGTCGAACGCTTTTTCTACATCCAAGAAAAGCGCGGTTCCGATTTCGTTTTGACTAAATGCTGTTTTCATATAATCGACCAGTCTATATATGTGTTCGATTCCCTCTTTCTGACTCCTATACGCTCTTTGCCATTTGTTGAAAAAGTTGATTGATTCGAGGTAGCTGCGAAGTCTCGTAGTGAGAATCCGCTCAAATATTTTCCCAACACAGCTAAGCAAGCTGATTGGGCGGTAGTTAGAAGGGCTGGTACGGTCTTTGTCGGGTTTAGGTATCATGACTCCTGTGGCCACTTTCCAGCATTTTGGGAAGTACCCACAGGAGAGACAGCAGTTTAAGAGTTTGGTAAGTCTGCAGTAGAAGATGTTGGGGCACTGTTTCATTATTTTGTAATAGACTTCGTCTTCTCCTGAGGACGAAGATGACCTGCATTTTCTGATTATACCCATGACCTCTTCTACGCTTATTGGTTCGGTTAATTCATGGTCGTCCCCGTCTTGATGCCTTTGGTCGAAGTTCGGTTCATTAAAAATTGAGTTGTTATCTTGAACAAATTTATTTACTCTTACCTTATAATTGTTGTCATATCTGTTCCCTTCTTGTGGACGATGCGCCTTCTTTAGAAGTTCGGCAAAAGCGCTGGCCTTTGCCTTGTCGTCTATGGGCATAGTTCCGTCGCTAGTCTTTAGCTCATTATTATTGGCAACTTTGCTCTTTTGGCCAGTAAGAGTTTTAAATGTATCCCAGAACCTCTTAGGTTCTCTCAGCCCATTTAGGTTTTCGGTTGCTTTTTCCCATCTCACGCGATAGTCATTAACTATGGACTTTTTTACTTCCCCATGTAGGCTATTATACGCGGTTTTAAGTTCTGCTCTTTTCATTTGATCATTCTCTGATTGGTAAGCCCGGAAGGCTTTTCATTTTTGTTTGATTATTTGAAGAGTTGTTTGGGTTATTCGGTTTATCCGCGTCTTTACTGTTTGCTTGGGACAAATTTCATCTAGTGTACTGTTGATAACCTCGTTAAGATGGGTGCAGGCCTTTTCTAGTTCATGAGCATTTGAGGGGTCATTTGCCTTTATTTTTACTTCGATAATGTTTCTGAAGAGGTTCCAGTCAATTTTTGATAGGTTCCTCCTATTCACGGGTGGATACCTTGCGGGACCAGTATTACATTTCAGAGTGGCATGAACCGGCAGGTGATCACTGCCTAGATCATCATCTCCTACAAATATGTCTTGCATTTGGCTGGTTAGTGATTTGCTGGTGATAATCAAGTCTAGGATATCTGATTGATGGAGTGGGTTGTTGCTTATGTATGTTACGTCTTGATCGTTATTTACCACGAATAGATCGAGTTCTTCAATGATGTGGAAAATGGCGTCACCTTTAGGCTCAGTCTTATGACAACCGAATACCTGGTGTTTGGAATTGAAATCACCCAAGAATATGCAGTGCTTGTACTTGTTGGTAAAAAATTCGAATACTTTACTGTCTACTGTTGCTTGCGGCTTGTTATAATATGATATGATGGCCACGTGTTTGTGGTCAAGTTCAATTTCAGCTGCAATCACTTCAGCATTGAGGTGGTCGCATGGTATTGATTTGTATTTAATCTCCTGCCTTATTAGCAGAGCGACACCGCCGCATTTTTGGGCGGGGCGATCTCTTCTAATAATATCAAAACCACATAACGAGAATTGTTTGTTTGGTTTAAGCCATGTTTCGCTAATTCCAATTACGTTCGTATTTTTTAAATAATGTGACATTTGCAAATTTTTCTGATTAACGCTTCGAGCGTTCCACTGGACTATTTTTAGTGTATCCATGAATGGCTTAGGAATAACTGTACTAAGTTTATTTAAGTTTAATTACTATTTGTAATATTGTTACATAATTATATTCTGTTGGCGGCCGCTTCTAATAGCGTGTGAGATATTTGAGTATTATATAACTTAGAGGCTGTTTTACTAATCTCTTTGCAAACGTCCGAAAGATTGGTGTCCAAGTGTTTCTTCATTATGCTGAAAATAGAGCCAGCCATTAGAGTACACGTGGAATAAGGGGAAGATGAGTTCTCGACATTACTTACATTTAGAGCTTTAAGCTGGATGTTTGTTTTAACTTTTTTGAAGTGGCTACAACCCCGGTAGTTGCTAAGGTGTTGACCACCGCAATTCGGGCATTTCAGAGTTTTAGCACTACATGCCTTCGCGATGTGTTCGTCACCGCATTTCATACATCGTTGCTCCCCGTTGCATCTGTGTGACAAGTGCCCAAATTTCTGACACTTGTGACACTGAACGGGTTGCGGAAGAACACGATATTCCTCGGTTTCGTGTTTTTTGCCATTAATAATTACCCCTTTGCTTATCAGATTTAATTTCGTTGCTGTATTAGTGCATTTTGCTTTTATTTTCCAAGTATGGTTACCCGTGGCTTTGGAGAGCATCCTGGAAGGGCTTTATCAATCGAGTTTTTTCCGTTTTGGGGTGAACGCGTGTGATTACGACACAGGGGTTTTGTTGCGGATGGCCCTGTGTCTTGTTGGTTTTATTGGTCACCTTAGGGGGCGTTTTGGCTTTTACTTTATCGGCGTACGTCGCTCTATCGGTTGGGCTAGCTGTCGTCGTCGCATTCACTATTTCCGGTGATGTAGACTCTGTTGCGTTAACAGAGTCCCCATTTCTTGGTGTGACCGCCGAGTCCTTTTCAGTAACGGTGCTCTGTGAATTTTTCTTGATGATTTTTGACTTCTTGACATGCCGATCAATAGTCATACAGAAACCATTTTCGTCTTCGACGTCCACGGTTTCATCATTTTCACGGAACTCATTGGAGAGTTTCCTTTTCGATCGATTTCGGTTTGGTGATTTTTTCTGTCTCTGCGATTTGGGGACTTTAGCTGAATTTTTATCCAATTGAATTTCAACCGCCACGGCCGGGGAAACTGCGACCGTGTTGGTAGCTTCTTCTACTATGGATCGCAGCCAGTTATCCTGGCTGGGGGTAATTAAATCTGAATCTATTTCAGATATCCCCGCCAGTGAGCCGGCGGACGCAGGTCTTCTCATTTCTGTAGCGGCGTCAGTACATGGTAAATCAGGAACTGGAGGAGCATGGTCCTCCTTACCTGGTTTGGCTTTCAGAATTGCCTTTTCCAATTCCCTTCTCAATTCAGCCTTTTCTTTATCTGCCTATCGCTTCTGGGCTTGAAGCTCTGACCGCAAACCCTCTATGGTGTCATTTAATCTGGCTATTTCTTTCTGGAAACCAGACATCATCGACATCATCGATGTCATATCAGTATTAGTAGAATTTCCACTGTTGCTCATACTACCAGAATTAAAGACAGAACTGTTTAACTGAGCTTGACTTTGTTTATCCATTGTTTTTATTTGTAAATAATTCTAAAATTCTAAAATTTATTTTTTGAGTTATTAGAGGTTTTAATTTAATTGTATTGACTTAAATATTCGTTTTTAGCGGAAAAATGCAGATAGAAATAGCAAGAGAAAAAAGTAAACACTTACAGTGATACAAAAAGATACACAGAAAAAAGCAATGAGTTTAGTCATTTATGTATTTGTTTATTTTTTTGACGAAGGTTTGGGTGGGGCATGGCTGGGTTGGGGGAGGGGATTTATTACTTATTTCAAGTCCAGCCGTAGAAGGTCTGGTACATGATTTTGTTGACACCTGTGTTTTCAGATGTGTTTGAATAAATTAGCAGTTCAATCAGGTTCAATGATTAGTAGTTTTTGTGTTACATACTTCCTACAATGGCAATAAGGTGTTTTCGTAATAGGTCTGGATACATCGTTGTGCAGAATTGTTCCTGCAGCTGAAATATGTAACTGTTCCCGACTTCACATAATTGTCTTTGCTCCTCATCTAAGCCAGCCGATCTCACCAGGGTGCACATATTAGAAATTTAATCAAACGGAACACCCTCAAGATAACTTATCCTTAGAGTGCAGTGTTTGATAATTGCAATTAGTGATGCATTTTAACTTGCATTATTCAATATTTCATACATTGAATCACTATAAGCCGAATCATAGCTCAGCCGCAATATATGTAGCAAATAAAGTGATTTTGGGTTGATTTTGGTGCATTGGAGGGATGTCGGATCTACTTGGGTAATTAGATTTACTCCTATTCAATTGGATACAACCACTTTACTATTAGAGGATTTTGGGTCAAATATCAACCATAGGCTACAATAGAAAGGAAGATGGTGGCATCCGATATTCAAAATGGACGAAGGAAACGTGTGTCACCCAAAGAACACGCACTGAAGATGCGCACTAAGACCATGTATCACGGGCTACCATGGCAACCCTCCATGGCGCAACTGGGTCACGTTACGAAGTTACGATGTCACATGAGATCCACTACATGAGATCCATAAGATGGGATCGAAATGAACTATTAGTAGGGATGCCCCTATTATATAGAAAAAAATAGTATATCATGTACCCGGACCCCCACCCCACCTCCTCGTCTTATGAATCCCATCTGATAGATCTCAGGTAACATCATATGACCCAGAGGCACCGTATTGTGTTGTCATGGTCAAAACACCCATAACTCATAAACAAACCAAGGTGAAATTCAGTACTGTCCATGTAACAGGTACATTTGCTTACCCGAGTTCGTGGTATTTACATGTACATTATCACAGTAATGCCCCAACCCCTAATGACAAACATTGGTGGAAATTATAACATTTTGAATAACCTTTCAGAAAATCATAAACTTCAAAATTTCCTAACGTGCGGGGGAGGGGGGAGGGGGTTGTTAGGCAGTGTCTATGAGCAGCTCACGCCATATAACTGGATGTTTTTCTGTCTTTCAGTATGGTTTGCTGTCACTCGCAGTTTCCCTCAACCCAATTCACTGTTGTATAGTCATGACATATTTCAGTTACGTGACCAACTGGACTGGTCAGTGTTTATTTTACTTATAAGAAATAGGATGCCAGCAGTTGAGACGCCTCGATAGTGAGCGTAAAATACTTCCGGCGAAGGTGAGAACTGATTCTCAATTATTAAGAAAGAGACTATATATTGATGTGTCAGTCATTAAAAATAACGCCCACACTATGCCGACTGAACGAGAATAAACCTGAGTATGTACTTAATTGAATACAAATGACCAGAGGAGGCAAAGAATTGTTCATATCCTAATATTTTTATAATTCACACCGATACTCTCAAATATTGGGCATTACGTATCCAGACAACTACCCCCTCCCCCCACCCCAGACCAAAAATGGACAATCGGGCATCTGCCCAGTGCAAATGTCAGCTATGACAACGATATCCAAACAATTCCCCACCCTCCCCTCCCCAGAAAACTGCACCCAATGCAAAAATGGACAATCAGACATCTACCTCAGTGAAATTGTCTGCTATAATAAGAGTATCCAGACAAGTGACCCCAGACAATTGCCCCAGTCCGAAAATGGACAACCAGATATCTGTCCCCAGTGAAATTGTCAGCTATGAGAACGGTATCCAGAGAAATGATCACCCCCCAACAACTGACCCTAGTCCAAAAATGGACAGTGAGATGTCTGTCCTCAGTGAAAAGGTCCGCTATGAAAACGGTATACAGAGCTCCCCCCCCCCCCCCCAACAACTGTCCCCAGTCCAAAAATGGACAATCAGATATCTGCCCCAGTGAAACTGTCAGCTATGAGAACGGTATGCAGAGAAATGCCACCCACCCCAACAATTGTGCCTAGTCCAAAAATGGACAATCAGATATCTGTCCCCAGTGAAAAGGTCCGTTTTGAAAACGGTATACAGAGTCCCCCCCCTCCCAACAACTGCCCCCAGTCCTAAATGGACAATCAGATATCTGCCCCTAGTGAAATTGTCAGCTGTGCGAACGGTGTCAAGAGAAATGCAGCTCCCATCCTACCCCCCCCCCCCCGATAATTGTCTCAAGGGCAAAAATAGACAATTAGACACCTGGCAATAGTGAAATTGTCAGCTATGACAAAGGTATCCAGACAAGCCCCCCCCCCCCCCACCCCCGATAACTGACTTCGTCAATAAAAAATGGACAATCAGACATCTGCCCCCAGGGAAATTGTCATTACTGGTAACTAGAATGCAACTGATTCTAACGTCTTTTTCTCGACCCGAGATACACCGTGCTACAATTAAAACTAGTAGCCCAAGAACATTAGGTTTCACTAGGGAAAAAAATCGGAGAAAGCTGATTTTTTCAGGGAATGTCGAGTACATGTCACTGAACGATTAGACAAAAGTCCCCTAAAATCCCAGCTGAGCTTTTTTTTCTACAGCCTTTTTTCGAAAACGCGTTTGAAAAAAATCAAAAAAAATCGCACGAACTTTGTAACCTCGAATTGATCCAACTGTATTTTTTGTTTACGCGTATTTCGAGCTACATAATGTCTAATATACATTTACCTAGAGGAAAATGTGCATTCTGTGACAATTTCTGCGAAAAATTATTGAAAATTCACAAAAAAGTATCGGATTTACGCAAAAAATGACGATTTTCCTAACGGATTTGCCCAAAGGGTCGTAGTACAGAACGGGATGTTAGTTGGACAGACGATAAAAAATCCACCACCATTTGAAGACTTTTATTATTGCTTACAAAATAGACATTATGGAAGACCCCCTCTGCTTCTGTCCGAGTTTCCCTTTTGGCATAAAATTCGTCTGCATGAGAACTCAACTATTTTCGGGCTTGGGACCGAACAGACACGTCTGTATCTGGCAGCATTAGATCAATAAATAATATTTACAGAATGTACAAAAATCAATAAATAATATTTACAGAATGTACAAATCAATCAACATGGATTAAGTTACATTGACTATTATCAACGCTATATACAGAAATGACATGACCTATATACATATTATTCATCGAACTCAGAAATTTCCGACAGGACAGTGTTTCTGTGGTTGTTACAAGAATCCGAACTGCAATTACACAAACCTGAGCAAGAGAGTCCTGCCTTCTTACACCGACACCTTTTTGTACAAGCACTCTTGCAACCACAACTGATCAGATTCAGTAGGTTATCGGGGGCACATGGTTTTGTGGCTGCAGTCGGTAGAAGAAGTCCATTGTCTAGCGACCACTCCCAATCCGTCGGAGGAAGCGAAGTGCCCAGCCATTGTTGGACCTGGAGATAACATCTGTGGACATGTTGTTGTGCAGCATCGCTGCTTGGTGGGAGTGAGGCTAGGTCGATGGGTTTATTCAGTTTAGATTTTGCTACATAACGCTTGTAAGTGACATATCTATATTGGTCGAGAGAGGAAACAGTTTTACTCCCGTATAAGATCAGGAGAAGTTGTTCCCCGGCAGCGGCTACTGCACTTGGTGTACTGTTATCCGCCAAAATTGTGTTGACATACTGTTGTGAGTCGCTATTAACATCGGAGACAATTGTACTGAATACTTTCTTCTTACCAACTCGAAAGAGTGCAGAAGTAGTGCCACAACCACTTATAGAATGTGCTACAAGGAGGTTGCTTCTATGGTCACCCATTTTGGTTGCTATTTCACTAACTGAAACTAGTAAGTTTGGGGTAATGGAATACATCATGTGAATATTACATCCCGGTTGAACTCGAGAGGTAAGAATGACTAACAAGTCTGTGTCTGTTCCCACAACGACAACATTGTTGTCATCTTGAGCGATGTCAAGTGCAGTTTCGGCTATCAGTACATCAGCATCAGCCTCGGCCTGCTTGGACTGAATATTGATAGCAGATAGCTCCTGCATTAGAAGATCGATCAGTTGGGTTTTGTTCTTGGCATTTGCAAGGAAATCGGATTGGGGTGTGGTGGCTGGTAACTCGGGTGAGATATTGATATCAATGGAATACCTGTCTTTAGATCTACGGGCTTGTTCCATGCCCTTTGTCGACATTGTACAAGCATAACCATCAAAAACAACCACGACGTTCGCCCCAAAATGTCTCACTAGATAATTGGAATATGATGTACATATGTCCTTATATGACGACTGTTTAGGCCATACAACTGCCCTCAATAAAAATCCACCATCTACAACAAACAGAGAATGTTCTGGGATTTTAGTTTGCTCGGAACCGTATGTTTTGAGGATCTTACCGAGCGTGCTTTTCTGTGTCTTCCTCATTCCAGCAGAATCAAACAATGCTGGTGGTTTCGGGGCGAGTTCATATTTGAGATACTCTTCCATCTCTGCTTGTGACTGAATAACACATGTGATGCGGTTGAACAGAATTGTGGGGTCAATCACTACCTTACTTCCACGGACTTTGATGCTATTTGCCATCGATGCAAAAGACTTCACAGTGTCAACACGTCGTAGTTTGATGCTGTTGAACGTTTTGCTTACAACATTCGATACGCAACATTCACCAATTTTGCGAACTTGGTCACAGTTCACAGTTTCGTCGGCCACAAGCCCGGACGCTATAGAGACTAATTGTAGTGGATCTCTATTCTGAAAGGGGGAATGCACTCTGAGCCAGTTCAATAATTTGGTGATATCATTGGCATCAGTCAATTGTGAACTTTGACGGAGATCCCGATGTTGTTCGCCATGACCAGTGTGAACATGAACAAAATTTTCGAGAGCATTACATATCGGAAGGCAAAGAGGTAGTCCATGTACCCATTTCGCAACAGTGCTATCGGTTATTCCCCTGCCATGTGTGAGACCACCAAGGAGCTTGAACATTCTCATTAAACACTGCTCTATGGTCTGATCAGAATATATCCCATCCCAGAATTTATCTGAGCGCCTTATGGTAAAGTAACCTTTCTCAGTGAACAACTTCAAATCATCCTGTTGCATTATTTCTGTTAGCTCATTCATCTGCTGCAAATAAAGATGAGAATTTTTTGCGTATGCAAAATGACCACCTGCGTGAAATACTGGAATCATATTGCGAACACAATATGTGTGGAGTAACTGGAGTTCCCAGTCGCCTGTGCGCTCTGCTCTCAAGAACAACTGGAGAAGACCTATTTGCTCGTAGTATTGTACCCAAAGCTTTCCTGTGCGTCCTACGGACGCATTCTGGAGCAGTTCGTGTAATTTTGACAGTAGATGGTTGACACTTTTTTGATTGACAGCGTCAGCTGTTATACAGTCACCTCTGGCAAGTCCACAGAATATTTCATTGACTTCTGTGCAGTCTATGTTATCTAGTGTTCGGCTTTCTTCAAACACAAGTTTTGTAATGGCAATTTGTGTTAGCAAATGGGCACGAACTGCTCTTGAATATGCATGACCACTGATCAAATGATGGATTGACCCACCAGCATAAACAGTCCCCCAAAGTTCATCCAAGCCGCTACCAGCCATGATCGAACCAATTGCCCCTAAATATGACATAATCATATGGAAGCCGCCGAGTCTAACGAAAACTTTTGTCAACTTATCTGACGAAGACACAATCTCCACTTGAGTGTAGGCGAACACCACATTTTGTGATTTAATCGAACATAGAAATTGAAACAATGATGCTATCATACGGTATTTGAATAAGAAAAGTCGATGCCATTTGAATTTGAGTTTAGGGGGTATGGTTAATATTTCACACGTTTCACCAGTTCATTATGGAATAAATGACTATTGTTATATATCATTATAAAGCCACTGCTTTTCTGCAATTTTTGATATATAATTTAACTCCCAAAGTAGTCGTAGATTTGATTTAATGGACGTTGTGTACCGTTGTGTGTATGAAAACAATAAATTTTTTTTCGTAATTTTGTACATTTTCATGAATATTTCACCATTGAGTGTGAGGATTGGTACAAAGTTGGCATTTTCTGTTGGGGATATGTATTCTCAATATAATTCAGCACGATATTTATGATTCTCACCCTACTAAGTCGAATAAGAATGAGAAATATGGAGCTGGGTCGAATTTTTTTTTAAATTTTTTTTTTCATCAAAAAAACGCTATAACTAAAAAAGCTCAACTCGGATTCGCCGGAACTTTTCACACTTTATCCGCAATGTGTGTCCCGGAAACATATAAAAAAATCAGCTTTCTCCGATTTTTTTCCTTACTTTCTCATTTTTATGTCTAATGTGCCTGGACAATAGAAGTCGTATTATGAACTGTGCGCTTATCTAGGCTTAATTGCGCTTAGGAATTGCGCGCAACTGTCGTATAGAATGTCATCCAAAGCACGGCAGCTTCTCCTGGTTACTCATAGCAAACACAGGCAATGTTTCTTCCAATGGACCTCCGGGTACCCGGAGGTCCATTGGCTGGAACATTGCTTGTGCACTGGTCATATGTACATTATTTGATAGCCTTACTATGGTCATAACGCGTAGATTAATGTGCCGATCGACGTGCTATTTGTGCGCATTTCATGACAGGACTTCTAGTTTCAGCTGTAGGTGATATGCACACTCTTGGTAGAACTGTGGCCTGTGTCTTAATGCAGCTGAAGTCAATCAGCTCGAACTTCCGCCCTCCAATGAGGTATGGAAATTGAAATAACAAATCGAACAGATTAATTCAACAGTCAGCAGTCCATTGATCTTGGTTATCACAATTAGCCGAGACCAGATCAGCTAAATCAAACAGGACTTCACAATATGACAACACTGACTGTTTGACTGCTGAATTAATTTGTTTGCTATAAGAGAGTGGATATTGGAAAATTGAATAGGACGTCCGAAATATGATCAAAGAAGAACTTATGGATTATTTGTCAAAGATGTTTTGCTCAGAGGAACTTGAGTTTTATTTCACCTTAGTAAAATTATCGTTACGATAATCTGCGCACGACAGTGATGTCAGCCTCGTTTGAGACCGACATGATATGAATTTGGAAGAGTTGAGATTCTCGTTCGTCCGCGAACCAGAACTGATGAGCAAAGTACAGGAGTAGTGGAGATGGGAGGAGAGGGGAGGGTGTGGGAGTGAGGGATGCGGAAGTTATTTTGTGGTAGTCGTACAATAAATGCTGAACCAGTGCGTTTACTCATTATTGTTAAATGCCTGAATACTACCAACATATCTCATACTTAACTATAAATCCTCGGTAGTTGATGTGAAAAGTTAACTGATGATTGGTTTATTAATATACCTTCAGGGCATTGTGATAAAAATCAGGGTTACATGATCCATCGCAAAACAGGTGTTTGTTTCCGAATGCTCCAATACATCGGAAGAAGGAAACTGAGTGTAATGCGATCGATGTGTGATGATGGCATTGGCGGACGATTGATGATTGTCAACAACCAAGAAAAACAAGCCATTGTCAAGAGAACGATGGCTGCCAATTCAAGTAAGTTATTTTGTATGTACATCACTGATATAAAAACCAATACATTTACAATAAATTAATCAATTAATATAATTTTAAGCATGTTAATGGGAATGTTTGTTTGATATGTACGGCAACATAGAAGCGCCACGTATTGTTGTGATAGTAATCTGTTTAATCAGACAAGCAATCCGTTTAACCCTTCACCTAACATGAAAAGCAGACGACACTTGCAAACAAAATTCTTGATAACTAATGTGTTTCATTTTTTTTCTCAAAAACATAGGTTAAGACCCCTCATTGGAACGCGCTCGACAAGCTCGTTCCAAAGGGAGGTCATAATATCTGTTTTTGATACAAAAATGAAAATATAATGATAATTAATTGGCTTTTTTTGAGAATAGAGCTGGCCGGTTTTGGCTGTTACGTTGGGTAAAGGATTAAACAGATTTGCAAACTGTTTAAACAGATTAGTAATCCGTTTAAACGGACTAGCAATCCGTTTAAACAGATTAGCAATCCGTTTGAACAGATTATTCTTAAGAACCTGATTGGTTGTTTGTCACATGGTCTGTTCTGACGATATTGCGAGGGACGTCGTCATTCTTTCAAAGTGACTATGGAGATTGCATACGGCTTAAAGCTGAGGCATCAGCTCATGGACTTTATAGTCCTAATAGTTCTCATAGACATGAGGACTGTGTGTTTAGGTTTCTTCTGATGGGTCTCATATACTCAAATGGGACCTTGTGACATCGGCAATCCGATCTCAGAAGCCAGTGCTTCCTCTCTCCTACCATCCATTCTAATGGGGGTTGGGTGGGATAGTCTAGCCTCCAATATTGTACCCTATGACTCTTCCCAAAGGGCCTCACCAAGACGAATAACTCTTCGAACGACTCTCTGCCTCATCTGGATTATAATGTCACTAAGCGATCATTGGGTGTCCTCCTGCGATCACGGATCACTGATCACCGATCACCAAGTACCTAACTATCAGTGATTCTCAATTACCACACCCCTACTTATCATCAGTGGCTGACCTGTCGAGCGACTCTTCAAGCTTGGGGACTCAAGAGCTTCTAGAAGAAGGTTGACTTTGTCGCTCTTGATCAGGACGCTGGAGAAGAGTTGGTGGGTCACTAGCTCAAGCTGGGGATTCTAGGGCTTCTGGGACAAAATGGCAGGGCACTGGTTGGGTGAGGAAGTTGGGTAGAGTGGAGAAGATTAGGGTCGGAGAAAGATTCTCGAAGAAGGGTAGTGGCGACTGTGTCGCTCTTGATCAGGCCGTCGGGGAAGGTCCCAGGATCAAATACGGGAGATTAGTTCGTCCGGTCCCATTTAGAATGGATGATGGGAGAGGGAAAGCAAGGGCTTCTCAGATAGGGTTGCCGCCAACGAAGGCTCCCATATGCGTGTAGGAGGCCCATCAGAAGAGAGAGGCTAATGCCGATCGGTCACTAGGGAAGCTAGGGCTTCCTGGATATAGTCGCCGGGTCACTGATGGGGTGAGGGGGCTGGCTGGAGTTGGGACAAATAGGGCTCTGAAGGGCTTCTGGAAGAAGAGGAAGGGCGCTGCGTCGCTCTTGATTGGGCTCCTGGGGCAGGGTCCTCGGTCAAATACCGGAGGCTCGGACATCGGGTTCCCCTTGGAATGGTGGGTGATAGAAGGAATGCAAGGGCTTCTGAGATGGGGTTGCCGGCATCGCACAGCCCCAAAACAAATACAAATGCCCATCAAAAGAGGCCTCAATGAGGTCTCCACTCACAGCTCTGGTGGTTGGTCATCACTGATCCGTGATTGTGGGACCCGCTGTGATGACTTAGTTATTATTAAGAGTTGTAGTCCCTCGGGAAGAGACTCCTCGAACGACTCTTACAGATGAGTCCGCGGGAAGCTGCACGGGAATGGACTCTTCGAACGACTCGATGCCATTGAGCTGATGAGTAATCGAGGAGTGACTCCCTGAACAACTCTTCCTTTCATCTAAGTAATAATGCCAAGTAATCAGAGGGTATCCCGCAATTACGGATCACTGAGAGAGGTTCTGGAAGAATGGGAAATGCGACTGTGTATAGGAGGCCCATAAGGAGAGGCCTCAATGAGGTCTCAACTCAGACCTCGTGGCTATGAGACCTCAACTCATAGCCGGAATGTCCACATCTGGGGGAATTGATCAGCAGTGATCGCCTCAGTCAATTATTGGACCAACATTTGTGATCAATTTTCCTCTATGACGACATGAGGGCTATGCGCTGAGGCCTCATCTCATAGCCCAGAGCCCTTACAGACCACGTGACGATCAACCAAATAAAATCCGTGCAGCTAATCTATTTAAACGGATTACTAATCTGTTTAAACAGATTACTATCACAACAACACGTGGCGCTTCTACGCTGCAGAAGATATGCTTTTACCCTTTACCTAACACGAAAAGCAGACGACGCTTGCAAACAAAATTCTTGAATAACTATTTTTTTCATTTTTTTGTCTCCAAAACATAGTTTATGACCCCTCATTGGAAAAAGCTCGATGATCTCGTTCCAAAGAGGGGTTATAACCTAAGCTTTTGAGACAAAAAAATGAAAAAAATAATGAAAATTAATTTGCGATTTTCTGAACAGCGCTGGCCGGTTTTGGCCGTTATGTTGGGTAAGGAGTTAAGAGGTCGAGTCAGTTAATAAATGCCGTGAGCACATGCATCCTTTCCTACACAAAACAACTAACGCAAACAGAATGTTTTTGCATGCCAAAGATGGGGTGGGGTGGGGGGGGGGGTAAACTTACCCCTTATGACCCCTTTAGCGGTACAATTATACACATCCATGTCCAGAATCCACACAAAAGAAGAAGCAAAGGAGTCAGGAAAGCCACCAGGACCCAGACCGCCGCCCACCCCTTCGGCTAGGCGTAGTAAGTGATTATTTGTTTATTCTTCAAACATGTAAGATCAGCCACTTACGTGATATAAATTACTGAGAGTGTCCACTTCCCTCATTGACAAGTTTAGTCTGGCTCAGGAATTTAACCCCTAGCACACTAGTAGTGCATCACTCTGTTTTTCTCTTGTTTATTTATGAACTTAACCAATGATATCTTGTTTGACAGAGCTCACTGAGCACACTGAGATCGACCGCAGCGACTGAGATAGGTTTAATTAACTGGTTGAGTGCTAAATTATTTTTTGTTGTCAAAATTTGTCCACATGTTTTTGATTTGTTACTATTTATTAGAGAGTGCCTATAAGCACTCTCCCGTTAGTTGTAACAAGACAAAACCACACAGACTTAACCCTTTACCCAACGCAGTCGATATCAGAATGTATAATTTTTTGCTTTTAAAATTTTTAAAAAATCTTCATCAAAACCATGTCATTTGACTCCTCATTGGATCGAGCTCAAATAGCTCGTCCCAATGAGGGGTCAGATGATATCGTTTTGTTGAAATTTAAAAACAAAAAACGGTCCTACTGCTTTATTTGTGAATTACGCGGGCGGATGCGGCCAACAGTGAAACTTTACACCAACATAACCGATGACGAAAGAAAGCAGTAAGGAAGCTGAAAAAAGCAAGCGAGGACGAATAGACAGAATACCAGCAGAAGTGTTGAAAGCAAATGCCGAATTTAGCAGCAGATGTTGAAACGATTTAAAAAAAGGATCTTGGAGAGAGAGAGAACATTCTGTTTAACTGAAAAAAATGAATCATGGTAAAATTTACTAAAAGGCCTAGGACACCACAGTAACTATAGAGCTATAAACTTACTGTCTGTGACTGGAAAAATATTAACAAGCACCATATTAGACGGAATGAAGAAGGCAGATAAATATCAGAGGAAAGACGAGAGTTTTTGTAAGAGAAGGAAGAGATGGTGTGTTGATAACTTTGCCGTCTTACTTGTGATCAATATAACAACATATCGATATATATGAACTTTACTGACTTAGAAAAGATGTTACACAGTGTCAATGAGGAGTCACTTTGTGACATTATCAAGACAGATGGCATTACAAGTTTCTGGAAGATAATCTATTTACAACTGTTCTAACAGTGCAGCTGTTATGTATGCTTTGGGTTTTGTAATCGCATAAATATTTGCACAAAAAATGATAATTGGACAGAAAGAATGGACATAATTGGGGATAAAATGCTGAACTTACAATAACACGTGACTGAATGTACTACTGTATGTCCGTTTCAGTCGTTAATGAAAAAATCAATAAGACATTTGGAAACAGGGAGGAAATAATTTTTTTTCCCAACTGTTTCATTTGTGAATTACACTGCAAAAAATATAGGTTCTCTTTAGAACCAAAACTGATATGGAACCAGTTCTGTTTAAACAGTATTTATTTCAAACCAATTAAATTTATAAAGATTAACATTAAATATTAACAGAATTAAACATAAATTGAGGGGGTTTCAGTCGTAAGTTTAGAGCTTATACGAGGTTGTCTCAAATCATTATTAAGCAAAGGAGATATGAACAGTTGGCATATCGAACCAGTTTTGGTTTTGCACAGAACCAAAACTGGTTCGATACGCCAACTGTTCATATCTCCTTTGTTTCAAAATGTTTGGCGACTGCGTTGAATAAGCTCCAAGTTTACTGCTGAATCTACTTCAGTTCATGTAATATTTTGTTAAAATTGAATACTAATCTTGGTAAATTTATTTGGTTTGAAATAAATGCTGTTTAAACAGAACTGGTTCCATCTCAGGGACAAGACTGGAACCAGTTTTGGTTCTAAATAGAATCTATATTTTTTGCAGTGTACGCTGGCGGATGCGGCCGATTCGTTTGTTAAAGGGTTAATAATCTCACATCAAAGATAATATGAAGCAAAACCACAGAGTCTGGAGCCTTTAAGTTGTGGTATGTGTTCGTCTGAACAAAACCCAAATATGGACTTCTAGCACTCTACCAGTTAAGGATTAATTGAGTTGTATCGTTTTTTATTTTAGTTGAATTTTCGATGATTGGTCTTATCAACTCAAACAAGGCATGGAAGTGGGAAGATGGACGACAGTTGGTCTGGGAAAATTGGAGAGCTGGTCAACCGACCATGAATGGTCGCTGTACATTTATTGTTGGAAGTTGGGGATATCTGTGGGATGATGACGAGTGTGACATTGGATGGAGTTTGGACGTACACATTGCTTGTGAGAATCCGTAATCGTGAAATGAGATTGAATTGAAAGAGCGGCGTGATAATCGGCACATTAAGGAACTAATTTTTATGTGTGTGATATGTATTGAAAATTGTCGGGATGTTGGATATGATTTCATCCAACATATTTATAAATGATACCTTACTTGACTGTTTGATAAATGCGGTATCACAACCAGATGCAAGTTCGGAAATTTGCATTAGACTTTTTACCGCAATTAATCTCCGTACCTTGTTTTTGTCTTCAGTCTTCGTATAAAATGTTCATTATTTAATTTAGGTTTTATGTTTGTCAGAGTTCTTCTTACGAATTTTCAATTAATTGCGTAACAGACCATCCAAAATCAAAGAATATTCATAGCTGACAATTTTCGATATTGGGAGAGATATACAAGAAAGTTAGTTCCCCTTAATTTTCTAAAGCTGTCAGTAAATTTAACACTAGGGGTATGCGAATTTCATATAAAAATTGAAATTTTGAAATAATATCGAATTTGTGTCATCGAAGTGCGCATCATTTCACAAACGTCAGGCATTTCTTGAGGGTAGTATAAAAATACAGAAGCTTTTTACAATTTTATCCCAATCAGTTTGAACGTTTGACTATTATTCTCTGTTTAAACCATTTAAATATAAGAAAACGGCGTTTTCACCATCTTTTGATGTGTTCTGTGACTTTTTATCCTGTTCATTATATCAACAATATGTGTATCGTGACATTTATACCATTATTACCTATTCTACTATATATGAAAAGCTTATGACATAAATTTTAGCTTTACACACTATCCGTGATGAAAACGTCAGCAATGGGATTTGAATAGTAAAAATTTACACCTACAGTAGAACTACATTCCCGTTGACCTTTGGTGACGTCGACCTGAATGCAAACTTGTCTAAATTTATCGCACGTCGCCTCGTGAAGAGTGAAATGAAAGTAGCAATTATTTATTACGTTTTTTTGTGTTTACCCCATAAAACGCCAAAAATTAACAAACATGCATTGCCTCGAGTTGATAAAGCACCCATAATTCGAAACAACATGTTATTATGTTACTAAAATGAAAAAGGCCCTGATTCTTTTTTTATCTCGTTTTGGTGGTAAAATTGACAGCGGAAGTACCGCCCATCGATCCTCATGTAAACAAAAGCAAATTCGCACGTATGTACGGTCCTGCTCAGTAAAATCGAGAAAAAATAATAGCAACTCTTAATAATCTGACGATCATGGTATAAATAAAATATACCCAAAGTAGCTTGGTGTACCAAATGTTCACCACTCGTGGTGAAGTGGTGTTAACCGCGCGCCAAAGGCTCGCGGTTAACACTACTTCACCACTCGTGGTGAACATTTGGTACACCAAGCTACTTTGGGTATATTTTATATATATAGAGGATATTCACGAAAATTTGATGAATACCGAAAATATCTCGTGAGTGGCTACAAGAAATATGAGGATCTTCACGAGCGACGCATTTCGTGAATTTTCTTTTTATTTAATGCTCTACGACTACAAACTCTCCAATTTGTGGCCTTTATTTGCCATTAAGGCGCAAAATTTATGTGCCGAACCGGCGTCCATACAAAAATTACAACAACCAAACTCCAACCATTGGAATGTGTGAATATCCGCACAAAAAGTAGTCCCGTCTTATTTCTCCCCTAACTTTACGATTTACCAAGGCTGGCGAATTGAAATAATCGCAATGTGTTTCGAAGAAATAGAACAATAACAAAAAACACCACTTTCTTATTTTCAATAACAAGACACGTCATTTTATTTTTTTTGAACTCAATGCACTGAAGACGTGTGAAGTTGAACTGAAGAAATTTGAAAGTGATTTCGGCTTTTCGCTGGAAGGTGAATGAGAAAGTCAAACTTTGAAACCGCTGATTTAATGAATTGATTTAGTCACTGTCACTATCAATTATTCGAATTCGTTTGTATTTGGGACTCTGGAATTCATTACTGATGTGCTGACTCGTTTAAAGTACATGTGATTCGTCATCCGAACCTACGATGAAATATCGATTTCTAAATATCATTTTGATATTTCGTTTTGCCGACCGACAGGGGAATATGACTTAATTTTTCAGCGTGAATTGATGCCTGAGCATTAAATATAATACAGATACTATCCTTTCCATTAATATCATAATCAAGGAGGTAAGAATTGCTAATTGTTTTCCTTAGAAGAATAAAAACTTGCAAATTACTGAAAAAACACATTCGCTAAACAAAGTGCCAAAGTGGACGGTTATTTTGTTGCTTCTAATTGGCTTGTCATATAAAGCCAAATTTCCTTTTGTAACATTTGATAAGCTCCGAAAGCTGTCTGTTGTTTTCGTTCATTAAAAGTAACAAAATGAAACCTGGCTTTATTATCCACTGATATCATTAACAATTAGAAGCTTCTTAATTGGTTCTCCTAACCCATCTGATAACTTTATTGGAAGTCGATTTTCGTTACGAGATAAGTGAATGATCAGTAAATTCGAGTCAACGCGAAAACAGTGAAAGCATCAAAACAAAACTGAACATATTGAAAATTTATGGAGACTTATTTTCGAGAGTAAAATATCTTTAAAAAAATCAGAATTGGGCATTTGTAAACAACATTTAAAAAAACTGAAATTCTGCACGGTGTGGCTCCCCTCCCCAGCCCCACCACCCCCCAAAAACAAAATGATAAGTTGTTTAACAGCACATTCTCGCTCCCATTATATTGATGCAGCAAACAGAACACGAACATTCTTTACATACGTATTTTCTGACCACCTCTCGTGTATCGAAAAGAGAACAAATTTCCGCCATTTAACTTTTTATTACATGCCCATGCAGTCTCTCTTATGCAATACGGCGTGCAATACGGCTGTGCAATACGGAATTTCGTATTGCACACCAACCTGTTCCAACCGGAACTTTTTTATGCAATGCGACTGCATAAAGTGCATGGTGTTTACCACCGTTGATAGAAAATAAAATTAGGTCAGTAGGTGCTTGGGTCATGTAATAAATACAAAACCACATGTATGTTTCAATGAGTCGTTTTGTATTCAATTCGTCAGATGTGCGTAGAAAGAAAACGTCTCGACCTTCGGTCTCGACGTTTTCTTCCTACGCACATCTGACTCATTGAATACAAAAAGACTCATTGAAACATACATGTAGTTTTGTCTATGTATTTTGGATTAGCCACATTCTATATGGCTTTCAATCAATAGTCATAGCAATATTTCACACAGGAGTTAAATTTAAATACAGTTCCACACGGCACCCTATGACCACCATTTTTCTAGCAATATTTCACACAGGAGTTAAATTCTGCATGTAACTGAAGTCACCTTAGTGAGCCATTTCAAAGTTGCATACTTGAACCCAAAGCTGGAGTTTACAGCGATGAAGCCATGAAACCCATCTTCCTAATGTAGGTAAAATATAGCTGGCCTAGCTTTGGCTGTGGAATTGTGATGCACATTCTAATATTACTATTTCCAACTGCAGGTTAATTCTGCGTGTAACTGTACACACCTTAAGTTAGCTATTTACTGGGTCATGCATGTACCCATACATGGAGTTTACAGCAATGAAACTATGTAGCTAAGCACTTTTGATACCGGTAAAATACACTGAATCAGCTCTGCCATGGGACTGTGTTGCACATGGGGATCCACCCTGCCACATGTGTCAGTGTGGGTGGCCGTGTGAAATCAGCCCTGCACAGTACTCAATGACTACCATTTTCTATGAATACTCCCCACTGGAAATCAATTCTGCATGTAACTGTACCCACCTCATTGAGGTGTTTTAATGTTAAATACTTGAACCCAAACTTAGAGTTTACAGCAATGAAACCATATAACCCACTTTTCTAATATAGTAAAATACAGTTGACCTAGTTTTGCTGTGGGCTGTGATGCACATTCTAATATTTATATTCCCCACAGCAGATTAATTCTCTCTGTAACCGTAAACACCTTACCTCATCTATTTACTGGGACATACATATATCCATACATAGAGTTCACAGCACTGAAACCATGTAGGTAAGAACTTTTGATATAGGTAAAGTATATGCGAATCAGTTTTGCAATGGGACTATGTTGCACACGGGGATACATGCTGCATTGTGAGTCAGCGTGGGTGGTCATGCGAAATATGGTTCCACACAACACTCAATACTTCCCACAGGAGCCTAATTCTGCATGCAACTGTAGTCACCTTAGTGGGCTATTTTAATGTTGCATACTTGAACCCAAACCTGGAATTTACAGCAATGAAACCACGAAACCCGCCTGTTTAACATAGGTAAAATATAGTTGACCTAGTTTCTTCTGTGGGTTTGTTGTGCACATTCTGATATTAACATTCAGAGCAGCAGATTAACTCTACGTGTAACTGTGTACACCTCCGATTAGCTGGGGCATACTTGTACCATGCATGCAGTCTACAGCAATGTAATCGTGCAATCAAGCTTTGATATAGATGAAATTTACTAGAATGAACTTTGACATGGGATTGTGTTGCACATGGGGACCCCTACTATCCCGCGTGTCAGTGTGAGTGGCCATGTGGAAGACAGACTCATTCAGTACTCAGTAACTACCTTTCTTCTATCAATATTTTCACAGGAGATTAATACTGCATGTAACTGTACTTACCTTATTGAGCTCTTTTAAATTTGCATACTTGAACCCAAACCTGAAGCTTACAGCAATGAAACCATACAACCCACCTTTCTAATATAGGGAATGTATATTTGTCCTAGTCTTTACTTTGGTGCTGTGATGCACATTCTAATATCAGCATTCCCTATAGCACATTAATTCTGCGTGTAACTCTATACACCTTAAGTTACCTACCTGTACATGGAGTTTGCTGCAATGAAACCATTTAGTTAAGCATTTTTAATATACGTAAATACACTTGGATCAATTTTGCCGTGGGACTGTCATGCACATGGGGATCCACACTGCCTTATATGCCAATGTGGGTGACCATGTGAAATATAGCTCAACAACTGCGATTTTTCTAGTCATATTTCCCACAGGAAATTAATTCTGTATGTAACTGTAGTCACCTTAGGGAGTTATTTTTATTTTGCACACTCGAATCCTAACCTGAAGTTTACGGCAATGGAACTATGCAACCTTTTTTGATATAGGTAAATATAGTGACCTAGTTGCTATGGGGCACTGATGTACATTCTAATAACTATTTTACCTACAGCAGATTAATTCTGCATGTAACCGTGTACACCTTGAGTTGGTAACTCACTGGGGTATACTTATATCCATACATGGAGTTTACAGCAATGAAATTATGTACCTTAGCATTTTTAATAGAGGTAAAATATACTTGAATCAACTTTGCCACGGGAATATGTTTCAGATGGGGATCCACACTGCCTTGTGGGTCAGTGTGGATGGCCATGTGAAATACAGTTACACACAGCACTCAGTGACTACTATTTTCCAGCAATTTTTCCCACGTGAGACTCATTCTGATTGTAACTGTTGTCACCTTTCACTGTGAGCTTCTTTAATGTTGCATCCTTGAACTCAAACCTGGAGTTTGCTGCTTTGAAACGACATTACCCACCTTTTTAATATAGGTAAAATATGGTGACCTAATTTTTGCTGCGTTGCTGTGGTGCACATTCTAATTCTGATATTAGTATAACCTCTAGAAGATTAATTCTGCACGAAACCGTATACACCCTAAGTTAGCTATTCACTGGGGCAGACGCGCAGTTTACAGGAATGAAACAATGTAGTTAAGAACCTTTGATATAGGTAAAATGTACTCGGATCAATTTTGCCATGGAACTGTATTGCAGTTTACAGCAATGAAACCATGCAGCTAATAACCTTTAATATAGGTAAAATATACTTGAATTAGTTTTGCCATGGGACTGTGTTGCACATGAGGATCCACACTGCTTTATGCGTCAGTGTGGGTGGCCGTGTGAAATGCAGTTCCATGCAGCATTCAATGATTACCTTCTTTCTAGTAACATTTCCTGCAGGAGCTTATGTAGATGTAGTCACATTACTAAGCCATTTTAATGTAAAATACTTGACCTGGAGTTTACAAAGAAGAAATCATTAGAGGTATTTTCGACATGAGATTAATTTTCCATGCAATTGCACCCACTTTAGGGTGGCCACGTGAATCACAGTCCCACACACCCTCCTTTCTCCTAGTGGTATTTCCGACATAAGATTAATTCTCCATGCAGTTGTACGCATCTCAGTTGGTTATTCAATGCTGCATACTTGAATCCAAAGATGGAGTTTAAAGCTATGGAACCATGTAATTCACCTTTCTATTAAGGTAACAGATAGTTGAACAGTTTTTCCGCGGTGTAATGGTGTACATTATATTCTATTGTTACATTTACTGCAGGGAATTATTTCAGCATGCAACCAAACACACCTCAAGTGGTCTATTCACTGAAATAAAGTTGGAGTTTAAAGCTATGAAACCATGTAATTCACCTTTCTATTAAGGTAATAGATAGTTGAACAGTTGCTCCGCAGGGTAAGGATGTACATTATATTATATTGTTAACATTTACTGCAGGAAATTAATTTAGCATGCAACCAAACACACCTCAAGTGGTCTATTCACTGAAATAGAGTTGCACACATACATGGAGTTTACAGCAATGTTACCATGTATCTGGCCGTTTTAATATAGGTAGCATATACTTGTAATGGCCTTGGCATGGGACTGTGTTCCACGTGGGTGTCCACACTGTCCTAGATGTCAGTGTGGGTGGCCACGTGGAACACAGCTCAACACAGCACTCCACAAGTGAGATATTTTATGTTATGTACCTGAATCTAAATATGCAGTCAGTATGGGGGTCAGTCAATACAACTCATTACAACTCCGGAGATAGCCATTTTTTTATTTTATTATTTTTTTTAACTGTTTTCCCCATATGAGATTAGTTTTTCATGTGACTGTACCCAACCTAGAGAGCTATACTCAGTTGCTTATCTCTACTCCAAACTTGGAGATTTTGGTGTGGGACTCTTTTTCATACGGGTACGTAAAATACCGTTAGTGTTCGTATAACGGGTGGCCTTCCTTAACTGTTATTGCTAATTTGCAAGGGCAATCGTGCATATCAGTCATCGTATTCAACTGGCGCACGCTTTTAGCTCATCGTGCTGTGGCAGTCAGTTCGGACTACACTTGTCTAATATTGGTTAACTGAAGACAGACAATGCGTTGATAACATTTTGTGTATAACTATTGGCCCCGATCTTATTCCAACCATTTAGGCGATAGTCAAGAAGCAACTCGGTCAGTAAAAAGCGTATCCCAATATATAAGTTTGCCCTAAATTTACAAGGAAGGTCACTTACATGGATTCTAGCTTATTAGTTTTCTTACAGCTGTCCAAGTATAGGGATTTTTTCCCACAATCTGCAGTAAATTCACTCATTATGTATATATATGTGTCTCTCACTCCTGACATCAATGTTCTAGCCGATTCAGAAAATTACTCAGCTTCCCAGATCGTGCACAGCCGAAGTACTATTGTGATTGCTCTAAACTGCCAAACAACTGATCTCAAATTTGTTTTCTGTCACTCAACCCTTCATCATGGATAACAACCAAATTCTTGACGAGATCCACAATACAGATGCCTTCGACTTCGCCTTTAAATTTAACGAATTACTCTCCACTGATGGTGAGGATCATAACCAACCATTCACTGTAGATAACGTAAACTGCAAATATTATACACCCTAACAATTTAGAGACAAAATATCATCACAAAATACATCTCTCTCCCTTTTCAACGTCAATTGCCGTAGTCCGAATGCAAACTTCGAAAGCCTCAGTAACTTACTGTGCGATCTACAGCCCAACAAAAACGTTTTTGATATCATAAGCCTAACTGAAACATTCAGTATTAAAGACAATGTATCTTATGAGCTTAAAAGCTACCACTCCCTAACTTACCGCACACGATCCGACAAGGATGATGGTAGAGGCGGGGTTGGATTATTTGTAAAGGACAACTTATCCTTCAAAATACGTACTGATTTAACAGTCTTTATTCCTCATGTCTTTGAGTCATTATTCATAGAAGTCTCTGCCAGCAGAAAATTTATAATTGGGGTTATTTATAGACCTAATACCGCGCCAAAAGCCGACCTCGACCTATTTTTATCCGAGCTATCTCGATTACTGGACATAATAAATCAGGAGAACAAAAAAGCTTATTTCATGGGCGACTTCAACATTGATTTGCTAAACTTTAATAACCACCCCAAAACTAACATTTATGTAGACTCATTGTTCAGTGCAGGTTTTAATCCAGCTATTACGAAACCAACAAGAGTGACAGACACCACGGCGACTCTTATCGATCATATATTCGGCAATAATAACCAAAAATATGACTCAGGAATCATAATAAGTGATGTCAGCGACCACTTCGCAACCGTGTCTTCTCACGGAGCCAACATTTTTAATTTTGGGGTAACCAGATAAGCTGAAAAATGTTGGCTGAGTGAGAATTGATGTTAAGGAGAACAATAGGTGTTAATCCCCAATTAAGCTATACTCTGTTTCATATTTGGTGATTATTAATTTTCTCTGACAGCAAAGTGTTTCTGTGTTATTATTTATTGATAAGGTTTATTTATTTTAAATAATTAAATTTGAAATAAATTTTTATTAATAGCTTTAGTAACACAGAAACAGTAAAAGTGAAGAAGAGCTGGGACAGGTTCCCTTAGAATTTTTCAATAGAGAAGAACAGATATGTTAAGGACAAACAATCCTTTATTCACAGTGGTATAAATGCAAAAACAAAAATCAGAAGATACACAACACTGAACATTGAGCACTGCAAGTAAAATCTAGCACCAAATTTATTCTAAATGAACTAAATCTGAAGCCTTATCTGCATATGTCATAATGTCAATTTCTCCCATTTGTAGGCGGGTTTTCAGCAATGAAAGACGAGAATCCAATTGCCTGTATTTTCTTTTTTTGGGGCGTGGTACTCCCCCAGCTTGCAGCTGAATAATTCTGGCCTCATTTGTTGCCTGGATTTGCTTTAATAAAGTCACTAATGAAAATATATTTGGGTGTGAATGCCCAGCAATTTGTTTATTTTGCTGTGCCATCCTTCAACGTTGTTTGTGGTACGGGCACCGTCATTATCAAAATGATTCCACATTTCTAAGGGTGAACCTTCAACCCATGTCTCAGTCACATAATCTTTAAATTGAGTCACTTCTGAACTATTGTCTTCACTACTCTCTAAAGCATTAAACCACACATCCTCAACTAGGTGGATGGGAACTAACGGCAGGACTGCTGCTCGACGCACCAGCAGTTTTATGTTCTCGTCATTTCTGTATCTGGCTGCCAGCCCAACAGCTTGTGTTTTTCTCCATATGCACCGTGTAAAATGAAAAAAACATCCTTTTGGTGAAACGGAAGGATAGATAGCGACCACAGCATTTCTTGCAGCTACCTCAAAATCCATTAGAAATATCGCTGGTTCAAGGGTTAAATTTCGCTCAATAACAGCGTCTTTAATTAAAGAGAAAAAACGGCGGTAAGTTTGTTCTGTCTTGTCAGGCAATAAGCCAAATATTAATGGAAATACTGATCCTTCAATTCTACCATGAAGGGTATACAGCTGGTAAAATAAGCCAGGACACGAATAAAATGTTCCATCTCCAAACACGACAGGTGAATCACACAATTGTTTCAGATTTTCATCAGTGCCAAAAATGATAATTCTATGACCCTGTTCACTGGTATTATCACACAATAAAAATCTTTCTCCAGCTGATGTTTCTTTCCAGGAATTATTTAACTCTATCTCTCTTTGTGTTTTTGGTAATTTGGGCAACACTTTTGCACGACTTCTATACAAGACAGCTTTACAACTGTCAAATGTTGGAATTTTTGTTATCATATCTGCAGTCACTTCATCAAACTCATTATCTCTGAGACTGCCAAGTTCTTCGTCGTATATTCTTGGAATGGGAGAAACCTCATCACGGCATCTTTTTTAACTTTATTTAGAAAAGCACTGGCAGCAAGGGCCATATTGTCACTATCATGATTGTGATCTTGTCCTATTGACACTGGAATGTTATCCACGGTAACAATTTTGGCTCTGCAGTCACGAATTACACATCTCCAATAACACCTTTCATTTCTTCTTGTCCGAATTGAAAATTTATAGCCAGCATGAATCAAAAAGTGACCACCTCTACCATTTTCCAAGAAATTAACATCAGTCTGTGCAGTGGCCATGATAAATTTATGATCATATTTTGTCTGATTCTTTACTTATATAGGTTTATTGAATAAACAATAAATCTTCTAATCAAAAAAGATAAAAGCAACAGTTTATAATAAAGTATTGAAGTCATCTCAAACCTATCAAAACTATCAAAAACAGATAAAACAATGACTAGGTTCAAAGAACACCTGTGTTTTTACAACTAATTGCCAAGCCAAAAGTCTTTTTTCATTGAAAACAGTTCAACAAAAAAAATATTATGTTTTGCTGAGCTGAAGGTTTTAATTTTAATCAGAAACAGACCATAATCAAATCTCCTAAAGGTGTGAAATGGAAAATGTTGCTAGCTAATTTCAAAATGTTGGCTACGTGAGAATGAATCCTTCGCAACATTTTATACTGAAGGAAATAACAAGACCCCTGCCCACCCAACACAAACCCAGAAACGCGTATTCAAAAGGTCAAACGTTTGTTACTTCAAACGGCTTCTATTATCGTGCGACTTCTCAGGTGTTTTTAACATAGCCTGCCCAAATAAAGCGTACGACTTATTTTTCGATATTTTCTACAGACTGTTTGATACAGCCTTCCCCATGGAAGTGATATCCATACCAAAAAAATTTATAAAACGCGAAGCATGGATGACGCATGGCCTTTTACAATCCTCCTTAAAAAAAATAAAGTATATGTAAAAAAACTCAAATCCCCAACCCCTAAAAACGGAAATGAATACAAACAATATTGTCAGATTTTCAATCGATTGAAAAGAATAAGCAAACTGAACTACTACACCAACACTTTGCTCGAAAATAGAAATAATATAAAAAAACATGGGAAATTCTGCGTAAAACCATTAACAAAACAGAACGTACGCCGTCTTCACCTTCCTCATTTCGTGATGGAAACACCGAACTGAGTGATCCAAAAACAACTGCCGATAAATTCAATAATTTTTTCGTCAATATGGGTAAATCAGTAAGTGACAAAATTCCAATATCAAACCGTCATTTCTTGGATTATATTGGTAACAGCACTGCTGATTCTTTTTTTATATCACCTACCAATGAAGAGGAAATAGTTCACTGTGTCCACAGCCTCTGTGGAAAATTAACCAAAGACTGTGATAACTTATCCACCAAACTTCTAAAGGAAATAATCTCTGAGGTGGCCAGCCTGCTAACACACATAGTTAACCTTTCATTTTCTACTGGTATAGTATCCAGCAAAATGAAGACAGCCAAAATTATACCTATATTTAAACCCGGCGACCCGCAATTGTTCAACAACTATCGACCTATCGGTATTCTGCCGGCATCCTCTAAAATATTGGAGAAATTAATGTATTCGCGATTATCAAACTTTCTAGAGGAACAAACGATTATATACCAGTATCAGTTTGGCTTCAGGAAACACCATTCAACAACACATCTTGTTTTACACTTAGTAAACAATGTTGCCGGGAACAATGATAGACCATCGAAAGATTGCACGCTTTCTCTTTTTCTGAAATTTTCGAAAGCCTTTGACAGCATTGACCATGTCATCCTGTTGAAAAAAATGGACCATCATGGAATTAGGGGATTGGCCACCTCCTGGTTTAAAGATTATTTAAATGGAAGAAGTCAGTCGGTTTCATTCATGAATGAAGTATCCAATAAACAAGAGATAACAGAGGGTGCACCCCTGGGTTCTATCCTCGGACCCTTCTTTTTCTTATTGTTTGTGAATGACATTAGCCAATCAACCCTACTTAAAATACTAGCTTTCGCAGATGATACAACAGCATATACGTCAGGTAGCAATGTAGATGCGCTAATAGAAAATGTAAACTCTGAACTAATTAAGATAAACGAATGGAGTTCTGCAAATAAATTAGCCTTAATTAAATGCCTTTAAAACCAGATTCATGTTATTTCACCCCCAACTTGACGCATACAGTGCCAAGAAAACGGTGATATCACTGAAAGAGACGAATATATCGTTAGTCGGTAGCCACCAAGAGGAGTCATCATTTAAGTTCCTTGGAATTCATATGGACGAAAACTTGAAATTCAAACAGCACATATCAGCTGTTTCTTCACAAATAGGAAGGGCTATTTTTGCATTAAATAGGGCAAAAAATCCCCCCCCCCCCGCAAGCCTTAAGATCATTGTACTTCTCATTTATCCACAGCCATTTGATCTATGGGATATTAATCTGGGGGCACTCACCCTCTGCAAAAAGACTCTTTAACATGCAGAAGAAAGCCATTCGTATTATAACAAACAAGTCCTTTACATCACACACTGATCTTCTATTCAAAAGCTGTGGTATCCTAAAATTCAGCGACCTCTATATCCTGCATTCCCTTTTGTTCATGCATGATTGGTGCAATAATAAATTACCCGTGTCCTTTGATGATACATTTAAAATCTATATCCCAGCAAACATGACAATATCGTCCCGATATCGGCATATCGATATCGTTTTCCGTAATCAGCATGATATCGGCCCGATATTGTATTCCACCCAAACGTGACACTATATGTTCCACAGAAAATCGCCATTATCAAACCTACGTCGTGCCGTTATTCTCCCGCGATTTTTATATTGAAGGCTGGTTGAAAGACGTTGTTTGGGGGAGAGCGTCCCGGTGTGTAAGACTTTCTATAGACTCGTCGATCACGCGGTACGGAGGTTTCTAGGGTAATAGTTATAAACATGTGCGCCGGGAGCCCGGTGGCTCACTGGTAGACTGTTGAACTTCTAACTTGGCGGCCCCGAGTTCGATTCCCATCCGGCTTTACTCGCGTTGTGTCCGTGGACAAGGTACTATCCAGATACTCCGACTTCCACCACCCGTGAAACTGTCAGGTCATGACTAACCATTTTTCAGAAGTATGTGGCATTAAGCACCAATAAATAAGGGCACTGTGATCAGCTTAATTCGAAAAGGGAAAATAGTACTTTCTAATAATTCATTGTACATGGGATGACGGATAGACCTATGGTTTGACCAAGTTAATTATCTTTTACCAATATCGGTTACGAGTTGTAAATGTCTAATTAAGAATAACGCGCCGATATCGGACCCATGTCATGCACTTATAAGACTTTATAGTCATTTGCCAATAACGGACCAACATCGGCTTGTGGACGCACGACAATATGTGTTATAAAATTAGGAACATCAAATTGAAAAAAAAACGCTTTTCAATTTTAAGATGCGATAAGTGAAATAAAATGATAAAAGTAAAACTTTGAAGAAGTGGAAGTTGAAAAAGGTGGAACTTGTTTCTGAAACTGGGCCGATGAACCATGTCAGATGATACGGAGCATACATGTAACACTAAAAGGAAGCAAGTTGGATGATCACGTTCTTCTAGACTGTGAAAGGTTATCAGCATTTTGGATTTAACAAACTGAATTTTTCATTTTACTCAAGTTTACTTTTTCAAGGAAGAATAACGTGAATTGTTTAGTTATGTGATAGGGCATATTGTGTCACATTGTGCCTTTTCACATAAGCACATATCGGCACATAAAGCATGTGCCTATGTGATAGGGCATATTGTGTCACATTGTGCCTTTTCACATAAGCACATATGACAAAACAGGGGTTCCGAAGGTCATATGTTTTTCAAAAAAGGGTTCCTAAAATTGGGGTGCCATTGGATATAGGTTTTTATTAAACACAAGGGAGATAACTGCATTATGGGAAATCAAGCAATCTGATTGGTTAGTTAGATATATGAAACAACAAGAGTACTTGGAATAGGGTCAGAACTAACAAGAATAGACTAGAAATTGCTAAATATAGCAATAATAAGGTATACTGTTCCAGTTGATAGGCTCTTCTACGCTACTGGAGTATAATCTAGAACAAAGGAACAGAGTCAGATAGACGATAGCTATTGCATATATAGATAGAAGCAGAGAATTCTGGGTAAATTTGTCCTATAGCACTACGTGATATTCTTAATAGGGGAAAAACGTCATGGGATAGGGATCCAAAATGGGATTCTGGGAGAATTCTAATCCAGAACATTACTCCTGTTCAATCGAATGCACCCCCTTAGTACTATAGCACTACGTGCTAAGCCGGTAAATTGGGGAAATAAAGTCAGTTTAGGTGATTTTGGGTGGATTTTGGTGATTTGGGGGGATTATCGGGTTGTTTGTGGTAATTATACTGGGAAGTCGTTCCAGAAAATACTCCGATTCAATCGAACATACCCTCCGAACATACCCCTGTCCTATTGTAGGCCTTAGGTAACATAGCAATCACGTGCTACCATAGAAACCAAAATGGCGGCCTCCAGTAAACAAAATGGACGACGGAAACACGTATCACTCTAACAACACGTGCTGCGCATGCGCACTAACACCACGTATCACTATGGAGATGACGTCACAAGATGGCCGCTCACGCGGGTTACCATGACAACAGAACATGGCGCCACCAGGTCACGTGACATGACGCCACTTCCGGGGTCCTGCCCGGGGTCTTGCCAATAAGGGATGAAACGTGCGAGCACTACTACTCACATGGATTTAGTGTTGAAAATGTGTTTCCAATTTAAAACGTGTATATCCTGGTGTATTCGGTACGGCGGTTCGGTATTCCGTGATCCCCGGGTAGCAGATTTTCATCTTCGATGACAGTTAATGCTTTAACGTATGAATTGGCAACACATTTTCAACACAAAATCGATATGGTGTACGTTAGAAGCAGTGGGGTTTGTCACGCAGAAAGAGAAGATATTACGTGATGACATTTTACCACATAGGAGTAGACTTTGCCTCCTCCCTTTCACAAAAGCGCCCATCCATTCAGCCAGGTACACCCGAAACGTGAACCAATTTCCTCCTCAATTACAAGGTTGGAAAGGCAGCTGGCGTGTGGGACTCTATATAGATTGGTCATAAAATTTTTCAAATTTTCCCCACCAGGGCGGAGGGGGGGGGGGCGTCACATTCTCCCACACCCACCGCGACATTACGTGCCTCGATGATGCCCGCGGAATCACTTTTCAAGCAAAAGCTTTCACCTCTCCCCTCCCCCCCCCCCCCGCCCCAGACCACTGGACACAAACAGACAGCAAGTGATTTTTATCAAAAATGTATAAACATTTAGACCATAGTACTCACACAATTAATATTTTAAAAGACTAGCAAATGGTCGGTCGTCCATCTGAAAAACTTGAGACTTCACTTTAGGCTACACCCAGCTGCTATATCCAGTACATTTTTGGCAAAACGTCTTGTCATAAAAATTCGACTGTTATCTGAACATAGGCATACCATGCATCAAAATTAAGGCTGTGTTGCATAGAACATGAATAAATGTATATCACGACTACACTGGCAGAAACGGGTTCCAGTGGTTCCTGAAAATCGGCTACTGTGCTTCCATCATAAGTTCATTCCTGGACATATTGAGAAGTTATATAAAAACTATCTGCGGCTAAAGATGTGTTGGATGTCCCAAAACAAAGCCAGAACATCAGACAAATTAAATTTGCAACATCTTTCATGTTTTAATAAAATATTCAAAATACCTAAAATCAAAGAATTAGAATAATTAGAATACTTTGTACAAACACGAAGTGTTGCGAAGTTAATTTGTCTGATGTCCTTAATAATTGATTTGATACATATTAAAGGGTGTATTTTATTAATTTCGCTCCAAAATGAATTATCAGTTGAGTTCTTCTTTCTAAATGGTTCAAGCTTTTTGCGTTTAACCAATGAAATAATTGCATGGAATAGGCCACTCCCACTTTACTGACATATTTCGGCAACCGATTTTCTTGCGTTTCGGCATTCAAACGGGATTCAATATCCAAAATTCAGTCTAAAAACAATTTATTTTCTCCTTGCATAAAATATAAACGTACTATATGTTCATAAATGATGATTTGAAACCAAATTATTTTCCTTTCTCTTTTCGTTTCAGCATATATACACAGATGGTACATGGCAGTGAAAAAATAATAGAAATTCTAAAACAAAAAAAAAAGATTTTTTTTTGGAGGGGGGAGAGGAGGGGAGGGTTCTATTCAGTTAACAGGGTTCCACTAAATCCCAATGTTTTTGGTTTGGTACGTCCACAGGCCAAGCAGAACAGAACAGGCCTCAATTGTTTAGGGTTCCCACTGTGAACGGTAAATTTATTTATAGTGATGCGTAATGTACACAACAGTAACAGAGTTAGAGAGTTCATACTTCGGTATTTTGTACGGAAAGCGAAACGCTTGCGAAAATAATGGTCGCTCAGATTGTCGAATTGACAGATATACATGGTGTGGACAGTGGATGGACGTTTAACAGATACCACGCGCAAATGGATAAACGAAACAACGTGGATAAAGGCGTCGATAGATAGTTCTTATGAAATCTATTAATTCTAACTTTATAATTACTTAACAAACTCTAGCGCACTCCCCCAAGTACGGCAACAACCGGCAAAATGTCACGGCAGTTTGACGTGTTAACACTCTGGACTGACCTCACAGGGATGGTTAATTTTTATTTTCGGAACAATGATTAATAAAGATCGCTATAACGTGGTAAATCACTGGTAATTCAACAAAAAACTAAGCACTTAACTTGAGTTCGAGTCCGAGTCCTTGATTCTGTATGTGTTTTGAGTTTGAGTCCAAGTCCGAGTCCGAGTCCTTAATTCATATTTAAACGCGGCCAGTTTAATTTTTTGAATTGCTGTGCTCGTATCACTAATCTAAAACACCTGTATCGGATCAGCGTCTTGTTAAACTAGCAGCACTTGCCCTTATTTTTGTAACATTTATTTATGGTCTTTTATAATGGCATCAAGTTCTTACTGGAAGTCGAATAAAAAAATTAAGTTGAACGTGACTGAGCATCTGAATTTCATTTACAACGAACAAGAAGTTCACGACTCCAGTGATAGTGTTACTTTTAAAACTAATACTAATAGAAATCTACATGTAGGAGACAGTTCCGCCCATTTTGCGGACTCTTCTGTTTCCCATTACGGCTCACCAAACGCAGATTATCAGAACCAGAAAAGAGCCAATTTGGATTTCGTCAGTGCTTGTGATGTGTCTTCTTCTGATACATCTATCGATTCACCTGTAGAGTTTATCGATGATACTGATGATGAGAATGACTTTGGTGATAGTTTATCAACAAGTTAATGTAAACGACTCCGATGACCACTCGGACTATGATATTACTACTGTGGGTGATAACTCGAGTGACGATTTTGCCTATCAACTGAGAGGTTGGGCAACAAGCGTCTAAGTTTCCCCAAGGAAACCCGGCGAGTGAAGCAGTACTTGCTTACTGAAACAAGTTGTGGTTTACTGGTAAAATAGGAGATGGTAACGTAAACCGTCGGGGTGCAGTCCCTCGGTAAGTGGGCAACATAGAATATTAACGAGTGTCTGGTATTGTCTTGATATCCTTGTTGTGATAACGATCACCCTTCATACCCTCAGGTGGTCCGTCCACTACCCAACAGGTCCAATCCGGGCTATGTCGGCCCGGTACCCACGCCTGGACCGGTGCAAACGGCCTGGTCCACATGCATGTTAATAATGCCTGTTTGCTAATTGTCACCTACATGCTGAAATAAATAGTTATTGCATCGCAATGAGTGGATAACAGGGAGAGCTTTTTCAAGCCTTTCCAAAATATCCAAGTTTCTGTTTAGTTCATACATGGAAATATGGAGGTTTAAGTTCATCTTTTATTCTTTGCTGGTATTTTTAATACACATGAATTTTATTGCTATTGTACTACCATAGTTACGAGCATTTGACACTTAACCCTCATCTGAGCAATATTTTTTCTGCTTTTCGCTGTTCCTGTTTAGCCAAGGATTAAATGTCTTAGTTTCTGTTTACCTCCGTTTTGCCAGCCTTGTTGAAACTCTTAATTTACCTAGTGAAGCCACAGATATTTTAGCATAGTCTTAGCTAGATGTGACGTTTATCCATTGCACATTTTTAATTTTAATTGATTGATATCATGTAATAAAAATGAGTTCTTCTGAATGCAAATCTTGGCAGGTTTCTAACTGCTATTCGTGGATTACTCATGCGGAATGTGTGAGTGTTTCTTGGACATACAGTAGGTTTCTCAGCTCTTGGTATCAGGCTTCGGGTAAGCTTGGGAAGGTGAATCCATGGTGATGAGAGACAAAATTATGTGGGGTCTGTATTGTCAGGTCGATATTTATACGCTTCCTAGTGTTACAAAATTAGGACGGGCCAATGTCAACCCTGCTGTTTCTAACATACACCGACCCAACCTTGGTTGTATGTCGAACGGACATAGTAAACAATGTCGGCCCGACATCGTTAAACAATATGTCGGCCCGACATCATTAAACAATGTCGACCCGAAACCGTTAAACAATGTTGGCCCGAAATCGTTAAACAATGTCGGCCTGATATCGTAAACGACGTCGGGCTGATGTTGTGCCATGTAGCAAAATCAAGGCGGGCCGATGTCAGCCCTCTGTCGGACCGATATCAGTTACTACATCGGCTGGATATTGGTCCGATGTGGTTATACTGGCTGGGATATCGGCAACCAATATTGGGCCGATAAAGCATCCTCTTTGCAAAATTTTGCGCGGGCCGATATCGGCATCCAATTTCTGGCCGATATGGGAACAGATATTGGGCCGATATTGGTCCAGTCTGAAACGTTTGCTGGGTAGGAATCCATCAGGAATGAACACCAGATAGTCTGGGAAAATACACACACTTGAACCAAGAACACGTTTTTCATCCGAACTGCCGTTCCATACTCTCCCACGAACTTGGAATGAAACTGACCCACAAATCCAACAACTCAGCAGACCGCAACTTAAGAAGGCAATAATGGATAAGGCCCTAAATTATTATATGGCGAATGTCGCTTGTGACAATCTGAGATACCCCGATTGCACCTCCAGCTCCCTTGGATCCCAAAATTCCCCAAATCCTTAACATTCTCCCCATAGAAAATATTCCACTGCAATGATAAACTATGTATTCATTTTGGAAACTGTAAATCGCTCCTTTCAGAATTGGCTTTGAGCAAATTAATTTAACTTTGATGTCAGGTATGTTTTACTGTTTCAATATAGGGATGGCAGGAAGACAGCTTCTTGGATCTGCCATCTCCATGCAGTGCACTATTACTTTTGTTCTGAATTGAATTAAACTGTCAATCATATGATATGTAATTGTATGCTGCAAATAAAGATTCAAAAAGATTCATTCATAGTCACGGCGTGTGAGCACATGTTCATGCCATGACGTAATATTAATGTAAATAAATTTAGTAACACGTAAAGGTATGAGAGTTCCAACAGAAGGAATTGTGAGTCACATTTACTTTTATTATTATATCGTAATTCTGTGTCGATTTAAAGATAACAGTCGCTGACTCGACGAGTACAGATTACAATTCTGTCAAGACGAACAAAAATATTCGTGTACCTGGTAGAGCTGCAGGTTTTTAAATTTCTTGTTCGGTTTCGGTTCTGTTTTCAGTTTGTTCATGAGGCCAAATAAAATTCAATAAAACTCATTCTTATGTCCGGAGTCATAACTGAATGGCAGTGAAATTGAGTGAAACTCAATGAATGCCCGAAATAAGCTATAATACATGAAGAATCAGGAAGGCCAATATAATAATTACCTACATATACAGAACTTTTATTGTGCTTGGCCATTTTTCGAGGTCTGACACCTACATGCAACTTGAGGAAAGCTGCATACACAACTAAACTTAAATGTCGGAAATTCACAGAATGTAGCCTTCCCAGAGCAGTGAGAGTACCAGACACTGCCATTGGCAGTGTCTGGGTACTCTCACTACTCTGGGATGGCTACATTCTGTCAATTTCTGTAGCAAGAGAGTATTTAATAAAAAACGAAAAACCTTAGATTACGGGATGTCGACGGTTTCGGTTTTAAAAAAAACCCCTAAAAACCTCGGTTCGGTTTCGGTTAACCTACAGCTCTAGTACCTGGTTATTTTATTACGATCGTATATTAGTTTTTGACAACTGTATTGGAGGGAATTCATCAATAAAACTTTGTAATAAAACTTTGCGATGGATTTGAAATTTCGAATACCCGTCGATGGATTCGAATCGAATCGAATCTCACCGAAGATTCGAATCCGAATCGAATCTCGAAGCCTCGCAGAGGTCTACAGCAATTCTTAAAAATGCACCCAATGACCCCTCGCTGACCCAAGTGACCTTGACCCATATTTCAAACCTACTTTGGGTTTCAACTCATTTCTTGATGGTCCAAGGTCCATTGGTCATACCATGCTTGAGATATGACCGTTACTCACTTTCAAAATTGTTGTCCCCACTCACATTTTTGAGTGTACAAATACATGCATGAATTTCAGGAATTTTAGAGGATTATAAAATGCGATTTCAAGCAATACTGAAAAATGCACCCAATGGTCCTGGGTGATCTCAATGTCTTTGACGAATATTTTGAATCACCATTGAGTTTTGACTCATTCGGTGTTAGTCCCAGGTACAGAGGTCATACCATGCTGGAGGTATGAGCGTGACTCATTTTCAAAATTGTCAGCGCCCACCCGCTTTTTGGAGTGTACAAATACATGTATGCTTTTCAGAAACGCATTTTAAGGGGGGGGGGGGGGGAGGGGCTCATAAAATGCGATAGCCCACGATTCTGAACAAAATCTACTCACTGATCTCTTGATTGGCCTTGACCCACATTTTCAACATCTATTGAGTTTCGACTCATTTGGTGTTGGTCCCACGGCATTGGCCATACCATGCATAACATATGACCCACTTTCAAAGTGTTTGGCCTCGCCCACTTTTCTGAATGTGAAAATACATGTACGAAGCACGTGGATGCATTTTGTGGTCTTACAATGTAATTTCTAGTAATTCAGATAAAAATGCGTTCAATGACCTCTCAGTGACCTTAGTGACATTGTCCCATATTTTGATCCTGATTTTGTTGAGACTCGTTGGCGTTGATCCCCGGTCCATAGGTCATGTCATGCTTGAGATATGAGTATGACCCACTTTGAAAACATCTTGTGGACATCCCCAATGCCCATGAGCCTGAAAAACATAGATGACCGATTACTAGTGACTGTTTGTCGAAACGTGGTGAGATATGAGGATTCGTATTCTAGTTATTGCCGACAATGAAGTGGATAGAAGACAGAAGACCAGGAGGAGGAGCAGAAGAAGAAGAAGAAGAAGAAGAAGAAGAAGAAAAGTGGAAGAAAAAAGAAAAAAACTATACAAAACAATAGTCTATGTGTTTCATACAGACTAAACAGAGGATTCAGAACGAAAAAGTAGTTTATTAGGCCTCAAAAAGTTAAAAATCTGTTTATCGGGCCCTCCCGCGTGGTCCTCTTGTCTGTCTCATGCCCTCTTTTAATAACCAATGCAAACTTTAAAAAACAAAATTAAACAGTTTATGTTTGATATTTTATCCAAGCTAATAAACTTGATAAATTTTTCTGTTGAGTGCAACAAGGCTTTACAGTGATTAAAGACTAAATACACAACCGCTCATGCTATTTTGTAGATTATCAGGCCTGAAACAAAAAACAAACTAAGAATATGTACTTTTATATAACTTATATATATATGCAGGCTTACGTTTGCATTATTCTCCTTTGTATATATCTTTTGATGTATACGTACAAGTATTCTCTCATACCATGTATACTTGTATATTCAACATGGCAGCCACATTGGGTGTAAACATAGGAGAAAATCAAAGTCTTCTGACAACTTTTGATACTACTTAACCGGAGGCTTATGGAGGGAGAGACTCTTGACTCGGTTGCTTTCATTATCTCATTATTGTAGAAATATCAATAAAATTCGGGGTTCCATTTCATTATCATAGAACATTACATGTTTTCCCCACAGTAGAGAACCAGTATGGCTCCATCCATTGAGAGACTACGGGTAGTGTACTAAGGAGAAAGATATGACACAACTAAAGAAACATATGTAAGCAGGAAATATTGGTAACTCATGGCAAACTTGGAAATTGGGGTTGGTGAGGAGGACAGAGGCTATTTGCAATTAGTAACATCGTAAGATGTCCTCTTGGAATGCTGTGACTCCGAAATATTTGGCGCGAATTGTTCGATTACGAACTGCGGATGGTGGTCCTAACGATAACTTCACTCTGTATCATCCTATTGTACTCTATATGTTGTAAATTAGATAACACTGGTCGTTATTCCGTCACACAACAGACACGGACCAAACACTGAAAACTAGTCAATTCAAACGGGATCCCGGTCTATTGTGGTTAGGATGATGCAGTTGTGACCATTCCGAATACACAACATTAACAGACGTAAAGCAGGTATCGAATGATACGACAGGGTGTACAACTATACAATTAATGGCTCAACTCACTTCTCCCTCCCCCACCACACATTTACACATAGGGCGAAAGCGACGATAACTTTTCCGACCTCTAGCCCGGTTAGGATATCTGATTCGGTGAGATATATGAGGAGGGTTGTCTAAGTACAGCCCTGCTCTTCTAAATGCCTCTCGAACCATGCAGAGATAACTGGGACGACACTTGGGTCGAACGCCCACTTATGTACTTGAGCGAAACCAGTACCTATTCTTTCGTCAAAGCGCCGTCGGTTGCTTCGCGAATCCGTCTGTTTTTTAATGACCAAAGGGCTCAAAGTAGGTTGTGCCTCGCCTAGGTTCTAGAACTAGCATGATAGCACGCGCTCATATCAATGCTGATGACGTCGTTGACGTGTTATTATTTTGCGTCCCAGGGGCCAATGCCACAAGCGCCTTCCGAGTATCGCCCAGAAAGGATGCCAGGTCGGTTTCCAGTCGTTTGTCTCTTTCGCAATGACTGAGGTTGCGTGATTTATCCCGAATACTATGTCTGCTAGGGTTTTGTCTCCTAACTGAATACAGCCTTCGATTAAAGTATCGTGCTGCTATGTGGGTTCGACCATCTGGGAGCATGATCTGGTGAAACTAGGTTGTTTGTCCCACTCACCCAAGAGCCATACTATGATTGGTTCATTTTGAGTGGAATGTCATAGACGTGCACCTGTCTGGTTTGTGGGTTGGAACTCCTTGGGTCAGGCGTAACTATTGTGGACAATGAGCTAGATGGTTCTATGCTCTCGTTGGTAATTCCTATTGTTGAAGATATGTAGAATATAACCATAGTACCTTGGTATACCAAATGTTCACCACGAGTGGTGATGTGGTGTTAACCAAGCCACTTTGGGTATATTTTATTTATACCATGACCGTCAGATTATTAAGAATCGCTGTTAGTTTTTCTCGATTTCACTGAGCAGCAGACGTACACACACGCGAAACTGTTTTTGTTTACATGAGCACCGGTGGGCGGTACTTCCACTGTCAATTTTATCGCCGAAACGAAATGGAAAAAGAAACTTGCAAATTACGGGACCTTTTTCATTTCAATAACATAATAGTATACTACTTTCGAGTAATGGATGCTTTATCGACACGAGACAACGCACGTTTGTTAATTTTTGGTATCTTTTGAGGTAAATTCATTTAAAAGGGTAATAAATAATTGCCACTTCCATTTCACTCTTCGCGAGGCGACCAACGATAAATTTAGACAAGTTTGCATTCAGGTCGAGGTCACCAAAGGTCTATATGGATGTAGTCCCACTGTAGGTGTAATTTTAATGATTGGAATACCATTGCTGGCTTGTTCACTACAGACACACGTGTTCACCGCGTTTGGTGTGTAAAGCTAACATTCATGTCATAGGCTTTTTATATATAGTAGAATAGGTAATCATGGTGCAAATCCTTGCCTGCGATATCTTTCACAATGATGGCCCGCTGGGGGATTTTTTCTTGTCTCGCCACGTCTCCGACTGTACTGCCTGGTTTGTTGACCCTTTTCACCATTCCAGGATATTCTATCGTATGAGTTGAGTGCGGCCGCGTCCCATGAGGACGACATCAAAGTGTTGAGCGCACTCTGGGCGATGCATTTCATATCGCCAATATTCAGGTGTACTAGATTTTATAGGTCTGGCTCTCTGATGGAACGGAGCCCGTAGACCCCAGTGTTAGGCATTTTGATAGCACAGGTTTTCACACCCACATTGTACTCTTAGCTTGGCATTTCGAGCAATTTCGACAACACCCTGGCCTTTCCCCCTTTCTGTCTTTACTTGGTTAGCCGTGTCTTCGGCTGTCCAGTACTCGCCCTCGGGTAGTCGTCTGACGAGTTGCGCTGCCATATCGTCTGTCATTTGAGCGTCGAAGGCCATATCTCCTGCCTTAGCATCGAGTCCGCCGGCGATCTGGATGTCTCCAATATCTAACGGGTCCTCTTCCTCCACTCTCCACGTGGACACAATCGCAAAGGCGCAATCAACTTTAAACTAATTTCAGAGTCGTTCGCCATTGCGACTGATTATCCGTTGCTAGGTAACCCCTCAGGGAGGTGGAACTGGGCGTCTAGGCGTCCAGGTTGATGCTCGGATAACTCACTGAGGCTTGGATTGTAATTTCCGCAAGCATCTCTGCGATAAGACCATCCGTAATACAAGTATTCTTAACCGGTTGAACCCTCGTTTCCTGGAATGGTATCGCCTCTGTGTACACTGACGGCGAGATATGTTAGTCCAATATCAATATTCGGGGGGTGGGGGAGGGGGATAAAATAATAACTGCGGTCTGCAGCCGTCTGGCTGCAGACGGCAATTATTATTTTATCACCGATGCTCCGTGTATAGACGTCTTATAATAAGACAAAAATGGGACGAAATTATGCCTTGACCGAACATCAGTCTTACCAGTTTAAAGGGTTAATATAGAATGTATAGAACGTATAACTTATGGCATGCTTATCTTTAAATGAGAATTTGGACCTCCTTAAGCTGAGCAAGAACCTTTCTTCTTGATCTTTGTTCGATATAACTGAGCTTCTGGGGTGTTCGATGACCACCACAAACTTCACAAAGCCCCGTGTCCAACCTTATCCCATCTTCAAAATTATGGATAGGTTAAGGTTCAGGGACAACCACCTTTGATCTGTGCAGTGGTCATAAGCATAACGTTTACTGTAAGTAGACTGGCGACATCGTGAGAAGAAACTTTTACCATTTCAGTTTATGGAACCTCAGTTGCGTAGTTTTACAGAATTTTTTTCTGCGTTTTATTTAAAATAATACAAGTTAATGCCCAGTTATCGCTAAAAGAATGCCTATTTGTGGTTGTTGTTCGTGATGGTCAATAATCGAAGGGAAAATTACTTTCACTGGTATTCAGAAATTATGAGACGCTATAGTGTTTACGTCTGATGACTTTCAGGCAACTTTGTTTCTCTTTCCGCAATGTCGTGTCTTTTGAAAATTCGTCTGCATTAAAGGTTTTTAATTTCAAATTTAAGTAATTTCGTTGTTCTTCTGATGTCTTACACTTTGCATACTACGGCAGCGTAATAGGGTCAGGACCTTTTCATTTAATAATCTGTTTATACAGATTAATAAACTGTTTTACAGATTAATAAACTGTATTTACAGATTAGTAAACTGTACTTACAGATTATTACGAGACTGTTTTTACAGATTATTGCGAGACTTTTTTTGCAGATTATTACGGAACTGTTTTTACAAATTAATAAACTGTATTTACAGATTAGTAAACTGTATTTACAAATTATTACGAGACTGTTTTTACAGATTATTACAAGACTGTTTTTACAGATTAATACAAGACTGTTTTTACAGATTGATAAACTGTATTCACAGATTAGTAAACTGTATTTACAGATTATTACAAGACTGTTTTTACAGATTATTAGAAGACTGTTTTTACAGATTATTACGAGACTGTTTTTACAGATTAATAAACTGTTTTTACAGATTAGTAATCTGTATTTACAGATTATTAGGAGACTGTTTTCACAGATTAATTGGCCATTCAATTATTGGTTAGTAGTACAGTATGTACCCGGTCGTTCGCTATTACCCGGACTATGAGGAATCTGCTAGTGTTAAATCCACATCGGAACCGTACTTTTTCGGTTGCAATCTGACCAGATCCTGCATGCGATGTACGTACTGCATATATAGTATGCTTTGATATGTACAGCTATATATGTACACACAGGACTATGATTATATAGTGTGGGGATGTGATGGAAATGAATGGTGAAAGTGGGGTTTCTCGAGAAAAAAAAATTCCCGCGAAATGGTTGACGTTGCTATGGACGTCGTGACGTCATTATACGCACCATGACGCCAGATAAACGTTGACCGCTGTTGTTGTACACTTTACAATGTGGTATGACGTCTTTCGAGTCAGGGTGTGTCGGGGTTCTCGTACTGGACTGATATCGTAGTATAGTATGGGTGGTATATACCCCTTTTGGTATACTATTAGCCCTTGGCCTTGGTACTACTAATCAACCTTCATATTATCCTACGACTGGTATAGATAGTACGTAATGCTAGGTTAACTATTATCGTGGGGTGGGGTAATGCATGGTCATCGTCTCGTGCGGTGTTGCGAAATAGTCCTTGCAGTATAGTATGGGCGTTATATAGCACTGTAGCTCCCATCTTAATCCTTGTTGTATCAGCTTGCTGATTGCTTTGTACTATCCCATGACTCATATAGGTAGTACGTAATTCTAGGTTAACCAGTATTGTGGGGTGGGGGTAATGCATGGTCGTCGTCTCGTGCGGTATTGCGAAATAGTCCTTGGTGGTTTGTATTTACAGTATAGTATGAGAGTTCCATCTTAATCCTTGTATCAACCTGCCGATTGCTTTGTACTATCCTATGACTAATATAGGGAGTATGTAATGCTGGGCCAGGCGGTATTGTAGGGCGGCTGGTGGTAATGCATGGTCGCCTAGTGTGGCAGTATGGGATGTACACTTCTCACCCCTAGGGTCCCTTGTTAGCTCTTCGTACTATTAATCCACATAATGCTTCAAATTATCCTCTGACTGGTATAAATAGTACGTATTGCTAGGACAAGCAGTATTGTGGGTAGGGGTAAGGCCTGGTAGTTTAGAACGGTAGCAGCACCATTATCCACCTAGGACGGTATGCTGACTCATAGATGGTACAGGTATTGCGTAATACTAGGCCAAGCAGTATTGTTGAGTGGGGTAATCCATGGTTGTCTAGTTAGGAAGTATAGTACGTGTTGTTTATATCCCTGTTGGTTCAACTTTTCCCTTGGTACTAGTAATCGACCTAATGCATTATATTATCCTATGGCTGGTATAGGTGGAACGTAATGCTACGAGAAGAGCTGTTGTGGGCGGGGGTAATGTCTTGTGTAGTGAAGTAGAATAGTATGGACGGTATATACCGATCTTAGGTCTCATCTTAACCATTGGAACAATCCACCTGGGCTGGTGTTCTATCCCACATATGGTATAGGTTGTATGTAAGGTACTGTGATGTGGTGTATGCTTGGTGTCCAGTCTCTTAGCGGGGTATGGATGGTCCTTTGACATTCTAAGACTTGGCCTAGGGTAGAGGCAATATGTGACAGTTAGCCAGCCCACAGTAGTGCTTCAAGTCAGCAGTAATGGTACAAGGGGAAGAAGATTATAGGATACGGCACTACAGTACAAGCTAATCATAGGACAGAAGGCTGGAACCGATGGTAAGACCACCTGTATAGGAGCTATATAGGGCCTTGGAATCTCACTTATGGAAACCCGCTTATAGAATACTTTTTATGGAATGCCTACGGAATCCCTTTTTGAAAAAGTCTAGCCTTCGGCTCCACTTTTTCCCGACATGAGGATAAGAGTCGTATGTGGAGTCACTCGTTCGACCAATTACTCTATGGCTTATTTGCTCGATAGGATTCTAGTCGTTCGATCAATCAGAGATAGTTAGCAAGCCTGCAGTAGTGCTATGAGTCAAATAGTAATAGTACAAGGCACTAATGGTACAAAGGCTGAGAGGGTGGTAGAAAATTATAGTATTGGATGACTACGAATGAGGCAAATCATAGGACAGAAAGTTGAAGACAAGATGGAAACAGATGGCATGGCTATCTCTTTAGGAACTGTGTTCGAGCTTCAGCGTTTATAGGTTAAATGAGGTGATCGACTATTCTCGGGGCTTGGTCTGAGGGACATCAAAAACTCATGTTTTAGAAAGGTTTCGTGTGATACATCATTTTAAGATACATCATTTTAAAGGTCTCGACATGAATATTTCGAATATAAAGTATCGACCCTCTCCGATAGGGTGGGGCCGAGGGGTGGGGCCTCAAATCCCAAGTTTTAGAAAGGTAGTCATGTGATACATCATTTTAAAGGTCATGACTTGAATATTTCGAATTTGAAGTATCCGACCATCCCTGAGTGGGTGTGGCCGAGGGTGCGGCCTCAAAACTCAAGTTTTAGAAAGGTAGGCGTGTGATACATCATTTTAAAGGTCTCGACTTGAATACTTCGAATGTGAAGTATCCAGCATTCCCGATGGAGTGGGGCCGAGGGGTGGGTTGCAAACTTAAGGTTTAGAAAGGTAGTAGTGCAAATGCGAACGACACACTCCCCAGCATGCGACAATGTGTGAAATCGTGTACTTTTTTAGCTGATTTTTAAGTGTTTCATCAAAGGATTTCGTTGATTTGAATGTGATGCGTATGTGAAACAGTCCAAATTGACAGAAGATGCAAAAAAAAAACATGTATTTTTCCGTCGGTGTTTTCCGGTATCGCTTTGTCTGATGCGATTGGTTTGGTTGAGATCTCTCAGATGAGAAACATTTTCAACCGCATGATATCTTGGTTTATTCCAATCAGTATGTGGCAGACGAATACAGCTTTATGTGGTGTACCTGTTCGACGGATGTGGGTCATTCGACAGATTCGGAGGAGATCTATCAAATGAGAGAGAGAGAGAGGAGATTTTCAACTACGTTGCGTGCTGAAGTGTAGCTTAATAGCACGCTCAACGAGAGAGAATCCAAATGAGATGAGTGAAAATATTTTGATACATTAAAGTGTCTGATGAAGCCTTTCGAGAAGGAAACCCAAAACACTAACACGACGTCTTCACGAATACATTTTGAGGAAGCTGCACGTACCCTCCAAAAACAATGGCACACAACTATTTTACTCGTTGATCAGAAGCTCGACACTACCCGAAGAACTCATCAACGTTTTTGAATGTAATATTAAGTTTACGAGTCCATTAAAGAGGAATAATTTTTGACAAGAGAGATTCGTGAAGGTATTGTGACACAATAAAGATCGGACTACTTCCACATTTCAATGGCGTGGAATAAGACAAACATTCAGCAAGTGATTCGTGAACGCACTGCGATGGAGAGATCCTACTGTTATCGCCTCGACATTACAGAAGAATGAAATATGACAATTCTTTCGCAAAAGTGATTCATAAACACACTGTGAAAGAGAGATCCAGCTGTTATCACCTCAACATTTCAGGGGAGTAGAATATGACAAAACTTTCGAACAAGTGATTCGTGAACATACCGGGATAGATATACTACTGCTATCACCTCGACATTACTGAAGAATGAAAAATGACAATACTTTCAAGCAAGTGATTCGTGAACATACTGTGATAGAGTGGTCCAACTCCTATCACCTCGACATTGCAGGGGAGTGGCATATGACAACACTTTCGAGCAAGTGATTCGTGAACGTACTGAGATACAGAGAGATCTTACAGCTATTACTACAATATTTAGAGAGAGTGAAACATGTCAAACGTTTAAGCACGTGATTCGTAAACATATTGTGATAGAGAGATCCAACAGCAGAGGAGTGGAATATGAATCAATGAGTGTCACCTGAATCCGTGCGTGAACGTATGGCTCACCGTGGGGAACCCGCTTGTTTCACTTTTGATGGGGTGCTTCTTTTCCCGAAGGGATCTGCGACTTTTCGTCAAAAAGCATGAATCAACTGGAAACAAAAATTTTAATACATATACATATAAATAAATGTGGTGATTTGTGACTTATATGGAATCCAATGAAAAAACGTTAATCACCCCCTACCCAGACAGTTTTTGAGTGACTTGCGGGCCCGCATTCCCTGTTCTCACTGGTTTTCCTTCCTTCTCGTTGGTGCCTGTTCTTTGATCGCCTCTTTACTTCACTCTTTCACTGCCGTCGCACACCCACAAACTTATTGTCACTTTACCGCACGTTTTTACTCAACATGTGACGGAATGTCACTCTACGACTGCCGTCGCACGGCCGCTAACGTATTGTCACTTTAGTATGTCGCCTTCCCTCTAACAATTGACGGTATGTCACTCTTACACTGCCGTCGTACGGCCACTAGCTTATTGTCATTTTACTGGACACCTTTCACTCAAGCAGTCGCCACCAATGGGGTTAAACTCTCCAGGTATTGCCAATAGAAATAAGGAACTATTTAACGTCAGTTATTTACAATACAGAACGAGTGCAAGCACCGGATCGAGTGCTTTGCGGTCACCTCTGCCTCTACGTTCTCAAGAGATGGTCGGAAGGGGATCACTTTCAAGATATTCTCAACGATTTACATTAAAGAAAATTGGTTTTTTGGGTATATATATATAGAAAGAGATTTAATAAAAAAAAAATTGGTTGCATTAATTAAAAATAATAAAAAAAATATATAATTTTAAATAACAAAAAAACCCCAAAAAAACAAAACATGACAGTCGATAAATTCGGTCGCGCTGACTATAATGAAGTTTCCTCTAGAGAGAAAAGAAGAACCACAGTCGAAATTGTTGGTAACATTGCCAACTTGGATGAACGATACGTTCAAAGATACGAACCTCAACAAGAACCTTTAAATTTAAACAATAAGAAAATCTACAATCTTCCCGAACCGATCAATCAGTCGGATGCCGCGGCTAAAAAATATGTCAATAGAGGAGACGAAAATATCCAGCAGTGAAGTGATTGGTAGACAGGGGGAATACAAGCCATGTCACACTGTCTCATTCTAAATCCCACCGATAATTTACTCTTCGATTCTATGATCTTGTAGAGACGTACTTTCTCTGCCACTGAAGGCAATACGTGTGGAACGAACCAAGATATCTTGTTCAGATGTATCTTACCAGCATCGGTCGCAGCTGGTCTCATAATGGCTTCGTCGTTTCCTTTTCGAACCAACATCAGATTGTGTTTAAATCCATAGAGAGTCTTATCGTAATCTTCCGTGAATCCGAATATGTGTTTCAGAGGAATCCTGAACGAAAACGTTCCTTTGTGTCTCGGTGTCTTGACGACGTAATTAAATCTCAGGGTGGCACTGGTATTGGCTGCACCCATGTCGGCAACGGTGTCTTTCACCCACAATTGATTGAGTCCTTTAGATTTCGAAAAATCGCCCGGATATGTCAAGAGTCCATACATCGTGGTGGCTTGTCAGGGATGAAACACAGCTTCTATCTCTTGTTCCGAGAGCATTTTATATTACTGAACAAATGCACCATATCGTTATTGGCTAGAGTGACCACGTCATCGTCGGCATAATCGCTTCCGTCTCCCTTGGTGAGACGCCCTGTATCACTATGTAACTTTCGCTAGGGTGAACGAACAGATCATGAGTTTCAACATTGATTCTTATTTCACCAGCATTGTTTAGACTGGTTCTAGTCACTGGTTCGTACTCATGAACTTCATATTCTTGAATGCTCTCGTCTCTCAATATACCTTCGGTTATACCTAATATATTCATCATGTTTTGTTTTTGTTGTCTCTGTGTGTGTTTAATTCACTTTTTTATTATTAATTGTTTTTTTTTATTATTAATTTTTATTTATTATTTTTTTTTCTCCTTTTAACTATATATGTGCAAAAAAAATAAGAGTGAAGAATTGGTTCTTCAAAATGTTGTCTTCTGCAATTATTGTTCGTAAACTGTTCCGATGATTTCTCTGCTGTCATCTTCATCATCCTCTAATGCTTCTATTTTATAAGTCACCAGATCCGTGTAAAATATTTTAACGATCTTAAAGATTTATTCAGTCCATCGAGGAGTGTAACCTTTTGCGAAGAGTGACTTATTAGAAGTGATTCTCACTCGATCACCGGCTTCAAATTTTGGTGATTTGGACTCCTTCTTGATCTTGATCCTTTCGGGATAGAGATTAGTGAAGACGCGTTTTTCATTTCGAGGATCGCTAGCTTCCACAGGAGTCACCTTGATCGATCTGTGTCACGTATTGTAGTATTCTTCGACAAGTTCGTCTAGAACGTCAATATATTTCTTGGTCTTATTAGCCGTGAAATACTTGTGCATTTTTTCCTTCATAGTTCTATTCCAGCGTTCGATCACGTTAGCTTTCCCTTCGTTTTCAACGGAAAAGAGGTCGACCAATGGATGAACGTGACTGTTGTAAAATTCCTTCCCCTTGTCCACCCACAATTTATCCGGTTTTCGAGAAGAGGATACAAATATGCTCTTCAGAGTCTCGGCCACGCAAGCTCCCGATGTATTCTTCAGAGGTCTCATCCATCCATATTTTGAAAATACGTCGATGACCGTCAGTATGTACTTAATGCCCTTGTTCCATTTCGAATGCGATTTCATGTCGACCAGGTCGGCCGACCAGATCTGATCTAGGGCTGTCGTGATTATTCGATTAGTCGACTAACCGTCGACTATTGAAGTAGTCGACGTTTTTTATTTTTAGTCGATCGTCGTTCATTTTCAAGGTGGTACACGTCTAGTACACGTCGGGGCTAAATTGCATTGTTTTGTGAGGTGAATGATCAATGAAGGTGAATAACTTTAAATATCTAACCATAGTTAACATTCATATCCGGAAGACTGTACGACTGTCACTGACTGTGTAAGAAAGAACACTCACAGTTACTCGAGAAGAATAGATACTTCTGAATTTCTCCAGTCTTGTACACACGAATGCACCCATTGGAAAACCCAAAGCGCGGAAGTGACAAAATTATGACGAAAGTCAGAACGTCAGATCACTTCTCAAAGTTCGGAACTTCAGACTAAGATCCAATTTTAACAACTGACGAGGGAATGCATAGATATGAATGTTCAAAATTTCGAGAAACTTATTGCAGAAAGGAAACATATGCAGCAACGTTCTTTGGTAAATTCATTTTAATTCATCGGCTTCAATCTAGTTCAAACTTGAACCCGCAAGCAGTAATATTATTTTTGGGGTTGGTACGTCCTACAGGAGTACCAACCCCAAAAATTATATTACGGACTGTGGGTCCAAGATTGGACTACATGTAGCTTCAGTCGGGACCGATTTGTTGTTCCCACAACCCCACTTCGTCTGAACACACTGGTGCCATTGTCATTTTCAGAGTTTTACGAACAGAAGAATGATTTGCTAAAAAATCATGGGAAGCGATTATTAATCGACTAACCGTCGATTACTGGTCACGATTAGTCGATTACAAAAAATGATAGTCGCGACAGCCCTAATCTGATCCAGACCCTTTACGAATACCCTTCTCCTTCTAAATTTGTGCGTGACTGGTTTGTGTAGTTCGTTCACCAATGCATTCATTAATAATGTTTTCTGGACATTTTTTTTTATGACCCCATGCGAATCGACGTTTGGTACCGATCACTTTACCGACCAACGAACGTTCGAGTCTCGCTCTCCTAGTGGGATTTGGTATATTTTTCAACGTCATCAGCATGTTTTTATCGCAGATTCGATTATGATTCTCGACGTTGGGATATTTAGCGTAGCACAGATCATGAGGGTAAGCAGTCGAATCCACCCTATTGATGGGTTTGCTCCAAGATTTAGGTGTAAGATCTCGATTCAATTTGTTATTTAATTTCGTTTCAAGGTCCCGTGAATTGATGTCCTGGCAGATGCATTTCAACGGGTAGATTATTAATCAATTTATTCATCAGACCGGCACCACGTTTGCCGAATTGCGTTTTTGTTGAACCGCACATTTTACACGTTCCGCGAAGCATGGGACTTTTATTTTTTGTCAGTACTTTTTTAATGTTAACCGTATCGGTAACTCTCTTACATTTGACGCAATACATTTTTTGTGTGTTTTTTTCGTATATATATATTCAATTATTTATTTTTTTAAATTTATATATAAATTCTTTCTTCTTCTTCATTTTTTTTCAATCGATTGCTTCTGGGATCTTTTTGGGATCCAATAATTTATGAAACGATTGTCTTGCTTCTATAGCTTTTTCCTCGAGAGAATCCTTCAATTCTTCCTTGAGAATCTGATGACTTTTGACTCTTATGTTTGCTTTCATGACGTCGCATTTTGTTTTTCGTTTAATATGTCGACGAATTCGCCATCCGAAATCCTACCGTCTTTTAATGCCATAGAGATCTTATCCGACATGGAATCAATCTTTGCATCGGCCAAAACGCTGATGTTTTCGTGTTTCTTGGCCTTCAGGGATAATTTCTTACAGAGAAATTTTCCGATCGTACTGACGAATCCGGCAGTCAAACCAAACCCTTCTACGGTCAACACGACCGGAAGAGCAATGAGGGCGGTAGACAATAGACTGATTCCGGCAACGTTCAAACCCATAGAAATCGTGTTGAGAGTCAAATTCACGCCACTCACAATTTTCTTTAATCTCGAATATTTCTTATTGAGCGAACAACAACGCACCACCGGCGCTCTACAATGAATAATCGCAAAATTATTAGCAAATGTATTATAAGAATTAATTATATTAAGAAACGCATCAAAATTCCCATTATATTAACTTCCGCAACATCATCTTATAATTTTGCAATTATTCGTGGAAGAGCGTCACCGGCCCTTTACAATGAATAATCGCAAAATTATTAGCAAATGTATTACAGGAATTAATTATATTAAGAAACGCATTAAAACTTGTTATAATTATATTGGGGAATGCATCAAAACTTGTTTTATTAAGTTTCGTAACATAATCTTATAATTTTGCAATTATCCATTGAAAAATATTTGCTATGCTATGCTGTTATTATCTTGTGAATCTTGTGTACTGAATAAATATCATTATTTCGTTTGATACTGAATAAATATCAATAATTTTATTTTCCATGTTTTTATGATATTCAAACCGGGCAAATTGGGTAAAATTGCAAGCCCACGATTTGGGTAAAACTGCTAACGGACTATTCGGTGAGCCGGTGGACGAAATGGGTAAAATTGTAAGCGAACGACTCCGCACGCGGACGAAACGTCCGTAAACCCTTTTTTCAAGCAAACTTTTCCTCACTTTTACAACACCTTAATGTTCAGATAATTCTAAAACTGCGTTTCTATTCGTTTTGATACTTCACGAGATACGTGTCAATGCATTCCTGTATACAATTCCACCAATATAACAACAATTATCAGTTTTATTATCGGTTATATGTGCGGTCGTTTCGTTTAAGATTATCACTGGCAGACAAGTTGCAACGAAATCAGGATAGTTCGATCTGAAATAACTAGATCATCAGCTGAACATATTAACAAACCTCCAGAAGGGCAGAATTCGAGTAATAATAATAACACTTTGGCTGGCCGCTGATTTGTCGCGGTTCTCGGATTGAGAAGGCCTTGGTTACCCCTGAAGGGTAGATATGTATACATGCATATCACGCAAAGCTTTGAGGCGAATTGGGTTGTATCAAATTGACATTTTGTTTGATTCCCAGAGGGGTAAGCCAATTGCAATTGAATTGGCAATTCGACACCGTAAGTTACGTGATTTTTTCGATGAAATTTACTGCCCAATTCGAAAAATCACATTGACGGCTATAAAGAATTCTGTTCTGGAGCACAATTATCTGACTGGGTGTGTGGAACCCTTTGCGGGCCTACGGCCCGCTTGGGGTTCATATGAACACGTTCGTACAGAAAGCTTTTTAAGCGTAACAAAGGCCATAACTCTGAAACGTACCCACGGGCGAAACTCTTAATATGTGGATATCTCCTCCCCTGTGCTAGTCTCTCACCATATCAAAAGGCCTGAAAATACAATTGAAGCATGCGTTATAATACAAAAACGTTTGTACAGAAAGTTTTCGGAGTGTACCAAGGACTAAACTCTGGTATGTGAGCACGGACGTAACCCACGATATGTGGATACCCCTCCACATGCTGTTCTATCACCATACCAAAAAACATTGAAATCAGAGAACCGATGCTTGAGTTACAATGCGAAATGTTTGTCCGAAAGTACAGATGGACGGAGTCCCATATTTTATACCCCAGGAACCTCCTAAGGAGGTCGATGGAATAATAAGCACCTCCACATGGGCATAAAAGTGTCACAAGTGGCTGCTGGTTTGATTATATGAACCGGAACAGCCCTGGAAAACGGCTACAGCAACTGGCAATTCTACGGTAAAAGATATGGCAGCCAGGCGTATATTTCGACCAGAATCCGAGAATCGATTCACGCAAAGATTCTCGCAAAAAAAAACCCAGCGAAAATCTATATAGTTTCTTGCTGTACCTCTGCTTGGATTCTCGAGAACAGAATTAAGTCAGTGTAACCCTTTTACTAACACAGCGGAAGAAAATTACCCAATACAAGGCTAACATACAGTTAAAACTAGAAGTCCTGTCGCGAACACTGCACTTATCTAGGCTTAATTGCGCGTTGGAATTGCGCGCATTTGCCATATCGAATGGCATCCAAAGCACGGGAGGTTCTCTTGGTTACTCACAGCAAACATATGCAATGTTTCTGCCAATGGACCTCCGGGTTACCCGGAGGTCCATTGGCTGAAACATTGCTTGTGCACAGGCCATATGCACAGAATTTGCTAGCTTTACTTAGGCCATAACGCGTACATTAACGCGCATATCAACGTGCTATTTGTGCGCATTTCATGACAGGACTTCTAGTTTTAACTGTATCCTGACACGTTGTAAATAAAATTGTACAGACATGGGTGTCATTGGAACCAGCCCAATGAACCGATTCCAATGACATCCATATTTGTAAGGCTTTATTGGTAAACATCGCTTAATTATTTTGAAAAAATGATCAAATTCAGTTTGTGTTTTAAAAATTAAAAAGCTATGTTGGTTAAAAGGTAACATGTGTTATCAAGATACAACGGGGGTTCAACCATTATTGCCTCATGGGATTCTGGAACATTCATAGCATGTATGGATTCTCGCAATAATTTTCGCGAGAATCCAAACGGAGCCTCCCAAATTTAGATGAAATATAAACCTTCGACGGCTGTTGCCACGACATTGCCAACAGTACTGCCTAACTACACACTAAAAACTAAAGTGTTAAAACTGACACTTTGAAGGTGTTAAAACCATTCTAACTCTTAGGGTTTGATGTTAACACTCAAAGTGCAATGCTTTAAGCACTGAGACATTACAATCGTCAGACATCTGAAACTTGAATGGATGGCACTTCCCATGTGTCTAGCATTGGTGGTTCTTCCAGAATCGTCCATAATTTGATTTGCGCTTGGTGGGTACATAATTAAAAGGACACAACGCAGATGACGCGGATCAGGCTCGAGAGTTCGAGCCTGATCCGCGTAATCTGCGTTGTTTCCTTTTAAGTGTCGTGACATAACACTTCTCAAGTGATATTATTGTAACACCTGTCAAGTTCTGGGATATCTACACTTGAACAAAGTGCTAGTTCAGCACTTAGAATTAAATACAGCACTTCAAGTGTAGTTTTTAACACTTCAGTTTTTAGCGTGTTCGGTGGTTGTATACTCCTTGTATAAATAACTCGCTTAGACGAAAAAGTACAAAAACATTAAAACTAACATAAGGTAGACGACTTAACAAACGATGACCAAAGTCATATCATGGTAGGATAATTAGGCGCCTCTGGTTTCTTTTTGGAGCTTGGAAAGATCATTGATCGTTCGTCTTTAGGCTGTCTCTGTCACCGTTGTCGATTTGATTCAAGCAGTCTTTGTCGGGTTCTCTCTCTCTCTCTGATCTCTCTGTCTTTCTCATATTTCTTCTTTTCTTGTTTACAGGTGGAACACTTTGATTTGTTTGGAATTATATATACTACTCAAAGTTTGCTAAGCACCAAGTACATCCAACTAGCTGTTTTACGTTTTAGTTGAAATATTGTCATGAAAAGTGTATATATTTTTTATTTAATTATATCTTTAATGATTTAAGTACAGAAATTAAGATTTTTATTTGTGTTTGACATTATTTTTTAGCTTTTGAATACGATAACCATAGAAAGTGAATATTTTTGGTAATAGATATGCCAAAAAGTTGCCGGAGAGAACTGGTATGGCTTCAGTATCGAGTATGAGACCCATTACTGTCAATTACAGCTTGACAACGCCTTCTCATGCCCAATCAGGTTCCTGGTGGTCCTTTGTGGGATGTTGTTGTTCCACTCTTGGACCAGCATGGCACCAAGCTCCTGAACACTTCTTGGTTGGGCTGGACAGGCTGAAATTGCAAGCTGCAACTCATTCCAGACATGTTCGATTGGATTGAGGTCAGGGGATCTTGCTGGCCACTCCATACGCTCAATCCCCCCCCCCCCCCCCCCTCTGTCGGTACTCCCGGACAGCATGGGCAACATGAGGACGGGCATTATCGTCCATCAGAATGAATCTATCAACCACTGCACCCCTGCATACAATCTGACGAGGACATCCAGGATCTCATCAATATACCGTTGTGCAGTCAATGTACCACGTTCAAGGACACAGAGCTATGTACGTCCATCCAGGCTGATGCCGCCTCAGACCATGATTGACCCTCCACCATAGCGGGCATGCTCAGCAATGTTGGCTGCATGGAATCGCTCTCTTGGTCTTCTCCATACCATAGAACGCCTATCCCTGTGGTCTTGGCAATACGTTGACTCATCTGGAAAAAGCACAGGTCGCCAATCTTCTCTGGTCTGTCCAACGTGGTCCATGGCCCATTCATATCGTGCCTGGCGGTGGTTCTGGGACATCGGAATGCGAATACATTGTCTTCTCGATCGGAGACCACCTTCGTGCAACCTTGCCCGGATAGTCTGCGTCGAAACATTTACCCCGGATGCATTCTGAAGGTCACTGCAAAGCTGGGTTGCTGTGGCAAAGCTGTTCCTACGGGCATGGATGATCAAAAATCGGTCTTCATCTGCAGATGTTGCCCTGTCTCTGCCACCACCATGCCATCTTGCTGGTGTGCCATACTGCTGAAATCTTGCCCAGGCTCTGTAAATCACCGAATGGTGCACATCAAGGGCTTCACCGACCTAACGATGCGTAGCCCCTTGCTCCGCCATCCATACAGCCCGCCACATTTCTGCTTCAGACAAATGTCTTCTTACATTTGCATTTGATATACTCAATCATTAAATCACAAGGGGTTGTGTTGAAATGAAGACTGAATACCCTACACATGTCATGTACATGTAGATAGTACACGAAAACATCATGAAAATCAAGGGGTACATGCTTCCCATGACTGTCACGAAAAGTCTGCCTGTCCAGAGAGGTAATGTAAACACTGGGGACCATCTCAATACATTCCACAATCATATCCACCAAAAATATCGCAAATATATAACAAGAAAATTTCACAATGATGTGTCAAATATTGGGTGCTTTGCAAACTTTGAGTAGTATATCTCTCTTCCCCCTCTGTTTCTCTCTGTCTCTCTACCTCTGTCCCTCCCTCTCTGTCTGTCTGTCTGTCTGTCGAGAGAGAGAGAGAGAGAGAGAGAGAGAGAGAGAGAGAGAGAGAGAGAGAGAGAGAGAGAGAGATTGTCTGTCGAGAGAGAGAGAGAGAGAGAGACAGAGAGAGAGACAGAGACAGAGACAGAGACAGAGACAGACAGACAGACAGACAGACAGACAGACAGACATCGGGAGGGACAGAGACAGAAACGTAGAGTTAATGGGATAGGCAGAGACGTAGAAACAGACAAAAAGGGTTCCAATCTGCCGTGGAGAAAGAGATGTGGTTTAAGAACAATGTATAGAACCGTTACAAACAGACCTTCACAGTAGTTTTGGCATAAAAGTGCTATTTGTGATAAAAGTGTTGTTTGTGTATTCATCTCCAAAGTACCTGATTGTCTCACCGAGTACGCGTTCGTCACACACTTATCGATACCCACTTCTGAGTTCAAGTAAAGACATTTATCTCTCTTGCGAGAAACGTATTCGAAACGTATTGGAAGATCAGCACTCCCAGTATTTCAGTTTTTGTGTACAAGTTTAATATCAAAAGAGAAAAAACGTACTTCCACAAATACCACCTTTTGCTTGTTGGCTAAGAGTTTCCTACTTGTGGAAGGATTGGGTTTTTTTTTTGTAAATCCTTGTGAAATGTCAACATCACGTGGACAATATCTCAAACTATTCATATAAACAGTTTGAACTGCGTGGGTACTTGTTTTTGTATTGGAATGTAACTAACACGTTCAACAGCCCAGGTTATATCGCGTCGCATGGTTTTGCGGACGTGGGAAACCTAAAAAAGAAGTCTTTAGACATGTGTAGTACTTTCGATTCCGGTACCTCTGGCATGAGAGACGAACGCACTTATCCACTTGACTGCCACTCTCAGCGTGTCCCATTTTTGACGTGGGAATAGTGATGTCGGGTTGTTAAACAATTTTAATGTCAGTCTACTGTGAATAGATATATACATGTAACAAAAGAGATAAATATTTTACAAAATACAAAAGCCGTAAAACCACCGAGAAGGCAGTGGTGTTCAAAGCACGATATATCGATATTGAAATTGAGTTCCATATTGTTTTTTTTTGTATTAAACATATTATAATTAAAATTTTTTTGGGGTTCATGCGTTTTCAAATAAAACGATTGGCTCACACGATTCTGTTTTTTTCTTTTCATAACTCAATGAACCGAAAAAAACACAATTAGATCCGCCCCCAGCCACGCCCCTAAAATACCAGTCTTCGGAGTTGCAACAGGGTGTCAAATCAATAGAAGTTAGAACACTGGCACGTTCTAAATGTGAAAAATAAAAATAAATTTATATTACTAATTTATCACCGTGAAATTATTTATAAAATATTTAAATGACCGTGGTGGTTCAATTTTGTTTTTCTTCACAACTGTATTTATTTGACATTTCAATTTTTACGCACACTGGGTGATCGTCTGCGTTCATCGTTTTACCCAAATCGATTGTAAACAATGGCTGGTCACGACGAATACGGCAATTTTAACATTGCTAATTTATATCTAACTCCACTTTTACAAACTGTGTTTTTCAGTTCTCGGGAAACGGTCAAAACCAAAATACAATGTAATACTGATGGCCTACTTCCACCTACCACGGAACGTAACTTTTACGTGAAGTGAACAGTTGAATGAAATTTGAGGGAGGCGTGGCTTATGACGTTTGGAAAGTGTGTCAATTGCAACCTGCATTTCAATAATATGCGCCCTCTTTTATGCCAGAAAAATAATATGTCTACCAGTTTTAGTTTTTAAGTCTTTGTTCACTGAAGTAGAGGGCGACTAACACTATTTATTTATTTGGGTCGCGAACGTTTAATTTTCAGGAATGATCGTTTCGTTTTGTATATTTCTTGAGTCGTGAACCCCCAAAAAACAAAGTCCAAACATCGCGTAAATGGGCTACGCCCATTTACGCCCATTTACACAGTTTGGACTTTGTTTTTTGGGGTTCATAACTCAAGAAATAGACAAAAAGAAACGATCATTCCTTAATTATTTCCCAAAATAGAAGACAAACTGGGATTGGAGAACAAGTGCTTTCCATTTAGGAAACTCTCCTCTCCCATATCCCTACGCCTCGCGTTCCCATTGTAACTAAATATAGTTTTTCTAAGCAAACATTTATTGTTAACGTAGATGTATGTCTGTAACTAACGTAGTTTGTTGCAAGTGTTGTTCACGAAATTGGGGTATATCGAAACAAAAATAATTATTATCGTCGGCATCGATTATTATTCCACGGAGAAACTGTAACAGAAAATTTATGTCGCAATTTTAAATTATTTCCTGTTCACTTCCGTCACATTTTGAATTATCTTAGAAATGGAGGGAACACTCTGTTAGATACTCTTCCGAGGGAGAAGAGATTTTTATTAGAACTCAGGAGCGAGGTTGGTGGTAGGCAGACCCATAGAACCACTGTAGGAAGAATAAAGCTGACATTTTCTCCCCTCCCACATTTGGCAAGTAATTAAATTAATTAATTAAAGGTAAAATTTCAAAATTAAATTTTAAATTTTCAAAAAGCTAAATTCAGAATTTCATATATTATCATTTTCCTTCCACTTCTCAGATACCTTATGTTGGCACTTACTAAAACAACCCCCCCCCCCCCCCCCCTTTAGACGACTTAGAACCACACAAAGCCTTTACCTCATTCTGTGATTCTGTCAAACGCTTGTTGTGAATCTAACAAATCCAATGGGAAATTAAATATAATAAAGTCGACTGTCTTTCATAAGATTTAAACTGAATCACAGTAAATTAATATGTATTTTTTAACATAGTATAAATCCGAAAAAAATAATATACATTTGAAAAATAATTGTATTCAGTAAATTTAATTTTAGCTGAATCTCGTGCTGTGTGACGTCTTGAGAACCACTGTCCTCCGTTTTATAGAGAGTAATCGCTTGACTGGACTGATTACGTGAAATAATTCATAAGAGATGAGGGACGTTGTACAAACATGAGTGCGCGAATGCGCACGAGTGTTTTACAATATAGTCCCTCGCCTCGAATGAATTATTTCACGTAACCAGTCCAGTCAAGCGATTTCTCTGTTTATTACTTTTCATTATTAACGATAATTATATTATTTAACCCTTTACCTAACGTAACGGCCAAAACCGACCAGCGCTATTCTCAAAAATCGTCAATTAAGTTTCATTATTTTTTCATTTTTTGTCTCTAAAACATAGGTTATGACACCTCATTGGAACGAACTCATCGAGCTCGTTCCAATGAAGGGTCATAACCTATGTTTTTGAGACAAAAAATGAAAATAATAGTTATTCAAGAATTTTTTTTGCAAGTGTCGTCTGCTTTTCATGTTAGCTGAAGGGTTAAGAAAAAAACCCAAAACAATGAAGTTCCCATTATACCCACAGCAAAGCGTATTCTTTTGCACGCGCGGATACATGACACAATTGTTGATTGCATAATTCACTTGTGAAGTTATCGTTTATAATCAAACCCGAAACTCAAAGTAAATCACACTTCGGTAAGTAAAAAAAAAATAGTCAACTTTCTATAATTATATTGAGTCCTTGAATTGTGTTGGCCAACACTTGTCATACCAGTGGTATTTTAGTTTTTTCCATTGAGACTTCAGCCATTTTAGTTGCCGTTTGTATTTATTTGAATAGTGCTTGTGTCAATGGCAATGAAGTTGTAGAATTAAATGGCAAATTAGATAGGGACGGTATTAGAATTTCGTGTTCAGTATCGGTTTCAGTATTTTTAGGGGTATACCTCGGTATCGTTTCGGTATTCGGTATCTGACTTAACTGAGGTTTGCTGATAGAACCAAAGTGGAATTTATATCACGAAAAACAGAATACACTGTTGTACCACAAAGCTACAAATGACACTACCAATGCGCTCAACAGTAGCATTCTTTCACGACCACAAACCTTGTGACTTGTTCTAAATGCACCTTAATGTTTGAAGACCTATTTCACGACCCGCGTTACATCCTTGTGCTAGGCACTTTATCCCGGTTGCCTACATGGAGGCACGATGACGGCGTGTACTAAAGCGTACTGCACGTAGATGGTGCACCTATCTTCAATTACTGTAACCCTCCTTGGGCGGAGCTTGGACAGAGTTAGAATGTTGAGGAGCCGACAGTTGCACGTCGATGCTCGGTGGTTCTCTCCGGGTACTCCGGCTTCCTCCACCTGTAAAACTGTCACGGTCACGATTTAACATTGTGCATAAGTATGTGACCTTAAACGCCTATAAATAAATAAATTAAGACCTATTCCAGGCTTTTGCGATGTTAGAATATGTGCCCTGTCAATGCCATCTTCAGGAGATCTTGCTAACAATAGACAAAACACCTGGGCAGTGATTTCAAGTCAGGTCTTTGCTGCCTTAACAGGCAGCCAGGACTTGACCAAAAATCACTGCTAAGCAATGGACATGTACAGATTGTAGTCTAGTGGGAATTCGGGAACGCTGCTCAGTCCATTGAGGGTTAACAATACTGAAAAGAAAATCAGTCACCTCTTTCATGAAAATGAACCTTCGAACTGTTATCATCCCTCAACAGGGACTTATAAATAGCGAATATAGTAACAAAAAGTTTCGGTATCCCCATGATACCGGTATCGGTTCGGTTCTTCGGTATCTCCATGACACTGGTATCGGTTCGGTTTTTCGGTATATTGCTCATCTCTACAGTTAAAACTAGAAGTCCTGTCATGAAAGGCGCACAAATAGCACGTTGATATGCGCGTTAATGTGCGCGTTATGACCCAAGTAAAGCTATCAAATTCTGTACATACGGCTTGTGCACAAGCAATGTTTCAGCCAATGGACCTCCGGGTAACCCGGAGGTCCATTGGCAGAAACATTGCCTGTGTTTGCTATGAGTAACCAGGAGATCCTGTCGTGCTTTGGATGCCATTCGATATGGCAATTGTGCGCAATTCCAACGCGCAATTAAGCCTACATAAGCGCACTATTCGTGACAGGACTTCTAGTTTTAACTGTATGCCAAATCCTATTTCTGGAGTTGGAACTAATTTTAGTATAAACTCATAATTTACACATGTAAAAACGGTTTATTAATCGTCTTAGGCTTGCAATTACAACCTATGTATTTTTATTCAACACTAATATATTGTACTTATCTACATTACGATATGTCTAAGTCAAAAAGTGGACCTTAGAGAGTTGGGATAATTTTTTTTTTCCAATTTTGTTTCATCATTAACATAACCGACACCGCATTAACCGTTTCAACATTTTGAAGCGTTACGTTGTTGAGCTGTTAATCATTTGGCGAGGGGACGCGGTGGATCAGTAGGTAGAGTTGCGGGCTGGAAGCCGAGGGGTCCTCGGTCCGACCCCCACCTGTCGCAACAGCGTTCTGTCCTTGGGCAAGACACTTCACCCCATTGCCCACGTGGGGGGGGGGGGGGGGGGGCACAGTGGCTGGCTTTGTGTACTAATGCGTACTACTGCACGTCACTGGTGCACTTGTCTTCAGCCAATGCTAACCCTGCTTGTATAGAGTTAGTATGCTGAGGAGCCGGATAGTTACTTGCCGTTGCTTGGTGGTTCTCTACGGGTACACCGGCTTCCTCCACCCGTAAAACTGTCCGACACGAAGTGACCATGGCTATCGAAAGTGTCGCTAGATAAATAAATAAATAAATAAATAAATAAATAAATAAATAAATAAATAAATAAATAATCGTTTGGCGATACGAAATGTCCTCATTGGTGGGGACCATCTTAAGCCTGGTTCCCTTCGTACCTTATTACCGTTTTTATAAGCAAGTATTTATTCTTTAATTTAGATTTATGTCTACAACTAACGTTGACTGTCCCAAGTGCTGTTCATGAAACAAAAATAATTATTATCGTCGGCATTGATTATTATTCCACGGAGATACTGTAACAGGAAGTTTATGTCGTAATTTTTAATTATTTTTTAACCTGTATTGGTACCAAAGTCAGTTGTTTTACTCTTGGAGAACCAAATTCGTTCCCAGTGTCTGCATTGGCAATGTTTGGGGGTAATTTCACTGGGACACAACAGACGCCTTGCTCGCTTGAAAATATAAAATTATGTAAGAAATAACATTAATTCCATGAATTTTTCCGTTTCTCCAGTTGATTTCGTTACAGTGTTATGGCTGGATATTACTGTCATATCTTGTAAATGGAATAATTTGCAGAAATATACCAATCAAAAAAATATGGGATATCCAAACTGATGTTGATATTATCGGAAAATGGTATTGGATACGCGTGATTGGACACATAAATATGTTAACAAGTTTAGTGCGAATCATGAATGTCACCGGCCCACGAAAACTTCATGCAGGTTTTTCGCACGAGTGAGGCGTTAACGGTTAATGCCTGTCGGGTACGTTTTGAAATTTTTATTTGTACTGGACGGGCTTTTTCGGTGGTCTCATCGTTCTCTTCTTGGTATAAACCCGTTCATCAATAGTTTCTGGTCGAAACGTAAAATTTGAGGTATGCGACGACTGATACGTGACGAACGTTTACGTGCCGTTGGCATGTTGGAAGCTGGCAACAGACAGACTGCAGTGAATCAAATTCTCAACGTTACTCATTCGGTGATTAGTAGGTTGTGGTCACGTAACCATCAGACAGGCAATGTTGATGACAGACGTCGGTCAGGTCGCCCAAGGGCGACAACTGCTAACCAGGATCGATTCATCTGAACCACAGCATTTGTAACGAAATGCCCTCCACGGAGCGTGTCGGATGATCATTGGTGAAACATTCCATCATGTGCAGGTGGAACATACCTATGAATGGGAAAATGCACAATACAATCATCAAGTCTTGCAATCCTCGCTTGAATTGTATGCAAGCCTTAGAATCTTTCAAGCCAGACAAAATTTAGTTGATGGAGATGGGAGACAATGTGCGATATGCTTGGTGGACATTGTTGGGCCCCGTGATGCATATCGTTGTCCTCAATGTACTCAGATAGTACATCTCTACTGTGGGTTAACTTGGATGCAACAAAAGCGAAGTTGTCCTCTGTGTCATTTTGACCTTCAATGGGGAACCCCTTTAAAGAAGCATAGCTTCGATTATACAGCCTTCTATTATCAGTTTTTCCCTACCAATAGAATCACCATGTAGGAAATGAGGAACATATAGGTATTGTTATCAATATCAGGTAAATTTTATTTTTGTTTAGGATTAATTGAGTAATTGAGAATGTAATTCCTTAAGAGACAAAGGTGATTCCTGTTGTCTGGAGGCGTTCCGGCATTGTCAAACATTAATAAATAATCCATGTAGTGCATTTCTTATCCCTAAACCGGTAGTGTCTGATCCTGGTCATGGATTCCCGTCACAGTGTTGACCGTGATGCTGATACATCCTGGTCACCACATGTGATTGGTCATCCTGATTCCATGGGTCAGACCATCCTGGTCAGTAAATTTTGGAATTCATCTGATCCAGACCCGAGCTCCGATAAAAGTTTACCGGACCTCGCATCTTGGTTGGGAGGATTGTAACGAAATGCCCTCCACGGAGGGTTAACCTCCGTGGGGCGCGTCGGAGTCATATGATTGCACTTGGGAGTCTCGGTTCCCAAAGTGTTAATCAGTTAATCAGAGTGGCCAAATCCTACTTGGTAATAATTCTCTGTTGTATAAACTTTAATAAGTAAACGCTGTTTTCAGGCACAAGTTATGTAATTTTATTCATATTCCTAGTATAATTGCATTGCATAACATCAGTGCAACTGACCTAAAAGTACTCTGCACACTTGCTACAGAAGTGGAGCACGAGACACGAAATTAGACAATAGTCTGACCTAAAAAAACCTTACTAAGGTGTTTTCGACAGAATTTGATATTATGATTGGCATATTAGCTAGTATAAACCTAACCTAGGATAACCCCATCAGAATGCTTTTGACAGATTTTAGCATTGTATACTGACCTGACCTAACCTCAACACACCCAGTATCACTTTCAGCTCTGAGAATTGTGCAATATAGCACGTTCGCTGGGCGGTACTGTCGGTATTGAAATTGTACACCTACCAAAAGCCAGTGTCCTTTTAAATGCGAGAACACATACTCTTAGCATAGGATACCCACAGGATGCCCTACTATCCCGGAATGGAAGTAAGGGGTTAAGAAATACCTCTCCGCCATCTTGGGGTATAAGTGGTGTTCTGTGGTGTTTTATGACGTCAATTGAAACAAGATCTGCACGACTATGCACGAATCAAACTGTATTTAAACCCACGGAATCACCCGACTAGACCACTTCTCTCTGGTCTTCCGTCGTGTAAGAAGTCACTCTCCTATTCTCGTGGAAGAACGCCGCCGAACGCTGCCAGGCCAGACAACAGTTCCAGACACAGGACGCGATGAGAGCGATGCGATAATTTCGACTTAGTCTCATTTCGTATCTGATGTATTTTATAAATTTACCAGAGAGAGAATATTTCTTCATAGTTTAAATTGTAGGAACTTTATTTAGGGTTTTGTGAATAAACGTAGAAAACTGTAAGTAACTTTTATGTGTTTTGAATTCACCCTTTCGCTGCGGCTGCAGTATCAAGAAGTGTTGCAGACTCCACAGACTGAACATTGAATTGTCTCCTAGACTGAACATTGAATTGTCCTGTGGCCACTTGCAACGATTATAGTCCTAACCCAAATCCACTAGACGATCATTTTTCCGGGGTACTTAACCCTGCTATGCCACAGGCCAGTTTATATGGTGCCGTTCCTCAGGATGTAGACTCTGACTTCTAACTCTCTTGAAACGATCGGGTGAACATTCTAGAAACATCTATTAACCCTAACGGACCCAGTGAAGCCGAAATTGACTTAAAACGTTGCCGCTGGGGAGCTCAGTGAACTTGTGAGAACTTTTTGATGTTATTTATGGGGGACAGACATCCCTTAATTTTACTGGTAAATTGAACGCCTGGCAGCTGAAATTTGTAAGGCGGCAGACGCAGACAGCACCCTCTGAATCCAGAACTGGTACAACTCCATGGTAGAACTGATTGCATGTCCAACGTGCCATTATTTACACTGACGCCGACCGCCAATTGCTATCACATCCAAACCACGCTCGACTGGTCGCACCGAGCGTTGCTCATCAGATATATTGAACTTTTGACTGAACATCAGAGAAAAACGGAAACTCAGGGAACTGTGAAAAATCTCGAGGAATTCTAGGAAATTCTGAAAAGACAACCGCGGGTTTTTCAACAGTTGTAGTGCTAGCAAGGTAGGTGCAATTTTCTTCATTTTACGTTCGTTAACAGCAGAAAAATTAAATTGTAAGTTTTGCTTTATAGTAATAAACTTCATTAAAAATGACTACGCCGCTGACAGACAGAGAGCAAGTCGATGAAATTACTCAAGCGAAACAAGAAAAGGAAGGTCTTGTGAGTCAGTATGAGCTGCAAATTGCTGAAATGAGCTCTCAAGCTCAGAGCTTGTCGCAGCAGCATGCTGCCTCACAACAAACCCTTCATCAAACACAAACAGCCCTCGCCCAAGTTAAAGCAGAACTGGTGCAGCAGAAAGCTGATTTAGAATTACAGCTGGCTAATGAGAAAGGTACTGCACAAGCAAAACTGCGGAGAGTCAAAAATCAATTGGCAGACGCTGAAAAACGAGCCAATGACCCCACGTCTTCTGCCATAATCGACCTGCATGAAACCGCGCGCCAAAGTGAAAAGAGTAATGCAAAGACTGCTAACGCCACACAGGCTCAGTCCATTCATTCCCATATTAAAAAATTTGATGGGAACCCCTTGAATTTTCGGGGTTGGATAAAATCTCTTGACCTTTTCTGTGAGACAAATGATGTAGAAGAGAAGCGACGACCTAAAATCGCCGCTCAAACCAGCGACTTTGTAGTTGCTGACTTTATTTTAAGAACGATGAAGAAAAATCCTGAAATGCCTTGGTCCGAACTGTATGGCGAACTGAAAAGTCGTTATAGCGCCACAATGGATAACTCCATGGCTACCAATCAGTTGCGCCATATGCGACAAGGGAAAAATCAAACCCTTGTCTCATATGCTGAGCAACTGCTTGATCTGGCGAAAGACGCCTTTGATCAGGAGATTGATAACCCCACCATCCAGAAAAACCTCTCAGATTACTTTTGTGACGGGTTGTATGACAACGATGTTCGCATGAAACTAAACCGTCGCATGCCCAAAACGCTAGAAAACGCTGTTAGTCAAGCATTATTTGAAAATGCCGCGAAAATCAAATTTCGCGCCCGCTCTGAAGCCGCCAAAGGAAAAGCGCCCTTTGGGAAGGCATTTGACCGACAATATGAAGAATATGAGCGCTATCGGGACCCTGTATTTCGCGATTCCGTTGACGAACAGGAAGAACATGTAGATCTCCCTTTGGAGACAAGAGACGAGACTCCCATGGACATAGGTGTGGCGCGCCGACGCCATAAGGTGAATATCTTGACGAAAAACTATAGTGGAGGTTATGCGCGACCTCCATATCAGAATCAGAACAAAAATCAATACAATAGTCAATACCGAAATAGGGGAGGACAAAATTACAACAGATATCAGAAACCGACACGATTTTCACGACCGGTTTGCAATCGTTGTAACCGCGTTGGCCACATGAAACGCGATTGTCGCGTTAACTTGACCAAGCAGGTGAGAACACTTGATATTCAGCCAGCAGGTGAAAGGTCACCAGGGGCGACCTTTTGCTGCTTTCGCTGTGGGAAGCCAAACCACTTCGCTCGCGATTGCCGAGTCAATTTAAACGAAGGGAACTCTGCCCATATGGGGCAATGAGCAGAGTTAATGAGAAGTCACATGCTCCCAACAGAAGTGAAAATGGAAATCACCAGGGAGACGTGAAAATTAATGTACAAAATGAAAATATGAATAATTGTAAAAATAAAAATGTAAATAATAAAACAGGTGGAAATACGGGTAACACCTGTAATATAAAGCCAAGTACTCAGTCTCAAACAAGGAGAACCAAAAATGATTCTCCTCCAGTGAAAAGTAAAGTCATTCCATGCACGAGGTGTGGTCAGACCACACATAACAGGCAAAATTGTACAGTAAAATTCACAACCATTCCTCTGACTGGTAGGCCTAAGAAACTCAAGGCCAACTCACAAAATGGTTGCCCTGTAAAGGACAGTCAGCAAGCACAATTTACTTCACAAAATTGTTTCAGCTATCAGACCACCAGTGGTCTGGAAGTAAAAGTATACAGGACTGGAATAACCCAGGTAGCTACTGATGCTATGGTGAATGCGGCTAATAGCCAATTGACCCATGGTGGAGGTGTTGCCAGAGCTATAGCTCTTGGAGCTGGTCCAGCCCTTGAACAAGAATGTCAACAATATATTCAACAGCATGGAAATCTTCCAGTAGGTGAGAATATGACTACCACTTGTGGAATGTTGCCATGTTTAAAAGTGATACATGCTGTGGGACCGCGCTGGAATGATTACAGTGATAAAAATAAATGTCTCAATGTCTTATACAGTACTGTACAAAAAGTATTGCAGGTATGTGACAACAAAAATTTTGTAAACATAGCTATCCCACTCATCAGTAGCGGGATATATGGTGTACCTAAACAGAAGTGTGCAGATGTTTATGTGAGAGTTCTACAAAACTTTACTCCTAAACAATTAAAAGAGATACACATTGTAGATGTAGACCCTGATATTATGATTTATATGAAAAATGCTTATGAAAATCAAACGATGAAAAAGTCTTGTGGTTATAATCAACCAGGTAAGCAGGGTTGTATTGAAATAAATCAACAGAAACAGGAAGTATTTGAATCGGAAAATAGGAATCCAGGAATAAGGAGCCAAGAGAAATCACTTGGGAAAAACCTAAAACTACAAAACATGAAAAACCCAAGGGGAAGTAATTGGAAAAACCCATGTCAACAGGAAGTGAGACACTCCATGGAAACCAAGGGAAATAACTTAGTAAACAATGATGATTACCCAAATGGGGAACAACAGCAACAAAAACTTAGAAATTCTCAACCGGAAACAGTAACCATAAATTATGGGGCTGCTTCTTTGAATAGTGTCTTAGTGAACATCAAAGGACAACGAGTACGTGCCTTATTAGATACAGGGGCACAGACAAGTTGTATTAGTACAAAATTTTGGAAAAATCTTAAACACCGACCGAAATTAGTTGGTGATAAAAATTCTTTGCCTTGCATTGCAGGTATTACTGGGAATGACACTCTCCCTCGAGGAAAAGTTAGACTTGAATTTTATATTCAAGGAATTTATCAGGTGCATGAGTTCTTAGTAATAAATGAATTGAATCGAAGTATGTTATTAGGAATGGATTGGATAAGGGGCAATCGAGTTAATTTATATTGGGAATTTCATAAATTGAGATTAGATGGTCACTATGTACCCATTGTTCAAGATATACAGGTGAGTTGTCTTACTCGACTAATTAATCAGGTTGAACTTAAACCACAATCAACTTGTTTGTGTACAGCAAAAGCTTCCGGTGTCAAATCTGTCTTTGACACAAAATACTTAGAACATCATGGACTGACTAAAGGTCATGTGGCTGAACAGCCTGGCCTCTTAGTTAGTAACAGTATAGTCACTAATGGAAATGAAACCATACCTGTACTGTTGGTGAACAGTACCAACAAACATTACACCTTGAAAAGGGGATGTTTGATTGGAAAACTTGAGCAAATAGAACAGGAAGAAAAGTCTTAGAAATTAATCAGATCTTAACTCAAAATACACCTGAAGACCAGATCACAGATGCTGACATACAGGTGCCTGAATACAAACGGCACCTGTTGATGCCAGTCATCAATAATAATAAAGACTTGTTTGCAAAAATGGATAAAGAATTAACTCACACAGATACAGTTAAGATGCGCATCGACACAGGTGATGCACCACCAATAAAAAGTAGAGCATATCGAGTTCCATTACTGAAGAGAAAAATTATGGACGAAGCACTTGAAGAAATGCTTCAATCCGGAATTATACGAAGGACAAATAGTGCATGGAGTTTTCCGTGCCTGCTTGTGGACAAGAAAGACGGCTCGAAACGCTTCTGCGTTGATTTCCGCAAGCTCAATGAAGTAACGAAAGTTATGAACTGGCCGCTTCCATTGATTGATGACATCTTTACTTTATTGAATGGATGTCAATACTTCACCACCCTTGACATGAAGTCAGGTTACTGGCAAGTCAAGATGGATGAAGAAGATAGACCTAAAACGGCCTTTGTTTGTCAAAAGGGCCTTTATGAGTTCAATGTGATGGCCTTTGGACTCATGAATGCACCCTTGGTGTATCAATCCCTCATGACAAGCGTCTTGGAGGGCCTAGAGGATTTTTCTCTGGCCTACCTTGACGATATTTTGATTTTCAGTCGTGACATAAAATCTCATATTAACCACATTAAACAAGTATTTGGTCGACTAAGAAAACATAAGTTGAAGCTAAAAGCTAAGAAGTGTTCCTTCTTTCAATCTGAAACATCTTATCTTGGTTTTGTAATTAGTAAAAATGGAATTAAACCTGAGACTTCGAAGGTCGAGGTCATTCGAAAATTAAATCCGCCGAAAACGGTGATGGAAGTGAGATCTTTTATGGGCATGACTTCATAATACCGTAGATTTATTCCTCGGTTCAGCAAAATTGCTCAACCACTCTTAGAACTGACAAAGAAATATGCAAGATTTCATTGGCGTGACACACATCAAAAAGCCTTTCAAGAGTTGAAAGATCGTTTAACTCAAGTTGCTCATTTGTCATACCCAAATCCAAGAAAGCCTTACGTGCTTTACACAGACGCCAGTGGCCGCTGTGTCGGAGCAGTATTGGCACAACCATGTGATGACGAAACAGGTCAACTACCCGGAGTACCTGATGAAAAACCCATTGTCTTCCTATCTCATAAATTGGGTGAAACCCAACAGAAATGGTCGACATTTGAGAAAGAAGCTTTCGCTATCTCATATGCTTTGGATAAATTCAATAACTACCTGCAGGGAGCAGAGTTTGTTATTAAGACAGACCACGCCCCCTTGCAGTACTTGTTGAAAAGTCCGCAAAACAATGCCAAAGTACAACGCTGGGCATTGAAGATAGCGAGCTACAATTGTAAGATTGAATATTTACCAGGTAGAAAGAATACATGTGCTGACCTACTCTCACGTTTACCTGAGGGAATTGCAAACGCTGACCCCGGGTACGAGATGGATAATGTGGAAAATCAGAAAGCATTACAAATTGGTATTATCAATAGTAACAAAATTGATCCTCAAAGATATGTACATGTCATCACAGATGAACCTCAGGTTCCGCCCGAGCCACAAGCAATTAATTACAAAGATTTGGACATGAAGGTAGAGCAACAGAAAGATGAAAAGATTGTAGAAATCATTAAGAAGTATCAAGGTAACAATACCCCTGCACACATTAGTAGTAGATACCTCATGATTGAGGGAGTATTATATTACATCAGTACAGTTGACGATAACCCACGGGTATGTTTGTGCATACCTGAACAATTACATGCAGATGTGTTGAAACAATACCATGACGAATTAGGTCACCTTGGCATAGACAAAGTGTACAATAATATCAGTAGAAAATATTATTGGAAAGATTTATATAAACATATTTATAAACATGTAGAAAATTGTCTTGTGTGTCGAGCCCGTAACACCAGAGCTCACACTTTGCCATTGCAAGAGACTGATAGACCTCCATACCCTTTTGCTAAAATAGCATTGGATATGAGTGGTCCACACCCTGAGACTTTATCAGGAAATAAATACATTGTGACCTTCATAGATATTTATTCTGGCTGGCCTGAGGCGTTTCCAGTGCCTGATAAAAAGGCGGAAACAATTGCTAACTTGATAATAGATCAAATTTTTCCAAGATTTGGATGTCCTTTAGAAATATTAACAGACAATGGATCTGAAAATGTAAATGCAGTGATGAAATATTTAACTGACTATTTCAAGATACATCATGTAACCACTTCCTACTTCCATCCACAATCTAATGGGAAGGTGGAGAGGCTACATAGAACGCTGAATGACATCTTAGCAAAACTAGCTCAAGAAGAATTAGAAACTTGGGATTTATTCCTGAACCAAGCTATGGCAGCCATCAGGTTTAATGGCAGCGAATCTTCTGGATTCTCTCCATTTTATCTGGTGTATGGTAGAGATGTGGTTTTACCACTCGACAGCATACTTAAACCTCGAGAAAAATATGTAGGTGAAGAACCTCATAAGATAGCCATTCAGGAACAACATAAAGCATTTCGAAAACAACAAGCTGCACAAAAGAAACGAGTATTAAAACAACAAAGATTACATCGTATTACAGCAAAGGATATCACCTTTGAAGTAGGTGATCCTGTTTTATACTCCTCAGGTAAATCTAAAGGAAAATTAGAATCGAAATGGGACTACCCATTTCGAGTCATTGAGAGAACAGGTCCAGTGAGTTACAAGATACAAGATCAATTAACTCACAGAATAATTAAATGTCATGGAGAAAGACTTAGTAAAGCGCCTCAAGAATGGGAGGTGCCTCCACCTGTCCAACCTGTTAGAGCGCGACGAATACAACGTTACGCTGCCCCGTCAGAACAGTCGACTACTGAAGACAGTAGCAGTAGTGACAGTGATGAAGGTGACGATATGCAAGGGATTCAAGAAAAACACCCCTTAACGTCATTCATTAAGAATAAAAGACAAAGACGAGAACATTCTTCTTCAGAAGAAGATGGTGTTCCTATAGCAGAATTAAGACAACAAGTACAACAGGTACAAGATTACAAGAGACGTATGAAAGAGCTACGAGCTCCTTCAGCTGATCAACAACCGTCAAGGTTCATTGCTAATGATCAAAATGATCAAGTAAATGATTCAACGATGGAAGTTGATCAATTGCAAATAACTGAAGAAAAAGGCCAAAGTAGTGAGCCTCAACCGAAACAACCAAGTAAAGATATAACTGAGATGATCTCTTGCATACAAGCTGTGTTAAGAGACCATAATAAGATTAAAGAACCAGGTGAGAAATTAGAATTAGGAGCGGTTATGATACCTCCTACTACCTGGAGTACAAGTGATTAAATGTTACCCCAAGACTAATGATAGCTATACGTAACACATAATGGCAGAGGCCTCTCCTTAAGTTTGAGAGAGACGAGAGGAAGTGTAAAATGAGTAACAAAATTGTATTGAGTTATGATTTGTTCGGAACGAAGCTATAAGTGAGATCTTGTCAGCCTCGCGAACTGACTAAGACTCTCTTGTAGTTGGATTAACCTTCTGACCTTTTACACCCGGGAAGTGAATCGTCAGAGTGAAAGAAATTGGATCACGTATTACTCATTGCACTAACTCTTGCTTCCTTTCTCATTGTAGGAGCAAGATGTTGCATTGGATGTTATTAGTTTGTCTTTTGACTACAATAATAGATGGACATACTATTATTAGAAACAATGTGATTTTTAAGAAAGTGAAAGAAGTAAATATGGTAACTAGTGATTGGAGTACAATGTTTGTTTATGAACTTCAGCCTTTCATACAATATGTGCGTAGACTTGATCAAAGTACGAAATATACCGATGGTTTGTATAATGCTACAACCATAGCTTTTCGACAAACTTTTGCAGAAGTAAATGGTGAAAACTCTACTCTTGCCATTGCGTTACGATCGATCATAACGGATATACACCAGGAGATCAGATACCTAAATAATCGTGTGAAACGAGTAAAAGAGGATCTGAACGATTACCGCAGATTACATGGCCATACAATAATCTCGTCTCGGAAGAAACGAGGTTTGTTCGACTTTGTAGGTGAAGGATTGAGTTTTCTCTTCGGAACTGTATCCCAGTCGGATTTAGATGGGATAGCAGAAAATTTAAGATGTGTAAATACTAATCAAGCAATGATTCAACATATTCAAAAACAAAGTTTAACCTTCATTAAGATGAATCATGAAGCGATTCTGAAAAATAGAGAATTTATGTTAAATATATCGCGCGAATTGATGTTATTTCAAGGTCGAGTCAATCAAGTAGTTCAGAATCATGAAGATCGAATATTATATCTTGAACATTTCACTCATGCTTATCATCAGCTTGAGTTTGTAATGAGTTGAGTGGAATCAATGATAATCGCCGCAGAAACCACTCTGCGGGGATTACATGATCAAATGGATATTCTAGCCGATAGGAAGTTATCACCGAAAATAGTGGATCCTTCACTATTGACCTCAGTATTAATGAGTATTAAAGTTCAATTAGATGATAAGTCAATGTTGCCGCTAGATCTGACGACAGAATTATGGCAATATTATCATTTGCTTATGACGGCTGCCATTTATGATGACAATAAACTGGTGATCTTTATGAAGATCCCCTTACGTAATTCGAACTTACAATTCGAAGTGTTCAAGGTGCAGGCTTTGCCTGTACCCTTTGTCAATGTAACTAAGAATGCGTCGCGAGTCGCAAATAAATTAGTAGCAATATATACTCTTGAATCTGACATATTAATTATTAATAAAGAAAGGACGAACTATGTCCCAGAAATAGGACATGACCAATGTGTAGATAACAATAAGTTGTTTTGTCCTTTAGTAGGTGCCGTACGAACAATACATACGATGACAAGTTGTATGTTAGCCTTGTTTTTAAACATGAAATCAGAGATTCCGAACTTATGTCAAACAGAAGTTCGATTGAATATCGACCTCCCGTTCAGTACTAGAATCGATGAAGGAATGTGGTACATCACGACAGATGTCCCACTACGATTCTCAATTACATGTCCAAAATGAAGAAATCCGAAACCGAAATGGATTCTTCCGCCAATTGGAATTTTGCAATTAAAACCGTTATGTATGGCATCGAGCGGTCAATTAATGTTACTGAGTTATTTCCATAAAAGGGATAATTCTACTTTTCGGATTGTTACAAAGACGGTGTTACCAAATTTCTTGTTTTTACAATGACAGATGTGGAAACCTGTCATAGCGAGAGTGAATATATCGACGTTTACGATACTGAAAGGAATAGAACACTTAGATGATTTACCCATGGATGACTTAATTCATGAACTTGACTCGCTAAATTTACAAATGACGGAATCATTTAAAGTCCCTAAGTGGGCTTATGCTCTCGCGACTGTTGCATTAATAATAGGATTATATCTGCTTTGGAAGTGCTATCGAACCGATAGACACAAACAGATATACAAGTGGTTAAGAAACCCTAAAAGTAAACCGACTTTTTCTGCTGTTGATGATAGTGAAATGTCTAATTTTGCATTTGCCGATGATGAAATCTATACTAGTATGGGGCCTAGACCACAGCCTTCAGCTCCTGCTAATCCAACTGGAGCACAACAACCACAACAACCTCCTAAGAGTATTAGAGACATGATGAGAAAAGCTGTTCAAAACTTAAGACCTTCTCCTCAACCTAATAGGAAATCAATATATCCCCGTGTACAACATGATGTGGATTCTGCCAATGTCCACATAACTATGTTTGATATAGACAAAGAAACTGAAAAACAGTAGTTCACACACTGTGTGTTTTTGTTTCAGTGATCAGTGTACAAATGGCAGAATCTGATTCTAGTGTTGACAGTGGGATCGATGATTTCCCTGATTACCAGAGTTATTATAATGATCGTGACAATTTATATGATGATGAAACTTCAAGTACAGTTAGTACTGGAACTGACAGTAATAGTACCGTTTCACGAGAACTTTTTCAAGACACTAATTCATCTAGTATAAACGTAAATATAAATAGCAATTCATCTGATAATAGTGTATCTGCATTGGCATCAACAGAAGCATCACCATCACCTTCTATAGCATCTTCCGACCTTTTGTCGACCCCTCCAAGTAGTGTACAAACTCCTACTGATTCTATTTTACTATATACACCTGAACGACTTCCACCTTATTCGCCTACGGATACCGTGGAAACGTTAGTTCTTCCTCCAAGGTTACCTGTGAGAACCCATGATGCAATTATTCATCGAGACCCTGAGAACCAAGATGGACTCGGTGGGTTTGTTTATGACATTACAGTAGGATCACATACTTCTTCCAGTATGACCACACCCACGAGTGATTCGATGCCTAGTGATTCTACCACTGTTCTGGACTCCGATGCAGCAGAGTCCGGTATCAGTGTGATACAGAACGAACTTGCGCGAGCTGATCTTGAATTAGAAGTACACACTCCTCCTTTAAGTGATGTAGAAGCAAGACAATTTACTCCATTACCTACTAATGTTGTCTCACAGCCTATAATCGATATTCGACCGAGACCGTGGGAGTGGGCAAGGAGCGAGTTTTTCGGGACACCTCGCCCGTTGGCCTCTCCACATGAATTTGATCGAGATATCATACGACCCAATACCTATGAACAAGATTTTATGAGAGATACCGATCTCTTGAGTATTGAGGATGAATTTGGATGTCAATATTTTGATTTTGATTTAAATATACTATATATAGAGGTTGAGCGAGAGTTGATATATTATTATGACAGTGCTATCAATACTCATTTAACTTTTGCAAATAGGTCTAGATATTTAGTGATATACAATTGCCCTGATTTACAATATCCAAAAATCAACGAGCATGGTGAGATAAGTGAACCTCTATGGTATTATAGTCACCGGGTGGCTACTACCAGTAGTGTACATCATAGATTTCACATGCCAAGAAATGTAGCAGAGTTTACTCCCTTCTGTGCAAGATATCGTGACTTTAGTCGTCGAAGACGAGCACGATATCATTCAGATGGCCGACCAAGGAGTTTTCAACCCTTTGTTGTCTATCGTCAATACCACCCAGATTATGTTGGACATTTCACAGGGTCAACGTTTGACTACCGAACAGGCCCAAATACTGTGTATCGGCATTATCAGTTGCCAACACAAAATGAAAACCTTCAGAATGAAGGTTGAGAAATGCATTATTATTATTCTAAGCAGAAACATAAGCAGAAAAGTCTAACAAGACTAATATATGTATATAAGATTTTCGTGAATCTGGTTTCCCAATTTATGAATATCCATTGATTGGAAACCTGATACATGACGATCACGGGTCGTCTGTGTTTGTCTTGTTTATTAGTCAAAATTCTTCCAAGAAGTTAGTAATTCTGTTCTAACAGTGTAACCATTTATTCTAGATTCGGAGCTCCTGGAGTGTATTAGATAAGTTACACACAGGACTCCAGTAATCAAGGCAAACAAATTTGAAAGTTGGTGGAAAGAGTGTTGATTGAGTGCACCAAGTTGCAGACGAACCCAGGGGAGCGTACTATCAAGTGTAAATTTTAGTGTATTATACGTAATTCTATTGTGACATAGTGGTTTCTTTGTTTTAAATATAGTCGTATATATTTTATTTTGTATTGATTACTTTGCTGTTGGAATGACTTCGGTAAATACTTTAGAGTTTGAAGAATTCACAGAGGAGCAGGCGATGTTTGATTTACATAAACGCGAGGCCTTCCAACATGCAGTTCCCCCTTGTAATGATCATTGTGTATTTTTTCCAAAAGATTTATGGAGATGTTGCCGCCTAAGGTACATTCGTATATGGGAAACAAGACATTATAATCCTGCCAATGGCCAGACAGAGATAATGCAATACCAACTTGGCTATCGTTTTTATCTCTCTGAGGAAAGAAAAGTAATATTTCCCCATCTTTTGTACTTTCTGGAGTTCCCAGTAGAAGTTGCACCCCATGAGGTCACTGGTCCCGGTCCTGACGAGTTCATTCATTATATCAATGACCCCTGTTGGAATGGCCATTATTATGACCATCGACAAAATCAATTGGATGCTGAACTGGACCTAATAGCTGATCCTGGCTTGGTTCGACCATTCAGGAGTCATGAGATCTTCCCTGGTAGTACATACCCCGCTAGTGAAGATGCTGATGATTCATTTGGATTTTATCAGCACCAAATGCATCCTGCACGATTCTTTCCTCCTGGTAACGTACAGAAAACTTATCAATTGGAGAAACAACAAAAACAGTATCGGCTCCTTCGTGAAGCTGTAATCCGACACGAAGGAAGACGATTACAACGCTTTAGTTTACGAAACCAAATTATTAAATATAACGAAATGACAGAGGTACAAACTCATTATAAGGGTCTTGGAGACCCTTGCTGTATTTGTTTAACAGAAATTTCTAAAAATTGGCAGGATTTATTTGAATGTGGCCAATGTAAACAACAAATCCACTACTCTTGTGGTATTGCATGGGCCAGGTCAAAAGCAGGTGCTCATGAGCAAGCTTCTTGCCCGCACTGCCGTGCACCCATGAGGTGGGGCATTGGTAATGAGCCAAAGCTTCCAGTACCATCTGAAATGAACCCACATGAGTTTTGAGTTTTAATGACAGAAGTTGAGAAGGCGACTCCCTACAGCTGCGCGCTGTCGGGCACTGTTGTCATTTTTGGACGTCCTTATATAATTTTCTGACTTTCCAAGTAAAGAAAGTACTCCGAGTAAACGAAAAAGTTATTTGTATTGTAAAAATTACATAGTGACATTCTAGACGTGACTCCTAGTTTCGTCACTATCGACAACAGACTAAAAACTAACGAAGAACCGTTAACGGGGAAAGTAGAATTGTTCATATGGCACAGCTGTAGAATAGTGTAAAATAATTTTTGAGATTTGCAATTAATTTCCAATTATTGAGTGTATTGAGTATAGTCAGTCACATTTATTTTTGTTTTATTGCACTGGATATATAATTGTTTGCAGTCAGTTTTAAGTTTTCATAGTTGACATCGTTTGTAGTCATAAAAAGTAATATTAAATCCTTGAAAAATGGCCACTGCATATGCATACCGTATAGTTAACCCAACTTCAGAAGATTTTCTTCCGGAGCAATTAGAGTACTGGACACAGAGATTTCGTATTCCTGTACCTATGATCTTTCACAACGGAGCTTCCGCTTTTCAGCGTAAAATCCGTGTGTGGGATGTGGTACAGTTAAACGAAGTCACCGGTCACTTAGAACTGATTCGAACTCAAGTTTTGTACTAGTATTGTCTCCATACAACGGAAATAGGACACGAACTGGTGATGCCTCACATAGTGGTAATCGAACATACGGCTCGATTAGCAACCCCTTGGGAGGCAGCACGATCAAGCCGTATAAGTGTTATTCGTTATTGGAATGACCCACGGTGGGACGGAACTTATTATGATCAATGAATTTCTTATGAATCGGAGAATGGGATCGATACATTCATCACATCTACTCCGGTCCGTCCATTTCGCCCTAGTGAATATAGTCAAATCTCGATACCTGATTTACCCCGCGAATATCGGATGATCATTGGTGAAACATTCCATCATGTGCAGGTGGAACATACCTATGAATGGGAAAATGCACAATACAATCATCAAGTCTTGCAATCCTCGCTTGAATTGTATGCAAGCCTTAGAATCTTTCAAGCCAGACAAAATTTAGTTGATGGAGATGGGAGACAATGTGCAATATGCTTGGTGGACATTGTTGGGCCCCGTGATGCATATCGTTGTCCTCAATGTACTCAGATAGTACATCTCTACTGTGGGTTAACTTGGATGCAACAAAAGCGAAGTTGTCCTCTGTGTCATTTTGACCTTCAATGGGGAACCCCTTTAAAGAAGCATAGCTTCGATTATACAGCCTTCTATTATCAGTTTTTCCCTACCAATAGAATCACCATGTAGGAAATGAGGAACATATAGGTATTGTTATCAATATCAGGTAAATTTTATTTTTGTTTAGGATTAATTGAGTAATTGAGAATGTAATTCCTTAAGAGACAAAGGTGATTCCTGTTGTCTGGAGGCGTTCCGGCATTGTCAAACATTAATAAATAATCCATGTAGTGCATTTCTTATCCCTAAACCGGTAGTGTCTGATCCTGGTCATGGATTCCCGTCACAGTGTTGACCGTGATGCTGATACATCCTGGTCACCACATGTGATTGGTCATCCTGATTCCATGGGTCAGACCATCCTGGTCAGTAAATTTTGGAATTCATCTGATCCAGACCCGAGCTCCGATAAAAGTTTACCGGACCTCGCATCTTGGTTGGGAGGATTGTAACGAAATGCCCTCCACGGAGGGTTAACCTCCGTGGGGCGCGTCGGAGTCATATGATTGCACTTGGGAGTCTCGGTTCCCAAAGTGTTAATCAGTTAATCAGAGTGGCCAAATCCTACTTGGTAATAATTCTCTGTTGTATAAACTTTAATAAGTAAACGCTGTTTTCAGGCACAAGTTATGTAATTTTATTCATATTCCTAGTATAATTGCATTGCATAACATCAGTGCAACTGACCTAAAAGTACTCTGCACACTTGCTACAGAAGTGGAGCACGAGACACGAAATTAGACAATAGTCTGACCTAAAGTAACCTTACTAAGGTGTTTTCGACAGAATTTGATATTATGATTGGCATATTAGCTAGTATAAACCTAACCTAGGATAACCCCATCAGAATGCTTTTGACAGATTTTAGCATTGTATACTGACCTGACCTAACCTCAACACACCCAGTATCACTTTCAGCTCTGAGAATTGTGCAATATAGCACGTTCGCTGGGCGGTACTGTCGGTATTGAAATTGTACACCTACCAAAAGCTAGTGTCCTTTTAAATGCGAGAACGCATACTCTTAGCATAGGATACCCACAGGATGCCCTACTATCCCGGAATGGAAGTAAGGGGTTAAGAAATACCTCTCCGCCATCTTGGGGTATAAGTGGTGTTCTGTGGTGTTTTATGACGTCAATTGAAACAAGATCTGCACGACTATGCACGAATCAAACTGTATTTAAACCCACGGAATCACCCGACTAGACCACTTCTCTCTGGTCTTCCGTCGTGTAAGAAGTCACTCTCATATTCTCGTGGAAGAACGCCGCCGAACGCTGCCAGGCCAGACAACAGTTCCAGACACAGGACGCGATGAGAGCGATGCGATAATGTCGACTTAGTCTCATTTCGTATCTGATGTATTTTATAAATTTACCAGAGAGAGAATATTTCTTCATAGTTTAAATTGTAGGAACTTTATTTAGGGTTTTGTGAATAAACGTAGAAAACTGTAAGTAACTTTTATGTGTTTTGAATTCACCCTTTCGCTGCGGCTGCAGTATCAAGAAGTGTTGCAGACTCCACAGAAACTGGTTGCCTCCTAGACTGAACATTGAATTGTCCTGTGGCCACTTGCCACGATTATAGTCCTAACCCAAATCCACTAGACGATCATTTTTTCGGGGTACTTAACCCTGCTATGCCACACATTACGTAACCGCCATCAATGGACAGCAGCTGCACCGAGCGACAGATGTGCGAGTCCGTGGTCAGACTATCCGAAATCGCCTCCACAACTGGAATTTGTACGTTCGACGACCTCGAATAATTCCACGTTTGACAGAACGTCACATCACAACAAGGTGTAATTGGTATAGAGCACGGCAGCACTGGGACAATCGCCGTGGAGCAGCGTCATGTTTTCCGATGAATCGAGAATCCCTCTCGAATTCCACGACAGGCGAAACAGGGCGTGGCGGTGGCGGGACGAACGACACCATGATGCAACCCTTAGGCAGCACGATCATTTTGGCGGTGGATTGGTTATGGTGTGGGGAGGCATAACCATGACAAACAGAACAGCATTACATGTCATCCAAGGGCGTGTCACAGGGCAGTACCACCGTGACAACATGTTTGCAGCTCATGTGGTGCCGTTTGCGCGACGTCACGGCCGTCGATTCATTTTCCAAGATAACAATGCAATAGCATACAGTGCCCGTGTCGCTACAGAGTTCATACAGGAGAGGAACATCACTACACTGCCTTAGCCATCACTAAGTCCAGACCTTTCACCAATCGAGCACGTCTGGGAGATGCTTGGCAGGCGCCTACGACAACGTCAGCAGCCCCCTACCAATGTGCAGGAACTCGCCGCTGCACTGCAGGAAGGATGGAAAAAACATCAGTCAAGCTCATATTGGACGTTTTTTGAGGAGTATGCCACGTCGGATCCGCGCTAGTCTCGCAAACCGAAGAGGATTTACAAGGTATTGAGATCTTGGACTGAATGTGGTAAATTCTTTGACTGGCCGTCCATGTCTTCTACATAACAGTGCGTGGAACGTGTTTTTGTCAGACACCCAACTATCATTGAAATCATTCACCAGATGTCAGGGTGCAATGTCTCAACTGTCTTTTTGATGAAAATATGAATGTATTTCTTCATATATGTCACTTTTATCAAATATCCTCCACTTTTTCTGAATAGAATACAAACACAACGAGCACAAAATCTCAACTTTCTTTCTAAACAATTCACTTTCTTAAAAAATTACGACTATCCCATATTGTCCTGGTTCTATAAACTTTCCTGGCTTCTGATTGGTCAACTATTTCTTCGGGAGCCATCGGAGGGTATACAATGCCAAGACAGCTCAAGTCCGTGCAGATCTTGTGAGCCAATTCGACGTTCGATAAAGACCAGCATTTAAATAAAATAAAAATGTCTGAACTTAAATCTAAAGTGGAAATTGAAGGTGAAATTTACTCCCGGTAAATTCTCCTCCAAAAATATAATGTATTTGGTAAAAACAAGTCTAACAGAATCAACTTTGCGGTCAAGACAAAATGAATGTTTGTTTCGACGTCTGCTCATCCTGGAGTTATTGTGAAACTTACCCCCCCCCCCCCCCCCCACTACGCAATGTGTTGTAAAACATTTGTTTGTTTAATTAAAGAACAAACCTCTATGTGAAAGAAAGGTTTTATAAGGACAAAATTCGATATGCATATCCAGGAGTTAATCTCCGGCATGAACTTGTTTAATATTTTCCCAGTAGAAAATATTTAGCTACCGGTGGAAATTGCACTGGAAAAAACTTCGCCGAGCATACTTGATTACGTTCAGCCCCGACATTCTCCAGTAGCATACTTGGGTATAATCGTCTGGCCTGTCAACTGGGAGAAAATTCCTTCCGTAATCTGAACAGTATAATGGAATGAATATATTCATCTATTAGTTACTTTTATTATTAACAAATTACAATTATTATCACCTAACAGGGCATTCTCTAGTGCATTAACATTGCTATTTATTATTTATTTATTGGTGTTTAAGGTTACATATTTCTCCACAATGGCTAATCATGACCATATTTTTTTTTAACATTGTTTAGTAAGGTAATCAAATTATATAACGCACGGCAAGTCACGTGCAGTATCAAAATGGTTTTCATTATCCGCCCGCGGCCCGATACGACACTTGATCTCGCATCGATTTATTTTCAACGACGTATTGTCTCCCTTGTTTGTTTTCATCCGAGGCGAAACGAGTACACGCACCCAACCGAAAATCAAGTTCGTGATTTTTAGTTCTGAAATGTTTATCAGAAGTCAATAAATGATGACAGCTGTGATCAACACACGAATTTATGATACCGAGTAAGTATTCCTATATATTTTCTTTGTTGTTACCCTGAATATTCAAAGAAAAATCTCTAAATTCAATTGTTCGTTTTATTTTCACAATAAAATGTCAGTATATTCCTTGATTAATGAACAAGTATGTGGAGTGATTCTCGGATGTGATTCAATTATTGACTTGCTGTAACTTTGAGGTTACTTGAATGTTCTTCTCTATTGGTGGTCATAATAGTAATAACATGACTTTCTCGGGAATTACGGTTCTATTAGTGGCCCGCCAGAAATGATTCACAACCCTCTGTCTTATTATCGGCCCTCGACTTCGTGTCGGGCCGCTTATAAGACCTCGGATTGTTAACCTTTACCAAACATGAAAAGCAGACGACACTTCAAAAAAAAAAATTCTTGAATAACAAATTTTTTTCATTTTTTGTCTCAAAAACATAGGCTATGACCCCTCCTTGGAACGAGCTCAACGAGCTCGTTCCAACGAGAGGTCATAACCTATGTTTTTGAGACAAAAAATGAAAAAAAAAAACAATGAAAATTAAATTGTGATTTTTGAGAATAGTGCTGGCCGGTTTTGGCCGTTACGTTGGGTGAAACAAATAAACCGTAATGTCCTTGAGAATCATGTTATTGTTATATTAGCCCAGCCCCATATACCAGTTATTCAAGCAGTAAAAAAGTATCTTTTTACCGACTGAATAAAGGAATATGAGAAATAATTTATCCTTTTTAACTTTATTTGCAAGAATTTGATTTGTAAATATTAATTAAACCACCATCGTGTAGTTACAGTGTCTCTTGTTCTATTCTAAAAGCGAATTATAAATTATTGTAGACCAGAATAATAGAATACCTTACAGCATTTATACAAATATTATCTCATTGTTTAGAGACGATTTAATTAAACACGAAAACTCAATTCAAGCGTTATCATTTAGAGTTTTGCATGCAGCATTAAACCATTGTCTTTAACCCTTAAATGAATTTTGTTGTATGTGTACTCGCATCATTAAAAAATTAGATAACATCCGCAGTTGATTACATGCCACGTGCCGTCCCCAGCCACTCGGTTTCTACACACTTAATATTGTGTAAGGTGTCTGCGCCTCAGAAGAATATTCCCTAACACAGACTGGTGTCATGCTGACAAAACCTTCTTCTTAAAAATTGGGGAAAAGCAGCACCGATGTAACAATATTTCTGGCTCAGATTTCAGGGGCGGATCCAGAACGTAAATCTGAGTGATGGTTGCAACGGGTATGGGAGAGGATACACTTCCGGTCACCAAGAGGGTGCGAAGCCCCCCCTCCCCCTACCTCCACCCGAGAAAATTGTCGAATTTCGGTGTCCAAAGGACGATTTTTAAGCCTTTTTCCAGCTGAAAATCATCCCCAACTTGTACTCCAGAAAAGCCCGTCTTCTGTGACAGTGGACAAGATAGAATACCGCCGGTTTTTTTTATAAAAGCGACTGATTGTGTAAGCAATGTGCAAGATAGTGTATAAGAGAAGCACGCATCATCTTAGTTTCCAGATGTAAAGTATCGGAGTATCACTGGCTTGATTTCACTTTTTTCTGGTGTCGACGTTTTAACCACATGAAGATTATCACCAGGTTCTTTCTCTTTAACCCTTTACCTAACATGAAAAGCAGACGACACTTGCAAAAAAAAATCTTGAATAACTAATTTTTTTCATTTTTTGTCTCAAAAACATAGGTTATGACCCCTCGTTGGAACGAGCTCGACGAGCTCGTTCCAACGAGGGGTCATAACCTATGTTTTTGAGACAAAAAATGAAAAAATAATAAAAATTCATTGGCGATTTTTGAGAATCGCGCTGGCCGGTTTTGGCCGTTACGTTGGGTAAAGGGTTAACCTCAACTGCAAAAGTAGCAAGTTTGGATTTGAATAATTCAACCATCATCCATGGTGACGGTGATCGCTTCATGATTTGATTCTAGATCTTTAAGAAATGAATTGTCTCCAGTGGCGTAGATAAGGGGGGGGGGGGGCGGGGTGGAGGCCCCCCCCCCGCACCAGAAGTTTTGTCGGAAATTTTTTGGGACCATTTTTAGGCGAATTTATGCCTAATAACATTAAAATGCTGGCTTTGGGGGATAAAAACATGCCATTTTGGGTAAATTTTGGGTAATAAAGACCAATTTTCAGTACATTTGCAGTAAACAACAGATTCTTTATGTTTGTTTGGGTTTTTGTTGTTGTTACACTGTCGGAAAAGTTTCGGTCTGTCGGAAAATTTTGGGCTTGCCCCTCCGCCAGCGAAAAGCTATCTACGCCACTGATTGTCTCACAACTGAAGTTACTGATATATGCCTACTATATATGATATCATGTGCGAGGTAAACAATTCTGTGGTTCTGTTTCGTTGGTGGGAATATTATAAAGAGGGAACAAATCATATCGAGAATCGAGGTTCGTTGCCAATCTAATGATAAGCAAAACAAAACAGTTTTCCAAAATCAAAACAAATCCAGAAGGTTCGATCGAAAATCAAGCGCAGGGAGTCTCATCAATCATCTCATATAAAAGTGCCAGTATGAGCAACAATGACAACCCGTTATAAAAAGTCAAAACTAAATACCAGGCACCTGCAGAGAGATATGCTCTGGGATACTGTAGAGACGACACTTTTCTGGTTGTATAGATGAAATTCAACACCACAACCCTGATACAAACGATTGGTTCAATGCTAAGATGCAAGTTTATTACTCTCTGATCTGGTAAAGCGTGATTGTGGGTCCACTGAATTGAGTGAACTATTAAATGCCAATTATTTTCCTATTGACACAAAGAGTGTCAGCTCACTTTTTATGAGTGACTTCTTCAATTAACCTCTACATCCCACACAAACACAAACAAACCCCTTATTACAAGCCTGTTCTATGAAATCCCCATCTACACCAACACTAAAGCACGCGGAAATGGAAATCTGTTCCGCACACATGTGCGGAACGGAAATCGTTGACGGACTATTTTTAAATAGAAGCGGAATTTCACTGGAAGTTTCAACAAATCATGCACCGCAGTTACAATCTGAATCACTAGCGACAGCTAAAAATAGTAACACGGGTTCCCCTCGCAAATTTGGTTGACGATAAAATGTGTTCTTTTTGTTGATAATTCGTCCACTGAATTGCTGAGCGTCCAGCTGGTAATTATTGCTTTTATGGACGTGGAGGCGTGTAATAAAGACAGAACGACACGTGCGTGTGAATGAGTTATCGATATGGAATTCTGCCATCGCGGAAGGATAAGACGAGAGGCCGTAGGCCTATCGTTTTATCCTTCCGTGCTGGCATTCGTGCCATATCGATAAACCCATTCACACGCGTGTCGTTCTGTGGATATATTGTGATGAAAATGTTGTCCCAAGTGTGCTGTTCCTTTATAACTCTACGGTAGGATGCATTTATCTTGACAATATTCTTACATCATTGTTCCCAAACATCCTGACAACGGACAGCGACGGGAGGGAGAAAGTGAACAATACTTACTCAGTTGCCTTACTTGATGTCCCACTAATGCCATACTCTATAATTCTGGACGCACGTACACTAAACGTAATACCTAGACTTTTCGATATAAAATCGATACAGAAAATTTTAATGAGGCCTACTTCTGACCCTTTGTCCAGGTTACCCTACCTAATTGGATTCCCTCTTTCCATGCCTCTGGTCTTCAAACCTCCCAGTGTCCCTGTTCGGTGACACTATAGACGCTGGATATAAATGCACGGACAACACGTCTCCTAGAGTTTCCGTTTTCGTTAGTTTTATTATGTTGTACAGTCTATAGTCTTTGTCTAACCAGGTCATTGTACGAAAAACGGAATGATGAATTCGAAAACCGGAGCGGCCACAGATTCGAGTCGAAATTTCGGAAAGTTTTGTCAGTTGATTGGAGAGGTCGGGAAATTCAATCGAAAATTTGAATATCACTGGCTCTGACCGAAAAAGTATGACATTAGCAAACTTAATTGATATAGCTGGATTTCCCGCATTTGGACTTTACATCATAGAATATCCAACGTTTGAAATTTTAGGTGATAATGAGGTGGGGGAGGTGGGGTGGGGGTGGGAGGTCATCTATATCCCCCACCCCACACCACCCCAGAGCCCCTTCTGTGCAATGACGCCAGGAAATTTTGTTTCTTTCGTTGTGGCGTATGGTTCAGTCGTTAAGCCCAAAAGTGTAAATTATATAAAATTTGGGGAGGCCCCCCCCCCCACAAAAAATGCCCTATTCTTATATGTAAACGCCAGTAACAAAATCAGCGATGCAAAAGGAAGTGTATATAAAACCAATTTTTGGAGTGCGTCAGGGGCTCGTAACTCCCGAACGCCCGGAATACAAAACTTAACAAATAACTTTTTTCTCCCCATTACTGGTACTGATGGATTGCAGGTGTCAAATCTTTTGTATGCAATAGTGTAAATAAAACTCTACTTGGCTCCCTGACTCATAGACATTCTTATTGAATACTTGTGCCATTTGACTGAGAAGTTCTCATCATGTATTTTGAAGAGAATATCTGAAGCCAGGAGTTAACTGTGTTCCATTTTGTCGCAGACATGAATCAATATCTCCGTGTTGTAAAATTGTACTCTTTGTAGATGAGCTTTCACTTTCAGATTTGCAACAAGCAGCGATGACGTGTCACTATGTAACTTTCGCACTGCTGTCTGTTCTAGTATGCCGTGCAATCTGTCAGTGTAACATTCTTACACTAGAGCCTGAGTTTTCCGGAAAAGTATCAGTTGCTTGGGTAATTTTCTCTGGAGCACGATCTCTTGGTGCATGTTACCACCAATGTGTTGAGGATCTTGACTGCATGTCCTTTGCTCAGAACAGAAAGACAGGACAGTGCTGACATATTCGGTTGTTTTTTTACAGCCTACCAACCTCCAGCTGAGTAGTGGAAGTGAATACTACAGGATGAGTTTTGGTAAGTTTTATGAGAAAAGAGAAAAACAGGAACGCAGCTAGTTAGTCTTCAAGGGGAGGGGGGGGGGAGTTAGATTTCTAACTGGGGTTGGGGTCCCAGCACGACATCCCGTAGACATGTACCGAGAGATGCGGGTCCGTGTTGAGGGAAAGTTCGAGTGGGGGTATCTCCCTCTCGATAGTGGGGCGTTCTGTGCTCCGCCGGGATTGAGTGTTAATTTGAACCCCCTGAGATGGTTCTGAGACCTCATTCTGTCTGCAACCTTCTCATTTTATCTATCCAAAAATGCATTTCGCAAGGAAGGTCCATGTTTTCCTTTACACTGACCAGGCTACACGAGATCTGTGGACTGACAGCTATTCAGTCAATACCGACTCTTTCCAACTGAGGGAGTGAGTATCGGCTGAATAGCTATCTTTCTATAGTCTTTGTGTAACCAGGTCATTGTACGGAAAACGGAACGTTGAATTCGAAAAACCAGGGCGGTCACAGATTCGAGTCAAAATTTCCGAAAGTTTTGTTTAATCGAAAATTTGAAAATCACTGGCTCTGACCGAAAAAAGTATGACAAGAGCAAACTGAATTGATATAATTGAACTTCCAACTTTTGAAATTTTTGGCGATAATTGGGGTGGGAAGGGGGTGGGTGAGACAGCCCTACTCTAGCTCCGTCCCTGGAGAACACAATAAACAAACGTTACCGTAATCTGAACTCAAGGCGTGGGTCATTGTAGTGTATGGTAGTTGCCGGAGAATAGTAATTTCCAGTAGCGAAAATAGGATTCTGGGTTTGGAGGACGTCAGTAACGGCTATCGGATTCTGGGTTTGGAGGACGTCAGTAACGGATATATGATTCTGGGTTTGGAGGGCGTCAGTAACGGATATAGGATTTGGGGTTTGGAGGGCGTCAGTAACGGATATGGGATTCTGGGTTTGGAGGGCGTCAGTAACGGATATAGGATGCAGGGTTTGTAGGGCGTCAGTAGCGGATATAGGATTCTGGGTTTGGAAGGCGTCAGTAACGGATATAGGATTCTGTGTTTGGAGGGTGTCAGCAACGGATATAGGATTCTGGGTTTGGAGGGCGCCAGTAGCGGATATGGGATTCCGGGTTTGGAGGGCGTCAGTAGCGGATATAGGATTCTGGTGTCGGAGGGCGACCCTAACGGATATAACATTCTGTGTTTAGAGGGCGTCAGTAGCGGATATAGAATTCTGGGTTTGGAGGGCGTCAGTAGCGGATATAGGATTCTGGGTTTGGAGGGCGTCAAATTTCAATTATGGGTTTTGATATCCATAGCGGCGAGTTGGGGCGAGCACGAAATAGATGTGTCCCTCTCTCGTAGGCAATATTAAGGGGAAAATCAGGGGAGGTTTTGGAGATTTTAGAAACTGGAGGTCAGTGTGGCCATCCTGTATTTATGGGGTGAGCTATTATTAGCGACAACCCATGGGGACTCACTGCCACCACTTCCGCTAGTGGATGCCCAAATATTATCGCAGATATTGCCTTGTCCCTGGTCTAGGTGCTTATGGAAAAGAATGACTTATACAGGAAAGGGGGCGCGCGCCATGTGTTTATGTATTTATTGGGGTTTTACGACACGTTCGACAACCAGGATCACCTCGTGTCGCACAGTTTTACGGGTGGAGGAAGCCGGAGTACCTGGAGAGAAGCACCGAGCAACCGCAAGCAAATGTCAGGCTCCCCAACATACTAACTCCACACAAACAGAGTTAGCATATGTTAAAGACAAGTGAACCATTGACGTGCAGTACGCCTTAGTACACAACTCCATCGTGCACAGGTGGGATTCGGGTGGGATTCGAACCGAGGACCGCTCGGCTTGCAGCCTACACCTTTACCGACTGAGCCACTGCACCTCCAATTAATTTATAATCTCCATGTTATTGTCATGATTAGCCATAGTGCAGAAATATGTAACTTTAAGCCACCAATAAGTAAAAAAGTATAACTAATTTATAGGTCAAAACAAATGATACACTGGACAGGACGTTGCTTGGTAACTCCTTGCATGCTGCTGGTGGGTATTCCTGACAAGACAGGATTTCTTTTCTCACTGAAATAAGTATAATTTTGAATTTCGGCACATATAATCAAATTTCCCGCTGAAAATTAATTTATTTTTTCACAAATGATTCCTTGAGTAAAAATAGGTTAAGCGGCCATGACAAGATTTGAAGAATAATATCTTGAAATACTCAGCGGGTTAAGAGTTAAACAATGTTAGTCCACTTTGTTGTTAGTAAACGAAGTTGGCATATATGTTACACCCTGTTTGTAAAATTACCCAGTTCATGAACATGGAAAGAAAGTTTGCCGAGTTCATGGGCTGGGCAAATGTTCTACTCATTTCATGAACTTGGAAGCACCATCTATAAGATTTTAAATTTCGTTCACAATCTGCCTATTTCCAGTGCTCAAAATAACTTTTTTTCTATGCGTAGCAAAATGCTACACATGTCCAAAAAATGAATAGCATTTTGTAAAAATTGCATAGCTATTTTTGTATACCAGAGTTATGTTATGCTGTTTTGTATTGAATTCTTCTAAGTAGATAGAATAGTTTCCATCCATTTCTGGGCATTTCCAAATGATCTGCAACACATGAAACATTTGCTATGTTTTTTTTTTAACTGAACTGCCTTTAAGGGTTGCATGGACTTGATTATTTTCAAATGACGTCGTGGTTGTTTAACAGAGTTCTCAAAATGGAAGTTGGCATTTTTAATTTGATGGGCTTGAAGTTATTTTTAATGGACATTTTATGCAAAATGTTGTAAAGAATTTAAACCAATAGAATTCATCTTACATATGAAGTTGCTAATGATGCTTGATGGAGAGTTAATCTGAGTTATACCTGGAATGTTTCACAATCAGAAGTAAAGCATCAGTGAACAAGTTTTCAAATTTGTTTGCAAATTTTCATTTACATTTTGCGATACAAGATAATCAACTGCAGCCTACTAGGCTGCAGTTGATTATCTTGTATCGCAAAATGCTATACATAATTGAACATTGTGTAGCTTTTTGCAAGTTTTGCATAGCAAAAAGCGACGCGACAACGCTTATTTTGAGCCCTGCCTATTTCATGAACTAGGTAACATAATGTACTTGTTTTCAAACTTTGTAAAATCGTTATGTTATTTTCCCTAAGTTTTCCTTCCTCTTGGGCTAAGTATGTTTTCAGAAGTTTGTTTTCAAACCATCACAACATCCAAGTTACTAAGAATTTATCTTTACTACGGTGTTATATCAGTGTTATATCATCGGTTGATTTTCTGGACCGTAATGTGTTGTTAATATCATTATGGATTAACAGAGGCGACAAAAAATGAAAAAATAAAAAAATAAATTAAAAAACCTGTAATTATATCAGTGAGACAATATGGATTTTATCCGATTGACTCTTTGAAACCTGGTGGTATCTTCCATCAGTTCAGTGGTAGGAATTGGAAGAGTCCATATTCATTATTTAGAGAGTAGACCATTTAATATTTTCAACGTGGGCCTTGAGGCTGCACATTAAAAATGTTATGTTGATTGGTCTTCTCCACACATTAGCTTATCAGCCATCCTGTACCGGTAAATTAGCGGTATTACGGGTTCAAAGGATTAATATTCATATTTATTTATTTATGAATTAAAACATAATTATTATTAATTGAAACAAAATAGAGATTAAAATTCAAAGAAATAAAAATAATAATACATTCCAATAAGACTAAAATCCTCGCCCTCTAATTAGATGAGAGCTCACGCAGTTTCTTCTATGTTTACGGTACCAGTAGCATTAGTTACCGTCTGACGTCACCACGCGATATTTGAAATTACGTGGCCCGTTTCGTAATTATTTCGTCAATAGAGTGACTTGCAAACCGCTTCATTTTTCTAGATTTTTCACACGTGTAACAGACGATGTTCCCAAATGATGTGCTGTTTAAACTGCAAATCTGTTTACGATTTGAAATAAGATGGAGGGACTTCGACTTTCATTTTTTCTTGATTATTAGTCCATTGACGTTGTGTGTGTGTGTGAGGGAGGGTATGGGGGTGTGGGGGGTGGGGTGGGTACACTCTTTTATCATTTGACGCGTCCGTTTTGTTCACTTTAAAACATTTGATATTTTGTTTTCATATTAATCAGTGATACATAAATCCTTCCGTCAATTTCATTGGTCAATTTCAAAACTAGACAATTTGATTGGCTGAACAAAATACAACTGGGCCACATTTTCATAATTTGCATAATTAGAGTTGGGAGCTTTTTTTGATCAATTTCAAAACTGGACAATTTGATTGGCTAAACAAAATACAACTGGGTCACATTAGCATAATTTCAGAAGGGAGAATTTACGTTATCTGTCCTATTTAGGGTGGGTTATATTGTTTTAATCTTTTACTTACAAGAAAAACGCCATTCATTGTTTTTTTTATATTTTCACTTTTTGCTTCCAAAACATAGGTTATGACCCCTCATTGGAACGAGCTCGACGAGTTCGTTCCATTGAGGGGTCATAACCTATGTTTTGGAAGCAAACAATGAAAATTTTTAGTTATACGAGGATGTTTTTTTCCAAGTGCCGTCTGCAAGTTAAGTGATGGGTTAAAAAGTCATACTAAAAGGCTAATTTGTGCGTGTGTGTGTCATATGATAAATAGAATATGAAATGAGTGTTTTTCTCATATAATATTTATAAAACTCGTCCGAATTTTCCGTTTGGGCTCGCCAGAGGCTCGCCAAAACGGAAAATTCTTAGACTCGTTTCATAAATATTATATGAGAAATACACTCATTCCATATCCTCTTTTTCCCATAGTCGTAGATTGGGTTAGTAAAACAGCTTACAATAACCCCAGAGGAATATAGTGGACAGTACAGTCGCACATCGAGGACCTTGATTTTGCTGATGACATCTGCATGCTATCCCACCGTTACTAAACTCGAAACAGCAAGCCACCAGTCTTGAGGCAACAGCAAAACGAGCAGGCCTCTACATAAACCCTCAGAAGACCAAAACAAATTGAATTCCAACCAAGAAGATAATATAAGAATCAGAGACACTAAGATAGAGGAGGTTATAAAATTTACCTACCTGGGAAGTGTTATCAGTACAGCAGCTACGAAGACATCAAAGCTCAGGAAAGAATTGCTCAACCAGTTTTTGCAGTGTTAAAACCAGTTTAGAGAAGTACCGAAATTAAATTAGGATATTTAACTCAAATGTAAATTCGGTACTACTCTATGGATCAGAAAAATGGAGAGAAAAGGCCACACCTTGAGAAAAAAGAACTCCAATATTACAAAACTGGCCTTGGCGTGGAACCCACAGGGACAACGAAGAAGAGAGAGACCTAAAAATGCTTGGCACAGAGGATTAACATCAGACCTGCGAAAAATTGGCAAATCATGGGGAGCAGCCCAAAAAAAAAAAAATGGCACAAGACAGGCAGAGATGAAAAGTTATTGTGGTCGCCCGATGCCCCCATGGGACAAAGTGGATTATGTTAGTAACTAAGTTATCTTTCCAGTGACGTCGTGGGGTACAGGAGAGGTTGATTTACTAAACTCCGCGTCTCGATTGAACATATAATCAACAGCTAAACGAACAGGCCTTATGTCTTCTTATTTGTTATTTTTGTATTGCGCAACTCCCATTATGGTGTAATGTATTAAACTATTAAATTAAAATTATACGCCTAGCCGCAAACCTTAGACCATGTTACCATCAATTCATCACAAACTTATGAAGGCATGCCATGCTCTTTATTCTGGTCTGATGTTTACGGAAAAAATGACTCAGCTCTCAGGTGCACGGACCAACTCCTGCACCTGAACAAGAACCCCGACCACAAGAACAACCTTCACACTGGTTGTCTGTTTCATCACGAGAAACGGATACTTTAGCAGTTCCAAGCGACAGGCTTCACGTTGATAAAGAAGACTATGATGTTTATCCAAGAATATTACATTGTTAATGTAGTTATATGTTTTGGGTCCAAATACTCAATTCCCATTGAACAGCTGGATGAAAACGTCATGACCAAATGTAATTCATTTTCCAATGAATACATTTGGTCGAACTTTGACCCGCATTTACGGTAGAACGCAGTTGACAGAAAGTAAGTCGGGCGGTGTTTGGGCCGGTTTTGACCTTTTAGCGCCTCTCACAGTGATCAACTCCGCTGCTGTTTCTTTAGTGACATTTCCCAACTGTGGCATAAAGCCCGTTAAAATTGTTTTGAACATTCCAAGTTTTGTTGCGAAAGACGGCAATTTGACAAATTTGGGTCAATGCCGAAAAACAGCGCTCAACTCAGAGTTGTGCGCTTTGTCTTTTGTGTGAGGGTGGTTTTTCGCCTCGTTCGTTCGTACATGTTTTATTTCGTCTTTCTGCTTTGTTGTTTGGTAAAAAGTAGTTTAACCCTTTACCTAACATGAAAAGCAGACGACACTTGCAAAAAAAATTCTTGAATAACTAATTTTTTTCATTTTTTGTCTCAAAAACATAGGTTATGACCCCTCGTTGGAACGAGCTCGACGAGCTCGTTCCAACGAGGGGTCATAACCTATGTTTTTGAGATAAAAAATTAGAATATTTTGAAAATTAATTGGCGATTTTTGAGAATAGCGCTGGCCGGTTTTGGCCGTTACGTTGGGTAAAGGGTTAAACAGTTCCGGAATGTAATTATAAGAACTGAATGCAATTTTTATAATCTTTATTGGAGTTTGAACGTGTGGGAATGGGTACAAATTATGTATGAATCCCGAGGGATTAAATAAATAAACTTCAAGAAACCAGTTTAAACTGTTAAAATATACTGAAGTTAAGCATAATGTACCAGAAACTGAGCTCAGTGTTCGCGAAATTGTGAGACTGTTGTGTATAGTGATCAGGAGTAGTAGGGGATGGGGTAACCGGGCCTTATTGACAGGACCTAGTGCAAGACCTAGGAAGTGACGTTATGTCAGTTGACCCAGTGGCGCCATGTTGTGTTATCATGGTAATCCGCGTGGCAGCTATCTCGTGACGTCATCCCATAGTGATACGTGATGTTAGTGCGCATGCGCAGCGTGTGTTGTTAGGGTGATACGTGTTTCCGTTGTCCATTTTGTATACTGTAAATTGAAGCTGGCCGAAGAAGGAAGGAAACGAAGTAGCAACAAGCCTTCACTCCTGATCATCAAGTGCATTATGGTTGAAACACACATGCACATGCAATGGACGCTGTAAAAACAGGCAGTAATTGTCGTTAATTGACAATGTCACTCATGAGAGTGAAAGGAGGTTACCTAATCTTCAGGCAGAATATGGGTAACAGTGGCGTAGAAAGGGTGTGTGTATGTTTTGGGGTGGGGTGGGGTGGGGGGGGGGGGGCTGGTTCGGCTGTAAAGCAATGCACTGCCCCATAAATTATCATGTCGGAAGGTTTGGAGGCTTTTTATGGTAAATGTTTGAAAAATATTCGCGAAATATATTAATGTTATTTTGGCCAAAATGTGTGTTTTACACTGAATTTTTAACAATCAAGGTGCCATTCAACAAAACATTTAGTGCTATATGGAACTCAAACTTCACACCTGAAGTTTCTGCTTAAAAATGACAATGCCTGGCTTTATTTTTCACAACTGGCCTTCTGTCTGTTGCTTTGAAAAGACTATGACGGGATAAATTTAATGTTTATAGGCCTATCCATGTTTACAGAATAAAACATTATCTTAAATTTAAAACTGCCTTTAACCCGACAACGTTTTGTTTGAAGACCATAGAATTAACTCGTTCCAAATGCCAAAACGGTACAAATTGGATACCCAATTTTAAAATCTGTCGGGATTTGTTTGGTCTGTCTGAAACTTTTTGGCTAGTACCACACACATCGGAGAGGTTTTCTACGATGGCCAAGGGTTGTTTTACAGCAAACGTGTTACTTCACGTCAAACCATTAACAGAACTTTGTTCGGGCCGGGTGGGGGTGTTGGATGTTTCTGGGCAGTTTAACGCAATCAAACCTAGAACTTACACAGAAGGCATCTGCTTCTTGACAGAGCGATTTATAAGGAAAACAATCATGTCATCTAGTTGTTGGAAAATTGTTTAGGCTTTCCTGTAGTAAAATATTGCAAAACTACAAGGAAAATTAAAGTTGTTTCGACCAAAACGTGTGTTTCTACGCTTAACTTTCGATAATTAACGGATTTGAAATACCAAAACGATAGAAGTTTGTTCCTAAGTTTAAATTCTGTCGGGAAATCTTTTTCTTGTGTCGGAATTGAAAGTTGGGGTACGGTGGGTTGTCCACGCCTAGTCGAGTTTTCTGCAACAGTCATTTAGGAACGAAAAGTAATAATCACAATCAGATCCGATTTTCAGGGGTTTTTAGACCATCGGAAAAATGTTGTGTCATTTTTGTAGTAAAAGTTTTGATAACACAAGAAAGTTTAGTCCAGCATACTAGCCTTGGCGATAACACCTGGAATCTCGTCGGAATGCTTCATAATGCGATAGATTTCGGCACAGATTTTCGGCGGAAAGAATTTTCGCTATAAAATCAATCAAACGTAATTCTGATTGAATCAGGGCTGGGAGCAGTTAACGTTTCAAACGTTAACGTGTTAAATTATTTTAACAAAGTTAAAAAAATTTTAACTAAGTTAATAACATTTAACTTTGAAGTTTGTTTGGGTGCACCAGGAATGATTTTGAACTTATCGTGACTCATCTAATGTATCTGTATAGGGCATCTATTTTTTCGTCTCACTCAGTTAACTGAAAGTGTGCCGCATTGTCGAGAGAACTATATTGACCATTTGAAACCAGGCGACCGCTTTCCCGGCCAGGAACATGACACTTCATAACGCCATTATATTATAGGTCGGCTGTTCAGTGAACCTGCGAGGTAGACCAATCAGTATTTTCAACGTGCAGCCCCAAGGCTGCACGTTGAAAATATTGATTGATCTACCCCAAATAATGAATATGGACTCTTCTAATTGCTGCCATTGAACTGGGTTGGGAGATACCACTGGAGTTAAAAGGGTTAATAGTGTACGTAAGTAAGGTAACTTCAATCAGATTCAAGATCAAATCAGCAACAATGGCCGGAATTGGTCTGTTATACTACAGTTTTGTTCATTTTAACATTTAACGTCATTTAACACGTTAACGCAGAAATATTTAACACGTTAACGTGTTAAGGGAAATTTTAACTCCTCCCAGCCCTGGATTGAATAGATTGAAATAAATTTGTTATTTAGAACATCTTTCAAACCCAAGCTGACCCTCAAAATAATTGTTCACATCTTAAACTGCTTTAATTCAACAAAATTTGACACTTCGGTAAAATTTCTAACGAAAAAGCATACGTTCCACACTTAGGTCACCATGTCACGAATCGCAGAACACAAGAAGGCGGAACGGCACGTAGTTTTTCAAACGGACGACTTACTGCTCTCACAGTATACAAGAAGGCGAAATGGCACGTATTTTTTCAAACGGACGACTTACTGCTCTCGGCTATAAATGAGGCGTCCGAAGTTTCTAAAATTTAATGTTCACCGACACACAGACAGAAGTGGGAAAAGACGCAGCCCACTAATGCTTTGCAATAAACATATATGTAGTTTTCAAAACAATTATTCGACTCCGCAAATGAAATAAACGCAATCAGAGACGTAAGAGAGTGGTGGCCGAGTAGATAAGTGCGCTGGTCTCTAATGCCAGAGGTTCCGGCATCGATCCCCGGTCGGGGAAAGTTCTCGAGGTGTCCGAACACTCTCTGTCAGCATCAATTGTGGGGCTGATGCTGTCACAGCGTATCGTCCTATCGGGTGGGGACGTAAAATGGCTGTCCTCTGTGCGGAGAGAGACACCCTCCGTGCAGGTTAAAGATCCCTTCGTAGTATTCGAGAAGAGCTAGGCCACGAAGTTGCCGTTATGAAGGTCATCCCACACACCTACGCCATTAGGCCAAGGAGAGGCGTTAATATAAGTTGCATAACTTGTTCGCCAATCCTTGTAAAACAAATAAGATTAAATAAAAGAGACGTCGCGACGGGGAGGTGGTTACCACACCCCAAATAAATATCCCAGTCGGGAACTTTTTGGAATCGACTGATAATCAAATTGGAATCCATAAGACCCGACTTCAACCTTACACATCGATATTTCCCAACTTCATTCAAAATTTTGATCCGACTGGTTAATATTCTGATTATATAAGTTAACCCTTTACCCAACGGAGATGATATCAAAATTTATTATTTTAAATATATTTTTTTTAAATTTTTCAAAAAATTTCAACAAAACCATATCATGTGACCCCTCATTACAACGAGCTCAATGAGCTCGTTCCAATGAGGGGTCACATGATATGGTTTTGTTGAAATATTTTGAAAAATTTAATTTTTTCAACTGCTCAATTTGCATATTACGCGGGCGGATGCGGACGATTCGTTAGGTGAAGGGTTAATAGGGTCAGACACCAACCAAAAAGAGGCGTCCGAAGTTTCTAAAATTTAATGTTCACCGACACACAGACAGAAGTGGGAAAAGACGCAGCCCACTAATGATTTGCAATAAACATATATGCAGTTTTCAAAACAATTATTCGACTCCGCAAATGAAATAAACGCAACCAGAGACGTCGCGACGGGAAGGTAGTTACCACACCCAAATAAATATCCCAGTCTGGAACTTTTTGGAATCGATTGATAATCAAGCTGGAATCCATAAGACCCGACTTCAACCTTACACATCTATATTTCCCAACTACATTCAAAATTTTGATCCGACTGGCTAATATTCTGATTATATAAGTTAATTGGGTCAGACACCAACCAAAATTCTTGTCCCTGCTGGCTAATATTCCGATGATATCGAGTCGCGACCCACACAAATACACCCCAACCGTCCTCCGATCTAACCCGAACCGTCCTCTACAACGACCGAACCGTCCTCTGAGCAATTTCACCCGAACCGTCCTCCAGAGAAAAATCGGGGAGAGGGGAGAATGGGGGTGGGGTAAAGAAATGACGCCTGCTTACGAATATTATTTTTTTTTATCAAGTGTCGAAAATTAGCGGCAGTAATTTTCAATACATATTAACAAAACAATATTTGTAAACAGGCATTATTTCTTTTCGGGATGTGGGAGAGGTGGGAACTGGGGGAGAGCCTATTTGCTGTTTACGCATATTATATTTTTTTTATCAAGTGTTGAAGATTACCGGCAGTAATTTTCAATACATAATAACAAAATAATATTTGTGAACAGGCATTATTACTTTACGGGAGGTGAGGCTGGGGGCTCGGGAGAGGCTGTTTACGCATATTATTTTGTTATCAAGTGTTGAAAATTACGGCGGTAATTTTCAATACCGGTACATAATAACAAAATAATATTTGTGGACAGACAGCATTTCTTAACGGAAGAGGGGTAGGTGTATGTTTGTGGGTGGGGGGGGGGGGGGGTGGTGTGGGAGAGGCTGTTTACGCATATTATTTTTTGTTATCAAGTATTGAAAATTACCGGCAGTAATTTCCAATGCCTAATAACAAGATAATGTTTGTGATCAGGCATTATTTCTTCACGGGAAGGGGGGGGGGGGGGGGGGGGGTGGCATATCTTTCGAGAACAACTTGTTAGTCACACTCCTGTGGGAAAAAATCCAACAATACGGGAGGAGAGGGAAATATCTGGGTTTTGGAGTGGTTTTGGGTGGAGGGGGAGGCTGGCTCTCTAAACTCTTAAGCCGCCTTGAAAGAAAAACATAGAAAATCGTGTCTCAAGTTGGAGAACGCGCATCTAACTTATTGCAGTTATACTCGTTGCGTATAAAATGAAAGCCCTGCTTGCAGTTTGAGAGAAGAAACACCGACCAATCTGAATATCTCCCCCGTATCATGATACACATAAATATCCGTCGAAAATGATCACCCCCCCCCCCCCCCCCCCCCACGCAACACCGCCACCACCAACCCTAACAACGTATCTTGATACACGCACGCACGCACATATGCGTCGAAAATGACCAGCCCCCACCACCCACCCACCAATCCCAACACACAACACACAACACAATCACACATATTTTATGTCACTGGCTACAACAGCGAATCTTCCCATGGAGCCCCGGGAAAGTGTTAGAATAGGACCCGGCAACCAGCGCCTATGACTAGGGACTGCCCTCCGAAGTGAGGAGCATTGGGGAGTACAACTATTAACACCAAGTCGGACTTGCCTTTAAACTTACAGTACCGATAGAAATAAGTCGCAAAATAACAACAAAAAGTCGATCCCATTTTCTCTCTGGATATTTTTCCCAACCCTTGAATCATTTCTTGGGAAGCTTTCCCTGACAGTTTTCCAAGAAATGACGTCAGGGGTTGAATTATCAGCAAAGAGAAACTGTAAGGGAAATTTTGTACTGGTTATCCTACAACTTACTTCAGCTGGTATTGTATGTTGTTTCCGATGAAGTATAGCCACAGATGCTGGAAGTGAACTTGAAGCCGAAAATCAACAAACACATCCTAGCGATTTACAAGCATCCGCACCTCCCCTCCCCCCCCGCCCCCTCCAAAAAAACCCCCAAATCTACCCTGATGTTCAATTGGAACACCTTAATCTATAAAACAACCAAATCCGTCCAGCGTAATGTGCACCAAAAAGACAGTTTACAATGGTTACATGCATTTACTGTTTATTTTAAGAATTACGTCAAGTGGACTTGGTCGCGTCATTATTTTTTTTTAATAAAAAGAACTCATGTAACTCGTCCTTTGAACAAACTAGAACTAGAAGAGCTCGGTCCAATGTGAGGTTACCTGATGCAGTTTATTTTAATGGACAAAATGATAAAAAGTAAAGAATAAAATGAGGTAGTCTTCATTATTTATTTATTGGTGTTTAAGGTCACTTTTCTGCAGCTATGGCTAATTGAGTAGTCTTCATTATGTAATGTGTTAACAGAAATGACAATGAAGAGAGATTTATAGAAAGATAAATCGCGTGAAGTCCAGGGTCTATACGACCTATTTATGTCGTTCGATGAACTGGATGCCTGGAACTATTGTGCTTTCATTTGATTGCGAAACTGTCGAGCCTGTCAGAAAATATCTGTCAGGTTGTTCCTCGTGGTACAGAATTTATTTAATTATTGGCGCTTAGCGCCACATCAGCATCTATAGTACGTGGAGAGTGGATTGTAACTAAATCACCCGCGGAGTGGAGAGTTATCACCCAAACTATAACTTTCAAATTTTGTCCATAGGAACAAAAAAAAACACAAGCAATGTTTCAGCCAATGGACCTCCGGGTTTAACCCGGAGGTCCATTGGTTGAAACTTTGCCTGTGCTTGTTATGTCTTGAAACAAATTTGCAATTATTGCATGGGTGGAATCTCCACTCTGTGGGATATTTAGTGATAATACACTCTCCACGTACTGTAAGAGCATATCGTGATGGTAGCGCGTGGTACTGAATGTGATTTGGAATAAAAGTGCATTTTCCGCGCCCGAGTTCTATTTTTCAATATTACTCAATATTGACAGTCCTCCATGTCACTTGGAAATTATCGACACTTCCGAAACGAATTTCGTCGAATGAAGCATTTCTGTTACTTTCTCATTGTTATCCTCGTAGATGATAACTGTATATCTCACCACTTAGTTTCATTTAATTTTCCAGTTTCATTTTATGCGTTCAACAAGAGTTTTATTGGATTTTACTTTCAAAGGTTTACAGATTGAATTCTACTATCGGCTTTTTTCACAATAGTACTAGACTTCGCGTGTGCATACACAACAGCGAAGTCTAGTTTACTGGACTAGCCTCCTCCTCACCCCTCCCCATCCCCCCTCCACACACACCCATCGGCGAAAAGCTGTATATGCCTCAGTTCCGAAAATAAAAGAAAATATTCGACGGTGCAGGGCTGCGGTACAAACGCAAAAGATAAACAATTTCCCTTTTTGTAAATTTGGCTCGGAGAGTTGAATGTATTCTCCAGTCAGAAAACACAGAGTTGGAATATTTGTCAGTCGGAATTATAGTTAAAAGAAACCTTGACGATTTCTTGGAAGTTTATCTGCGAATAAATAAAATCTGGATGTAGCAGTCGTGACGTATACAAACTGTGCCGGTACTCCAATTTGGTCACGCCAGCAACAACCGAATCGGGTACCGCAGACCACCACTTGTGACATCAACAGTGTGTGTGACACAAAATGGGGACGCGACAACCGTTAAAATCGATTGATAACGAATGTCGAATAAGGAACTGGGTATGAGTAACGGTTGTCACGTTAGCACACAAGTCCAAGTATTAAATCTAGTGTTTTAGGTAAGTACATGATTACTAGTACGAGGAACTCTAATCCTGACGAAAATGTCCCGATGGGAAAAATTATTGGGTTGTGTCACAACCCCTACAACTCTACACCCCATCATAGTTACGAAGTCGGCAAATTGGTCAAAGGTCAAATTGGGTGAACTTCCAACTATAGGTGTAATTTTTTTTTAAAGGACGATTGCGCCGAAGGCGCACGAGTTCATACGCCGCAGGCGACTGCACTCGAGAGTCCTTTATATAATAAACACTTTTTTTATTCACCGGAAGGAACGCCCGAGAAGAGACTTTACGAGAACGGCTCTTATTCGAGGAATCTTCCCAACAACAAAAAGGGACAATATAATTGTTTTCAAAGGAACATTGGATACCAACTGGGTTAAGTGAGTGGACCATCAGTTGAGTGAAGTAACAGGGGAGGGGGCGTGGGGGTGCTATTTAGATATTCTCCCATAATACACCGGGAGTCAGACTAATTTACAATTTACTACATCACGTGACGTTCCTAGCAACACGCAACACCCCTAGCAACAGGCGAACTATTGGACCGATTTTGACCAAAATTGATATAAGGACCCATAATGCAATAACGGTGCAAACCAAGGAGTCGGTAAGGATGTCAGTTTGTTTCCCTACTAACGAACGTGTCTCCCTAGCAACGGGCAGCCTCTTGGGCCGATTTCGACCAAATTTGAGATATGGATCCACAATACACTAGGGATGCAAACCAAAGAACCAAAAATGGTGTCAGTTGGTTTCCCTAACAACCAACGTGCCTCCATAGCAACGGGCGACCTACTGGGCCAATTTTGACTAAATTTGATATCTGGAGCCACAATGCATCAGAGATTCAAAGCAATGATGTCAGTTTGTTTCCCTAGCAACCAACGGGCGACCTATTGGGTCAATTTTGACCAAATTCAATCTATGGACCCACAATGCACTAGGGATCTAAACCATGGAGTCGAAAAAGAGGTGAATTTTGACCAAATCTGATATAGTGATTTATGAACCCATAATGCACTAGACACCTAAACCAATGAGTTGGCAATGGCGCCCGTTGGTTTCCTTGGCAACCAACATGCGTCCCTAGCAACAAGTGGTCTATTGGGCCAATTCTGGCCAAGTCTGATATATGGGCCCATTATACACTTAGGATCTAAAAGGAGTCTGTAGTGACGTCAGTTGGTGTCCATAGCAGCCAACGTGTCTCCCTAGCGATGGGCTATCTATTAGGACAATTTTGACTAAATTCAATATATGTACCTATAATACACCAGGGATCTAAACCAAGGAGTCAGCAATGATGTTAGTTAGTTACCTTAGCAACCAACGTACCTCCGTAGTAACGAGCGATATTTTGTGCCAAACTAATTTATGTGGCGGCATGTTAGTGACTGTTTTGAGACATGTTTTTCGAAAATCATCTGAAATCGTCATATTTTGGAAAGACGATTGTCAAATCGTGTCCGATGATTAAAAAAATACCAAATACTGCTTTCAATCGCAACGTTTTCACATTTTCAGTACCCCAATGGATGTCCCGTTCACTGGTTTTATGGATAGGATTTCCGTGGCTACTGTAACATTTCTCATTTGATATGGTCTCACTCTCATCTATAACGCTAAATTTTACAGCAGGAATTCTGAGAAATACAGTTTTAACAGTGTATAGTGGCACCCTGAACCTTGAACTAGCACTCTGTAAACATCACTTGGAAGATTATCCTTTCCATTTGAGATTAAAATTTTAAAATACACAAACATATCATCAGGTAGTTACTCGCAGCTCTGGACTTGTTTCATCGTCCTTTTTTGCATACCTTTGCTATAATTTCTTGTTTAACCACAGTAGAGGCTTTACACCGGAAGTGGTGGTTAAAAGCTAAAATTTAACATACAGGATTTTCACGGGTAGTTACATAGGCGAGCATGGTATAAATGAAATATTCACCGATTACTTCGGTTTCTGATAGACTGTACCCAAATTAGTCAAAGAATCGTTCGAATGAACGAGAATTAAACCCAGTCTTTTATAAATATTTTCCAAATAAACAAGTCACGCTTATTTCACACACAGTTTCATTAGAATTGGCTAAACGTCTGTAGTATACTCCAGAAGTCTTATATTCCCATCCCTTTTAAAATGACCAGTTAACGTGTTTCATAGTTTCCCTCTTGTTTCAACTTCTCCTCCTTCGGCTATCTGAAGTACAGCTGCTTCGTGGAAGTACTGTTCAAATTTGTTTAGGTCAACCAGTTTGAAATTGTTTATTTGGGAATCAGCTACGAACAAACTTAACTAGAGGTGTTTCCATCTTTCTCGCAGCTTCATGACATTTTTCAATTGCGTGACTAACTAAACTGGTCAGTAGGCAATTTGTTTATGTTATTGACTACAAACAAGATACTAAAGTTGAATCGCCTCGATAGTGAGCGCAAAATACTAAAACAACATTTTCCAACACTTTCTTTAAAGGCGAGAACTAATTCTCAATTATTAAGAAACCGACTCTTTATTGATGTGTCATTCATTAAAAAAACTTCCACTCTATGCCGACTGAACGAGAATAAACCTTTGTATATGTACTTAAGTGAATACAAATGACCGATGGAGGCAAAGAATTGTTCAAATCGTAATATTTTTATAATTCACATCGATACTCTCAAATATTGGCCGTTATGGTACCCAGACAACTACCCACAGTCCAAAAATGGACAATGGGACATTTGCCCCAGTGATGTTGTCAGCTGTGACAACGATATACAGACAAGACCCCCCCCCCTCCCCGGAAAACTACTCCCAATGCAAAAATGGTCAACCAGACATCCGCCCCAGTGAAATTGCCATTTATAACAATGGTATCCAGACAAGTGCCTCCAAACAATCGCCCCAGTCCACAAAATGGACAATCAGACATCTGCCGCTCCCCCTCCCCTTCTGAGATTGTCAGCTATGACAAAGATATCAAGTCAAGTGCCCCCAAACAACTGCCTCCCCCAGCCCAGACAACTGCCCCTAGTGAAATTGTAATTAATGGTAACTGAAGGGCAGTTGATCTGGACCCCAGATAGACCGCGCTAGGGTATATGCACTCTCTTGGTAGAACTGTGGCTTGTGCCTTATTGCAGTTGAAGTCAGTCAGATGGAACTTTCGCCCTCCACTAAGACACGGAAATTGAAATAATAAATCATACAGATTAATTCAACAGTCAGCAGTCAATTGATCTTGATTATCACAATTCGTCGAGTTGACGAGACCAGATCAGCTAAATCAAACAGGCCATCATAGGTGTCCTCTTTGAGGCGGTTGATCTGATCTCGTCAACGGGAAGGAATATGGCAACCTAGATTGCCTGACTGTTGAATCAATTTGCTTGTTATACGACAGTGGATAGTGGGAAATGGAACAGGACACCTGAAATATGATCAAAGAAGAAATTATAGATTGTTTGTCAAAGATGTTTTACTCAAAGGCACTTGAGTTTTATTTCATATTAGTAAAATTATCGTTACGATAATCTGAGACGACAGTGATGTCACCTCCTCCTCGTTTGCGACGGGTATGATATGAATATAAAAGAGTTTAGATTCTCGTTCTCTCGCGAACCAGAACTGATGTGCAAAGTACAGGAGTACTGAGAAGGGGAAGTTCTTTGTGGTAGTTATATAATAAATACTGAACGAGCACGTTTGATTCATTATTGTTGAAGGCTTGTATACTACCAACGTATCACATTCTTAACTATAAAGCCCCGGTGGTTGATGTGAAAAGGTCATATTGATGTTTGGTTTATTAATATATCTTCAGGGCATTGTGATAAAAGCCAGGGTTACATGTGCCATCGAAAAACAGGTGTGTGTTTCCGAATGCTCCAATACATCGGAGGGAGGAAACTAAGTGTAATGCGATCGATGTGTGATGATGGCATTGGCGGACGATTGATGATTGTCAACAACCAAGACAAACAAGCCCTTGTCGGCAGAACAATGGCTGCCAATTCCAGTAAGTTGATTTGTGTGTACGTCACTGATATAAAACCAACACGTTTAGAATAAAATAATCAATTAATATAATTTTGAGCACGCAGAATTGCCCGGAGCCTCCTTTGGTTTAGACCAAGTATCGATGGGTAATTTTGACTCCGCCTGGTAGAAGTAAGCCAAATGGGGGAGCCTGGCCGGACTGGAGAAAAAGGAACCCCAGCCAAGGAGTGGCCCCGGCATGATATTCCTTGGTGCTTACAAAAGTAGGATTTGAGAAACTCCTGTAGTACTTTTAAAGGCCGGGGGTCATCACCAATTTTTCAAAAATGTAAGGGTGCCGTGTTTGACCCCCCCCCCACCAAAACAAAAGAGTTGAAATAATCAATATGTTTGTTTTATGGGCTCATTTATGGTATAATTTTTAGAGGTTTTTGAGTCGGGTATGATCAAGCAACGAATGGCACCCAACAATGACGATGCTGGCGTCTTCTATAAGGGACCGCGATGAAGATTATTTTGCGGCTCGCTGATACTCACTTGCCCATTTCCACTCTGGATGTTTGCATTTGCCTGGAGCTGTGCTGTAGTTTCGTTACCGGTATGTGCGAGAGTTGGTGTGATATGGTGGTATTAGTGGTAAGTTGGTCGAGACAGAATCGAGCTACGAGAGGCACCCAGCAACGAAGATGGGAAGATCTGTTCGGGGGAGTGTGGTGTACAGAGAATCATGTAGCAAGTAGTGTTTGCTTCTTCGTATCCACTATTAGGTGCTTGTATGTGTGTGTTTGTCCACGTGCAGTGATCAGGGTTGTAAGTGCACGCAAGTGTCGAGACAATTGCAGTTTGCGGTACAAATATTGCCAATCACATCTTTTTAGCACTTTATTTGTAAAATAAACAGTTCCAGTACAATGCAAAAAATATAGATTCTCTTTAGAACCAAAACTGGTTCTAACCAGTTCTGTTTAAACAATATTTATTTCAAATCAAATAAATTTATAAAGATTAACATTAAATATTAACAGGGGATTTCAGCTGTAAGTTTAGAGCTCAAACGAGGTTGTCTCAAATCATCATTAAGCAAAGGAGATATGAACAGTTGGCATATCGAACCAGTTTTGGTTCTATACAGAAACAAAACTGGTTCGATATGCCAACTGTTCATGTCTCCTTTGTTTCAAAATGTTTGGCGACTGCGTTGACTAAGCTCCAAGTTTACTGCTGAATCTACTTCAGTTCATGTAATATTCTGTTAAAATTGAATGCGAATCTTGGTAAATTTATTTGATTTGAAATAAATACTGTTTAAACAGAACTGGTTCCATCTCAGGGACAAGATTAGAACCAGTTTTGGTTCTAAAGAGAACCTATATTTTTTGAAGTGTGGAGTGGAATTTGAATTCTCTGCGTCGAAAAAAATGCACTTAATTTTTGAATGAGGTCGAATCCCTTCACTGCACAAGAAACTGCGTCTGTTATTTTCTAGTTATTTTCAAAAGTAATATAAATAGTTTGACTTATTTTTGTAGCAGGAAAATTCTGTTTAACTGTAGTGGAAGAAATATCGCATTAGGTTACATCTTTGGCTAATTTCTAAACAAAATTTATTTCCACCGCGGCTGATAGATGGAGATATTCTCACCTGTCCTAACTTGAGCGGTTGTCCTGCACGTGTATAAGACAGGTGTTTCTCCTACCTCTTCCCCCCGGAGCCACATTTGTCCCTTGTTAGATACCTGTGTGAGATTATTTTGTATCATCGATGCGTCTGAGTGTTGGTAGGCGTATTTTATCCCTTTCGGCTAGGTATCTGAGCCGGACACGAGGTTTGCCGATTGTCTGGCGCAAATCTCTTCCCCTTAATTATTGTCCCATCCACACACAAAACCTGCCGTTACAAATTTCTCTCACTCGCCGATAATAAGCTAATTCGATTTGGACACGATTGTTGTGGTCGGTAGAAACGCGGAAAAATTATTCCGGAACGTGAAGCAGAGTAAAATGATCCCCACACCCACAACAGAATAATAGATTTAGATGTTTAGATTAAACATATTTTATTTGTTTATAATCAACAAAAAAGATTGGATAACAAGTGCCCAGCACTTAGATTTATCCTTTCCTTGAAATACGCTTACAATTGCAAATTATGACATGTTTACAAGTAGTTACATGAATATATATGTAATGACGAAACAAAGCGTATGTATATATTGAATCAATTTTTTGTATGTACAAAGTTAGAGAAGAAAGCTGATGGGTACTCAACTTTGCAAGAGACAAAACAGAGAGGTGGGAGGGGGAGAAGAAAAATGAAATGCCACACTACAACACTGATGGCTTGGGTCAACAAGCCTATGGGCCACATTTCGGCACTACCGCGACTCCGACGGAGTCCACGCCATTACTATAGCCAGGACAGACAGGACAAACAAGCGAATAGAAGTGAGCCATGTGTGAAGTAAACAGAGATGACCACTGACTTTAAAGGTCAACAGAATAGGAAAGGATACTTGTAGACTCCTGTGCTCATCTAGCGGTCTAGTCTTAAAACCGCTTCGTGGCTTTTATGAAATTTTTTACACTGCGAAAAATGTGAATATTGACGGAATCCGGTAAGTTTGGAATGCCATAAAGAAGATCATTCGTTGTTCTTATTGGCAGATGCACAAGATTTCTCTGTAGGACAAATCTTTCGTCTGAGTAGTTACTGCAGTTGAAGAAGTAATGGTTCGCGGCTTCGGTCTCATAACCACATGAACAGTTAGGTGGATTTTGAATATAGTTAGAGTATTTATCATAATTTAGGTCGCTACAGGAATTTCGCAGCTTGCAGTGTATTATATTAACCGCCCTATCGCCATTGTTGAAGTAGTTAGGTGGTCTACACACGCCTGTATTGAAATATTTACCAAAGTTATTCAGTGAATCAGGCTGTCTAACTTCTAGAGGTAGTGCATTCCATTCGGGAATGCAAGAGGGAATAAATGACCGCTTAAATACTTCAGTGTGTGTAAGTGGTAGTTGGAAATTGGAATGGAACCGGGTGCTATACGGGGAAATGTCCTCAAACGTTCGGGGTGATAAGTCCGAGAGGTATCTGGGGGCCTGGTTATTTACAATTTTGAAAAATGTAATCATTTTGTTGAGATGGCGTCTATGTCTAAGGGTTTCCCAGCCAAGTTCTGCAAGTAGAGTAAATACTGGGACAGATCTCGTTAGACCGGATATTATTCTAGCTGCATCGGCGTGAATTCTATTTAATTTTGAAAGTAGGTAATCCGGTGCTCCTGCCCATACCACATCCGCGTATTCTAAAATAGGGAGTATAAATGATTTATATAGAATTTCAAGGCTTTTTCTACCAGTGATATATTTCAGTTTTCTTATCTGGGATAGCCTGGAGTTGGCCTTTTTACATAGTCTATTAATTTGACTATGCCAGTTTAGGATCCCCTGTAAGGTCAAGCTGAGGTGGATGTGTGACATTGCGATATCAAGTGGTGTCTCACCAAACATTACAGCATTACTCAGGTTGACCTGTTTCTTGGAGAATAGAGCAATTTCGGTTTTTAAATGGTTAAACGTAACTAACCATGTATTTGCCCATTCGGAAATGACTTTGAGGTTTTCATTGGACTTTGTAGCAATGCCATCCGGTTCGTGCCCACTTTCTGTTAAGCTTGTATCATCCGCAAATAAAAGACACATGTCCGGTGAATCTAGGTTTTCAGAAATGTCATTGATGTATATCAAAAAAAGGAACGGACCCAATACAGAACCCGGTGGAACACCACAATTAACAGGTAAGTACTCAGAGGAAATTGAGTTACATGTTACCCTTTGTTTACGATCAGGCAAATAGCTGCTAGTCCATTTAATGAGTGGTCCAGATATACCGTTTTGTCTCAGTTTACAAATTAGTCCTCTGTACCAAACTCTATCAAATGCTTTTGATATATCGCAAAATGCTCTAAGAGAAAACTGGTTCTTATCAAAGACCAAGAAGAGATTATGATATATTTCGATGAGTTGGTAAACGGTGCTATGCTGGGGCAGGAAACCGGACTGATATTTAAAAAATAAATTATTAGCACAACAATGTTCGTACATTTGGTTAAAAACAACCGTCTCCATAACTTTACTGATACAGCTAAGCAGAGAGACTGGTCTGTAGTTATTAGGATCATGGGCATCTCCATTTTTAAAAATCGGCGCGACTGTTGCCAGCTTCCATTCTGATGGGTAGACACGTAAGGAGAATGATAGCCTAAATAAATGAACCAATGGCTTGCATATTGTGGTTTGGTTTTTTTAGCACACGGTTGCTAACACCGTCGTGTCCAGTTGCTTTTTTGGTATCTAGATTGCTAAGAATCCGGATCACTTCGTCTTCGAAAAAGTCAATTTCAGACAGGCCCTCAGAACATTTTGGTCTGAAATCAGGTAAGCTATGCCCATCATTATGTATTTTACTATTTGATAGAAAGGTTGTATTGAGCAGATTGGCTTTGTCCTTGCTATCTGTTATCATAACTGTGCTGCCTGCATCATCTTTGTGGTTTAGAAAAATTATTAAGTAACTGTTTAACAGTGTGCCAAAAGACTTTAGGGTTTCTACTCACTGCAAGTGAAGTATCTAGATTTGAAAAATAAGTAGATTTAGCCTTCTTTTTCATATTATTTACTTTGTTATGGGCATGTTTATATTTTTTAATTTTTTATGGGTTTGAGTCTTTCAAAGCTCGTTTCCGAAGACGATCTGTCTGACGAATTTCACGGCGAAGAGCCGAGTCAAACCAGGGTTTATCATTAGGACGGATGACTACCCTGTGAGATGGAATACATTCTGTGGCAATATAAAAAAAATTGTTGTAAATTTGAGGTATGACGCATCAAGTGCAGCGATGTCGGAAATAAAAGACCAATCTGTTTCGGATACCAGGGTGGTCATTTTGGGGAAATCAGCCCTGCTGTAATTCCAGATCTGTCTTATTTTCGTTTCGTTCTGTGTTATGCCAGTCTCTATAGCTGCTGATACAGCCTTATGGTCGGAGACACCAAGTTCGTGGACTTCTGAGTTTAAAACCACAACACCATCACTTGCTATTATAGGGTCCAATAAAGTACTTGAGGTAGAGTACCCAGTTCCGACAAGGTATGTGTTATATTTTTATTAAACTGTCCTTGAAATATTCGTTTCTATATTAGCATATAATTATGTATATAAACGATTCAATTTCACTGAGCGTTTTCAGCGGGGAATTACATGAAATTAGTTTGGTGACATAGCGGAAGATGAAAATTGGTTGCTGTGAATGTACTGTTAAATATACATATTCTGAAGGCAGGATGTTTATCCAGTGTCGTTTATTCATCAAACCGCACGAGTCGGAAAATCAAAAAAACTGAGCAACGTCACATTGTCACCCTATCAAGACCAATGAAAATACACCAGCTCGTACGTCGTTTGGAAAACTTCACTTTATATACCAGAAGGAAGTTGGATACCAACTATCAAGTAATGCACCCATTCATTTATGAAAGGGAGATCTTTTCTAACAAATTAGTTGAGAGTTGTCCTACCTCTCTTCAATTTGATTTGATCAGCATCGGATGAAATTCCCCAAGCCCAAACCCTCCAACACTCGCATGATATATTGAAATTGGACCTGAGGGTTGATGAAAGACTCAAGCACCACATAAGGGACAGACGGCGAGCGAAGACCTTAGACGAAAGCTCACCGTTTTTTACGACGAACAAACGGAATGTTTCCCTTTGATAAGGCTGCATGATATGTCAAGAGAGGGTAGTGTACTTTAACCCACTACCTCCCATAGCAGCCAATGTCAACAGTTGCAAGAGTCATATTCATTATTTATGGGCTTACCAATTAATATTTTCAACGTGCAGCCTTGAGGTCTACCCACACATTCACTTAGCAGCCACCCCTCTCAATGGAAGTATGACGTATCATGTTCCTGGAAAGGAACAGCAGCCTGTCGAATTAACCCTTTGAGACTTTAATTATCCTGACGTTCAAACGTCACTGGGAATTAAGTTTTTTCAACGTTTTTCAAGGTGCGACGTCAAACGTTGGAAAGTACAAATAACAAGATATTTTTCACGTTAGTGATTATCTGGTTGAGGGCTAGATTATTATTGGTTGTCTGAATTTGTTATTCAAAACTTGTTTTATTACAAATTATTGGAGAGTGCCTACAGGCACTCTCCAATAATTTGTAATAAAACAAATTTATATAAACAAAATATTATTGGTGTTTGACTGAATATGAAATATAAGCAAGGAAAGTGTTGGCTTTTGCTCTGGAATCCTCATTTTTTAAAAGCCCTGATAGTGGCTTCTAGCCCTTAACTAGTTAAGAAGTCTTGACAGCAGGATTATATTAGTATTTTAAGCTGCGATAACATTTGGATCAACGGTTGTCACACTGAGTACTATTCGGAAGAAAATAGGAATTGAGGTTAACACTTTAAAAAAAATCGAAAAATAATAAGAAAACAAATGATCACAAAGTGTCAACGCGCTGTTTGATTTCGTTCGTAATAAGACGTACAAAAGTATCAACGCGCTGTTTGATTTCGTACGTCATAAGAGGTACAAAAGTATCAACGCGCTGTTTGATTTCGTACGTCATAAGAGGTACAAAAGTAATAACGCGCTGTTTGATTTCGTACGTCATAAGACATACAAACGTATCAAAGGGTTAGAAGGAATAAATATTAAAGAACACAGACGAATTACGATACTCGACTGTGTTTCGAACCGCCTGCAGCGTAAAATGATTTACCTTTACCTAACGCAATGGAAACAAGTGTCATCGCCATTCACTAAAATCACATTTCTTATTTTATTATCTTTCCGCCTTTTTGCCTCCAAAACATAGAAAGCACCTCATTGTAACGAGCTAATTCCATTGAGCCAAAAATGAAGATTATTAGTTGTTAAAGAATTGTTTCGCAACTGTCGTCTTCTATTCGTCTTTAACGCTATCTCTCTCACTCTCACTGTGGTCGATTCGAGCTGTCTTTTCTTTGTTTCTGTCTCTCTGACGGCTCCTCTCTCTCTATCGAGACAGGGCGAGAGAGAGAGAGAGACAGAGCGATAGATAGATAGAGAGAGAGAGAGAGAGAGAGAGAGGGAGAGAGAGAGAGAGAGAGAGAGAGACATACATACAGACAGACAGACAGACAGACAGACAGACAGACAGACAGACAGACAGACAGACAGAGAAGAGAGACAGATACGTAGATTTAATGGGACTGACGGAGACATAGAAACACACGGGGGCGCAGTGGCTCAGTTGGCAGAGGTGCAGGCTGCAAGCCGAGAGATCCTCGGCTCGAATCCCACCTGCGGCAACCATGTTGTGTCCTTGAGCAAGACACTTCACCCCCGTTGCCCACGTGGGAGCACGGTGACGCTGTGTTCTAAGGCGTACTGCCCGTCGATGGTGCATTTGTCTTCAACCAATGCTAACCCTGCTTGTGTGAAGTTAGTATGTTGGGAAGCTGACAGTTGCTCGCCGTTGCTCAGTGGTTGTCTCCGAGTACTCCGGCTTCCTCCACCCGTAAACTGTCGTGGTCCTGATTAGCCATTGTGCGGAAATATGTGACCTTGAACACCAATAAATAAATATATAAATAAATAGAAACACACAGAAGGGCTTAAATCGACAGTGGTGACAGAGATAGGTTTAACTAACAGGTAGAGAGCTAAATTATTTTTTATTGTCAAAATTGGTCCACATGTTTTTGACTTGTTACAATTGATAGGCACTCTACCACAAGTTGTAACAAGGCAAAACCATACAGACTTAACCCTTTACCGAACGCAGACGATATCAAAATGTATAACTTTAATGATTGACTTTAAAATTTTTTCAAAAAAATTCAATAATACCATGTCATGTGACCCCTCATTGGAACAAGCTCAACTGCTAAATTTGAATAATACGCTGGCGGATGTGACCGATTCGTTAGGTAAATGGTTTATAATCTCACTCAATAATATGAAGCAAAGCCGCCGATTATAAAGCCTTTAATTTGTTATATGTGTACGTCTGAACAAAGCCTAAATATGGGCGTCCAGCTCTACTAGTTAAGGATTAACTGAGTTGTATCGTTTTATATTTTAGTTCAATTTTCGATGATTGGTCTGATCTACTCAAACAAGGCATGGAAGTGGGAAAATGGACGACAGTTGGTCTGGGAAAATTGGAGAGCTGGTGAACCGTCCATGAACGGTCACTGTACATTTATTGTTGGAAGTTGGGGATATCTGTGGGATGATGCCGATTGTGTCAATGGATGGAGAAGGCGTTGGGAGACACACATTGCATGTGAGCATCCGTAATCGTGAAATGAGATTGAATTGAAAGAGCGGCGTAGTAATCGGCACATTAATGAACTAATTTTTATGTGTGTGATACAATTTTCGGGATGTTTTTTTTTTTTTCAATTCTCGGGATGTTGGATGTGATTGCATAGCAGTTCCACAATTTTTATAACATTGCTTGGTCCATGAACTTAACAAAAATACTGGTGACAGACATTTTAGGAGAAAATTTTTGTATTTCTCAAATTTAGAATTTCACTAAAGAAAAAAAAAATGATAGCAGAATAAATATTGAAAGTGAGAGTGACAGACATAATAATTGGGTGCACTGCCGCCGCATTTTTATATGACGTCATAATAAAAAAAAATCCTTCTTAAAATTCCAGTGGAGTGTGTTCCTTCATCCAACATATTTATAAATGACACCTTAGTTGATTGTTTGATAAATGCGGTATCACAACCGGATGCAAGGGTTGGGGGGAGGGGGGGTTCTATTGTTTCGGGAAAATGTGTGAAGATTAGGTAGATCAAAGGGATAAGGATTATTGTCGGTTTCCAGTAAGTTTGTTCATTTAACGCAGGATGACTTTATTACTGACAGCCAACCGGGGAGATGAGGCTAACCAAATTAACCCACTGGTGCTAAAAACTCAAAAGATGACTTTAATAACTATTTTATGATCGACGCTTTTCGCCCCCTCAAAAAATATAAATGAATATATTTTTTGAGGGGACGAAGAGGATCGATCTTAAAATAGTTATCATTAATTATAATTAACCAACAGGTACTTGCTTCCCAGAGAGTGCCACCTTGCCGTGGTTAGGGGCTTGCGTGTCTCCATGATCCCGAGAGCTATGCTGATGGGAGATTGGTCTCCTGGTAGGGTCACCCACGTCAGACAGGTCAACGGGTAGAGACCAGACGAAGAGCACTCAGCTGGCTCTCTAGATGGAGGTTTGAACCGGGCTAACAACCCAGTGCTGTAAAAACCAGCGTGTTACAGAAACCGCAACAACAATAACTAAAAACAAAATGGTTGAGGAAGAGTCCTCTCTGGTAGAGCCCATGACCCGAGCTGGCAAAAGCCCCCGGGAATAAAGTGCGCCGACAACTCTTCTGACAACCAAAGCCAAGACCAGGATAGGGACCTGGAACATCAGAACCCTATATGAGACTGGAAAAACAACCTAAGTGTGCAGGGAGATGCATAGGTATAACCTGAAGATACTTGGCCTTTGTGAGACCAGGTGGACAGGAATAGGACGAGCAAGGTTGACAAGTGGAGACACCATCATCTAGTCTGGACAAGAAGAAGGTCAAGCACATATGCACGGAGTAGCGCTGCTGATGCCATCCGAGGCAACGCGAGCACTGCTGTCCTGGGAATCAGTGTCACCAAGGATTTTGACAGCTAGATTCAACTCAAAATGTAGAAAGGTCACCATCATCCAGAGCTATGCTCCAACAAATGCTGCAAGTATAGAAGACAAAGAAGAGTTTTATGATCAATTCCAAGCAACCATAGACAAAACACCAATGACAGATCTGAAGATCGTCATGGGAGACATTAATGCCAAGGTGGGTTCCGACAACACAGAGAAAGAACTGATCATGGGCAAACATGGCGTAGGAGAACAAAATGAAAACGGACAACATTTTACAGACTTCTGCTATTTTAATGACCTGGTCATTGGAGGCACAGTCTTCCCTCACAAGAAGATTCACAAAAAATGTGGATTTCTCTAGATGGGAAAACAGAAAACCAAATTGATCACATCACCATCGACAGAAAGTGGCGCAGAAGTCTGCATGATGTCAGAGTGAGAAGAGGAGCGGATGCAGCCGCAGACCATCCCCTTCGTGGTAGCAGTGTTACAGACCAAACTCAAGGCCCACAAAGACCAGGCGGTCAGACCATCTTACAAATATAATGTGCACAGCTTGAATAACAAAAAAAAGTGAACGAATTCAAAGTAGAACTGAAGAACAAGTTCAGTGCCCTGGAAGGACTGCCTGAAGAGACGGTGGAAGATCATTGACATGGACTGTGCAACACCTGGACATCAACATGCAAAGAGATACTGGGAAGGAAAACAAGGAAACACAAGGATGGCTGTCAACCGACACATGGTACCTCATCACAGAAAGGAAACAGCTAGAAGAGAAGATCAAACTAACCCAGAATCAAGAGCAGAAACAAGAACTACAGGCATTATATTGTGAGACCAATAGACAAGTAAAGCAGTGTGTGAGACGAGACAAACGCAGCTTCATCCATAAAATCACAGAAGAAGTAGAGACTGCAGCTGGAAAGAGAGACATGAAGAGACTCCATGAAATCACAAGGGTGCTGTCATGAAAAATGAGCAATCCCAGTCGACCAGTCAGAAATATAAACGGTGAACCCATAGCGGGAGAATTAGAACAAAGAGCGAGATGGGCAGAACATTTCAAGAAGATCTTAAACAGACCACCAGTTCCCCTAGACATACCACCGGCAACACAACTACTGGATGTCAACACTAACCCACAAACGAAGCAAGAGATCATGAAAGCTATCAAGTCCTACAAGTCTGGAAAGGCAGCAGGTCCAGACGGCATACCACCAGAAACCAGAAGCCCTGATGGCGGACGTCCAGATCTCCAAGGACATGTTACACCCACTGATAGTAAAGATCTGGGAGACAGAAGCAGTACCGGAAGACTGGAAGAAAGGCTCCCTAGTGAAACTACCAAAGAAGGGTGACCTGTCATCATGTAACAATTGGAGAGGGATAATGTTGCTGTCTATACCTGGCAAAGTCCTAACAAGAATTATCTTGGAAAGACTCAAGATCTCTTTAGACAAGACCCTGAGAGAAGAACAGGCCGGCTTTTCCATAATAAATCTTGCACGGACCAGATTGCCAAAATGTGAATTATCATAGATCAGTCCCTGGAATGGCAGATAGCTCTATATATCATCTTTGTGGACTTCCAGAAGGCACGTGACAGCGTGGATAGAGACGTCATCTGGAAACTCATGCAGCATTATGGCTTTCCCCCAAAGAACAGTGCCATCATCCAGCAGTTGTACGAACATGCCACCTGTCAAGTCATACATGAGGGAAAGTTGACTGGCCCCTTCCAAGTACAAACCGGTGTTCGTCAAGGGTGTTTACTGTCTCCGACTATTTTCCTGATGGTGGTGGATTGGATTATGCGGCAGTCCACAGCAGACCAGAAGACCGGCATCCAGTGGACCTTCACCAAACTTCTGAAAGATCTTGACTTCGCAGACAACATCAGCCTCCTATCCCACAGACAACAAGATGCTCAAGAAAAGCTAGACCGCGTTGCTGTGGAAGCTGAGAAGACCGACCTCAGGATCAACACAGGGAAGACAGAAATCTTGCGAGTAAGCAACATTCAGCAAGACCCAGTCCGACTACAGCAAGAGGAGATCGTTGAAGTAGAAAAATCACCTACTTGGGCTGCATGGTAAGCAATGATGGCGGAACAGATGACATCAAGAGCCGTATCAACAAAAGCAGGCACGCCTTTAGAACCATGCAACCTAACTGGCGATCCTCAGCATTCTCAGTCTACAACAAGATCAGAATATTTAACACAAATGTCAAGTCAGTCCTTCTGTATGGCTCCGAAACATGGCGCTCAACTAAAACCAACAGCCACAAGCTCCAAACATTTATTAATAGGTGCACGATCTTGAATATCAGATGGCCAAACGTGATCTCAAATGAAGAGCTGTGGAACAGGACGAAACAAACCCCAACTGAAACAGACATCAAGAAAAGGAAATGGGGATGGATAGGCCACACAATGCGCAAATCTCCATCAAACATCACCCGACAGGCTTTGGACTGGAACCCCCAAGGAAAACGAAAAGTTGGAAGACCTAGGCAGACTTGGCGAAGAAGCACCGACACTGAAGTGAAGGCTGCCGGAATGACATGGGCCGAGCTGAAGAGGATCTCCTAGAACCGTGTCCGTTGGAGGAGTGCTGTTGCGGCCCTTTGCTCCCATGCGGAGCCAGAGGCATAAGTAAAGTAACTCAACAGGTACTTGACAAAGGATGGAATCTCGGAAAAGTGACATTTGATAACGATTTTAAATATGAGGATCGGTCAGAAAATAGTTATCCAATGTCATTTTTTTGAAGATTTCAGCTTGTGCCGAGTTCTTGATACACATGTACTAAAATTTACGAATACATATATTGAATTTATTTGCAATACACAAACAGATTAAAATGCAGTACTGTGCGAAACAGAATCTAAGTACTGGAGTAATTCGATTTCACCCGCTTGAAATACTCTTTTAAAATGTCCAAGTGAATTGTCATTTTTCCTGTATTTTCTTTTTCTGGGTGCCAGTTTTCCTCCTGCGCTCAGCGGCAGTATCGTTGATTCCTGGAATGGCTGTTCTTTCTTAAGGAAGTCTATCATTTTGAATAAGTTGGGGTGTGAACCGGCGATAAATAGACTCAACTTCCTGTGCTACCCTTCGATGTGGTTTGTCGTACGCGGCCCTTGTCAAAATGTCAATATATCAGAACGTTGGCGTGGTAATGACGGCCTTGTTTTTGAACGGGAACGGTATAGTGCTGATCTCACACTGTAGAATGTGGGTATCTTGGAGATAAACTCTGGATCAAACTCTGCTCTACGGAGGCCTGTAAAAAGAAAACAGGTTATTCAAAAAAAAAAAAAAAATATTTAGAATACATTTTAAGGAGGCCTGTAAAAAGAAAATAGGTTATTTTAAAAAAAATAATAACTCTTTGTTGCAGAAGGCCTCAACCACCCTTCTCCCCTCCTCCCAACATTCCGATATAAGCAGTTTAATATTTCCCCTCACTTCCTTTTTGTCTGTCTGTCTCTCCCTCCCTCCCTCTCCCACACACCCCACCTCTTATATCTGATATGTATACTTACTTCCAGTTTCTTCTTGGTAGATAGACGAAACTGTATTCGATCTTTCTTTCATTTTAATTATTAGCTTGGCTAAATACGCATCTACTGCTACTTGTTCAATATCTGCTTCGTGGTTATGGTGGTTGTTGTAGGTCGTTACAATGTCATTCATCGTGTCGATGGTCCCTCCGCAGCCTGCCTGGCAGCATCGACAATGTGTCCGTTCATTGTCTCAAGACTTTGTTTCGTATTTGAACCCTTCGAATATCAGATGTCGTCCACCACGATTCTTGGGAATAAAATTAACATTCACTTGAGCGTTAGCCATGTTGAAGTGAGGATGAAATGAATGAATGAATGAAAGGTTTAAGCGCGCCGAAGGCGCGCAGGGACGATGTGGGATTTACAAATCCCTTGCGACCCGATTGGCCTTATTTTATTTTACTTTGAACACACAGGCCTAGCTTTCCTATTGCCTCAAATGGGGTCTGGGGGGGGGGGGGGGGGGGGGTATGCACGAGGTTAGACTTCCCGGCAGTTTGCGTTGGAGTGATAGATTGTCAAAAATCAATCCCTCAACGCCATTAAGACTATTAGAGAGTGGGCTCTATTCGGTTCCAGCTTTGCGATGGTAGAGGTTTGAGTCCCACCATGGTGGCGAGCCAGAATATAATGTTGTGCGATGGCAAATTTAAGGGAAGAAGAAAAAAGAAAAACAAACAGCAACGCCGGTTTGGTAGCCGCCCCGGTATATGACCATAGCGGTTACAAAAAGGAGTGGAAAAAGCTCCAACAGTTTAGTTTGAAAAACCGGGAGTCATCCATCAACCCTTCTGGGACATAGGATGCCTTATGTGATTATGAGGTATCTCGTTATCCTAAGGGAATTCTAAATGACCTCCCCCCCCCAAAAAAAAAGCCCTTAAAAGTGATGTTTACTGGCAAGATTGTTTCAATCCTTGCCTTGGTCTTGTTAGGTTTTCTGCTCATCTTTGCATGATGATTGTTTCAATCCCTCATAGTTTGTCATTCAGTTTCGTCGTGTGGCTGATGAGATAGAGGAGGTAGAAAACATAGATAGAGAGCTGGAAGTTAGAGCGATTCGGTTTTTAATTTACAACTGTTCCGTCCGTGACGACCAGTGACATGTAAATGGAGAAGCCAACATTTTTTCCCCGAGATTTACATCTCGGGGAGAGGAGACCCGGCAGCAGGTGGAGATTTTCCTCGCTGTTTGCAACTCCCACTGGTAACAGAGGCATGCTTTCGTGCGTATCGTGTCACCCGCAGCCAGTTATGTCACAGAATGCCTGGCTCACCCTACCGCAATGATGTAATATTTACCCCTTTCGATAGACACGCCCCAGATTATTTAGTTTTCCTATTGAGGACGCGATGCGCATTGAGTTCTATTATTAATTCGGTGTCTTGAAGTCTATTTAGAGTTTTGCTTTGAAGATCTTTTAAGCGCATTGCTATAGTGTCTATTTTAGCTATCTCGTGAAGTTGTTTTATTGATGTCCACGTGGGCTTGCGCAGAGCCACGCGCAAGGCATGAGTTTGGACTCGTTGTAGTTTTTCAATGTTGGTTTTATTCAAGTCACTTGTTATTATGGCCCCATAGTCTAGTACTGGACATACATATGATTTGTAAAGCTTGAGGAGAACTTCTTTGTTGGCTCCCCAATTTTTACCTCTAATCATTTTCAGGAAATTGATGCGTTTAGTGGCTTTGACAGTGACTGAGTTTATATGATTGTTTAGATTGAGAAACTATCCAGGATGAATCCCAGAAACTTTGCCTCATTACTAGCTTCAAGTTCATGGTCGTGAAGCTTAAGCTCAATATTAGGGACAGGTTTTTTCCTTTGCGTTTTATAGAATGTGATTCTTTGTGTTTTCGCGGCATTTAGCTTGATGCGCCACATAGCGCACCAGTCTTGAAGGTCGCGGATGGTATCCTGCAGGCGGTTTTGTATTATGCTTCGAGATTTACTGGCCGTGCGCATGCCTTTGTCGTCTGAGAATTGAGATAGTTCAACATGGTTCTTCCCTACTTTGTCAATGTCATTCACATATATTATAAATAGAAGCGGGCTAAGGATCGAACCCTGTGGAGTGCCCGCTTCGAGTTTTACCTCGTCTGACACCTCGCGGTTGACCCTCACTTTGATTTTTCGATCAGATAAAAATGATGATATAATCCTTAGAATTTTGGTAGGTAGCCCCATTTTAGCTAGTTTGTATCTCATGCCATTGTGCCAGACAGAGTCAAACGCTTTTTCTACGTCGAGTAATAGCGCGGTTCCTATTTCGTTTTGACTGAACGCCGTTTTCATATAATCTACCAGTCTATAAACATGCTCGATTATCGGTTCCGAAAGTTCATGGCCATCACCGTCTCGGGCGTTTGGCTGAAGTTGGCATCGTTAAACGTTGTCTTATTGTCTTGAACAAATTTGTTTACTTTTTCGTTGAACTCATCATCAAACCTATCGCCCTCATGGGTGCGATGATATTTCTTAAGGAGCTCAGCGAAGGCGGCAGTCTTCGCCTTGTCATCCAGGGCCATAGTTCCATCGCTGGTCTTAAGAGCCTTACAGTTGGCGTCTTTATGTTTTTGTCCAGTATGGGTTTTAAAAGTATCCCAAAACTTTTTAGGCTCCCTGAATCCATTTAGATTTTCCGTTGCTTTTTCCCATCTCACGCGACTGTCGTTTGTTATTGCTTTTTTAACCTAGTCGTCGTGGAGGCGATTATACACGGCTTTAAGTTCGACCTTTTTAGTTGGAAGTTTTTCTGATTTGTATGCACGGAAGGCCTTTCTTTTTGTTTTATTATTTGCAGTGTGGTTTCAGTTATTCTGTTGGCCCGCGGTTTAACTATCTGTTTGGGACAAATCTCATCGAGAGTGTTGTTAATGACTTCACTGAGATTGGTACATGCTTGCTCGAGCTCGCAGGTATTCATTGGGTCGTTTTTATTTATTTTAACCTGAATTATTTTTCTGAAGAGGTCCCAGTCAATTTTGGATAGATTCCTCCTACGCATTGTGGGGTATCTTGTGGGTCCGGTGCAACCGTGTAATGTGGCATGAACAGGCAGGTGATCGCTACCTAAATCATCGTCCCCCACAAGTATATCTTGCATTTCATTAGTTAGTGATTTACTGGTTATGATAAGGTCAAGGATGTCCGATTGGTGGAGTGTGTTGTTACTAATGTGGGTAATGTCTTGGTCGTTATTTAAAACAAAAAGATCAAATTGTTCGATGATACTGAAGAGGGCGTCGCCATTGGGCTCCGTTTTATTGCATCCGAAAACCTGATGTTTGGCATTGAGATCACCTAAGAAAATACAGTGTTTGTATTTCTTCACAAAGAATTCAAAGACTTTGCTGTCAACTGTTTTTTCGTTTCATTATAATATGAGATTACGGCAACTTTTTGTGATCTAGTTCAATCTCAGCGGCAATCACCTCTGCGTCGAGGTGATCGCTTCATATCGTTTTATATTTTAAATCCTGCCTTATGAGGAGAGCCACTCCGCCTCCACGTTGTGTGGGACGGTCTCGTCTAATGATGTTGAATCCACTTAGCACAAATGTCTTGCTTGCCTTTAACCATGTTTCGGTGATCCCAATTACATCTACGTTTGTGAAGTAATCGGGCATCTGTGAGCTTTTGCAGTTAACGCTTCGAGCGTTCCACTGAATTATTTTCAACTTATCCATAATTGGTCAGTACCTGACGTAATTGTACTAGTTAACTTGTTATGGGTGTGATTTATATTTTATTTATGGCGGCTCCTATTAGCGAGGAAGAGATTTGAGTTCGATATATCTTGGATGCTGTTTTCCCAACTTCTTTACATATGTCGGAAAGACTGACGTCGAAGTGTTTGTTCATTATATTAAAAATTGAACTATCCATTAGGCTGCACACGAATGCGAAGAGGTTGAGTTTTCTACGCTGCTGACATTCATAGCTTTGAGTTCTATGTCTGTTTTAACTTTTTTGTAGTGGGGACAGCCCCGATAATTGCTTGGGTGTTGTCCGTTACAATTTGGGCATTTCAGTTTTGAAACCTTGCATGACTTTGTTAAATGTTTTTCGCCGCATTTCATGCAACGCAACTCTCCTTTGCATGTGTTCGACATATGGCCAGATTTCTGGCATTTATGACACAGTGTGGGCTGAGGCAAAACACGATACTCCCCAGTCTCATATTTTTGTCCGTTTATACAAACGCCTTTGCTAATGAAGTTAAGTTTTGTGGCCCTATTGGGGCATTTTACTTTAATTTTCCACCTAGGGTTGCCTGTAGCCTTAGATATTAGTCTGCCCCACGGGTATCCTGACAGGGCTACATCAATATTCCCATCATTAATCTTTGTGTGAACCCATGTGACGACTACGCAAGGGTTTTGCAGCGGTTGATGCTTTTGTTTATTCGCCTGGTGTTTGGCCGTATTTTCCTTTTGAGGTCGTTTTGAAAGAGCTCTTGCCTTGTCGGCGAATGATACACCACTGTCAGTGGTGCTGGTGTCGCCGTTATCGTTTCCGTTGCGTTACTGTCCGCCGATTTCCCATCTGGTTGTTACTACTGTAAAACATCCATGGTGTCCGAGATCTCAACGACAACAGCACCCGGGTTATCGGTGTCTGTCGACGCTTTCCGAGTTTTCTTAGCCACCGTTTCTATTTCCAAAAGCTCACCATTTGCTTGGACGTCTGTATCCAATTTCCTTGTCGGTCGCTGCGTAATCTGATTAACCACATAACAGGTGGGAACAGTAGTTGCCTTTTGCTCTATGAGCGTACGCAACCAAAACGATTGTCAAAAATCAATCCCTCAACGCTATTAAGACTATTAGAGAGTGGGCTCTATTCGAGTTCCGAGCCCTGATTTGGTGGTACCTCCAAAGAGATGGCATGCATAGGTCTCCCCATCTCAGTGGTGTTATCTATAAAAGGCAAACCAGGTGTAGGATTAGTTTTGCCCACCATCCCCGTGCTAGGATTAGGTATTGAAATCTGCTGAGTTGGATCGGCTGTTTTAGAAGCACTAGCGATATTCGTAACTGTGTTCGTTTTAGGGCCCAACGTGTTGGGCTTCACACTCTGGAGCACGAACCCCAACCTGACTGATGTCTACTTTTTCCCTTTTTTCCATTTGCCGACTTATTTTCCTTTTGTGATTCATCCGACGCTTTTATTAGCTCCAATTTTTCTTTCTCGAACTGTTCGTTTTAGGCCCTAAGATCCGAGCGCAGACCCTCAATAGTGTCGTTCAATCTGGCTATCTCCATTTGAAAACCAGACAACATCTATGTTAAATCCACTCCCGAAGTGGGTCCAGTGGTGGAGTTAGTTGCCATTTCACTGTTTAGTTATCGGTTATTGTCTAAGTTATCAGCAAATTAATGGTAAAATGTTTAGTTAAATTATATTTAGTTGTAACAGAGAAAAGCAGACAGAAACTAGACTTTATGATTCTGGAGAATCATGACTTTTCCCGATGAGATTCCATGATTTTTCATGACCCACAACAGTGTCTGATGAATTGTTTTTAACTGCCTCACTGAAGTTCCTTCATTGATGTTATAAGAAAGGTGAGTATAGTAGTCTCAAATGACTCGGTTTGATGAAAAAATCGTTTAGGTAAAAACCATCATTAACGTTGGAGTGGGTTAATGTCAATATCGTCGTCCAACAAGTCAATGACCGACAAAAGGAGTTATGTTTGTTTGACACATACCTACTGAGTGCTGTGTCTATTTGAAAATGGTCCATTTTATCTCAAATGCATCCAAAATATTGATGTCTGGCAGCTTGTAGAGGGTTAACAAGTGCTAACAGGAATATTTATTCATGCAACTTGTAATGTTACACCAAGAACTGCGAATGGCCATTTTTTCTTTAAAATCTACAAAATGTTTTCAGTGAAATCAACGGAGAACATGAATTTTAAGCTTTTCATAGGTATCATTGTTTATCCAGCCCAAAACGGGCTAAGTGTTGTTTTTTGAATACTCTTATTGCTTCCAAAAATAATTCTCAGTGAATTCTACTTCCTCTTATTTTGATCTCTCCTCTCAACTTCGGGTGCTGTGGGTACGCAAACACAGCCCATTTTATCAACATTTTGATGTTTGAGAACCTGTATAGGGTTAACAAATGCTTTCAGGAATATTTTGTACATGCAAATTGTAATGTCACACTAAGATCTGAGAATGGCCATTTTGTCTTGAAAAACTACGAGATGTTTTTCGAGAAATCCTCGGATAACATTCATTTTTAACCTTTTGAGGAGTATCGCTCTGTAACCAGCCCTGAACAGGTTAATGCTTGGTTTTCTGAATACCTTCATTACTTACAAAAATGATCGTCGGTGAATTCCACTTCCAATGAAGGAGCTTATGTTTATCTCGCAGGTACACATTTGGTGTTATGGTTGCCCAAGAACAGCCCATTTTCTCCAAATGTCTATGCTTGACAGCCTCTGGAGGGTTAACAAATGCTTACCAAAATATTGTGTCCATACAAGCTGTAATGTCACTCCAAGACCTGCGAATTGTCAATTTTTCTTGAAATTTTTTTTTGAGAAGTCAACAGAAAACTGGAATTTTAAGCGTTTAAGGAGTATATCTCCTTAACTAGTCAAAAATGGGTTAAGACCTCGATTCTTGAATACACTTACTACTTACAAAAATGTTTCCCTGTCAGTTTTGCGTCCGGTAAAAGAAGTTATGTTTCTCTGTTGCATTCCCATTTGATGTTGTTGGTGTCCAAAAACAGACTATTTGTTTCAAAATTTTGACATTTAGCAGCCTATGGAGGGTTAATAAATGCTTACCAGAATAATTTATTCAATCAACTGGTAATGTGACACCCAACACCTATAATGGCCATTTTCTCTTGAAAACCCTACCAGATGTTTGCAAAGAAATCCAGAGAAAATATAAATTTTTAAGCTTTTGATAGGTATCACTATTAACAGCAACCAAACGGGTTAACGCTTGGTTTTTTGAATACCCTTATTACTTACAAAAATGGTCCTCGCTGAATTCCACTTCCAACAAAGGAGATTATATTTATTTCTCGGGTACACGTTGGGTGCTGTGCGTGTCCGAAAACGGCCCATTTCAACAAAATTACGATACTTAGCAGCATGTAGAGGGTTAATAAACGCTCAACGGTATATTTTTGGCCATGCAACTTGTAATGTCACACAAAGACCTGCGAGTACAAGATGTTTTAGAGAAATCTACAGAAAATGGGAATTTCAAGATTTTAAGGGGTCTCTCTCTTTAGCCGGTCTAAAATGGGTTAAGACTTCGACTTTTGAACACCCTTACTACTTACAAAAATGTTTCCGTATAGATTGATAAAAGAAGGCACTTTTCTTTGTGACGTACCCATTAGGTGCTGTTAGCGTCCAAAAACAGTCCATTTTATCACAAGTTTGACTTATAGCAGCCCGTTTAGGGTTAACAAATTCTCACCGCAGTATTTTGTCCATGCAACTTCTATTGTCACACCAAGGCCTGGGAGTGACAAATTTTTCTTGAAAATCTACTTGACTCGTTTAGAGAAATCCATGGAAAACATGATTTTTTTTTATCTTTTGAGGGGTATTGCTGTTTAACCAGCCTAAAACGGGTTAACACTTGGTTTTGTGAACACCCTTATTACTTACAAAAATAATCCTCGGTGAATTCCACTTCCAATAAAGAAAGTTATGTATATCTCTCGTGTATCGTTTGGGTGCTGTGGGGGCCTGAAACCGGCCCATTCCATCAAAATTTCGATGTTTGGCAGCCTGTGGAGGGTTACCATATGCATCGCCTGATATATCGAGTCTATCAAAGGTCGTGTCACAGGCAGGTCAAGCAACGATGAATGTTTAAAAAAAATCTACGAGACGTGTTTCGAGAAAGTGCCGATAAACCCCAATTTTGGCAGCTTTAGCCAATTCTGACGAATTAAGGGTTAAATCGAACATTCCGCTTCGGTACATTTTTAGACTTTGTGCCCCTCTATGCGTGTGCAAAATTTTGTGACAATCGGTTCGAAAATGGCTTCTGAATCGTACGGATAAAATGTGTGGAAAAAAACCCCAAAAATAATAATCCGTAGAAAAACAATATAGATATAGTTGAAGATAAACACTTACAAAATTACACAAGAGTGCACAGAAGTGGTACGAAGTGAGGATGCTAAATAATGCTGCATATTTATACACTGAAAATTTAGCGAGTACAAAAAAAAAGAAGTCACTTTAAAATAAACATCGGTCCTTTCAAAAACTGAAAATTTACCGAGTACAAAAAAGAACTCATTTTAAAATAACATCGGTCCTTATAAAAGGAGTTAGTAAAATAAACCTCGGTCTTTGTAAAAATAGTTAGTTAAAAAAACCTCAGTTGTTGTAAAAGGAGTTAGTAATATTAACTCGGCCAATGTAAAATGAGTTGGTGTAAAGAGTGTCAATGCAAAATCACAACACCCGTGATCAACCATCAAAACAGACAAACACAGACAAACTTGTATGAAACAAACTATAGTTCTGGCAAAATGAGACTAACTCTTGTTACTCGATGCAAGTTCGGAAATTTGCATTAGATTTTTACCCTAATTAAATTATAGGGTGTCCATATCCAAACCAAAAGGGAGTATTTTCGATTCAGTTGTCAAAAGTTAGCTCAAGTATCTATATTTTTCTTCTAGGTATTACTGTAGATATATATATTGTTTTAGTGCTGTATAGATTTGGTTTTTAATAAAAGATAGTTATATTAGTGTTTTCTTTAGTTTCTTTATCGGACATCAGTGGCATGTTCTCTATCTTCGCGCGGGTCATTTTCGGTGTTTTGTTTTTTGTTTTGTTTACGATTTCGACCGGTTTTTCAAAATTCAAGCTTCTCATTCTAATTTTGGCTATGGTTGCTATGGATGGTAAGTGTTTCGTGATGCGAGAGTATAGGTGTACAGGTGGGAGGAGTGGTTGAGGCCAGCACAGGGAGTGCCAGTGAGTTACCAACGGACGGCCAGCGGTCGGATGTGTGTAGGCACTGTGATATGGTGTATGTGGATGGGCGTGAGCTGGGGGAGTTGGGGATGTGTGCCGTCTGCGTAGAGTTGATGCAGCTGCTAGAGGCATATGTAAAGTTGGAGGAAGAGGTGCAGGTGGTGAGGGAGAAACTGGGGGAAGGCAGGAAAGTCTGGTGTTACCCCAGTTAGGGTGGCATTCGATGGGGGATGGAAGATGGTGGGTAGTAGGAAGCGGACTTTTGACGTGGATAGTGGGTCTTTTGGGAATAGGAAGGTGCGTCGGGTTGAGGGTAGGGGAGAAGTAGGAGCTAGAGTGTCAATTCCCAGGCTAGTAGTATGAGTCGGGGGCGAAAAGGCGTATTCTTTTAGAATCGGATAGTGAGGGAAGATAGCGATGGCCATGTGAAGTCTGTCAGGGCAGGAGTCAGAGGGAAGGTTAGGAAGGTGGTAAACGAGGACAAGGGGGCTTGTAGTGGGAGTGGGCAGAAGGTGGAGTGCAGTGTCCAACATAGATTCAGTGTGTTAGGTAATTTCCAAGTAAAAATGTTTTCCACATAACGAGGTCCAGTTTTCACTCTGAGGTCAGTGAACACTCGTCGACAGAGTGATAAGGTAGGACACGAAAAATCGATCAGGAGTAATACATTGACTTGCAAAATTCATATGGCACAGGAGAGACAGTAAATCCCGCTTGGAGCAGTGGGTCTTGTGCAAGAAGCTGTCAACGGTTTGAATTAACTGGTCTAGTTTGTTTTAAGGAAGAGAAGCTTCCCACTTTACACTGTCTAACGTTATACCAAGGTATTCTAAGCACGTGGCAGGGCCCACTGTTTTCTGTGACGCATTGAGGATGCGAAGAGAGCGAAAGAGATGGGTCAGTAAAGCCATTGTACGTTCGGATGTGTGTGGAGTCTGGAGGGTCAACGGTGAGAAAGTCATCAAGGAGGTGTAAAGTGTTGTGGATGTGATACTTGTCGGTGTGTTCGCTTTCCCGGCCAACTGAAATGTTTCAGCCGATTGAATATAAACGTTCAGGGCTAGACTGGTTCCAGGCCATAACAATGCAGAATTCTTTACAGAGTTACACTGATGGCTTCAGAGCTTGGGGAACATGCTGATATTTCCAAACACTGAAACAGCCACGAAATTGACCAAGAGGGAGCGCGGTGGCTCAGTGGTAGCCTGTTGGACTTCTATGCTGGAGGTCCCGAGTTATATCCCCGTCCGGGATGACCCGCGTTATGTCCTTGGGCAAGGCACTTTATCCTAGTTGCCTATATGGGGGCACGATGACGCCGTTTACTAAGGCGTACTGCACGTCGATGGTGCACATGTCTTCAACCACTCTAATCCTGCTTGAGCGGAGCTTGAACAGAGTTAGAATGTTGATGGGCTGACAGTTGCTCGTCGATGCTCGGTGGTTCTCTCCGTGTACTCCGGCTTCCTCCGCCCGTAAAGCTGTCTCGGTCACGATCAACCATTGTGCATACGCATGTGCCCTTAAAAGCCAGTAAATAAATAAAAAATAAATTTAGCCAAGTTATCGCCCCTTGAACTCAGACGCTTCAATGAGGATTCTCTATTTGTTTGTAAGTCCTCCTACATTTATGAACAATCTCGATCAAACATCTCAAACGTGACATGTAACAAGTGAGCATGCGCATATTGCAGAATTATGAAACTGCTATTACTTTAACCAAGTGTTCTGCCCCTTTATTTTCTTCTGCGTGCACATCAGTCTTGTATTATTCAATTTTGATGAACCTTTTATATATTATGTCTTCCTGAAGGACATGTGCATATTTCCGAATTTTCAAGTTGCGAACATTTTTACCAATTATCTCCCCTTGAATTTAGATTTAATGTAGATCTCCATTTGAAATGTTTGAGTGCACAACTCCAATATTTATGAATTGATTTGAAATGATACTTCTCAGACTAGCCCACAAGCAAGCGAACGCCCCCCCCCCCCCCACCCCTCATATTCCAAATATTTGAAGCTTCACAATGCGAGGTACGTTCTGAAAAGCCAAACGTGGGATAGGGGTATTGATCACATTCGCCTGTTGTTGTTGTTGTTGTTGTTTTATTGGATTTTTTCCTTTTAAACAACATTCCTAAAATGAGTTACTGGGTGCAAGATTTCTAAACCACGCGACAAAAAAAAAGAAAAAAAAAGTAGGAACGGTTTGTTAAAACGCCCGGAGCATGTCATTTAGAATTTCTAAGAAACTTGCAGTAGATATTATGTTCTTTGGAACTCAACTACCCAGTAAGTGGATTCCCACTCATACTCTTCTCCGAAGTCCAGTTGATTACCACAGAACCAAAGAACAAATTTGCACTTCACCTGCATGTACCCTGAAATGTAGACGACATCAGGACTATAGTTTCGTTTTTAATTCCAGAATATGGTTGATGATCACTGATAGGAACGATCTAGATAAGTTTGTTCCATTAAAGGGTTTCAAGCTAAGTTCTGGACGCAAAAATACAAAAAAAAATAAAAAATAATGGCGGTTATTTGTCGATAACATCGTTGCCTTTGGCGATTCACTTGGTAAAGGTTAATGACCAGTGATCGAGAAACTGTTCGCCAATATATTCTTTTAGATATCTCACCTCAGAAAATATGGAACATTAATGTATTAATACTTTAACATCTGTATCAATGGGCTCTATTGATAAGATAAATAATTTGTCTCTAACTGATTTCTAGAACTTTTTATCGCCGTGGAGACTAATATAAACTACTTCCGGTTGGTACAAGGAATCCTTTGTTTCAGCGCATCGCGTTGTCAAAACAGCGATCTTACTGATGGAAAAGCCCAACTACTGTGTAAGTCTCATAACTTGTTTTAAGGTTTAATACCGGGGACGGGAATTCCAGAGCTCTGCGGCTCCATGTTCTGATATATATCATTTTCTTCCGAGACCAACGTCACTGTTGGAACTATAGTTTAATGTCGCAAATGCTCGGGAATGTCCCAGCTACCGCTTTAAAAAATAAGTGCTAATGCTCTGGAAATTCATAGATTAGAATCTGGAATCAAAGGTTGCGGAACGCAACCTTTGATTCCTGGTTCTTTCCTATGAATTTCCCGGGGATCGGGATTGACATTCAGAAACGACAGCCGGAAGCTTCCCGGTATCGTTACTGACTTTCAAAAACGACAACCAGAAAATTCTCGTTCCCGGGATTAAACCCTAACTTGGTTACGCCGACTAATTCGTCAGTGGTTATATAGTATGTTAATTGTCATGTGCAACTTTTTCTAGTGCAGAACGTCCCTGGACACCCTCCATCAACCCAACTATACAGGGACCAGCGGCGCTCTCCTTTAGACAAATTTGGAATTACATTTTCAAATGTAGTCGTAATGCTTACAACACTCCAAATATCAGTCGGTTGTGGATAATCCAAGAACGACAACTCACTCTCCGATAGACGCCATGGTTCACTGCCTTCAATTTTACGTATAATTGAAAGCATATCCCTCTAATGTGAGCTCCAGATTTTACTCTTTACAGATTATACTCTTTGGTCTTTAAGTTTGACTGAACTAGTAAATATGGTTTGTAGTTCACCAACGGATGCCTTTTAAATCACTCGATTGTTTTTATGCCCCTGACCCTCTTGGAGGCATTATGTTTTCAACATGTTCGTACGTACGTCCGTCGTCCGGCGTACATCGACCGCTGTCCGTCCGTTAACTTTTGGTTTCCGTCTAATAACTGAAGAATCGCTTAATTGATCGAATCATAATTTTAGGGGTAAGTTGTGGATGACTAGACAGTGCTTCCTTTCGATTTGAATCCGGCTAGCCAATTCAGTGTGGCCGCCATGGCGTTATGACACCATCAGGGGCATATGCCACACTTCGCTCTGCTATTTGCCTTTTATTACATCAAAACGAAATTTACAACAGCGGCAAACATGGTGTCAACCTTATACCCAAGGTATATTAAAGCCGCTAATGGCTGATAACTTTTCACGAGTGTGCAATATTTCCACGGACGCAATGATATTAGATTACAAACACTAATTACAGGAATAAGCATCAAAACATTAATTAATTAAGCACCGGGTACAACCCGGTGCTTCATTAATTAATATTTTGCTGATGATGATTTTTGTTACCTGGTAAACACATGCGTGGACATCACTGTATAGGCGTGGATTACGACCAGTCCACGGCGACTGTACTGTATATCAGGTGAAGAGAAGTAAACAAAATGAAACGATCTCGACAACCAAAAAATGTTTCCCATATCAGAAATTCTGTGTTGGCGGTTTCGCCAACATAAAAGTCGTTCGCGATAAGGGATAACAGGATTCTCGAATATAACAGAATTGGCATTAATTAAGTTCGTTTCTTAGCCAGTAAATCACCCCATGGCGAAGTTTTCAAGTTGATATTCCTCACAAATGAAAATCATATATGGTCCCTTGAAAGAAACAAAGGTCATCTGAATATTAGCTTTATTCGTATTTCACTCAACTAAGACCTCGCTCTTTCAAAGCATTAATGGTGCCAACTGCACTGCTGAAGCATAGCAATGTGCAACTTTATTCTTTCATGGGACGATATAGGTTTTTCCTTTGTGCTAGTGTTTTGGTTATCTAGTTAACTGGAAATGGGGAATACTTCACCTACTTACGTCAGTAACGCAAATATATCGTTTCTGGTGGTTGGGCTGTAAAATCGTATTATGCAATAAGCAAAGTATTATGCAATAAGCAAAGCATTATGCAGTAAAAAAGAACACATTCTGCAGTAACACCACCCCATGCAATAAAAATGACGCACAATGCAAGACATTTTGCCAACGCATTAAGCGATAAAAACAACGCATTGAGTTAGAACTGATCTGACTTTGTTGTGAGTTTGAATCGTAGTAGGGGAGACCACTCTGACCTGTTTTCTTGGATATATCTCCCGCATTCTGTCCGCTGTCGCTTCCATTGTCCAACAGATGAAAGCGGCGATTAATGCTGGTGGGATTTTAATTAATTGAATTTTTGTGTGAATGGTAGTAATCTAATAGCACTCTGACCCGTCTTGCAAGGCATGGTTTCTCGCGCATAATGATAGCGGCCCATGTCCGTTTTTCCGCAGTTTAGTGAAGTACTTGAGACAGGAGTTTCGTTGAATGATATTATACACGCAAACAATTTTCGTTACACGATTTAAGTGTACTTTGGAAGCGGCCCATATCCGTTGCCCAACACTTTATTGAAGTGCTTAAGGCTGGCAGGATATAAATTTAGTGCGTTTGTGTGCGAATGATAGCTCACATGGATTACCCTTAACCTTTAAATAAACATAGCGGTCCTATCTTTCGCCGTTTAGGTTTTTATATACTGGCGAAAAAACAGAAATGCAAGTTCAGCTTTGGTAATATATTTATTTTATCCGTAGACCAAATGTAGTAGCATTTGAAATATAGCCACCTCAGTGCACTGTCTAAAGAGTCTTTGGTTAAATTTCAGTAAACCATGACCACGTGTATCCGGGGCACTCCCACGTGCTATGGGCCTGTAAACCATACCGAATCGAAGTTCTGAACAGTACACATCGATTGCACAACATTTCATTTCAACTGGATTAAAAAGCAAAATACCGCGAATGTCCGAAGTTGATAGGGGTAGAGTTATTACGATACTCTACTTATGCAGGGCAAATTGCAATGTCTCGTCGACCTTGCAATTTCACACCAAAAACTGCGAATGGCCATTTTTTCTCAAAATCTGCGAGAAGTTTTCAGAGAAATCCAGGGAGAACATGAATTTTAAGCTTTTGATGGGTATCATTGTTTATCCAGGCCAAAACGGGTTAATGGTTGTTGTTTTTGAATACGCTTATCACTTACAAAAATAATTCTCAGTGAATTCTACTTCCACTTATGTTGATTTCTCCTCTTAACTTTGGGTGCTGTGGGTATGCAAACTGGGACATTTTACTTCTCTGAAAAATCGAACAAATGGGCGATTTGTGTTCTAATTCCCAAATGGGGAGCGAGAATTGGTTCAAAAACAAGCCATTAACGCGGAAAAACAGACAAGGAAATTTTCTGCCAGTTTTGGTCAAGTTCGATTTCCTGATGAAAATTCTCTATGTCCAAATCGAACCCTCTGGTCAGGTATCAAATTGTATGAAAATAAAAACTTCGAAACTCATTAAAATGATGCTTCCCGCTCAGAAGAAGAAATTATTACAAAAGGGCTAAAAAACTATTACAAAAGTGGGATCTCTTGCAAAAGGACTAAAAAATTCTTACAAAAGTGGTGACCTCTTACAAAAGGGTTAAAAAATTCTTACAAAAGTGGGGACCTCTTACAAAAGAGCAAAAAAATTCTTACAAAAGTGGGGCATTTTACATAGATGAAAAATCGAGAAAACGTGCGATTTCGGTTATAATTCCTAATGGGGAACGCGAATCGGGTTGAAAACAAGCGAATGACGCTGGAAAACAGACATCGAAATTTTCCGCCAGTTTTGGCCAATTTCGATTTTCTGATGAAAATTTTCTATGTCCAACTCGAACCCTCTGGTCAGTTATCGAATTTTATGAAAAACACTTTGAAACGCATTAAAATGATGTTTCCCGGCCAGAAGAAGAAATTATTACAAAAGGGCTAAAAACTATTACAAAAGTGGTGACCTTTTACAAAAGGGCTAAAAAATTCTTACAAAAGGTGGGACCTGTTACAAAAGAGCAAATTATTACAAAAGTGGGCGCAACAAACGCGGGAGTCTGAATCGATCGTCCAGACAGGCACCCATCCTAGGACAAACCGGGCTCGATGTTGCTTAACTTCGGTGATCGGACGAGAACTGGTTACCGCAACGCCATCGATCCTCATGTAAACAAAAGCAAATTCGCACGTATGTACGGTCCTGCTCAGTAAAATCGAGAAAAAATAATAGCAAGCTTTAATAATCTGACTATCATGGTATAAATAAAATATACCCAAAGTAGCTTGGTGTACCAAATGTTCACCACTCGTGGTGAAGTGGTGTTAACCGCGCGCCAAAGGCTCGCGGTTAACACTACTTCACCACTCGTGGTGAACATTTGGTACACCAAGCTACTTTGGATATATTTTATATATAATACAGACACTATCCTTTCTATTAATATCATAATCAAGGAGGTAAGAATTGCTAATTGTTTTCCTTGAAAGAATAAAAACTTGCAAATTACTGACAAAACACATTCGCTAAACAAAGTGCCTAAGTGGAAAGTTATTTTGCTGCTTCTAATTAGTTTGCCATATAAAGCCAAATTTCCTTCTGTAACATTTGATAAGCTCTGAGAGCTGTCTGTTGTTGTCGTTCATTAAAAGTAACAAAAGGAAACCTGGCATTATTTTCTACTGATATCATTCGCGTTTTCTCAACAATTAGAAGCTTCTTAACTCTTTACTCAGCGTAACGGCCAAAATCGGCCAGCGCTTTTCACAAAAATCGCCGATTAATTTTCATTATTTTTTCATGTTTTGTCTCAAAAACATAGGTTATGACCCCTCTGAGGAACGAACTCGTCGAGCTCGTTCCAATGTGGGGTCATAACCTATGTTTTCGAGACAAAAAATGTAAAAATTAGTTATTCAGGAATTTTGTTTGCAAGTGTCGTCTGCTTTTCATGTTTGGTAAAAGGTTAATTGGATCCTCCTAGACCATCTGATAACTTTATCGGAAGTCGAGTTTCATTAAGAGACTAGACTTTATGATTCTGGAGAATCATGGCTTTTCCAGATTAGATTCCATGATTTTTCATGACCCCAGAGTGTCTGATGAATTGTTTTTAAATGTCTCACTGAAGTTCCTTTATTGATGTTATGAGAAAGGTGGGTAGAGTAGTCTCAAATGACTCAGTTTGATAAGAAAAATGTTTAGGTAAAAAACATCATTAATGGTGGAGAGGGTTAATATCAATATCGTCGTCCGACAAGTTAATGACCGACAAAATGAGTTATGTTTGTTTGACACATACCCACTAAGTGCTATGGCTATTTGAAAATGGTTCATTTTATCTGAAATGTATCCAAAATATTGATGTCTGGCAGCTTGTAGAGGGTTAACAAGTGCAAACAGGAATATTTTTCCATACAGCTTGTAATGTCACACAAAGAACTGCGAATGGTTATTTTTTCTTTAAAATTTAGATGTTTTCAGAGCAATCCAGGGAGAACATGAATATTTTAAGCTTTTGATGGGTATGATTGTTTATCCAGCCCAAAACGGGTTAAGTGTTGTTTTTTGAATACCATTATTACTTCCAAAAATAATTCTAAGTGAATTCTACTTCCGCTTATGTTGATCTGTCCTCTTAACTTTGGGTGCTGTGAGTATGCAAACACGGCCCACTTTATCGAAATTTTGATGTTTGAGAACCTGCAGAGGGTTAACAAGTGCTTACTGGAATATTTTGTCCATGCAACTCGTAATGTCACACTAAGATCTGAGAATGGCCTTTTTTCTTGAAAATCTACAAGATGTTTTAGAGAAATCCTCGGATAACATGAATTTTTAACCTTTTGAGGGGTATCGCTCTGTAACCAGCCCTAAACGGGTTAATGCTTGGTTTTGTGAATACCTTCATTACTTATATAAATAATCCTCGTTGAATTCCACTTTCATTGAAGGATGCTATGATTATCTCGCAGGTACACATTGGGTGTTATGGATGCCCAAGAACAACCCATTTTCTCAAATTGTCTATGCTTGGCAGCTTCTGGATGGTTAACAAATGCTTACCGGAATATTTTGTCCATGAAACTTGTAATGTCACTCCAAGACCTGCGAATGATGGTCAATTGTTCTTAAAAATGTTTTTGGGAGAAATCCACAGAAATTGGAATTTTAAGCTTTTAAGGGGTATATCTCCTCTTCCCGTCAAGATGGGTTAAGACCTCGATTTTTGAATACACTTACTACTTACAAAAATGTTTCTCTATCAGTTTGCGTCTGGTAAAATAAGTTACGTTTCTCTGCGGCATTCCCATTTGATGTTGTTGGTGACCAAAAACAGACTATTCTTTTCGAACTTTTGACATTTAGCAGCCCTTGGAGGGTTAAGAAATGATTACCTGTATATTTCATTCATGCAACTGGTAATGTGACTCCAAGGTCTATCAATGGCCATTTTCTCTTGAATACCTACGAGACGTTTGTAAAGAAATTCAGGGAAAACATGACTTTTTAAAGCTTTTGATGGGTATTGCTATTAACCAACCCAAAAGGGGTTACTGCTTGTTTTTTGTTAATATCCTTATAACTAACAAATTTGGTCCTCGGTGAATTCCACTTCCAACAAAGTAGATTATGTTTATCTCTCGGGTATGCGTTGGGTGCTGTGTACGTCCGAAAACAGCCTATTTCAGCAAAATTAAGATGCTTAACAGCCTGTAGATGGTTAATAATTGATCACCGGAATATTTTGTCCATGCAACTTGTAATGTCACACAAAGACCTGCGAATAGTCAATTTTTCTCGAAAACCTACATGTTGCTTTTAGAGAAATCCACAGAAAATGGGAATTTTAAGCTTTTAGGGGGTATCTCTCTATAACCAGCCCAAAATGGGTTAAGACTTCGACTTTTGAATACCCTTACCACTTACAAACGTGTTTCTCCATCAATTTTGTGTCCAATAAAAGAAGGCACCTTTCTCGGTGGTACACCCAGTGGGTGCTGTTGGTGTCCGAATAGAGTCCATTTTATCACAATTTTTACGTTTAGCAACACAGGGAGGGTTAACTAATGTTGACTGCAATATTTTGTCCATGCAACTTGTAATGTCACACCTAGACCTGGGAGTGACCAATTTTTCTTGCAAATCTACAAGACTCGTTTAGAGAAATCCACGGAAAACATGAATTTTTTAGCTTTTGGGGGGAATTGCTGTTTCACCAGCCCAAAACGGGTTAACGCTTGATTTTCGGAACACCCTTATTACTTACAAAAATGATCCTCGGTGAATTCCACTATAGGAAGTTATGTTTATCTCTCGTGTACCGTTTGGGTGTTGTGGGGGGGGGGGGGGGGGGGGGGGCAAAAACAGCCCATTTCATCAATATTTCGATGTTTGGCAACCTGTGGAGGGTTACCATATGCATCGCCTAATATCTCTTGTGCATCAATGTTCGTACCACAGGCAGGTCTAGCAATGATGAATGTTTAAAAAAAAAATCTACAAGACGTGTTTCAAGAAAGTGCCGATAAACCCCATTTTTAGCAGTTTTTTGCCAATTCTGACAAAATAAGGGTTAAATCGAAAATTCTGCTTGTGTACATTTTTTAGATTTTGTGCCCCTCTATGAGTATGCAAAATTTTGTGAAAATCGGTTCGAAAATGGCTTCTGAATCGTACAGACAAAATGTGTGGGAAAAAAAAAACAACTAGACTTTATGATTCTGGAGAATCATGGCTTTTCCCGATGAGATTCCACGATTTTTCATGACCCCACGGTGTCTGATGAATTGTTTTTAACTGTCTCACTGAGGTTCCTTCATTGGTGTTATGAGAAAGGTGAGTATGGAAGTCTCAATTTTTTTAGGTAAAAACCACCATTAACAGTGGAAGGGGTTAATATCAATATCGTCGTCTGACAAATTAATGACCGACAGAAGGAGTTATGTTTGTTTGACACATACCCACTGAGTGCTGTGTCTATTTAAAAATCGTCCATTTTATCTCTAAATGTATCGAAAATATTGATGTCTGGCACCTTGTAGCGGTTAACAAGTCCTAACAGGAATATTTTTTTCATGCAGCTTGCAGTTTCACACCAAAAACTGCGAATGGGCCATTTTTTCTCAAAATCTGCGAGAAGTTTTCAGAGAAATCCAGGGAGAACATGAATTTTAAGCTTTGATGGGTATCATTGTTTATCCAGGCCAAAACGGGTTAATGGTTGTTGTTTTTGAATACGCTTATCACTTACAAAAATAATTCTCAGTGAATTCTACTTCCACTTATGTTGATTTCTCCTCTTAACTTTGGGTGCTGGTGGTATGCAAACTGGGACATTTTACTTCTCTGAAAAATCGAACAAATGGGCGATTTGTGTTCTAATTCCCAAATGGGGAGCGAGAATTGGTTCAAAAACAGACCATTAACGCGGAAAAACAGACAAGGAAATTTTCTGCCAGTTTTGGTCAAGTTCGATTTCCTGATGAAAATTCTCTATATCCAAATCGAACCCTCTGGTCAGGTATCAAATTGTATGAAAATAAAAACTTCGAAACTCATTAAAATGATGCTTCCCGCTCAGAAGAAGAAATTATTACAAAAAGGGCTAAAAAACTATTACAAAAGTGGGATCTCTGCAAAAGGACTAAAAAATTCTTACAAAAGTGGTGACCTCTTACAAAAGGGTTAAAAAATTCTTACAAAAGTGGGGACCTCTTACAAAAGAGCAAAAAAATTCTTACAAAAGTGGGGGCATTTTACATAGATGAAAAATCGAGAAAACGTGCGATTTCGGTTATAATTCCTAATGGGGAACGCGAATCGGGTTGAAAACAAGCGAATGACGCTGGAAAACAGACATCGAAATTTTCCGCCAGTTTTGGCCAATTTCGATTTTCTGATGAAAATTTTCTATGTCCAACTCGAACCCTCTGGTCAGTTATCGAATTTTATGAAAAACACTTTGAAACGCATTAAAATGATGTTTCCCGGCCAGAAGAAGAAATTATTACAAAAGGGCTAAAAACTATTACAAAAGTGGTGACCTTTTACAAAAGAGGCTAAAAAATTCTTACAAAAGTTGGAGACCTGTTACAAAAGAGCAAATTATTACAAAAGTGGGCGCAACAAACGCGGGAGTCTGAATCGATCGTCCAGACAGGCACCCATCCTAGGACAAACCGGGCTCGATGTTGCTTAACTTCGGTGATCGGACGAGAACTGGTTACCGCAACGCCATCGATCCTCATGTAAACAAAAGCAAATTCGCACGTATGTACGGTCCTGCTCAGTAAAATCGAGAAAAAAATAATAGCAACCTTTAATAATCTGACGATCATGGTATAAATAAAATATACCCAAAGTAGCTGGTGTACCAAATGTTCACCACTCGTGGTGAAGTGGTGTTAACCCGCGCGCCAAAGGCTCGCGGTTAACACTACTTCACCACTCGTGGTGAACATTTGGTACACCAAGCTACTTTGGGTATATTTTATATATAATACAGATACTATCATTTCTATTAATATCATAGTCAAGGAGGTAAGAATTGCTAATTGTTTTCATTGGAAGAATAAAAACTTGCAAATTACTGAAAAAACACATTCGCTAAACCAAAGTGCCTAAGTGAGACGGTTATTTTGCTGCTTCTAATTAGTTTGCCATACTAAAGCCAAATTTCCTTCTGTAACATTTGATAAGCTCTGAGAGCTGTCTGTTGTTGTCGTTCATTAAAAGTAACAAAAGGAAACCTGGCATTATTTTCTACTGATATCATTCGCGTTTTCTCAACAATTAGAAGCTTCTTAACCTCTTTACTCAGCGTAACGGCCAAAATCGGCCAGCGCTTTTCACAAAAATCGCCGATTAATTTTCATTATTTTTTCATGTTTTGTCTCAAAAACATAGGTTATGACCCCTCCGAGGAACGAACTCGTCGAGCTCGTTCCAATGTGGGGTCATAACCTATGTTTTCGAGACAAAAAAATGTAAAAATTAGTTATTCAGCAATTTTGTTTGCAAGTGTCGTCTGCTTTTCATGTTTGGTAAAAGGTTAATTGGATCCTCCTAGACCATCTGATAACTTTATCGGAAGTCGAGTTTCATTAAGAGACTAGACTTTATGATTCTGGAGAATCATGGCCTTTCCAGATTAGATTCCATGATTTTTCATGACCCCAGAGTGTCTGATGAATTGTTTTTAAATGTCTCACTGAAGTTCCTTTATTGATGTTATGAGAAAGGTGGGTAGAGTAGTCTCAAATGACTCAGTTTGATAAGAAAAATGTTTAGGTAAAAACCATCATTAATGGTGGAGAGGGTTAATATCAATATCGTCGTCCGACAAGTTAATGACCGACAAAATGAGTTATGTTTGTTTGATACATACCCACTAAGTGCTATGGCTATTTGAAAATGGTTCAATTTATCTGAAATGTATCCAAAAATATTGATGTCTGGCAGCTTGTAGAGGGTTAACAAGTGCAAACAGGAATATTTTTTCCATACAGCTTGTAATGTCACACAAAGAACTGCGAATGGTTATTTTTTCTTTAAAATTTAGATGTTTTCAGAGAAATCCAGGGAGAACATGAATATTTTAAGCTTTTGATGGGTATGATTGTTTATCCAGCCCAAAACGGGTTAAGTGTTGTTTTTTTGAATACCATTATTA